>OY288272.1:12963915-14163915 GCA_958450335.1 Hibiscus tridactylites | reverse complement strand
ACATGTCGATCAGCTGTCGTTCCTGTTCCTGCGGCAGCTTAGCAGAGATGATTACGGGCAGTGTTTTATCACTACCAAGATAAGCATATTTAAGCTGCCCTGGCAGGGGCTTAAGTTCTAAGACAGGTGGTTCAACAGTAGATGGCTTTTGGATTAAATGGTTATCCGAAGTGTAATTCAAGGGTTCGAATAACTTACCTGGGCGATGGTCTAACCAGTCTACCTCCTCATGACCTTCAGTATCAGATGTATCGGATTCAGAGGAGTTGCTGTCGTCGGTGCTGTCGTCGTTGCTGTCGTGACAGGCTTGTAAATGGCTGTCGCAGCAATGACCAAATTTTATATCCCGGCAGCCCGACCTGATGCAGGGTTGATCAAAAGTCACCTCAATGATGGCCTTGCATTCTTCATCCACATCAGCATGTTTCATTGCTTGGAGAACATTCAGCTTAATTTCTTGATCGTTTACGCGCATGGTGAGTTCTCCTTTCTCCACATCAATCAATGATCTTCCCGTGGCTAAGAAGGGTCGCCCTAGGATGACTGGTGCGTTCTCATCTGCCTCACAATCTAAGATAAGAAAGTCAGCAGGAAAAATAAGTTTATCCACTCTTACCAAAATATCTTCAATTTTTCCCTCGGGGTGAACGTAAGAGCGGTCGGCTAGCTGTAGGGTAACTGTCGTGGGCCGCGCCTTGCCAATACCTAATTTCTGAAAAACAGATTTGGGCATTAGATTAACACTAGCACCAAGATCACATAATGCCTTACCCACAAATTTATCGCCGATTACGCAAGGTATGAGGAAGCTCCCCGGATCCTTCTTTTTCTGGGGTGGTTGTCGATGAAGAATACTCATGCAACCTTCTTGCATCCTTACCGTTTCAAATTCCCCAAGTTTAGATTTTTTAGACATGACATCCTTGAGAAATTTAGCATAACCGGGCATCTCCCTAACAGCATCTAACAACGGAATATTAATATGAACCTGTTTAAAAATATCATAAATCTTTTTAAGTTGAGATTCATGCTTAGCTTGCTGTATCCGTTGCGGAAAAGGTGGTGGAGGACGATAATCAGCAATGCGTCCTTCCCACTGCATGTGAATCTGAGGTCGATACTCATCTTTTTTCTCCTCTGTCGCTTCTGCTGTCGTGACAGGCTCATCGGCAGCAGTCTGTTCATTACCTGTCGGGGCAGCTTCCTCGGCAGGCTTATCCAAGGCAGGTTTCTTTTCTGTTTCAGCTTCTTTTTTCGGCCCTGGTAACTTTTTCCCACTCCTAGTAGTAATTGCCTTACATTGCTCGTGTGGGGGCGGTCTAGCATTTTCAGTATTGCTAGGGAAACCTCCATTCTGCCTCGGTTTAATATGCTGCGACACCTGACCCATTTGTGTCTCTAGAGATTTCAAGGTGGCCTCATGGTTTGTCATTCTCATCTTAGTTTCATCCATAAAATCTTCCGTTTTCTTAACAAACTTATTGATGTTATCCATATACGTGCCGGTCTGAGACATAAAGGTGGCCAGAGTCTGCTCCAATACACTACTCGTGGCAGGTGGTGGCTGCTGTTGTTGCTGAGGCGGCAGGTTCTGCGGCAGGTTCTGCGGCTGCGGCTGCTGTCGCGTCAACAATCTAGGACCCCCCTGATTCTGATTATATGCTTGCGGATTTAGGGCATTGTTAGGGTTACTCTAGGAAAATTTGGGGTCTTTCCTCCAATTAGGGTTGTAATTGTTGGAATTGTAGTTTGGCTTGTAATTTCCAACATATTTTCCTTCTTCTATATTTATAGGGCACTCATCCCTACTATGATTTCCCTCACATGTAGCACAAACTTCCTCGACAGCAAACCCTCGTACTTCCTCTTCACTCAATAAGTGTTTCATGGCTTTGGTGAGGAATGCTACCTGTGATTTCATAGTGCTGTCGGCCTCATAATCCTTGACAGCAAGTACCCGTTTACCCCCTCTTCTAGCGGTTGGAAATTGCTCCTCATTCTTAGCCAGATGTTTCAAAACTTGCAGGGCCTCGTCCGGATCTTTATCCAATAATAGTCCATTCGCTGCAGAATCAATTCGAATGCGAGTTTGTAAGTTAGCATCATTATAAAACTTAGTTACCTGATTCCAGACAGGGAATCCATGCATTGGGCAATTTCGGAGAAGAGTTGTGAATCTGTCCCAGGCCTCGTGCATTGGCTCGTCATCTTCCTGTTGAAAAGTAGCAATTTCATTACGTAATCGCTCAGCTAAATGTGAAGGATTAAAACGAGACAAAAATTCACGAGTTAAATCTGCCCAAGTCATGATAGAACCCGGTGTAAGTTTATTCCACCAAGTTTTAGCTCTATCCCTCAATGAATGGGGGAATAACCGAAGCCTCAGTATCTCCGGACTAACTCCTGGTAGTCTAAACGAACCACAGATCTCCTGGAACGTTTTGAGATGCTCCCTGGCATCTTCTGTCGCAGAACCACTAAACTGTCCGGCGTTGTTGATCATACTAAACATGACAGGTTTAAGCTCGAAGTTGTCAACATCAATATCCGGCAGCGTGGTCTCCAGCTCTACATGATCGTTCAGCATGTAGTCACGACATGACCGTCGTCCACCTGCCGCGGGCGGGTCACCGACAGACGGGATTTCTTCACCGACAGGCTGATTATGGGCCATCTGCTCTAGCTGTTCTTCAAGGTATTCGTTTCGGTCTAAAAGGTGGCGAATCTGTTTCTTGAGAATAAAGGAACGTTCAATCTCCGGATCTAATTTATACTCAGGATCTTCACCTCTTTTCGATCTGCGCATAAACAGGAAAACCTTGTGAAAAGCAAGAGTTTAAAATACAAAAGAAAAATTAAAGAAAAGTAAAAATAAAAACAAAAACAAAAACGAAAATAGAAACAAAAAGTGCAAGGAAAGAAAGGTGTAGTTATGTTGCCAATTCCCCGGCAACGGCGCCAAAAACTTGTTGCGTGTAAAATAGTCTATCGCAATTATAGTGCAAGTATACACGACGCAAGTAGTAAAGTGATACAAAGTATCGGATATCGTCTCCACAGGGATTGGGCTAATGACTTCACCTTGTTTCACTGCACGAAGTAAAAGAAATAATTACGAGTTGTCACAAGAATAATAAAATAAAAACGTATTTAAAAGGATTTGAGATATTAAGATGGAGAGAATGGGCTGGTATTGAGTTGCTCGGTAGTGCAGGTATTGAATTGCTTAGGATCTCCAGTTCTGTCGTCGCACCCGTCGCCGACAGCACCTGTCGCGGCGTCTGTCCGTTAGCTGTCGCGGCAGCGATCACTAACTCTGTACTTCAAGTTTGGCAAGAATCCCTGATCTGCCTTGCCCTATCCCTAGGCACAAGTCTGTCGATGATCACGTCTTTGATGATACCTCCCGGCGTGAATCGAAGGATGAACACCGATGTGTGTGAATTCTTCCTTAGCCACTTAACCTCGCCTTATCCCTAAGCACGAGATGGTTCAACTATAAACTAGAGAACGCGCTTTTATCTCTTTCGTATACTTAACTCTCCCGATGCTAAGTAAATGGATAACCTCACAATGCTCTCCCGATGCTCTTGCAAGATGTTAAAACCAAGATAAAAGAACTTGAAGTTTATTTTATTGAACTTGAAAAATCCTAAAACAAAGCAACCCTTGCAACTACTTTACAAAACAACCCGTAGCCCTAGGGGGAATTTAGAACATATCGGTGACAGGTAAACGGCAGGGTTTTGGTTTTGGTTATGGGGTAGTCGGCTATGCCCTAGGTTTAATCTATGCCCTTTATATAAGCTTTGGGCTCAAGTTATCTAAGGTAACAAGGATTACAACTTTAATTAAAAGTAAGATTCTAATAAAGACTAAATCTCTAAGGATTCCTACTTTTCAGCCGCCTCCTTGTTTCATGGGAATTCTTCTCCTTGAGCTTTGGCTTGACATATCTTTTGATCCGGGGCTTGGAAAAATATTCGGTTTCCACACGACAGACGAGTAGATTTTTCTCTATCTATCGAGGTCCACTTCACTTTTCCTCTTTGTAAATCTGCTGTCATCATGCTGTCACGACAGGTCCATGACAGGTTCGTCTTCTTCAGCTGCTTGTCCAGTTCAGCTCTCCTGCTTATCTGCCCTGCGCCTGCCTTCGACATCTTCTATGACAGATACCTGCAAAAATAGCCATCTTTCAGTAGAATCCGTGCCTTTTATATAATTGTGATGTTTTATTAAAAACTAACCTAAATGCAATGCAATGATGCTTGAATGCAGCAGAAATATGGGTTTAAAAAGGTGTAAATGATAGAACTTTTACACACTCAACAATTCCTAAAACACGGGTAAAATGAAAAATAGTGGTACTTCCTAAGAGAGGAAGATGAGAGTAAGTCAAAAACAAGCTTACCTTTGAAAAATCTTCAAGGATGAGTGAGCTATAGAATGGAATAGTAACCTAGGGAGAGGGGGTTTGACGTTGGAAGAAAGGGTGAGGAGAGAAGAAGATGAGCCAAAAGCAAATATTTTATGTTTGTTTAAAATTGGGAAGTCAAAAGACCAAAACACCCTTAATTAATTAAGGAAACCACAATAGGTGACACCGATAGCTAATTGGGCTTGTTTTGAAAATGGTCCAACTTAATTTTATTTGTCTTAAAACTCGAGGCCCAAACCATTATTTTATTATTTAAAAATTAGGAACCGAAACCCGAACCATTATTAAATTATTATTTTCACCCGACCCCCGAACCCGGGTGTTACAACTCTCCCCCACTTAAGGAATTTCGTACCCGAAATTATCTGACGAAAACAAATACGGAAACTGCTCAAGCATGTCAGCTTTCCTCTCCCATGTGGCCTCCTCCACACCTCTATGTCTCCATAATACCTTGACCAATTCTATAGTCTTGCCACGCAGCACCTTGCTATCAGAAGCAAGTATCTCAACTGGTTCCTTGCTGTAAGACAAGTCCGGATTTAATTCTATTTCTTCCACTGGCATAACATGGGACGGATCCGATCTATACCTCCTAAGCATCGACACATGAAATACATCATGAATCTTCTCTAGCTCAGTTGGGAGCCTCAATCTATATGCAACCGGACCAATTCTCTCGACCACCTCATAAGGCCCTATGTACCTTGGGCTCAACTTGCCCTTCCTCCCAAACCTCATCACTTTCTTCCAAGATGAGACTTTCAAAAACACTTTATCCCCCACGGAGTACTCTACCTCCTTCCTCTTTAAATTGGCATAGGACTTTTGTCGATCAGAGGCTGCTTTCAAGCGATCACATATCAACTTCACCTTCTCGGTGGTTCCCTTAAGCAATTCGGGCATCGACACAAGTTTCTGTCCGGCCTCGGCCTAACAAATCGGGGTTCTACACTTCCTACCGTACAAGGCCTCATAAGGAGCCATCTGAATACTTGACTGAAAGCTATTGTTATACGTGAACTCCACCAACGGTAGGTGTTTCTCCCACGACCCCTGAAAATCAATAATACAACACCTCAACATATCTTCCAATATCTGAATTACCCTCTCAGACTGCCCATCTGACTGCGGATGATACGAAGTGCTGAAGTTCAACCAAGTACTCAAGGCCCGATGCAAACACTCCCAAAACATAACGGTAAATCTCAGATCTCGGTCTGATACAATCGACTTCGGTACCCCATGTAGTCTCACTATCTCACGGATATACAGTTCGGCCAACTTGTCCAAAGTATAGGTAGTATGAACCGGTATGAAGTGAGCACACTTAGTAAATCTATCTACAATCACCCACACTAAATTTTTCTTCGAAAGAGTCAACGGTAGTCCTGACACAAAGTCTATAGTGATACGCTCCCACTTCCACTCTGGAATTTTCAACGGTTGCAATAACCCTGAGGGAAACTGGTGCTCAGCCTTGACTCTCTGACAAACCATACATCTACTTACAAACTCGGCTACGTCCTTTTTCAAACCAACCCAATAATACTCTTCCTTCAATCCTCGATACATCTTCGTGCTACCCGGATGCATAGCAAAAGGACTAGTGTGAGCCTCACTCAAGATCGTACGCCTCAACTCGGTTTCCTCCGGAACCACTATCCTATCCTTGAAACATAGGATCCCATTCTCTCCAAAACAATACTCGGTAGGCCTATCTTCGGCTATGTCTTGCACGTGAGGTGCCAAAGACTAATCCCGCAACTGCTTCTCACGAATCAACTGAACCAACGATGGTTTAACCTGAATCTCGGCTATCAATCCACCATCCGTAGACGCACTCAACCTTGCAAACTTTGCTCGCAACTCAACGGCCACTTTCCTACTCAAGGCATCGGCCACCACATTTGCCTTGCCCGGATGGTACTCTATGGTAAGGTCATAATCCTTAAGAAGCTCTAACCACCTTCGCTGCCTGAGGTTCAACTCCCTCTGGGACATCAAATATTTCAAACTCTTGTGGTCGGTATACACGGTGCACTTCTCACCATAAAGATGGTGTCTCCAGATCTTCAACGCGAACACCACTGCAGCCAACTCTATGTCGTGTGTGGGGTAATTCTTCTCATGGACCTTCAACTGTCGTGAAGCATACGCTACTACCTTACCTCCTTGCATAAGCACACAACCTAGCCCCACATAGGACGCATCACTATAAATCACAAACTCTCTTCCCGGCTCAGGCTGAATCAAAATAGGAGCTTCGGTCAAAGCTTTCTTCAATTTCTCAAACGCTTCTTGTCTTGCATCAGACCATTCATACGAAACATTCTTCTGTAGCAACTTGGTCAACGGAGCCGCTATTCTCGAGAACCCCTCAACAAACCTTCTATAGTATCCCGCCAAACCTAGGAAACTGCGGATTTCTGTCACTGATTTCGGTTGTTTCCAATTCACAATGGCTTCTATCTTCTTGGGATCTACACTAATCCCACTAGCCGAGATCACGTGACCTAGGAAGACCACCTCCCTAATCCAAAACTCACACTTACTTAGCTTGGCATACAACTGATTCTCAAGTAGGGTCTGAAGCACTAGCCTTAAGTGCTCGTCGTGCTCCTCTTCGGTCCTAGAGTACACTAGGATGTCATCAATAAACACTACCACAAACCTTTCCAAGAACTTATGAAACACTCGGTTCATCATATCCATAAAGGCTGCTGGAGCGTTGGTCAATCCAAAAGGCATCACCAAAAACTCATAATGTCCATAACGTGTACGAAAGGCTGTCTTGGGTATGTCCACATCCTTTACCTTCAACTGATAGTATCCGGACCTCAAGTCAATCTTCGAAAACACGGATGCACCCCTCAACTGGTCTAGCAAGTCATCTATCCTAGGCAAGGGATATTTGTTTTTCACCGTTACCTTATTCAACTGCCTATAATCTATACACATTCTCATGCTACCATCATTCTTTTTTACAAACAAGACCGGAGCACCCCACAGGGAAACACTAGGTCTAATGAAACCTCTATCAGTCAACTCCTGAAGCTGTGTCTTCAACTCTTTCAACTCTTTCGGTGCCATTCTATACGGAGCAACCGACACCGGTGCAGAATCAGAATATGTCTCAATAGCAAACTCAACTGCTCTATCTGGAGGCAAGCCTGGTAGTTCTTCTGGAAAAACACTCGGAAAATCACATACTGTTATGATGTCCTGAGGTCTCACCTCACTCATATCCGGGTTCATTACATAAGCCAAGTAAGCCTGACACCCTGAACCCAACAACCTCTGAGCTTCCAAAGCTGATACCACATTGGACAAAAACTTGACATTCTCCCCAACTACCACAACCTCAAAGTCATCGGTAAGCCTCAAAGAGACCCTCTTAGTCTCGAAGTCAACCCTGGCTCTATGCTCTACAAGACAATCCATGCCCAAAATCACATCAAAGCCATAAAAGGGTAGCTCCATCATATCGACCGGAAATATGTGGCCCTGAACCATCAAAGGACACCTCTTATACACTTTCCTAACTACCACTGTATCACCAAAAGAGCTAGTGACATTTACACCTACCTCTAGCCAATCACAAGGTAATCCTAATTGCTTTGCGTGTTCACCCAAAATATACGAATGTGTTGACCCCGAATCTATTAGAGAAAGCAAACTCAAAGACTGTAATGTGAAATTACCTGCAATGACATCAGTGTCATTCCCAGCCTCTCGCTGAGCGTACACCCTAGCCGGTCCTCCTCCCTCGGGCTGGACTGCTACAACATGAGCCATGTTCCTCTGACCCTCATTCCTCGGCTGAAAGTTCCCACGGCCGTGCCCACGGCCTCTTTGATGCTCAAAACTCCTAGCTGGAGCCGGTCCGCCCCTAACTGGGTGTGGACAATCACGCCTCAAATGGTCTCGGGAGCTACAGTTCCAACACGCCCCAAACATACCCATACACTCACTTGGGTGGCGTCTCCCGCACCTAGTGCACTCCGGAATGTGTCCAACGGCCCCTTGGCCCTGACGGCCCTGACCATGGTTACCACCCCTAGGTCTCGTATCCAGCTGGTACCTCCTATCTCTGTGCCTCTTGGCATGATCTCTATCCCAGTTCGCATGTCTCTTTCCGGAGTCAGACCCACCAGTACGTGCTCTAGAGCTTAGGTTCTGCTATATATCCTTGGCCCTAGAAACCAAGACATCGAACTCAGTGTAGTCGGAGGCTAGCATGTAGGTCTTCACATCTGTAGTCAACCCATATCTGAAACGCTCACATCGATCCTTCTCATCCAGAATCAACTCTGGCGCGTACTGGCTCAACCTCAAAAACTGGATCTCATACTCAGACACGATCCTATTACCTTGAACCAAAGCCATGAACTCTCTTTTCTTTTCATCCAAGTACTGAACCCCGAGGTACTTCCTCTTGAAGGCATTTCTAAAGAACTCCTATGTGACATCCGCCTCGGCCATACTGGAAATAACAGTGGTCCACCAAGTATAAGCGTCTCCCTGAAGCAATGAGACGATACATCCCAACTTACGGGCATCCGAACACTCCATCTGACCCAAGATGCGAGTAGTACTCTCAAGCCAGCCTTCTGAACCCTTCGGAGACAGCCCACGAAACTCAACTGCCCCTAAGTTACGAAGCCTCTCTAGGGGTAATCCTGTCCCCGCACCCTGAGGTGGTGCTGCAGCTTGTATACCGGCCAAAGCTGTCTGAAAAGCTCCGGCTATGGTCTGAATCAAATGAGCCACATCTGGACCTGTCTGGCCTTGGCCCCCTTGAGCCTCATTACCTCCTACATTAGCCTCAGCTTGAGGCCCATTACCATCACCTCCAATGTTCCCTCCATTACCATCGGGAGCATAAAGTGCAGGAGGCATATTCTCGGGTGCCTGGTCACCCGCTCTAGGCCGTCCCCTCAGTCTCACCATAGCAATTAAAATAATCTAAAACAGAAAACACACAACAACAAAGAAACGTTAGGTTAGCAAAAGGGCAAGGACTCTGGTTCTCAAGCTTTTTAAACCAAAACAATTTTCCTTTTTATTTTAACAACAACGCCTAACAATGAGGACTTGAACCAACTCTCAAACAACAACAAGGTCACTATAGCATGTATTCATACACCGTGCTAGAGACAAAATTTAGACATACATGGCAAACACCCATAATACCTTAACTCACCTCACTTACCTGCCCGAGGTCTCAGAAACCTCAGGCTCTGATACCAATAAATGTAACCCCCTCGTCCCGGTCTGGCCGGATGACCGGTCCGAGTGGGCCACACGGGGAAAACCGAAGTGAAACCCGCTAAGGCTCCCCTTCGGTTAGAAACCCTATTTTTTTTATCTTTTCTAGATGCCTTTATTAAATCTTATGTGATGAGGCACGCAACGAACAAACATGGATTCAGGAACCCACAAGACATGCAATTAAACAACCCAATTTTCCCTTTTCAAGCAGGCCGTATCGATACTCCTACAGAGGGTATCGATACGCTTTGACCAAGATCAACCCAACAGTCAACTCCGAGAAGACCGTATCGATACAGCTCTTGAGCGTATCGATACGCCCTTCTCAGTCAACTCTTCTTGGTCAACGAAGTAGGATCGTATCGATACGCGTAAACCCCGTATCGGTACGATCTACTCTTACCCATTTCTCAAAATTCTAGTGAGTTGGGAGGGTATCGGTACCCCCAGGGTAACGATACGCCCGACTAAAAATTATAGCCTTTGGGCAAGGCCGTATCGATACGACCCTTAGGCGCACCGATACGCCCTGCACTGCAATTCCACCAATTTTAACTAAACTACCTCAAACCCGACTCTAGATGCATTTTTGGACTCCCCCAAACTCATACAAACTTACATACATCAACTATTACCAGAAATTAGTATGCGAGGCATTGAATCTAACAAGAATCATACGAATCAAAGATTTCATGCAATTCCACCAAAAAGAGCATACTTAGCAAGCATAGAGCTCCATACAAAAGATAGTCAAACATAAGGCATACATAGGCCAACAACATACACATTTAGACATGTTCAATTAAGCAACATGATAAGCATAGTCCACAATCCATGAAACAAAAGCATAACACATCCATGAGTTTAACATGCTCAAACACAATCACCTAAGGAGTTTGACACCAACTCCTAAAACTCTATACCCCATCGTTTAGGCATTATTACAAAACACAAATCATACTTGTGTTAGCTTGAGAACTCCAAAAGCTCCTCCCTCGCCCGCTTGCCTCCCAAACTCTAACGATCTGCATGTTGGAAACAAAGAGAGCGTAAGCCAACTAGCTTAGTGAGAGAGGCTCTACAATCCACAACATGCAGTTTTCCAAAACACATTTTATCTGCAAGATAAGCAATGGATGCACGAAGTGACTATCTTAACAACAACACGTAGTTTGCACAAGCACAACCAACATACACACACGGTGGGACTACACATCACCGCTTCGACTAGTAGATTTCCAATGGGACTACACATCAAAGTACTTCCCTACTAGTCACTACCGGTGGGACTACACATCACCGTAGTTTAGACCACCATCGCGTGAGGCACGACTTCAACTCGACTACACATTAACAACATTAACATGCACATGATAATCATAACATATAACCATTCATCCATCACAACAACATAAGAGTAGAGAGGCTTACACTTGGGTTTAGGTGAACCCTCAAGGTCCCACCCAAACCCCAAAGATCCCATAATGTGCACAATCCAAAGATTAACAAATCTACTCACCGTTGTTACCCAAGAGAAGACCGAAGACCAAGCTCAAGACTCCGAAATCCCCGAATTTGTCCCCGAAGCTTCACCAACCAAATTTCTTGCTTCTAAACATTCCAACACAATTTAAACAGCCCCAAATCAGTCCACATACCAACATAGTCAGCCCAGATTACATACCAAACACAAGACATCCAAAATCCATTCAAAACAAACCCAAAATCCATAATCCCGAGCAGCCCCTAAACTCACCCTAAAACCAATGATTCCAACCCTTAAATTACTCCTTAAAGCCTCCAAAACAGCCCTTACATATAGCCTATCCATTAGCCCCCTCATTTCCACATAAAACACCCCCATATCTCAACTCAAAACCTCCCAAAAACCCAAATCCGGGAAATTTAACAAACCCCTTTAAAAATCACACAAGTTGGACCCTATGCTTCCTAAACAACATATCTAACATAAATCAATCAAAATATTTAGTTAAGAACAATAAAGGCACCATTTTTAAATCAAAACTTCCAAAAACTCATATTCCTAAAACATGGGTAAAATGAAAAATAGTGGTACTTCCTAAGAGAGGAAGATGAGAGTAAGTAAAAAACAAGCTTACCTTTGAAAAATCTTCAAGGATGAGTGAGCTATGGAATGGAATAGTAACCTAGGGAGGGGGGGTTTTGACGTTGGAAGAAAGGGTGAGGAGAGAAGAAGATGAGCGAAAAGCAAATATTTTATATTTGTTTAAAATTGGGAAGTCAAAAGACCAAAACACCCTTAATGAATTAAGGAAACCACAATAGGTGACACCCATAGCTAATTGGGCTTGTTTTGAAAATGGTCCAACTTAATTTTATTTGTCTTAAAACTCGAGGCCCAAACCATTATTTTATTATTTAAAAATTAGGAACCGAAACCCGAACCATTATTAAATTATTATTTTCACCCGACCCCCGAACCCGGGTGTTACAGCATTACCAACTAAGGATTTGTGACCATAACCTTTCATTAGTGGGTAATGTTGCTATCATTATCATAATCACCGTGCATCTCCACCATAACCTTTCATCTAATCTCTCTCTATCTCTATCTCCTCCACTTTCCCCTTCTTTTACTTGCATTAATATTTCTCTTCTCTGTAGATGATATTGCTACACTACATAAATGCTGACTGGCTTCAAAAGTCTTTTCAATCGTGGGTACAAAAATATCAGAATGCTCATAGTGCTGAATCCATTGAATTGCTAAAGGAAGTACGTCTCACTCTATGTTTACCTGTTTATGTTAGTATCCATGCTTACTGAAATGGTATGTTGATTGGAATTATGAATCACATGAGGTTTTTTCTGTTACCTAACATTCATTGCCACCCTTCGCCCAAAAGAAGGGGAAAAAGGGAAAGAAACCTTCTTCCCGTATATGCACAATGCTTACTAAAATAGTATGTTGATTGGAATTATGAATCACATGTAGTTCTTGCGAGTGCATTAGCCAATTTGATACTTTTACGTCACGGACTGTTCATCAGTTGCATAGTGCATGTTCAAAAGTAATTTTTTCTTTGTTATTGATGCAGGAATTGTACGATGCTATACTATGGAATGAAGTAAGGTGTCTTGGGGATGCAATAGTGCAACCCACACTTGGTTATGAGTGGAAAACATGGAAGCATGAAGTTATGAAATGGTTCTCAACTTCTCATCCAGTAATTAATGCTGGAGATATCAATCAACGGAACAATGATGGTCCTTCAAACACAAGTATACAAGTTAGTAGGAAGAGGCCCAAGGTTGAAATCCGTCATACAGAGACACATGTTTCCCAGGTGCAGAGCAATGATTCCAATCAAACCATGGATGTTGAAATTGACTCTAATTTTTTTAGTAACCAAGATTATATGAATGTCAATCTGCCAACACCAAAACTTTGTAAAAAGGAAGATGAGAGAGAGGAAACCACACCAATGGACACATCAAACAATTTGACTGACAGATGGGATAATATTGTTGTTGAAGCAAGGGATACGTGACTAGTTCACACTAAAGATGTTGAAATGATAAGTGAAAAGGTCAGGAATACCTTAATTATGCACATTCAGCCTAAGGAAGTGGAATTAACGCTTGTGAATGAAGCAGTTGCTAAGAAATCTGTAGATGCGTGGAGTAAAAACCGACAGTGCATAGCATTCATAGAGTCAAAAGGAAGGCAGTGTGTGAGGTGGGCAAATGAGGGGGATGTTTATTGTTGTGTGCACTTAGCATCTCATTTTACAGGTAGCTCTAGAAAACTGGAAGTGACTCCCTTGTTGATACACCAATGTTTGAAGGCACCATTGTGCTTGGCACGAGATGCAAGCATCGGTACTATATGGCTCCTCATTCTGCAAGAAACACATACCTAAAAATAATGTGAAAAACATCCCCCTTTCTCTAGCGCACATACACAAAAGAAAGCATGCGGAGATTATTCATGAAGAAACTGATGAATACAGTATGTTTTCTCAGTGTATTATATTTCTCACATACGTAAAACTTACAATGATAGTCTTTTAAAGACTTCAATACAGGAGTTAAACTATAACTAGAAGTTCTAAGTATTTACAACTCTAATCTCTAATCTCTTAGAGTTAGGATAGGATTAATCTAATCTATTTACATTCAAATTATAGAATCCTAATCTTATATAACTTACACTCCCCATCAAGCTGGTGAATATACACTGTATACTCCCAGCTTGGATATAAATTCATCGAAAATCTGTTTAGGCAGTGCTTTAGTAAGTAAATCAGCTAGTTGCTCTTCAGTAGGAACATAAAACAGATCTGTTATACCACCATTCACTTTTTCAGAAATGAAATGCATGTCTATTTCAACATGCTTAGTTCGATCATGGTGAACTAGATTTTTGTCAATCTGAATATCATATTGGTTATCACTTAGAACTTAAAATTTTCCTCCTTGTTCCATCTCTAACTCTTTTAGTAATCTCAATAACCACATTCCTTCACACATCCCAAGCGCTAGAGCCTTGTACTCTGCTTCTGCATTGCTCCTAGACACCACTATTTGCTTCTTGCTCCTCCAAGTTACAAGATTTCCCAACACAAATGTGCAACAATCACTAGTTGACTTCCTTTCAGTGAGATCTCCTACCCAACTAGAATCTCTGTAGACTTTAACAGACCTGTCTTTTGATTTTTTAAAGAACAAACCGTGACATGAGATTCTTTTTAAATAGCTCAGAATCTTATGTGCTGCTTCAATGTGTTCATCTCTCGGGTTTGTCATGTGCTGACTAATAATATTAACATGATAAGCTATATCAGGTCTGGTTAAGGAAAAATATATCAGCTTCCCTACTAACCTTTGGAAACTTTCTTTGTTTACTTGAGCACCCATCTCTTTCTTATTAAACTTCAATTTAGTCTCCATAGGTGTGTCTGTAGGTTTACAGCCCAACATGCCAACTCCAGCTAATAAATCCAGTACATACTTCCTCTGGTTTATCACAAGTCCTTTATTGGATCTCGTAACTTCCATACCCAAGAAATACCTAAGTTTTCCCAAGTCCTTTGTTTCAAATTCACTATTCAACAAACTTTTCAACCTATTAATCTCGCCGTAATCATCTCTCGTAATCACTATGTCATCAACATACACAATTAAAATAACTCTTTTTTGTTTATAAGTTACCTTGATAAAAAAGTGTATGATCTGCTTGGCACTGTTTATTTCACTATTCAACAAACTTTTCAACCTATTAATCTCGCCGTAATCATCTCCCGTAATCACTATGTCATCAACATACACAATTAAAATAACTCTTTTATGTTCAGAAGTTACCTTGATGAAAAATGTATGATTCACTAAGGTCATCATCTCCCGTAATCACTATGTCATTAACATACACAATTAAAATAACTCTTTTCTGTTCAGAAGTTACCTTGATGAAAAGTGTATGATCTGCTTGGCACTGTTTATAACCATCTTGAATGATGACCTTAGTGAATCTATCAAACCAGGCTCTTGGTGATTGTATCAACCCGTAAAGTGATTTGTCAAGTTTGCACACCTTCTGAGCTCCCAAATCACCCTTCAATCCATGAGGCATTCTTATATAAACCTCTTCTTTTAACCGACCATTCATAAATGCATTTTTTATATCTAATTGGTGAAGATCCCAATCTTTATTCATTGTTAAGCTGAGTAAGACCCAAACGGTATTGAGCTTCGCCACAGTTGCAAATGTTTCTTTGTAATCAATCTCATATGTTTGAGTGAAGCCCTTAGCTAGAAGCCTTGCCTTGTACCTCTGAATGTTTCCATCAGAGTTATATTTAATGGCAAACACACATTTACAGCCAACATGTTTCTTTCCTTGTGGTAAATCTATTATAGTCCAAGTACCATTTTTTAGTGCCTCAATCTCCTCTTCAACTGCCTTCATCCATCTAGGATCTTGCAAAGCTTCCTCAATGGTTGCTGGAATTTTATGGCTATCTAAATTGACTTCGAAAGCTTTAAATGAAGGCATTAGATGTCCATAAGCAACAAATCTCTCTATTGGGTGCTTAGTACATTGTCTCACACCCTTTCTTTTAGCAATGGGCAAATCATCAATATCCAAAGTAGGTACATGAATCTGAGAAGTTTCATTACCTTCTGGAGCACATGAACTCAGTTCCAACTCTCGGCAAATTTCAGACTGCAAAATGTCCTCAGGAATAACTTTCTTTCTTCTTGTATAAACACTCTAGTTTTTTGTAGGAGTTTGCGTATTTAAAGGAACTGTTAAATGAGAGTTTTGAGGGGCTTCATGGGAAGTAATAGGTGATGGAACACAAGGATTTATGGGAGTTTTAGGTTCGGGTGATGGCAGATTATTAGAAGGAGTTGTAGGAAAGGTATGTAAAGGTTTAGTAGAAGATATAAGGGGTGAAACCTGATTATAACTTGAAGATTTTAAGGGCTGAAATTCATCCCAAGTCTCCCTCTGAATGACAGCCTTGGTGAAGTAAGGGTCTTGTTCAAAGAAAGTCACATCCAAGGAAACAAAAAAACTTTTTAGTGGGAGGATGGTAACATTTGTAGCCCTTCTTAAGAGAAGAATAACCCAACAAAACACACTTGAGGGATCTAGGATCAAGTTTTGACCGAGAAGGATCATTATTATGAACAAACACTACACAACCAAAAATTCTCAAGGGAAGTATAAAGGACATAGGTTTAAAATGAGGATAATTCTCCAAAAACACAAACCTAGGTGTTCTGAATTTTAAGACTTTACTAGGCATTCGATTGATCAAATGTGTAGTAGTTAGTAAAGCCTCACCCCAGAAATGTTTAGGAACATTATTTGAAAACAATAAGAACCTAGTAACTTCCAACAAGTGTCTTTTTTTTCGCTCGGCAACCCCATTCTATTGTGGTGTATCAACACAAGAACTAATTTGCACAATCCCTTTCTCTTTGAAAAAATCACTTAAAGACTTATGTAGGGCGTGTAGGTGTTCCCTTTTATGTGGGAGCGCAAGTGCACACTCCTGTCAAGTTATATTATATAAGATGTCGAATCCCACGAGGATTGGACAACTTGTCTCATTCTTTAGTTCCTGCACAAAGGTAAAGTAAAAACACAAGTGAATGATTGGTTGAGATTGGAAAGTAACTAAAACACAAGTATAAGAGAAGAGGTGAATCAAGTTGATAGAGCAGGCAGGGTTATGATGCCACTTAGTGTGAAAACTACGTTGAATTAGGTATGAGTTATCCTTTGTTGCCACGATATGCTGCCTCGGCGGGTACGACGGGCGGCAAACTATGACCCTGTCACGCGGCCGCAGCAGGTCACTGCCACTGCAGGGGTGTGTATTATCTCGGCAGGTGGAATGTAAATACGTCCTGGTGGAAAGTCTGGCAAATACTCCAAGTTTGACATGATAGTTGACAGTGATCCCTCATATTTCTAGGTTAGGATGCTCGAGATTGACAACTTGAGGAATAGTGTGGAACCAAATCAATCAACTCGGTTAGTGATCCCTTTTAGCCGCTGAAACTTGTGGACTAGTGTGGAACCAAGTTAGTTACGCCTCCCGTTGTGACCTTACTTAACCCTTTCGCGAGCCTTGCACTTTCGTGCCCGACAAATAGATTCTCAAATGACTGGTGTGGAAAGATTGAAAGAATGAAGAACAATGGATTAAGTAAACTTGAAATATTTTATTGAAGAAATAACTCAAAAACCTAAAACAACCGTTTCTCACTAGTTACAACATAACCCTAACCCAATGGAGATTTAGAACATGGCGGTAGAGGAGCACAAGAAAAATCTATAGAAAACCTAGGATGATTTAAACTAGAAGTACAATGGGTATTTATAGACTTAAAAGTAGGTCAAGTCCTCCTTGAAGTAGAAGTCCTCTAAAGTAGCTTTTCTTCTTTAATGTAGCTTTAAATGCTGACTTCTTTGCTTGGAATATGTACTCTTCCTCGTTTTCTTTAGCCCGTAAGTAAGCTTGGGAATTTCGCTTCGGCAGCCCTAGCCGCTGCTACAGACGTCGAAAAACCACGTGAACTCCGACGATAGAATCAGGAGTTTTAGCTCTACAAATCGCGCTCCACTTCTCCAAACTTCCATAGTCAGCTACCGCGGGCAGCAAGGTTGGCAGCAGCTTTGCTCGGCAGGTTCTCGGTAACAACTTATCTTCAGCTGGAACTGCTTTAGTACAGCTCCTGGGTTTGCTTCTCAGCGTTGTATCCTCTGTTCCTCGGTTCCCTCATTCAGCTGTTAGTACTACAAGCAAGAATACACTAAAACAATACCTCTTGTTCACCAAATAAATAATAAGTTATAAGAGTAAGGCAGAACGATGAAATACTGTAAAATGCTATGCATGAACCTAGTTATGCCTAAAATGTGCTTAAAACAATAATAATAAGAGTTGGAAAGTGCATGAAATATATGACTTTTGGACACTTTACAACTTAGCAAAATACTCTCCCCAATTATCAGATTTAAAAATCTGAATTTTACTAGCAAATTGGGTTTCAATCATTGTATAGAATCTCTGAAAGATAGAAGCAGTTTCAGATTTGTCTATCATTAAATAGGTCCAAGTAGTTCTACTGTGATCGTCTATAAATGAGATAAACCGTCGACAACCATTTATATTCTTTAATTTAGAAGGGCCCCAAATATCATTATGAATAAGAGAAAAAGGTTGTGAAGGTTTATATATAGATGGTGAATATGTTGTCTTTGTGTGTTTAGCAAGTTGGCAGACATGGCATTTAAAGAACTTTGGCTTTTTATTAATAAACAATTCAGGAAAAAGTTTAGCAAGATAAAAGAAACTTGGGCGGCCTAACCTAAAATGCCATAGCATAACATCATCAAGCTGTCCTAAGGAAGAAATAGAACTACTAAAAAGAGCTTGAGGAAACAAAGGTTGCTTGCTATGTAGAATGTAGAGCCCATGATGCAGCCTAGCATTCCCAATCATCTTCTCCGAGTCTATTGCCTGCAATGCACACTTATTATCAGTAAACTTTGGAACACACTTCAAATCTCTAGAAAGTTTACTAATGGACAGAAGATTGCAGTCCAACTTGGGAACAAAAAGAACATCATATTCTCATTTATAAACACATAACCACTTCCTGTTATAGGAGACAAAGAGCCATATGTTGTCTTTATTGATCTCTTGGGAGAGGTAGGCACAAAAGTATGAAACAAATCTCTATTCCTAGTCATATGATCAGATGCTCCTGAGTCTATGATCCATGCCAGAGCAGTTTGTGCAAAAAGTAGGACAATATGAAAAGAATTGCTCTTTATACCTTATGGTTCTGTCAAGGCTAGATTAGCCTCACTAGAAGCACGAAATTTGCCAAATAGCTGCTGCAATTCCTCAATCTGCTTTTTGGTGAAACTACTAACAGTACCAGCAGTTGCCAAATTGGATAGGGAATCTCGAGAGCCCTTTGGTTGATGGGGCTTCCAATCTGCTGGTTTTCCATGGAGCTTCCAACACTTCTCTCGAAAATGACCAACCTTCTTGCAATAATCACACCACGGCTTCCCTTTTCTGTTATTATTGGAAGAGGAAGATTGGGTGATTAGGACAGATCCATCATGTGAAGGAGGATCAGGAAGCATCAGAGTCCTCCGACTTTCTTCCCTTCTTACAGCAGAAAACACTTCTCGAAGGGATGAGAGAGTTGTGCTACCAAGTATTCTGCCCCTCATCGCATCCAAGTCTTTATTCAGTCCATTAATAAACTGAAAAATCCTTCTTTGACCAGTAATCTTCTTGTATAAGGCTGCATCATTCGGAGTCTCCCACTCGTTTGCCTCATAAAGATCGATTTGCTGCCACAAATTAGTTAGAGTGTTATAATATAAAGTAACATTCATGCTTTCATGTTTTAGATTTGATGCTTGACTCTCAATTCCAAAGAGTTCAGAAGTATTATCAGTGTTAGAATAGGTTTCTTGGACAGCACGTCAAATTTCAGAGGCTAACTCATACAAAAGAAAATTTTCCCCTACTGTAGGAGCCATAGAATTCAACAGCCAAGACATTACTCTGCCATTCTCTTGCATCCATTTGGCATAACCTGGATCTTTAGCATCATGTTTTTTAATCTCCCATGAGATATAACCTAATTTACCTCGCCCAATAATAAAAATCTTCACTAACTGTGACCATTCCAAGTAGTTATTGCCAACCAGTCTATGACAAGTAACTACTAAACTAGAGGAATTAGAAACATCATTATAATCATTAATAGGTTCTGTCATAGAATCAATTTCGGAGGAAGAAGAAGTATGGGCCATCGACTAGAGTTTAGAAATCGAAACCTAATCTGAGAAAAGGTTGAAAGTCTTTTTGTTTTCTCGAGAAGAAGGAAGGATCGAACATAATTTGATACCATGAAGAAACTGATGAAAACAATATGTTTTCTCAGTGTATTATATTTCTCACATACGTAAAACTTACAGTGATAGTCTTTTAAATACTTCAATACAAGAGTTAAATTATAACTAGGAGTTCTAAGTATTTACAACTCTAATCTCTTATCTCTTAAAGTTAGGATAGGATTAATCTAATCTATTTACATTCAAATTATAGAATCCTAATCTTATATAACTTACAATTCACAGTTCAGAAACCACATCTGTAGAGATATAGTTTTAGTGGGAGACAGTGGAAGTCCTCTACAAGTGGAGCCAGTGTCAATAATTGAGGCCGATACCATGCAGAGAAGAAACATCTTAATCGAGAAGCTGGAACATTTAGGTAAAGATCATGATAGCACAAAATTGCTGCATTGCATAGGCTTATAGTCCCATAGTGGTTTTGATCCTTATCATGAAAGTCATAAGATGCATTCATTATACTGTGATAAACACCTTCCAAGCTGGCTCAAGCGTGCAAGATATGGTAAGAGTAGGATAGTATCCAGTGAAGTGTTTGTAGATCTTTTGAAAGACTACTATTCACTTTAGTAGAAATTGCATTTTGATGAGTGCATAAAAGTTCTATATTTTACCCCTCATTTACCCATATTTTTGTTGCACTCAAGCATGATTAATTGCATTTAGGATAGATGTTTGCATACACATCACAATTAGATAAAACTGCACAGATGTTGTTGAATTTGGTCATTTTTGCAGATATCTGCCGCGACAGCAATCTAGGGCAGCAAAGGAGCAGAGGCGAGTTGAGAAGCTGAAGTTGAAGGACAAAGAGCACTGTCTGTCGTGACACATGTCGTGGCAACAAAGATGACAGAGAGACACTGAGGTGGAAAAGTGAAGTGGAGCTTGACAGATAGAGGATTTCAAGCCGGTCTGTCGTGGATCACTCCCATATTTGTCTGAGCCCTGAAGCAGAAGGAAGGACAAGCCCAAAGTTCAAGGAAGAAAGTCAAATCAAGAGAAGAGGACGAATTAAAGATATCTACTCAGAAGATTTAGTCTTTAATAGAGTTGTACTTTAATTTGAACTTGTATTCTTGTCATATTAGAAAACTTGGACACAAGGCCTATATAAAGGCATGTAATTCGACCTAGGGAGGGATATCTAGCTCCTAGCCGTCTTCCCCCAAAACCCTAGCCGTTTCTCTCTCTCCATCATGTTCTAAACTTCCCCAAGAGCTAAGGGTTGATCTTGTAAAGTAGTTGTAAGGATTGTATTGTTCTTAGGATTTTTCTGTTCAAGTAATAAAACTTCAAGTCTATTTACTCTAGTTTTCAACATCTCATAAGAGTATCGAGAGAGCATTGTGAGGTTATCCATTTGCTTGATATCAGGAGAGTTAAGCATTCGAAAGGAGTAAATACATGTTTTCCAGTTTATGGTTAAACCATCTTGGCTTAGGGATAAGTACAAGGTTTAGTGGCTAAAGAAGAATTCACAACATTGGTGTTCACCCTTTGATTCACGCCGGGAGGTATCATCCAAGACGTGTTCATCAATAGAACTTGGGCCTAGGGATATGACAAGTCATAACAGGGATTCTTGCCAAGCTTGAAGTACGGAGTTGTTGATCGCTGTCGCGACATCAACAGACCTCTGCCGCGACAGGCATGACGACAGAACAACAGAAGTTCCTCTGAACAGTGCAACACTTGTACTACTGAGCAAATCAATACCGGCCTATTCTCTCAATTTGATTACCTTATCTTTTATTTTAGTTATTACTCAAGATTTCTCCAAACAATCATTTAAACTATTTCTATTTCTTTTGCAGCAATTTAAGGATAGAGTTATTTCCAGTCCCTGTTGAGACGATATCTGATACTCTAGTATCACTTTACTACTTGCGTCGTGTACACTTGCACTATTTGCAATAGTCTTATTTACACGCAACAAGTTTTTGGCGCCGTTGTCGGGGACTGGCAACATACCTTTACCTTTTAATTACTACACTTTGTTTTTATTTTTATTTTTATTTTTATTTTCTGTTTTTAGTTGTTTTATTTTCCCCGTGCTTTTCAGAAGGTTCGCTTATTGCTTATGCGCAGATCGAGACGTGGTAAGGAACCAGAGTACGAATTAGATCCAAAAATCGAACGCACATATCAACTCAAGAACCAAGCTCGACTCTTGATAGAAAGAAACAACTATCTTGAGAAGAGACTGGAAGCAATGGTGAACGGAAGACAAGGCAATAGGGAAGATGACAACAACAATAATAATAACCCAGGGGTAATGTGGATCCTTCTAATGACCCCCGAAATGATCTTTCACCGCCCGTTGCCCCAGCAACACGACAGACTTGTCGAGAGTACATGGATAACGACCATGTTGAACTGAAAACTACACTATCAGATGTTGAAGCTGAACACTTCGAATTGAAACCTTTAATGTTCAGCATGATAAACTCCGCTGGTCAATTTCGTGGTTCTACTATTGAGGACGCACGTGAACATCTGAAAACTTTCTAGGAAATCTGTGGATCGTTCATACTGCCAGGAATAAGCCCGAATGTACTAAGGCTCCGGCTATTTCCTCATTCATTGAGGGATAGAGCAAAAACCTGGTGAAATAAGTTAACGTCGGGTTCAATAAGAACTTAGGCGGATCTCTGTTGTGATTTTCTTTCTCGTTTTAACCCTTCTCATTTATCTGAAAGATTGCGTAACGAGATTGCTACTTTTCAATAGGAAGATGACGAACCAATGCATGAGGCGTGGGACAGATTTACGACTCTCTTACGAAACTGCCCAATGCATGGATTCCCTGTATGGAATCAGGTTGACAAATTCTACAATGCTGCCAATGCACACACTCGAATAATGATCGATTCAGCAGCAAATGGGCTATTACTGGATAAAAAACCAGACGATGCAATGCTGGTGTTGAAAAAGTTAGCAAAGAATGATGAGCAGTTTCCTACAGCTCAACGAGAAGGTAAACGAGGAATATCTGTAAAGGAATACAAAGCTGGCAACTCGGCCAAAACTCAGGTTGCATGCCTCACTAAGAGTGTTGAAAATCTACAATAGAAAGATTCTAAAGCTGTATTTTCTGCCGAAGAGATGTGTGAAACTTGTAGCGGAAACCATAGTACAGAAGAGTGTCCCTTACAGCTGGAAGAAGGGATGCATGTTGGAAACTATAACAAGAATAAAACCTATGACTCCAACAACTACAATCCAAACTGGAGGAAGGACCCTAAATTTTCCTGGAGTAACCCCAACAATGCACTGAACCCTCCAGTCCAGAGCAACCAGAATCAAGGAGGTCCTAGGATTCTGTCACGACAGCAACCACAACAGCAGCCGGCAGCCACAACGAGCATACTGGAACAGACCCTGGCCACGTTCATGTCTCAAACAGGAGCGTATATGGCAAACATGGATCACTTTGTCAAGAAAATTAAATCCTTCATGGACAAGAGAGAGATGAGAATGACAAACCATGAGGCTGCCCTAAAATCCTTAGAGACACAGATGGGCCAGGTTTTACAGTTCATAAATCCAAGGTAGAATGGAGGATTCCCTAGTGATACTGAGGTCACTAGAAAACCCACACATGAGCAGTGCAAAGCTATTACAACAAGGAGTGGGAAACAAATACAAGGGCTGATACTAAAAGAAACACCAAGTAAGGAATCGACCCGACAGACAACTGCCGTGAACATTGCCTCGGTAGAGGAAAAACAGTTTGCTGTCGTCACACCTGCCACGATAGTAGAAGAAACAGAGGAGCAGAAAGAAACTGAAGATCTTGAGCCTCCTCAGATCCGACTTCCATGTGAAGGATGCCTTGAAGATTACCGTCCTCCACCCTCTTTTCCACAGCGGTTAAAGAAACAGAAACATAAGTACCAGTTAAAGAAAATCTATGATGTTTTTAAGCAAGTACACATCAACATTCCGCTGTTAGAAGCCACTAAGCAGATGTCTGGTTATGCAAAGTTTCTGAAGGATGCAATGTCCAGGAGGTCCAGACTTGGGGAGTTTGAAACAGTGATGATGACAGAAGGATGCATGGCAATCCTACATAAGCGACCACCTCCAGAAAAAGAAGGATCATGGCAGCTTCATCATACCATGCATAATTGGTGACAAGTTTGTGGGTAAGGCACTTTGTGATCTTGGTGCTAGCATTAATCTAATGCCCAAATATGTATTTTAGAAACTAGGTATTGGACAAGCAAGACCCGCGACAGTCATGCTGCAACTGGTAGACCGCTCTAACGTACAACCGGAAGGAAAGATTGAAGATATCTTGGTAATAGTGGATAAGTTTATTTTTCCTGCTGACTTTCTTGTTTTAGATTGTGAAGCAGATGAAAATGCACCGATCATCCTGGGGCGACCCTTCCTAGCCACAGGTAGAACAGTGATCAACGAAGAGAAAGGAGAACTGACTATGAGAGTCAATTACCAACAAATAAAGCTCAATGTTCTCCAAGTAATGAAACAAGCTGATGCAGAGGAAAAGTGCAAGGCAATTTCAGAAGTAGTCCTAATCCAACCCTGCATCAGATTGAACTGTCACGACAGGAAATTTGGTCACTGCCGCTGCAGTCACCTTGAAGACTGTCACCACAGCATCGACGACAGTGACCCCTCAGACACAGATGCATCCGATACTGAAGGTCATGAGGAGGTAAATTGGATAGGCACACGTCCAGGTAAGTTCTTCGAGCCTTTGAATTATACCTCGAACGAACATGTAATCCAAAAGCCTTCTATTGAACAGCCACCTGTTTTAGACCTTAAACCCTTGCCAGTGCAACTCAAATATGTTTTTCTTGGTTTAAATGATACGTTGCTCGTAATCATCTCTTCTAAGTTGGTGCAGGAACAAGAACATCAGTTGATCAAAATGCTACAGCAGCATAAGAAGGCGATAGGATAGACCATCGCTGATATCCAAGGCATCAGCCCGACATTGTGCATGCATAAGATCCTCTTGAAGGATGACCATAAGCCGACAATTGATGCTCAAAGATGACTGAATGAAGCTATGCGAGAGGTGGTACGAAAAGAAATCATCAAGTGGCTTGATGCTGGAATAATATACGCCATCTCAGATAGCAAGTGGGTGAGCCTGGTGCAATGTGTACCCAAAAAGGGAGGCATAACCGTTGTAACAAACAAGGACAATGAACTAATCCGAACCAGGACTGTGACCGGTTTGAGGGTTTGTATGGACTACCAGAAGCTTAATAAAGCTACCCGGAAGGACCACTTCCCCTTACCTTTTATCGATCAAATGTTAGATAGATTAGCGGGGAAGCCTTACTATTGCTTTCTTGATGGTTACTCAGGTTATAACCAAATCGCAATAGCACCGGAGGACCAAGAGAAAAAACCTTCACATGCCCATACGGCACATACGCCTTTCAAAGAATGCCATTTGAACTTTGCAATGCATCAGCAACCTTTCAACGGTGCATGGTGGTAATATTCTCCGACATGGTGGCAGATTTCCTAGAGATCTTCATGGATGACTTTTCCGTCTTTAGAGACAGTGTCGACGGTTGCTTAGGCAATTTACAGAAGGTGATTGAAAGATGTGAAGAGGCAAACCTTGTTTTAAACTGGGGGAAATGCCACTTTATAGTGGACGAGGGCATAGTGTTGGGACACAAGGTTAGCTGCCGCAACAAAGAGGTAGACAGAGCTAAAATTGAAGTTATTGAAAAATTGTTGCCACCCACCACAGTCAAGGAAATAAGAAGTTTCTTATGGCATGCATGGTTCTATCGAAGATTCATTGCCAATTTCTCGAAAATCACTAAACCCCTATGTCTCCTGTTGGAACAGAATCGTGCCTTTAACTTTAACACTGAATGTACTGAAGCATTTAGGATACTGAAGGAAAAGCTTGTAACAGCCCCAATAGTGCAGCCACCAGACTAGAGCTTACCATTCGAGATAATGTGTGACGCCAGTGATTATGCTGTCGGGGCAGCACTAGGGCAGAGGAAGGAGAAACTCTTCCATGTGATCTACTATGCTAGCAAAAATCTAAATGATGCCCATATAAATTACACCACAACAGAGAAGAAGTTACTCGCAATAATGTTTGCAATTGACAAGTTCCGACCATATATACTTGGAACAAAAGTGGTGGTCCATACAGATCACTCAGCACTCAAAAATATGTTCACCAAAAAGGATACCAAGCCAAGATTGATACGTTGGATTCTACTGCTGCAAGAATTTGACATTGACATCAAGGAAAAAAGGGGACAGAAAACCAAGTAGCAGATCACCTGTCAAGACTAGATATGGGAAGGAATCAAGAGAAAGACAAGACCAACATACTGTAAACCTTCCCAGATGAGCAGTTGTTCCCTGCCACCAGCACTGTCGCGACAGCCATGGCGACAGGTAAGCTCCATGAAACTCCTTGGTATGCTAACATTGTCAATTACATTGTAAGTGATTTATTACCTCATGAACTTAATTACCAAGCTAGGAAGAGGTTCCAAAATGATGCAAAACATTATTATTGGGATGAACCTCTTCTCTTTAAGAACTGTGCAGATCAGATCATCAGGAGATGCGTACCACAGGAGGAACAGGGAGAAGTACTTCACCACTGCCATGTTGTCCCTTATGAAGGACACTTGGGAGGAAATAAAACTGCTGCCAAGGTTTTGCAATCTGGTTTCTACTGGCCTACACTGTTCAAGGATGCACAAGCTTTTTACAAAAGCTGTGATAAATGCCAAAGGACTGGAAACAAATCTAGAAGGCATGAGATGCCACTACATAACATTCTTGAGGTCGAAATTTTCGATGTTTGGGGAATCGACTTCATGGGACCATTCCCAGCCTCTTGTGGGAATCTATACATCCTGTTGGCAGTAGACTATGTGTCTAAGTGGGTAGAAGCTATCGCCACTCGAAAGCACGATGCCAAGACCGTACAAAGATTTCTTCACAAGCATATCTTCTCAAGGTTTGGCATCCCAAGGGCAATAATTAGTGATGAGGGTAGGCACTTTGACAACAGGGTAATTGCTAGTGCACTAAAGAAATACAGAGTAAAGCACCGAATTGCAACATCATATCACCCTCAAACCAATGGGCAGGCCGAAATCTCAAATAGAGAAGTGAATAACACTCTTTTTGCAACCCCTACACCTGCTGCCAGCCCCAGAACGCCCACTGCTGCCTTCACCACACCACCTGCCATGATCGGAGATGGCGACAGACAATCTGCCACTCCACGAGGAGAAAAACGGAAGGAACCACTACCAGAGATCGATCCGAAGTACTTTGAATGGTTCTCTTCCTCCTCCGTCTGGCAGGATGATTCTGACTCGGAGCCATCTATCGTCCGGGAATTAGCCAAAGACTTCCCTCTGATGAAGAAGAAGAAGCTGAATGAAACTGTTGAGGGACCCTGTCACGACAGATCGGACGGCAGCAGCAGCAATGATGATGACCTAGAGGTCTTGGACAAGGCCCCAAAGATCTTACCTACCCGCGTCCAGCCACCTCGAGAGGCCAAAAAGAAAGTAGTATCACCATCTCTCAGCTCCAAGTCCGCATCTGCCATCAAAGTAATTGTCTGTCGGAAGCTCCACATCAGCAGCAGCAGTAGCGACGACAGCTCATCAACTTAAGTGTTTTTCCTTTATGCTAGTTGTTTCTGTTGTTTATTTTATCTATCTGTTATGTTGTTGTTTTTTCTTGTTTTTCATTTTGTTGTCATGTATTGAGGACAATGCAACCCTTGAGTTTGGGGGTAGGCATTCCTCTATTATTTAATGAACTTTTTAATTTGCATCTTTAATTTGTGTCTCATCTTAGTTATTTTTTTGTGTCAAAAAAAATTGGCTTAAGTCTTTGAACCGCACTTACCTGCTGCGACAATCTCTATCGTGGCAGTGCCTTTAGAATGTTTTAGGAATGATTTAGAGCCTTGCTATAGTTCTGAACTTCAAAAACACTTTTGTGACTTATAAGCTGTCTAGACTTCTGTTAGTAAACTAGAGTAGAAAAGCTTAGTCACTTGAGTTGCCCTTAGAGGTGCCTAACACTGGCTCTAGGAAAAGAATAAAAGAAAAGAAAAAACTTAGACTCAGTACCCCTAGAGGTGCCTAACACCGGCTCTAGGAAGATAGCTAGAGGTGCCCAAAACAGGCTCTAGTAAAAACAAAATAAGAAAAACTTGAGTCTAAATTCGAAAAAACTAAAGGAGCCTAAGAATTGCCTCCAAGAAAGAATCAGTTTGGCATAAAAATCAAGTGAGTAGCATAACTATTCCAGTTGCTAAAAGAGTCTATGCACATATTTGTTTACAAAACCTGCACAGACTTACACAAGAATTATAGCATTGTTCCGGATAAATCCATAAACAACCAAAAGGGTACTGCTCTTGATAGTGAAGGGGTTGTAGGTAATGATAGTTCACTGAATTAAGCCAAGCCAAAAAGTTTTCATTCTTAATTAGGTTGCATCTGCTTGAGGACAAGCATCAACTTGAGTTTAGGGGTGTGTTGAGTGCATAAAAGTTCTATATTTTACCCCTCATTTACACATATTTTTGCTGCACTCAAGCATGATTAATTGCGTTTAGGATAGATGTTTTCATACACATTACAATTAGATAAAACTGCACAGATGCTGCTGAATTTGGTCACTTTTGCATATATCTGTCGCGGAAGCAATCCAGGGCAGCAAAGGAGCAGAGGCGAGTTGAGGAGCTGGAGTTGAAGGACAAAGAGCACTGTTTGTCGTGACACCTACCGTGGCAACAAAGACGCCAGAGAGACACTGAGGTGGAAAAGTGAAGTGGAGCTTGACAAATAGAGGATTTCAAGTCGGTCTGTCGTGGATCACTCCCATATTTTTCTGAGCCCTGAAGCAGAAGGAAGGTCATGCCCAAAGTTCAAGGAAGAAAGTCAAAGCAAGAGAAGAGGACGAATTAAAGACATCTACTCAGAAGATTTAGTCTTTAATAGAGTTGTACTTTAATTTAAACTTGTATTCTTGCTTATTAGAAAACTTGGACCTAAGGCCTATATAAAGGCATGTAATTCGACCTAGGGAGGGATATCTAGCTCCTAGCCATCTTCCCCCAAAACCCTAGTCGTTTCTCTCTCTCCATCATGTTCTAAACATCCCTAAGGGCTAAGGGTTGATCTTGTAAAGTAGTTGTAAGGATTGTATTGTTCTTAGGATTTTTCTGTTCAACTAATAAAACTTTAAGTTTATTTACTCTAGTTTTCAACATCTCATAAGAGCATCGGGATAGCATTGTGAGGTTATCCATTTGCTTCATATCGAGAGAGTTAAGCATTCGAAAGGAGTAAATACGTGATTTCTAGTTTATGGTTAAATCATCTTGGCTTAGGGATAAGTACAAGGTTAAGTGGCTAAAGAAGAATTCACAACATTGGTGTTCACCCTTTGATTCACGCCGGGAGGTATCATCCAAGACGTGTTCTTCAACATAACTTGGGCCTAGGGATAGGACAAGTCATAACAGGGATTCTTGCCAAGCTTGAAGTACGGAGTTGTTGATCGATGTCGCGACATCAACGGACCTCTACCGCGACAGGCACGACGACAGAACAACAGAAGTTCCTCTAAACAGTGCAACACCTGCACTACTGAGTAAATCAATACTGGCCTATTCTCTCAATCTGATTACCTTATCTTTTATTTTAGTTATTACTCAAGATTTCTCCAAACAATCATTTAAACTATTTCTTTTTCTTTTGCAGCAATTTAAGGATAGAGTTATTTCCAGTCCCTGTGGAGACAATATCTGATACTCTAGTATCACTTTACTACTTGTGTCGTGTACACTTGCACTATTTGCGATAGTCTTATTTACACGCAACACATTTACATCAAGCATGTGAACTTTTCGAGAAGCTCTTCAAAAGTATTTTATGTTTAAGAAACCCCGCTCTTGTGGAAGTCCAACTTCACTGGGCCCTTTCTAAAGCATCAAAGGATTTTAGAGTTAGGGAAATTTTAATGAAGATGGTTTACAGTGAAACGAAGAGACTCCAAAGTTTATCGGGCTTCACCAAAAACAAAGGTACACCTTCATCCTCTTTTGTGGAAGAACTTGTTCCTTTGCCATTGGCCATCAAGGATAGTTTTGATGATGACAAGACTATTAAGTGCAAAATGTGCCTAGTAGAATTTCTTGATGACCAGCAGCTTGGAGCTCACTGGATGGAGAACCATAAAAATGAAGCACAAAGGTTGTTTAGAAGTTATGCTTGTGCAATCTACCTAGATTCATTTACTAACATGAAGGTTTTAGAATCCCATGTCCAAGAAAGACACCGTGTGCAATTTGTTGAACAGTGCATGCTTCTACAATGCATTTCCTATGGCATCCATTTTGGCAATACTGAGGAATTATGGTCGCATGTGCTGCCAGCTTATCCTGCTGATTTTAGACAGTCAAAGATTGCTCAACAACATGTTATATTAGTGGGAGAGGAATCACAACTGAAACTAGAGCTCGGTAATTCAGCTTCTTTGGAGAACAATTCAAAGAATGTAGGCAGTCTTCAAATGTTTATTTGCATGTTTTGTGGCTTGAAATTTGATTTGCTGCCTGATCTTGGCCGCCACCACCAGGCTGCTCACATGGGACTGAGTTTAGCTAGCTCTCGTCCTCCAAAGAGAAGGATTCGTTATTATGCTTATAAACTAAAATCTGGGAGACCTAGCCATCCTAATTTAAGAAAGGTCTGGGAGTTGTGTCATATAGGATCAGGAATAGGCAACTGCTACTATGAAAAAACGCCTCCAGACAACAAAGTTTATTGACTCTAACATCACTACTGCAGAGGCTCATGTGATTGAGACATCAAATCTCGGTAAATATGCGGAACCTCAATGCTTAGCCTTGCAGAAATATTATTCTCCCATATTCATAAAGCAAAATCGCGACCCAACAACTTAGACATTTTGTCTATTGCTCGCTCTTCTTGTTGCAAAGTGAGCCTCAAGGCCTCATTGGAGGAGAAGTATGGCATGTTGCCAGAACGTGTGTACCTTAAGTAGGGATGTAAAAACAGGTAATCAGATGGGTTTCAGGTCGGGTACTGTCAGGTCGGGTAAAATCATATACAGGTCATTTCAGGTCATTTTTTCTATTTTGACTCGACTCGGGTCGGGTGCGGGTCCATTTCAGGTCGGGTCTATTTCAGGTCGGGTCCATTTCAGGTCGGGTCAAAACGGGTCAGGTCCAAAGCAGATAATTGATAGGTTAATTCGGGTTCGAATACACTTCAGGTCGGGTCCATTTCAGGTCGGGTTCGTTTCAGGTCGGGTCTATTTCAGGTCGGGTCCATTTCAGGTTGGGTTCATTTTAGGTCGGGTTCATTTCAGGTCGGTTGCATTTCAGGTCGGGTGCATTTCAGGTCAGGTAATTTCAGGTCGGGTAGTTTCAGGTCGGTAATTTAGATCGGGGTATTTTCGGAATTGGAATTCGTATTGAGTTTGAGTTCGGTACAACCGTATAAGTAGTTGATAGACTTTAGGTTGGCCTTCGTCAATCGTCATTGATTTTGAGTTAATTATTTAAAGTCATATCAGATTAAGATTATAAAACATTGGAGTAATTAAAAAAAATAATGAAAAGGGGTCAATTTGGACTGAAAAATGGTCAATTTGAATTAAAAATAAACTTTCACAGATTATAATGAACAAAAATATCAAATTAAAATTATAAAACATTAGACAAATTTAAAAAAACAAGGAAAAGGGGGTCAATTTGGAATAAAAATAATGTTTTGGGGACTATAATGAAAAAAATATCAAATTAAAAGTATAAAAATTAGAGTAATTAAAAAAATAAGTAGAGGTCAGTTTAGAATAAAAATAAAGTTTTAGGGTCTAGAATGAACAAAATTTCAAATTAAAATTATAAAACATGATGAATTAAAATATATACAAGGGTCAATATGGATTTAAAATAAAGTTAAGGGACTAGAATGAAGAAAATATTAAATTAAAATAATAAAACATTGGACAAATTAAAAAATTAAATGTGGGTCAATTTCGAATAAAAATAAAGTTTTAGGGTCTAGAATGATGAAAATATCAAATTAAAATTATAAAATATTGGACGGATTAAAAATAATGAATATGAGTTTAGGGTTCATACATTTATAGGTATATTTATATATATACATTAGGGTTTAGGGTTTAGGGTAAAAGTCATTAAGGGTTTAGGGCTCATACATTGATAGCTACATACATACTTACTTACATACATTACGGTTTAAGGTTTAGAGTTTAGGGTGTAGTGAAAACTCATCAAGGGTTTAGGGTTCATACATTGATAGATACAAACATACTTACATACATTAGGGTTTAAGGTTTAGAGTTTATGTTTTAAGGGTTTATGTTGTGGATTTAAGGGTTTAGGGTATAGGGTATATGGTTTAGAGTTTTATGAAAACTTCATTAAGTGTTTAGGGTTCAGACATTGATAGGTACATACATACATTAGGGTTTAGGGAGAAATTCATTAAGGGTTTAGGGCTCATACATTGATAGCTATATACATACATACTTATATATATTATGGTTTAGGGTTTAGAGTTTATGGTTTATGGTTTAGGGTTTAGGGTGTAGCGAAAACTCATTAAGGGTTTAGGGTTCATACATTGATAGATACAAACATAGTTACATACATTAGGGTTTATGTCTTAGAGTTTATGGTTTATGGGTTTAGGTTGTGGATTTAAAGGTTTAGGGTTTAGGGAAAACTTCATTAAGGGTTTAGGCTTTAGACATTGATAGGTATATATATACATACTTACATACATTAGGGTTTAGGACTTAGAGTTTAGTGTTTATAGTTTAGGGTTTAAGGTAAAACTCATCAAGGGTTTAGAGTTCATGCATTGATAGATATATACATACTTATATACATTATAGTTTAGAGTTTAGGGTTTAGGGTTTAGGGTCTAGGGTCTAGGGTCTATGATTTGATGAATTTAAAGTGTTGATAAATGTAAAATATTAACTATTAATTTTTTAAATCAATTTAAAGTGTTAAGTAATCTTTCTGTTAAATATACATATATAATCAATTTAATATATATGTATAAAAAAGATTGTATTTAAATATTCATTTCACGCTTCTAAGTTTTAAATTTTATTAAATAATTCAATATGCTTAGTACTAACTCATTTAATATAAATTATTTGTGGCGTTAATAACTTAAAAGTGTTATTAAATTAATAACTTGGATGAATTAAAAATAAATTATTTAAAATTTAAATCATTTTATTAATTATGATCAGTAAATTAAAAATTTTAATTAGGGGAAAAGTTAAAAATTAAAAATACTTTAGTTTTTAATTTAGGAGGAAAGTTTGCGCAGCCAAATGGGGGGAATTTTCGATAAAAAATGGGGGGTGAGAAAAAATTGATGGGGTTTCTGAATTGAATAGAGAGATGCCTAATTTGTTATTTAAGGGTTAATCACCCTTTAGGCCCTTCCTTAATTAAATGCTTAGGGTTTAGATTATTTAAGTTTTAGTTTATTTTTTTAGTGCTAACTTTTGGTATAGTGTCTTTAGATTTAATTAAACATGGTTGAACTAAAAGAATGATGAGCATGTCACAACTCACATGTGTCCTCAATTTTTTGGTCTAATAATAATTTAGGTCTCTATAAGTATAATTCTTAGATAAACTATGTATTGTCCCTAAATTTTGAGTTTGAATACTTATTAAGTCTTTGTAATTTTGAAATTCAATATTTTAATTCCACCAAATGTTCAATCTTGATTTTTCCTTTGTATTGAAATAAAGTATTTTATGTGAGATAAACTATGTCTTTGCTATAAGATCCGAGAGCTAATATTATTACAAACAAACTTCTTGTATTTTATCAGTTCATGTTAACAACAGGTCGGGTCACTTAACAGGTCGGGTTTAAAACAAGTCGGGTTCAAAACAGGTCGGGTCCATTTCAGGTCGGGTTCATTTCAGGTCGGGTAAAATCGGATATCGGGTCATTTCAGTCGGGTAAATTTGGTTATCTGCCAGGTTGGCTTCGAGTTCGGGTTCGTTTCAGTCGGACGTAGGTCGGGTTTCAAGTCCACAGTAACAGATCCAATTCGGGTTCGGGTCGTTTCAGTCGGACGCAGATCGAGTTCGGTTACTAATAGGTCAAATTCAGGTTCGGGTCAACAATAATCGGTTACAGATCGGGTTCGGGTCATCAAATCCTCGGGTCAAATCAGGTTCTGACTCGAGCAGGTTTCAGTCGGGTTTCCAGGTCGAGTCAGCTTTTTACATCTCTAACCTTAAGGTAGCCAAGCTTTCCAGTGAGTATAACATTCAAAACGAGTGGCACCAAGTGGAATTCACATGCATAAATGGATGTAAGTCTGTCAAGGACATAGAGCTTTTGTACCCGTTAATTTCTCCACCTAATGGTTTTGAAGGTCGCCTATCAGAAGATTCCTTGAATAATGTAGACAAAGAGTTGGAACTGGATGAGTGTCACTGTATCATTGATTCACAATATTTTAAAGAATGACCCTTGCAGAAGACCAGTATCTTGTGTGATGATTTAAGCTTTGGAAAAGAATCGATTCCAGTAGCTTGTGTAGTGCATGAAGGTCTTTTGGATTCCCTTTATAGCTCTGGTGAAAGTTCTGATGCTCAAAATGCTAAATCCTCCATGCCTTGGGAGAAATTTACTTATGTTACAAAATCTTTACTTGATCAATCGCATGATCTTGATGTTGAGGTAACCTTTGGATTTGCTTCTCTCTATTGCTCCATATATATGTCTTACAATTATACCTCACTTGAGTCTACTTAATTGCATGTCGCCAGCTGTTATTCTCAAGGTTTTTAATATTTCCCTTCCCATGAGGTTTCTGGGTCTTTTCTCTATCGCTCCATATATTTGCCTTATAATTATACCTCACTGGAGTCTACTTAATTGCATGTCTCAATGATCTTACAACCAGCAGTTATTCTCAAGATTTTTGATAATTCCCTTTCTAAGAGGTTTCTGGGTTTTTGCTTGATAATACCATGAAATGCAATATCTTAAGACAAGGACTGCATCACCCTTGTTTCATATGGCTTGTATTCGCACCTCCCACATGATGGGATGCATTTGTACATTGCTTGGATCGGTTTAACTCATACATCTTGTTTTGTATTTTTATCATTTTCGTTCTAATTATGTACATATCTTTTCAGAGGTTGCAACTTGGGTGCACCTGTTCCAATTCAGCATGCTGTCCTGAGACATGTGATCATGTATATTTCTTTGATAATGATTATGAAGATGCAAGAGACATATATGGGAAACCCATGCGTGGCAGATTTTCTTATGATGACAAAGGTCGAATTATCTTGGAGGTACTGTAATTCTTTTTTTATTCTGTCAACCAATATTAATTTTCACTAAAGCATCATATCTTGATGCTTGCTTATGGTGTGCATGTGCTGTTATCTTGTCGAATGGTGCATTATTGACTTGATATAATACCCATAGGCCATAAGCATCCAATATGATTTTTTCCCTTTTAGAATTACATAGCTTCGTCTTCACTGTTCAGAACATTGTAGAATTTCAAGCCCTTTTCCGCAAGCAGATACTGCTACGTGGCCTGGTTGGCATCTTTCTTCCTGTACCCCTTGATTCTGGTTTATCTCTTGAGATTAAACATTTTTGAAAAATTGTGCAGGAGGGCTACCTTGTCTATGAATGCAACCGCAAGTGTAGTTGCAGTAGAGCATGCCCAAATAGGGTTTTGCAAAAAGGAGTAGGAGTAAAATTGGAAGTCTTCAAAACAGAGAATAAGGTAATGATTTCAACTTTTTGTTGTATTCTAGAGTTGTGTCCATTGGCATTGCTTCATGTTGATCTTCAGGGCTGGTGAACCAATTCTGAGTGGCACATTTGTGTGAGTACATTGGGGAGATCCTAAACGAGCAAGAGGCAAACAATAGGCTTACCAGGTTTCACTTTGATTTATAGAGTTCTACTCTCACCTTATGCTTGCTTTTATTCTTATGCTGAGTAGGATGTATGATCTGATATCAGGTATGACAGAGACAGTTGCAACTACATGTTTAAAGTTGATATGAGCCGATTGATTGAAGGACAAGCAAGATATGTCATTGATGCGTCCAAATATGGTAATGTTTCCCGGTTCATCAATCATATGTGAGGATACTATTGCATGCATTAGTCATCACATACTGAAATGTTTTCTCATACTCTTGATTCTGCTACTTTCAAGTTGTAACTTGACCACGACCAATTTTGTGACTGAATATCCATATATTCTAAATGTGATCACCATTTTCTAATTATGAAAATTGGCCCTTTAGTATTTATGACTTTTATGGCAGAGTTAGTAGTTCAACTTTGCTGTATTTGAATAATGAACTTTTGAAGTCTTGAATTTTTGTTAATGCATTCTTTATAACTTCTTTGTCTTATGTTCTTTTAATTTTTCTCAGCTGCTCACCAAATCTTGTGAATCATCAAGTTCTTGTGGACAGCATGGATTGTCACCAAGCTCACATTGGTCTCTTTACCAATCAAGATGTAAGAACACTACTCAAAAACATAATACAAATATGTCACATTGATGAAATCTAGGATGATCTATTGTTGAAAATGGTTCGTAGAATAAGGTGTGGTTTACTTTAGATGACTGAGTCAAAAAAAGTTTAATTGGGTAAAGAAGGTTTAAAATATGCACATCTCGTTGACCTTTATCTCCATTCAAGATGTAATAGGTTAACTCTTCAATACTAATCATGATTTTAGGATTGGTTTTACCATTACTTTTTCAAAGATTTATTTTAAAGTATTTATTCTTCTAGTATTAACCCTGCCATCCTTTCATTTCACAATTTTGCAGATATCTATGGGTGAAGAGCTTACTTTTGAGTATCGATATGAACTGCTGCCCAGACAAGGATATTCATGTCAATGTGGAGCTTCCTCTACTAAATCTTCAGTGAGCACTATGGCATTTAGGATTTTGCTTTTCAAGTTCATTAATGAGGATACGGAGCTCTAACATAGGAGCCTTAGCTCCCGTTAAACCAATCTGGCACTCTTATTGCTAACGGCTCTTACACTAAGGTAACTGTAAACTGCTAAATCTCTTTCAGTGGCAATGGAGTTTACAAGAACCATACAGAACATGCAACTTGCTGTATGGGATTTTCAACCAAGCCAGATCGTATCTATGATACTTCTTTCAAACGGGATGAAACCATGCAATGTATTTGGTTAAACTCTCCCCTCCGTCAATTCTTCTTGCTTGAGTAGCGAAGTCCACTTTCGAGCAGAGTTTGCTGTCGAACCCCCCCTTGTTCCCATCGGAGTTTGTAGGTTTGATAGCTTAGCCTAGGAATATTAGAAAGCAGCTTTTGTGATGCATGAAGTGCCTCAGCCTTATTTGTGACATTCTCTGTAATTTGTTGTCCATTGTATAAAATATGAGCAATTCTGATTGCGTCTTGGCTTAATTAAGGGCATCTATTCAGTTAGTAAAGTAAAAGAACTTGTCAAATGTAGGTGTACATGTCTGAAACTCATTGATTGAAAATGACATTGTCTAAACAAGGTATATCAAAACTGACATCAGTTCCCTCAAGTGCAGTTTTTTTTCTCCAGAAACAAACATAAACATGGACCATTAAGCCTCAGTATTGTCACAAAAATATTACAGATTTTTGTTTAGCAAAATTCTAGTCGTTCCTAAGATGCTTGTAGTGTGTTGGTAAGGCATATGGTAAATTCCTGGGCTGTTGTTCAGAACCTCATTTCCCCTTTCTGAATCACAAAGAACACAAAAGGAAGCCCGTAACTGAAACCCACTAAGCATGTCATTCCTGTTTTGACAGATTTAATCAGAAAACCTTTCATTTCATTTCAAACATTCAACCCTGAAAGTTGAAGTTCATAAAGGAAAGCAAATGAAAACAGAAGTGGTCCCAGTGTCTCACCATATGCAACAGCTTTCCCAACATCCCTCTTCTTTCTTGGCTTGTGATTCATTGGTTCTGATAAAGTTATCAAATGCAAAATCATGGAGATGATGACCAACAAACTTCCAGTTTTTTCCCTAACAACTCTGTGGGTCAAATCTAATGACCCGAATCCAGCTATCTTTCTTACAAAATCTTCAACCACAACCTTAATAAACAACAAAACTCCAAGGCACAGTACCACTTTTGCAATATGTTTGATTGGTCCTTTTGAGGAGATTCTCCAATTTAGCAGATTAACAATAGCAGCACAAGCATAGAGGGGAAACCAGAAGTACCAATCTTTGCCAACCAAAAGAGGAAAGAAATTATCAACTATTAAAACAAAAATCCAATATTATAAAACAGAAAAAACAATAGCCATGAAGTATGGTACCAGGGTCATTTAACTGAACAGATGAAGAAAAACCAAACATGATTGCTATTAACAGAGAACAGCAGCTGAATAGCTTTCTGGGTTTCGCCATTCTGTGAATCTGAACATGAAAAAAAAGAGTTAATTCTATGCCATATGTTAGGCCACCAATCACTACAGTCAACGCTTTCAGGTAGTTGAGTTTTCTAATTTATTACATTTTTTCAATCATTCTATGCAATAGCCATATTTTTTTAGTAATTTATTTAAAAAATTGCTTTGTTTCTAAATCTTATTTTGTTATTACGATGATTGTATTTTTTTGTTTTTTTTCTTATTTTTAATAGTATTTTTTAGTAAATTTTAAATTTTAATTAATTTTATTTTTTTATTTTTTTCAATTTTAAATAATTTTTCATTTTTTTAATTTTAGATTAAATAAGTCCTCAAACTTTATAAAATATCAATTAAGTCCTCTATCACATCGTCATTTATTAAAGTGGACTGGCACGTCAGCAGGGGCGAAACCTGGGACTAGAGGGGGCTACCCCCAATTTTGGGAAATTCAAATTTTCTCTTTAAACTTTTTAAAAATTTTAGTTTAGTCCCCTCAAATTTTTTAAAAATTCTGATTAAATGTCTCAAAAATATTAAAAATTTTAGTTAAACCCTCAAAAAAATTTGAATTTTTTGAACAATTGCACGTCAGCACTGTGAACCGCCACATTAACATAATAACAATCAACGAAAGACTCCGTCAGGACATCAATTAAATTTTTAAATTTAAGAATTTAAGTGTGTGCGGAAAAACATATCCATTTTAAAAATCCTTTTACATCTGTATATAAATCATAAATGTGACCCAAATCTGTAATATAGTATAATAAGTAGAGGTTAAGAAGACATGAATCTCTAAGTTATTTGACATGTTAAAAAGAAAACAAGGAAAGGGAGCATGAGCACATGGGCAGGCAGGGGTTTGGGTGTGACAAAATTGAGAATCGTGGTCAGACATAGTAGGCAAGGCAACTCAGCCGAGTCTACTTTAGACATCATCCACAGACAATGGGCAAGTAACACTAGGCCTACAACATGTTACAGATAAGGTTCCAAACTCCATGTTGAACACTGCTTCTGCCAAACACACTTTTTAGGCAGATAGAATTGAAGACCAAAAAGGAGGGAGGGAGAGAACAAAAAGTTGTTTTCCCCCAAAATATGTATGAATCTAGTGAAAACAAGAAGAAAGAATTACAGGCCTGCTTATGAAGAGTTTAAAAATTCAGAAGAGGTGACTGAGACTAATCATTCTTCGTTATTTACCATCATTGCTGAAACACACTCCATTATTGCGTTACAGGCAGCAGAGAGATGAATCTGTATTCCATAATTCGATTCATAAAACTCTAAAACACTTTGGGTCTAACTAATTTCATCATATTGTGTCAAAAGTGAACACCTTTTATTTTATTTTAATAAAGCAAGTATGTTTTCATGTTCCATTGAATCAAGATGTCCCCTTCATTATTATTATTTTTGTTTCCTAATCCATTCTGAAGCTTCTGTTAAGATCTGAATTAATGGCAAATCAGGGAGATAAAAGAGAAAATTAAATGAAATGATGGATTCTATCATACGTTTAAAGATTTTTTTAAACTCTAAATCTCTAATTTTATTGTGGAGGCATGATTAGGAGATAAACGATATTCACTCAGATTCATATAAACATGCTCACTTCTGCATCGAAAATCCAGCAGCATCTCATACAAGTAACAACTCAATATAGAAAAGGACCACAAAATATCCATGGGGTTTGGAAAAAATATATTTTTTTAGAAAAAGAAAATCGATGTGAGAGACCCTTAAAAATTGAAGCTTGGTTGATTGTAAATTATAATAGGAGTAGGAAAGTGTTTTTAGAATAAAAGAAAGAATATTCAGAGTGGTAAAGACATGCAGAGTAAAACAATAGTCATCAAAAACATAAATGAGACAGAAACAGTGGTAAAGTAAAAGCAAACCAAACCGCCATGTATCAATTTCTTTTTGGGGTTTTTTAATTGATTTTTGCTTTAGCTGTTGTGCCCTGGCCTGTGGGTTCTTTATATCTCCTTGGCAAAAAAAAAAAAAAAGAAAGAAAGAAAGAAAAGAATTTAAAGTGTGACACTTTACTCATTATTCTGCCCTGGGCAAAGTCTGAATTGAATGGTTTATGGTTCCCTTGATGCTTAACACCGGAGCTCTCAATCAATCATTTTAAGGCACCCCTTGGCTTAGAAATAAGAGATTGAGAGATGGGAGATACCAGGTTACACATTAACAAAAGTCTTTATTTTCCTCAGGTTTTAGTGTTTGGAAGTTTTCAAGATCTCTTTGTTGGATATAAATGCTTGTTTCAAGTTTCTTTCCATATTCCCTTTTCTTTTCTCTGGAATTTTTGATCTGTAGTCAAAAATAGGAGAGTCCCTAAAGAATTTACTTTTCTTTTTTAATCTCTTTCTTCCCCTGACTTTCTGGGATTTGTTGTTGTTGTTGTTTGCAGTGCTAATATATGCTTATTTTAGATTATTGTTTAAAGTCTGTTCTTAGGAAAGCCGTGCTTTCAATTTTTGACAGATTTATTTCAGAAAATAAAAATTGACTCTTTGTTTTAGGCTGTTTCAGGTAGTCTTTTTTTTTGGTTAGGAAAGAGCTAATTTATTATTGTATAGAAATCTTTAGCAACTTTTAACCTTGTTTTCGTAAAATAATGCATTGAGTTGATGCTGGAAATGGCTAAAAGTAGTGATTCTAGGATAGAGCAAGGGCAACCCAAGATTAGAAATGTCCCAATTGCAGTGACCCCTGAAGGCTTTTGGTGTTGTCCCTCTCCTGTTGTGTTCCAAAAGACTCTCAAATCACAAAAGCCTCTAAACAAACACAAATCCTCCTCCTCACCACCACTTCATAAGAAACAAATCCCACTAACTGAGAAGAAGCCAATGACCACCACCCCGATAAGGTCGGCAGTTAGCTCTGATGATCAAAGAACTTTTACTCCTGTTAATCTTGGTATTAGTGTACCGATTATTCCGGAGAGGGTGCCGAGGCCTAAGGTAGAACATATACCTAGGAATGTGGCAATTGAGTTCGGTGAACCCGGGACCAGTGATACGAAGGTGATTCTACTTGGGAAGCAAGGGTTTTGTGTGAAATTAAGCGTCCACAAGAAAGTTCTACTGGAGAATAGCTATTTTTTCACTGATAAACTTTCTGAACAAGAGTGTGGTTTGTGTTGCCTTGAAATTGATGATTGTGAGGATGTTGAAAGTTATGTCGAAACTGTGGGATTGATGTACTGCAAAGAAATGAAGCAGCGATTAATGAAACAAAGTGTTGCACGCGTGCTCCGTATTCTCAAGGTAATTTGCACATACAGGCTATGGCCCTTCTATTTTTAGGAGCTGAATCTTTGTTATATTGTGCATACTCAAGCATCCTAAGAGTACCATTTCTACTATATTTCCAATCTTAGTAAATATTAATTGTTATAGTGGTACTCAACTATTGTCATATCTCTTTGAACTTGATAAATGCCAGTGAAAGACTGTTGTTTCAAGCTCAATTTGAAGGTATATCTGCACTCTGAGCCCCCTTGTTATTTTGAGACCCTATATTTCTTACTGGATTTACTCTGTAAACTTCTTGCCAATATAATATGTATATACCCTTCTTTTTCTCTCATCAATGTCCCTAAATTTTGGACATAGGTTGTGTACTTGCTTACCATATCCTGTGATATGGTTTGATTAATTTGTTGTCATGTAATATTTGTTTATTCAAAATCTACCAGGATGTTGATGGATATCTAAGAATTTGTGCAGTAAAAAAATTTCAACATGTATAGTACAGATTTGTTAAATGTATCTTTTTTTCTATATGTGAAGCTAGCTAGATGGTGTGTATTAATTAGTTTTGTTCTTTTATGAAATTTTTCTTATGCTTGTCATGAACCTCCTTGCAGGTTGCTGAGCTCCTTGGCTTTAACTCGTGCATACAATCATGCTTGGAGTACTTGGAAGCAGTTCCTTGGGTTGGCGAAGAGGAAGAAGAACATGTGGTCTCTTCAGTTTTGCGACTCCAGGGTGAAGGTGTTGGGGTCACCCCAGTATTAAAGCGCATCTCTTCTAATGTCTATACTCCCCCCAATGAAACTATTTCACACATAATGGAACTTGTTCTTAAAAGCAACGAGGAGAGAGGCCGGCGTGAAATGAAATTTATAGTATTGAAGCTTCTTAGGGAGAATAATAGCCTCCCAAGTTATGCTGGTCCAGCCGACATCTGCAGTGAAACTGTTTATACGTTGTGCAGAAGCTGCTTGGATTCACTCTTATCTCTGTTCAAGCGAGCAGCTGAACCGGAATCAAGTGATAAAGCCACAGACAGCAAAGAACCTGTGGTGAAACAAATAGCTTTGGAAGCGGATAATCTCTCATGGTTGCTTGAGATTTTGGCTGACAGGCAATCAGCAGATGAATTTGCACTAATGTGGGCTAGCCAGCAAGAGTTAGCAACATTACATTCGAAGCTGCCCGTTGTGTCTCGATACCCTGTTAGCTGTATTACAGCTAGGTTATTTGTTGGAATTGGAAAAGGGGAGTTGTTACCAGTGAAGGACACCCGTCAATTGTTGTTACGAACCTGGTTGCAGCCATTGATCAATGACTACAACTGGTTGCAACACGGTTGCAGGTCATTCGATCGGAAAGTTGTGGAGGAAGGCATCGGTAGGACAATTCTTACATTGCCTCTGGAGGACCAGCAAAGTATTCTGCTTGCCTGGTTGGGCAGTTTTCTCAAGGCTGGGGACAACTGCCCAAATCTTCAGAGGGCTTTCGAGGTATGGTGGCGACGAACTTTCATCAGACCTTTTGCAGACGCCCAAGGCAATGTACTCCAATCTGATAGCTCAGCTACATCAAAGCAGTAAGAGTAAAGAAACAAGAGATACAAGGGAAAGCATATGCAAATTAATTGGAATTACCTTTTGTAGTATTTCTCCATTACCAAGAGTTGACATTGGGAAGTCTATATGGCATCCAAATATGAAATGTATGTAACATACTTTGATCTGGCAATTCTCAGAAAGATACTCAATTCGGAGTTTCAAGATTCATAGTGTTTTATTGTGAGCCTGTAAAGTGTTCAACATCCAACAGCCTAGAATGTGTATCATTAAATGCCCTGAATCATTCCTTCTTTATTGGCCCACACCACATGCTTCTTCCTTGGCTAGCAAACTGCAAACTTAATCAACTTGGTTTCTGGACATACCCCATCGTATCTTTAGCTGCTAGCTGTTATATATATCCAGGAAAGCAAACAAATGTGTATGATATATATGTGGATAGTTGCATTTAATTGCTTTTGCTTTTCTAACAAGGAGTGTGCCACTGTGCTTAGTGCTACTACCAAAGAGTTCTTTACACTTGGTTGCCAATCACTAACATTTATGCATGCTGTTCCTATTACTGTTTCTTTTACTCTGAAACTCCCATCTTTCATGGCACACAATATGTTTTCCCCATTAAGACTCATCATATCAGACGAACAAATATGTTGAGTATTGAGTATAGAATACAGTACTTCAGTTATATAATATACCGTGTCAAATACGTACTCAAAATTTTAAAAAATAAAAGACAATAGAAGTGGAATACATTGAATGTGATGGGAAAGAGCAGATATCCCAGTTTCTTTAATGAGTCCAGAGGTTTTAATACCAGAGAATTGACATTTTATGGTGGACATTGATATCATCAAACACAGTTAACTTTTCAATCAGGAATCAACATTTGAATGAGCATCTATATTTATGATCTCACATGCAGCTCTGTTATACATATAAACTTACTAAATTGCAGTTTATTAAGTTGTAAAATTTGATATAGAAATAAGTTTTGTTCCTTGCACAAATCTTAACTCTTTCCCTATAAGATTATATCAGTCTAGGGATGAGCAGTGTTTTTTTTGCCACCACGATCTATAAGCCCCTAAATCTGTTCTCGCCCTGTCTCGGATTAAAATATTAGTTTACTCACCCGCCCCGATATACCAACTCTTAAACTGAACTCAAACTGACTCGGCCTGAAAAATTAAAAGAATCTTAATTTTTAACGATGACAAAAGTTAGATCCGATCAATCCACCATTATGACCACGAAATTTAAACTTATATAAAAATAAAATAAAAACCAATTTTAAATTACCCACTTGAAAATTTACATATTTAAAAAATAAACTTGAACCATTGAACGTCATAATCAAATATATTAAAACTTGAACAACATCTAAATTTTTTTATGATAAGCACAAACAAAAAATTTAGCTTTAACCGCCATAAAAGTGTTTATATATAATAGTATTTTTATAAATATAATAAATATATATATGTATATATATAATTTTTAGCATATACTCGAACTCGCCTTATCCCAACTCAATACTATAAATAACCCGAATCTCCAAAATTTGACCGGGTCAGGATAGGGGGCACACCAGGTCGGTTTGGGTGGGTTATTTGGCCATCCCTTAATTATATGTAGTACTTGAAAGTCCAGCTTCATATTATAGTACTGTATTGAAATAGTAAAATTGTGGTACGTCTCTCTAGTTTATAGGTACCAGGCTAAGGCTAGCCTAGAAGCCTAGATGGGCCAGAGAGTGGCAGAAGTAGCAGCCTAAACCTATGAAGAGTTATGACCCTATCCTACTCCCCCAGCCCAAAAAACAATGGAGAAAACTGGAGACTCATGGTTGGTGGACGGTTCTTGGTTTGGCATACGACAGCTTGCCTTCCGCACTGCCATTTTCTGCTAAATGCTAATGCACCCTTCTGTGGAGGGGTCCTTTGTTTTTTCTTCTTCTTTCATTTATTAATGTTTTCCTAAGCCACAATTCAAAATTGAAAGCAGTCATGCAAGCTTTTCGTCTGTTTCCTTTGGCATTGAATTTGTAAGTTTATATGCCCTAAAGAAGACAAAGAAAGCATTGTATGGTGTGTGACCCATTGAGTTTTCCTGTAAAAGAAGGTTTGAGTTGAGCCTCCCAGAAGGCCGAGTCATGAGACGATATTGAATGAGTCTTCAGACGATGTATGTATATATATTATATACTGGACCACCCCTCTCCCTCTCCAACGGCTAAGAAAGTAACGTTTTTGAACCCTTTCTTTCATGTATTATTAACTCAATCAGCCTCAGCTAAATGCCTAGCTTGCAGGGTTAATTTTCACAGCTTTGCTTCAAAAGCATTCAATCTATCGACTAAAGCTCCTTAATGGATCATCCAAATGTGGTTGCATTCATTGTTTTTATTATTTATTTACATAAAATGCTTTGTTTCTTACCATTTCTCTCTCTCCCTCGAATCAAGAAAATGGAAAGCATAGCTGAAAGTGACATTGCTTTGCCATACTTGTCCTGTTTGTGACAGTAAAACGTTTTGAGGAGCTGATAAGGTTTTGTATTTTTTTCAGCTTTAGATAATTATTTTAGCCGCTGGAATATCATATCAAATGTCCCTTTTTATTGATTGTTTTAAATCCCTTTTGGTCCAACAATATTGATTTTTCACCCATGAAATTATACATACCTTGGATTAGAATGGAACTGATGGTTGCAGCAGAACAAACAACTTGGTGAATCCAGATGTGGAGATGTGTGTTAATATTGCTTTCTCAAAGGAAAAGCAACATATTAGGTAAAAAGTACTTGTTGCTTTGCATATTGGTTGTCTTGGATTCCAAGGAACCAAGACCCAACCTCTAATTTTTTCATATAGTTAGTGTTGATATCATATGTATTAGGTACTACAACGGTTAACACGTAAGTTCTTTCTTTTTTGTTTAACCATGAACACCCCTAATATGTACTCGATACTAATATGTTGGGTACATAAAATAATGAAAAATCATGATTACGCTACTGCAAACAAAACCTACCAGTCTGCTTAGCCAGTAGGGTAGTGTGCAAATTGGCTTGGAGCTGTATTTTAACAATGACTTATGCCAGGCAATTTCTTTCTAGGTAAAACAATGGCTACTGTCACTTTTTTTATACTCTTTCGTTTTCTTTGTCATTTTCATTTCTCCAGTCAACCGACCAAACAAAGAATCATTATGTAGTGACAATGTCTCCTGAGAGTCCTGACAGAATTCGCTGATTGAAAATGCACTACTCTTGGCTTCTGATTCAAATATACGATGAGAAACGAATCATACTTTTTACACACCTTTTGTAGTAGTTTGGGAAGGGCTTAAAATAATTGGAGTACAAATTGGTGTTAACAAAGATTATTTTAGGAGCAACCAAACATACTTAGTCTAAGTGGTAAGCAGCTTAATATCGTTTAAGCATATCTCAAATTCGAGATTTTATGTATGCAAAAAACCTTAAAGAAATTGTGTTAAGAGATATATCAAAGAACCTTGAGCTTTAGCCGTACAATAGACATAGAAAGTAATTAATTACTAAGTCATTATGGAACTTTGAAACATCGAACATTTATAATATATTGAAATTCGAAATCAACAATTATATATGTTTTTTTCTCGTGTCATTTTTTTGAATGAAACAGTTGAAGGGTAAGGAGTCTCCCACTGACTAGACTCGAGAAGATGAAAAAACATTTGAACCTATCAAACCATTAATACACCCAATGTTGATACCTAACTAAGGTGGCCTTAAATTCATGTTCATCATTTGCAATCCATAGGTTCCAGTTCCACCACGTGATTGTATGTGGCATTGCTATCACTTCTCTCAATAATACTTTAGCATATTTTGTATGTGATAAATAGCGAAGCAGTGTCACTATAGGTTTGTCTGTTATAGCAAAAATAACAAAAATGGAACAACATATAGGATAAGATATCATCTTCCATTGCCTAACAATTAAAAGAGCAGTTGTAATCATATGTCTCCCTTTCTATCCCGCAATGCTACAACATCTTATGTTTATATAGAAAGAGATAAAGCAAATTACTATACAATTATAATAAAAAGGCCAAATACACGGCTAGCTAGCTTGATATGCTATGTTTTATCGTTATGCAACTTTTGTTTCTTAATAAAATTGAAGGGAAAAGAAATGGGAATGGGATTTTTGTATTTCAAGAGAATAATACTAATACTATGGAAAATGTGATTGAAATAATTAACAGCCCCCAAAGTCTGTAACCGAGAAAGAAGAAGCCTTATCGGGCATGTTCCCAGCATGGCGTAGCCCTAGAGTGAGAGATACATCACCAGCCCTGGTCCCGAACCTTATGAGAGTTGAGCCAATGTCAGTGTTGCCAGTGATGGTCCCGTAATCTGCTGCAACGATGCTGCTGCCACCATGGCACGTGTCACCAACGCCACCTAATAATCTTTGGTGGATCTCCGGGTCATGATGGTCCGTGCTGGTGAATGGCTGGGACACGGATGGCGCCACCTCCGTAGTGCTACTGGTGGTGGTGGGAGGGGTGCTACTAATAACGGTGTCGGTGGCAGCTTTGTTTTCCGGGAAGCATTGTTTACTGAGTGCAATGAGTGAAGAAGGGTCGTTTTCGATGGCATTTATTTCGGATCTTTTGCCTGCCGGTGCCGTCGTTGTTGAAGCTGTAGGTGGTGTTGATGTGCCACCTGCCGCCCCTACTGTGGTTGTTGAAGGCGTTGATGTTTGTGCAATATTGTTGGCGTCCTTTGGGTTCCTTTCTTTATTATCTCCCTCTTCTTCTTTAGACTCTTGCTGGTACATCTCTTCCACCATGGGTTTCCACAACCGAACCCTGGCATTTATGAACCAATTTGAAACCTGCAACAAAAACAACATACATTTCCATTACATTGCACCACACGCATTTAAAATCCCAGACAATTAAAGACAAAAAAAATAACAGTACACAAACCATGCATATTATAAACTGCAGTGTAATTTAATTTAAATAAGTGGTTCCAAGTTCCAACACCATTAGCTTAATGTTCTACATTATGAACCAGTCCAAAAACAAAACACAAAAAGGGACACCAAGAAACAATTAAAAGGGGCTATTCATCATCATCAACTAGCTATAATATCTTTCCTCACATGTTGCTGAATCATGTCTGTTTCTTACAGAAAGCTCCAAAAAGCAGTGATGATTAGGGGGGACTCCATTCATGACCTCCAATCGCTGTATTTATTACCCAGTTATAAATTATAAAAGACATAGGACTAGAATTAGGTGTTTGTCTTTCATATCACACTTTGCTGCCCCACGTTTTCCAGTTTAATTTGCCTTCCATGCAAAACTAAAATACTGTGAAAAGAAAGAGAGAAAAAACCTAATTTACGAAGAATTACCAATCTTTTAAGTAACACTTGACTAACAATCTTATCAGATTCTAATTAGTAAGTATATATATATGGTGTATTTATGGAGCTTTATGATATAGTTGGAGAGTGTCATACTGTGTACTATTTGATATGAGAGAGAAAAGCAGAGAGAGTGGCAAACTTTCATGTCTCGTCTATTTATGTACTTTGTCTCTGCATTTTAAATATAATGTGCTAAGTTTCTTCCCCATCCAGTATTTATGGCTTTCATTCCAGAAATCAGAATCTATGTAATCATAAGGAAAAGATTTCTACTTAATTATATTCTAAATGAAACAATATAAAACGATGTTATCCCACTAAAAAACACATCAGAGAAACAAAACCCAAATCCATGCAAGTTCTTCTGAACTTACTGATGATTCCTTCAAAAGGGTTTTGCTTTCTCTTTTACAAATAATATCATGTGTAGTGAAAGTGAGAGAAAAGACCAACCTGATTTCTCGATAAGCCAGTCTGTCGAGCCAACAGATGCTTATCCGCGTCGCTTGGATACCTGAGAAAGAGACCAGAAAATGACATCAGAGCCATTGCCTAAAACCGTATAAAGAGACACCCATCTTTATGTACCACCGTAGATGCGATTGGACCTTTCTTTATTTACCATGCATGGGCGTGAGAATCTAAGAGAAACAAAGATCATCACACACACACCAGCAGCAGCAGTTTTTGCAGAAATAAAGAAGACGACAGTAACTTTCAACATCTCTGTCATTATTATTTACAAGCATATATATAGTACTACTCCATATCGCTTCTTCATTAACAACAAAAAGAAGAAAAAAAAAGGGTTTTTCTTTTCATTCATTTGGGTATGTTTATGACAGTGTGAGACAGTAAAAATAAAGGTTAAGAAGGCGTGTCATCTGTGATATGATGCTTTAATAAAGTTTGTCTCTTTTTTAAACAACGAATGACAAAGTAAGGAGAGAAAATGAAGGTTATTTAACAGCTTTTTGGCTGAGACATGCATCCCAAGGACACTGCATTACTGTTCTCTCTAAACACAGACCAGAAAGTATGACAAAGTAGGAAACAAAAACTTGGATTTTGTGAGGCTAATAAAGTGTCATTATGTCATATACTTAATTATATGATAGCTTGTCTTTATTTCAACCCTTTTAGCTTCCTTTCCTATAATTTCAATATCCACTGAATTAAGAAAGATGCAGATACTATTGTTAGACTAGTGTCAGATATGATATAGGTGAAGGGAAAACGTACGGGTGGAGAAAATGTTCGAAAAGCCAGGCCCTCAAAATGTTGACAGATCGTTCAGGCAGGCCCCTTTGGGGTCTCCATGCTTCATGTTCCATCATACCCATCTGATGGAACGCTCTTTGTTGTCTTAAGCTTTGTTCTAACATCTTCAGCCTGGGTGTCTCCCCTTTGGTTATGCCGGATGTTCCAGCTCCATCTTTTTCACCCAACACCTCACAGCTATGCTTCAGTTGTCCGGTCACGGCGTCTTTCAAGCACCTAAAATGCCTCGACATCGCCTTCTGCGCGAGGGCGGTGTAAGGCACCGCTGCTCCGAAGCCCATCACTATATCAAATGAGTTCACCACTGTTTGCATTTGTTCACAGTAATGGTTGTATCTCCGGTCCACCTGCAAGCAACCATCATTTCTTTTTTCAACACAGACCCGTTTGAGACAAGAATGACATGACTCGACATTGGAAGACAAGAGAATGGAAAATTCCCATTTGAGAATTCTACAAGACCCAAAAAAAATCATTTTGACATTACTTAGTTGCTGTTTAAGGAAACCCCCCAAAAGAATAAATGCATGAATCAAAGTGAAATGATTGTTAATGGGGTGTTAGAACAAAGAATAGTCTGCACTTTCTTTCACCCATTATAGGCTGCAACCAATTGATGACAAACTTGGGCGTGTAAACAAAAACAAATATAGGAAAAAGAAAGGGAAAATGAGCCAAGTCAACCGCATCAATGGTTCTCATTTTTTGCAATATTACTATTTGCAATAAGTTTTGTATGTAATATGGGTGGGCTAATGGTCAACTTCCATATCAGAAGGAACGTCGCACCAGCCTAATAGCCCCAGATTTTTGGAATATAAAAATCAAAGTCTACCAACTATAGATCCTGTTGAGTACCAGATTGCACCAGGCACCAGCCGGCTTTGCTCTATCTGGGTTTTCTTTATTTGAAAAAAATAATCGGTGACTATAGGTTAAAAAGAAGATTATTGGGTTAAGGAGAGAGAAGAAGAGAAGAGAGATTAGATTACATGCCTCATCAAGCATGGATAAAAGTTTGACCTTCCTTCTTTGATGTTCAATTCTATCAGTAGCTGATAAAGGAGGGAGATCCTTAGTTGATGAAGAAGAACCGTCGCCGATACTAGCCGGATTAGAACTAGGGTTTGTGTTGTTCCTGCCGAGTTTTTTCTTCTTAAACTGGCCTCTTCCCACGCTGCAGAATTCTTCTAACAATTCTTGAGCGGCTTTGACGTACTTTGAATTCCTCAAAACATTGACCATTCCTAATGAGGATCCGTACCCAACGTGAAGCTGATGGTTACCTTGCAAATGCAGCGGCTGATGACTACCCAAATGCTTGTACTGAAACGGAGGGGTAGCAGTAGCAGTAGCAGAAGAGCCTCCTCCTTGGTTATAGTACAGTAACCCGCCATCTCCCATCCTCAATTCTTGGGCTTTTGCAGCTTCCAAGTGTTGCAAAGATGATAAAGACAGTGAAAGGCCTTGGCCTTGGCCCTCTACCACGGTGCCTCCGATTTCACTTGGGTTACCTCCTCCATTGGAACTATCGGGAACCCAAGTGAAGTGAGGTGGAAAAGCCCCTCCGGGACCTGATACATTAAACCCTTGAAGAGAAGTTGACGGAGGAGGAGGAGACGGTGACCTTGGCTGTGGATTCATCAGGAAAAGTTGCATGGCAGCTGCTGAGTCGGCATTAATGCTTGGTAACTGCTGGTGAGCTAAATTGTCACGGTTATTGTGGCTCTTCGATTCACCTAACTGTCCCAAACCCCCAACAACAACAACACCACCTTGCCTGTTGCTGTACCACTCGTTGGTATTACCCGGCGGCTTTTGCCCTCGATAATTAGCCTGTAAAGGCTGGTCTAATAACTCGGTAGAGGAGGCGGCGGCCGCCAAACCCGAAGGGAAATAGAACATTTCCGATGATAACATGCCTGGTGTTTCGTAAACAGGAAGAGCATTTGTTTCTTCCTCCTCGATCCCTACTAATGGCGGAGGTGGTGGCTCAAAGCCTTGAACTCTCAGTTTATCTCTCCGGATCTGTTGTGCCAAGTGAAGTTGCTGCTGCTGCTGCTCTTGGTGGCTTATGGCTGATCTCTCGAAGCCATTCGAGAAGCTGAAAATACCAGCTGCTTGGTGGTGGTGGTAATCTTGGGACATAGAATTTCGTAGAATTATTGCTCCTCTTGAACTGGGATTTGATAAAGAGCCGAGAAACAATCGCTACTCCCATACCAATATCTTCTTCTTCATGATCTCTCTAGCAACAAGCACCTTTTTCGCTGCTCAAAAATGGATCCATAAGTTAAAAAAACAAAACAAATAACACCCATCTTGAAAAGCAGTGTTATTTATCATCATAAAAAGAAAGACAGAAGGAAAAGGGAGATCAAATTCTCTCAGTTAAGGAAAAAGAAAAAGTTAATGAAATGGGTTTTTGTTAATCATTCGTTTTCAGCTTCGGGTATATATATAAAAAATATTAAAGTATATGGTGAGAGAGAGAGTGTATGTATATATATATATAGGCAGACCGCAGACCTTGTTAGAGTTGCAGAGTATGAAAGCCCTTAGACATCGTTTTCTCTTCTACGGATTTGAAAGCTTCTCCTCTTTTTTTCTCAGTATATGTGTGTGTTTGGCTGTCTGTCTCTCCTTTCCTATTATTTCTCTTTTTCTCAAGAAAACATGAGCCAGATGGGAAAATATCAGAAAAGAGAGAAGAGGCCCCTATTCTTCCTTATTCACCACTTTTTACTCTCCCAATATTTTATATGCTACTGTGTGTTTTTTTCTGTTTTTTTTATTAATTAAGAACTAAATAATTTAATACTCCCATATTCCCCAAATTTTGCCTTTTAAATGTATAAGAAGGATTTTTTTTAGAAATTAGGATGTGAACCCATCGAGTGCTTATTAAAAAGAGGAATATTATTATTTCTAAATGATTCGGGTTCGAACAACTTATTTATATAGCGTGTGTCTTATTACTGAACAAATATTATCTTATATATATTTTAAAAATGATATGATTGCATCTTAAATTTGTTTGTGATATACATGATTAAGTTTAATTCAATCCTAAAATATTTTTTAAAATTTTAAAAATAACGTATTTCCTATAAATAATAAAAATAGAAAAAGCAACACAAAATTTTGGGTTTTAATTTATTAGATGGTCATCAAATTACAAAAATAACCCTATCTAGAAATTTTATATTTGAGTTTCTTTTGGATTAAACACAATATGGCATTTTTAAAAATAATAAAAGAAATTGTTGTTTGTTTCGTGGTCCATGGTAGAGAGAAGAATTTCAGTTCTATATTTTGCTCACTATTTTAATTTTTGATTAATATTTGATGCACGGTAGTGAAGCTATTTTTTTATAAGAGTGTTCAAATGATGCCACATATTATTTTAGGGACACTAAATTTTACGTACTAAAAATTAAACTCTAAATTTTAAACATTAAACTTTAAGTCTAAATTTTAAAAGTTAATCATAAACCCTGAAATCATAAAGAAATATAATCTTAAACTCTAAAAATACAATGCTCATGAAAAATTTTAATTTTCACCGCTAGTATATTAAATTATTTTTCTTTATTTTTAGTAGATGAAAAATAAATTTCTACAAGATTGGGTGGTATTATTGCAATTTAAAAAGACGTCATTTGGAAACCAACGCAAACTACGGAATAAAATAAAGATAAGGTCAGTATCCGAACTACCACCATCCTTCTATATGTTCAAATGACCATAATACTCTAGCGAATCATTGTATATATTCATCAATAAAATAGTTGGTAAGGACAAAAATGTCTTTCAAGATTTTTTTGCATTAATAACAAAAATAAAAGCAGACGGGGTAAAGCTTTGACGAAGAGGGAAAATAGAACTAAACTAAGGGATTTTAACTAGGATGTTCATTCTCGGGTACTCGGTTTTTAACTCTCGAGTACTCTATATATCGGCTTGTGTTCTGATCCGTTTTATTTAAGTACCCGCTACTTGGGTACCCGTAAAATTTGAGTACTCAAAAAATCGAGTATCGAGTACCCGGTTTACATTTTTATTTATTTTTAAAATTTAAAAGTTTTAAAATATCACAATGTAAACACATCAAATTTAAAAGTTCATAATACATAATTCAAACACAAAGATTAGTGATTGAAGTTAGTTTTAAGATGAAATATTTAGATATATATATATATATATTAAAATTTATCACCAAAATATTAATCTCATTTTTTTTCTTTCAAATCCCGGTATTGAAATGTAATACCTCTCTAATTAATCAAAAAGTATATATTTGAAAATTTTAAAACTTAGAAGTACAAAATACAAACATAGAAATAATTTAAAGATTTAAATTTAGTTTTAGTTAAAAATATTAAGGAACCTAAAATAAAAATATAATTTAAAACTAAAAAATAAATATATTACAATTATCGGGTCGGGTACCCGATTACCCAAAAAAATTTGGCCCAGACCCGGCCCAGTCGGGTAATTTTTTTTTAAGAATTACCTGTTTTATTTAAGTTCGGGTGGTCGGGTCGGGTATTTTTGAACACCCCTAGTTCTAATGATATAACACGATTTTTTTGTTGAATCGTACAATTTTTTAAAAGGGCTTATGTATGATTAAATAAAATACGAATAATATTTTGATTAAATAAAGACGTATTACATTCCCACACTAGGACTTGAACCCATACAAGATGAGACAATATGAGCATCCTTGGCTATTAGGCCAATTAGTAGATCTCAGAGTATATTTAAAACATTTTAAAAATATTTTTTTCTTATAACTAAATAACTAAAATTTCAATAAAAATATTATCCTAAAGCCTCATTAAAAAATTTCTAATCCTAAATGGAGGAAACTAGTAGTCGTGGTAACGAATACAAAATATAAATAGTCAAAAAAGCCAGGCCATTAAACAACTGAAGATACATGGCTCCTTTCGGAAGAGAACACGGAAGAGAGTTATGGCGGAGGTGTCTCAAACAACCATTCTCCTAAAGGTTTGTATCGAGCCATAACCACAAGGGCATCGGCCACATGATTCGCTTCACGCGGAACATGTCGAATCTGAACATCCCATTGTTTAGCTAAAATCTGATATATCCTTGCAACAAGACTACCTTGATGAAGAGCTAACGACAAACCTTGTAAAATCATGACCACCGTACTATTATCTATCTCAAGAACCACTTTGCGTTATCCTAAACGCCAATCATGCAATAACATATCATGTGGTGGCCATAGCTCCACCAAAAGAACCGAGGAAACCCTAATACTACGAGCAAAACCAAAAAGCCACTCACCCTCGTTGCCGCGAATAACACCGCAAGTGGCAGCCCTGCATCCACGTCCCCCTACAGCTCCATCAACGTTGGTTTTTACCCAGCTCACACTCGGCGTTGACCAAGGTTGTGCTCGCATACGAGTCTGTGGCACGCCAATCCCGCAATCACCAGCTGCCACGATTTCTGCTGTGTAGCTGCAACAGAAATGCAGCGCCTCCTTGACGCTATTGCATTCCTCAGTGAAGATCCAGAGGTAACGACGTTTCTAAAGAAACCAACAAGCGACGGCAAACAAACTTCCCCACTCGGCACCCCTAGAGCGTGCATGACTACTCATAACCAAATTCTCGCCCAGCCACACATCAAAAGGTGCACTCATGAAGTCATGAAGGTGTTCTGCACGTATCAAAAGCGACCATACCTGTCGAGAACGAGGACATTCGTGCATCACATGATTCCTGGATTCATCCCCTTGCCCACAAGTCGGGCATAAAGAAAGAGTTGTAAAATGGCATCGACAACGTTCATCATTGGTTAACAACCTATCATGTTCAAGAAGCCAAAGAAACATATGGATCCAATGAGGAACATTAGCGCTCCAAATAATTTGCCAAATCTGATCGACACCCTAAGCTGGCGGATCACTCAAAGCCCTATACGCTGAAGATGTCGAAAAGAGACGAGTTTCCTCCCAACGCCACCCAGTCGGTCACGGCCTAGAGAAGCATAAGGAGGCATAATACAAGCAATTCGATGAAGCAAGGCAGAAGGTAGAAGAGATTCAAGGCGGTTCCAGTCCTAGCCTCCATCAACAATAAGCATTGCAAAACAAGGCATCGGTCTTGGTGGCTCAAGTAGGAGACAATGAACAGCTAAAGGCTCACCCTCATCTAACCAAGTATCCCACCAAAAGTCAGTATGTCAACTATCTCTTACCCGCTAGCAGATTCCACGGCGAACATCATCCCAAACATTACTGATCCCCCTCCAAAGCCGCGAACAACTCGGTCGCATAATAGTAGTTGGGAGATCACCCTCCCATTTATATTTCGCTCGAAGAACCCTGACCCACAACTTCTCATGATTCGATAAAAGCTGAAAACCAAGCTTCATAATCAAAGCTTGATTCTATCGATGAAGATCTCTGAAACCTAACCCACACTCCAGTGAAGGCGACTTAACAGTGTCCCAACGTACAAGGGCTAAAGCATGATTGTCACAAGACGAGCCCCAAACAAAACGACGGATCATCTTCTCCATTTCATCACAGATACCCTTCGAGAGATAGGTAGGTTGCATAACATATGTTGGTATCGCTTGCAACACTGCCTTAGCAAGGGTAATGTGCCCTGCTAGCGAAAGAGTACAGGCAGCCCAACTTGAAAGTCGTTGCTCAATCCTATCAAGAAGGTAGCGACAAGTGCTCCATGACACTCGTTTGTGCAATAGAGGAACTCCCAGATAAATTCCAAGATCCACAACAACCTCAAAGCCAAAGCTTGTTGCAATAACTTGTTTAAGATCTAATGGACAATTCATAGAGAAGAAAATATATGTCTTTGCAACACTCACACGATGTCCAGAACAACTACAGAAATGCTTCAGAATGTCTCGAATCACCTCTAACTGATTAGTAGAAGCCTTAGAAAATAACACTAGAACATCGTCGAAAAATAAGTGTGATAAGCTAGGGCCATCATTCAACAAACGAATAGCTGTCCACTGACCATCTTCAACCTTCCTGCCAATTGCGTGGGAGAGTCGTTCCATGCAAAAAATAAAGAGGTAAGGTGGGAGCGGGTCTCCTTAGCGAAGACCCCTCGTAAGCAAGAAACAATCAGATAGCTCCACATTCTAAATAACATGTGTCGATATAGACCTCACACAGAACATAATCAAATCAATAAATCTATCCGGTAAACCTAGATCCTGCAAAGTCTCCTGAATAAAACACCATTCTAGACGATCATATTCCTTCTCCAGGTCCACTTTGACAGCCATCCAACTCATTCGATCCTTCTTCTTATTCATCGTATGAATCACTTCTTAGGCAATGATCACATTATCAGTAATATGATGACACGACACAAAGTTTGATTGGGTCTGATCAATCCAATATGAGAGGTACGGTTTGAGCCAGTTGAAAAGAATTTTTGAAATAACCTTGTACATAACAGTACATAAACTGATAGGGAGAAGCTGCTTAAACAAATCTAGACTAGCCACTTTAGGAATTAGAACAAGGTTATGTTAGCCAAGTTGTCAAAGGTGTCGATAAGAAAAAAAGAATTGACAAAATTAAATATCAATTCCCCAAGAAGTTCCCAATGATGCTGGAAGAAACCTGCATTAAACCCATCAAACCCAGGTGACTTCAACGGGTCCATACTAAACAAGGCCGACTGCACTTCCTCCATACTAATCGGCCGAACAATCTGCTAGTTATCCCCCTCTAAAAGATGACGGAAACCCCCACAAAAATCTGCTTTTGTTAGTGAGCATGGTTCCGATTTAAAGAGGTTCCGAAAAAAGTCCATTGCACTCGCTTTCAATGTCGTTACATCATCGCACCACATGCCATTGTCCAAGTGAAGCCGATGGATAGTATTCTTCCGACGTCTAGAGAGAGTCGATGCATGATAATATCTAGTATTTCTACCCCCCGCAAAATCCAAGTAGAGCGGGACTTCTGGTACCACAAACTCTTTTCTTGGTCAAGAATATCATTAAGTTCATTCTGTAGCTCAAACACAAGGCAATGAAGGGTCGGGGTGTCAGGGCGCTCCAAAGCAAGCTCAACCCCTTTGATACGCGCAAGAACACGCGCCTTCTGACGACCATTGATCCAAAACACCTCAACATTCCACTTACGACTACTATTTTGAAACTCCACCAGGTTCTCAAACATATTACCATTAGGCCATCATGAATCTTCCAAAAGTCTTCGGTAATCAGGATGATCATTCCACGCAGCCAGACAATGGAAAGGCTTCTAAGCCAAGGTCTGAACCACATGGTCTTTTGAGAGCAAGATTGGCCTATGGTCCGACCCCCAACATCGAGAGGTGAGTATCAGAATAGTTGACAAATTCCTCATACCATTTACCATTACATAAACATTGGTCTAGACGTTGCTTCAAATCACTCCGTTCCCAAGTAAAATGAGGTCCAGAATAACCCATATCTAGAAGGCCAGTCTGAAAAAGAAACTCACAAAACTTAGGACAGATCCCCGGGCGACGAGATTAGCCCCCAAGCCTCTCCTTAACACTGCAAATGGCATTGAAATCACCCCAGTAACCATGAAACATCGACACTTGGGTCAAGAGCATGAATCTGATCCCAAACATCACTTCTCCGACTAGTTTCTGGGCTGGCATAAACGAACGTCATGAACCAACACTTATCCGAACCAGCTACACGGCAAGAAGCATGAATAAATTGGTTCGAAACAGCCACCACATCCACAAGCAAACAATCCTTCCAAAATAACTAAATCCCACCAGACATACCCATCGGTTCAACCCGATAAGAATGGGCAAACCCCGATCGACGAATGAACCTATCGACATTACCACCACTCACCCTAGGCTCCAACACCGCAACAATATCAGGGGCATGCAACCTCATAAACATTCTAAAAAACGATTAAATTCAAGGCCAAGAGTGCCTTGTGTATTCCAAAAAAGAGCTTTAATCATAGAAAAAGATGAAAAAACAACACACAAACCAACTCGCTATTGCCGCAGTCGGAAGGCAGCTTCAAACGTCGAGTTCTCAATCCAAATCACCTTACTACTAGATGCTCAAGACGTAGTAGTAGGAGCGGGCACATTAGCACTAGCGGATTGTCCCTCTTCAAAAAGGGAATTCGTCGCCTTAGTAACCAAATCCGCAACAACAATCTGATCATTATCCAACACCTCTTTCTTCTTCAATTTATTTTCCTTACGAGGCAAGCCTTTAGTAACAGTCAATCCTCGCTTAGTCGCTTTAGCAATTTTCGACCTAAGCGACCCATATATCGCTTTGTCATTGTGTTCTTTTAGCACCTTACGAGCATTCTCCTCAACCACGCGCACAACCTTGTGCTTATCTGGTTGTAACATGCTTGAGGTAGCAAGAACCTTATCCTTGCTCGCCATCGTTGGTAACGTTGCAGGGCCCGTCACCACTTGAACAAGGGCAACCGGTGGGGAAACAAAGGTATGGACATGCTCTTCAATGTTAACAACACCAGGTTGTTTAGTACCCACCATCACTTGTACCTCCTGACTAAGGTCGTGCTACCCCATCTCTTTGTCCACAGTTTTCAACTCGCAATGAGGTTCGTCATTCCCCAGCTGGCTCATGCTATTGTGTGCAACAACGTTCTCATGTTGCTCTTGTCCGCCCGTAGGTGTAGTATTAGTGTGGTGATGATTCTCTCCTTCCATCTCAGCAAGAATACCAAAACAAGAACCACTAGCTGGAATCGCATTATTTCCCTCAATTCCAGTATTTCGACTTACCCCCTATCGACGCTTCCTACTCGGAGCTTGCATCCATAGTCCAAAACGATATGTAACCACAGGTTCCTGTCGTTGGGGAGCATTATCATTAGCTTGTCGCGGCCTCGGAGCTCCACAAAGTTCTTTTGAGTGGCCATATTAGCCACAATCGAAACAAATAATCGGTAATCCTTTGTACTCAATCGATTGATACTCCTCATCAATCACTATCCCCGAAATTAATGGCTCATCCAATTTAATTACAACAGCTAGGCGGGCAAACCAACCCCGAAGGCCTTCACTAGTATTGAAGTCAATACGCACCACCTCACCTAACATACTCGCAATGGCACGAAGAAGGCTTTTGCAATAATATCTATACGGCAAACTGGGTAAACGAAGCCATGCCAAGATTTGGCTCGGGTGATCAACCGATGTAGAAAATTCTCTTGACCAAGGCTGAACTATTAAATAGTTCCCATACATCATCCACGACCCTCCAGTAAGCACATGTTCATAGTCGTCCTCCATTTTGAAACGAACTAGATAATAGTCATTATCCAGGTCAATGACATTGATTTCACCCTTTGGACACCATAAGGCGTTAATCCGATTCTTCAAAGCTGTAGAACTAATGTTTTGATATAATAATTGAAAAATGTTTTGGACAAATTTGAAAATATTTAAAACATATCTTTAAGTCCAAACAACTTGAAAATAAGTTTGAGGTATTTTAAAAGATTTTTGGCAAAGTTTTTCATGCTTTTTAATAGCCAAACTTGACTTTTCAGCAAGCCCGTACCGATACGGTATACCCCGTATCGATACCCTTTTGCCCAAGTTTTGGTTCTGCCAAAACCCGTAACAATACGGGTGAGACCGTATTAATACAGAAAGGGATCGTTTCGATACGCCCCTTAAGCGTACCGAACCCAACGGCTAGTTTCCCAACGATCTTTTAAATGACATACTGTATCGATACGTCCTCAAGCGTATCGATACGCTTAGGCTGGCAAGAGCCCAATGACTAGTTTCTGAAGGAGGTCGTACCAATACGGGTACACGCGTATCGATATGAAGGCTGTAAAATAGCATTAAAGATGGAAAATAAATTCTCCAACGGCTCCAATTCAACCCCAACGGCTAGTAACGACTACAAACTCAAAGAGGAGTATAAAAGGGACCTTCAAGCATCTAGTAATGGTTAATGCTTCAATTGTAATACAACATATGATCAAGAAATTGTCTTAGTGCTTAAGTGTCAATTTATTGTATAGACAAACACTAGTGAGCCAAAATTGTTAGATTTGCTCTCAAATCCTCCACATGTCATCGTGTAGATTCAAGTAAAGAGGAGGATGATGAAGAAGAGATAGTCCATCTCTTCAAGAAGTGTGCCCCTTACATGAAGAAATCCTTGAAAGAGCTTGAACGAGAATCCATGAAAAAGAAGAGGGCAAGCACTTCAAGCCATAAAAAGAAGGCATATGTGGCTACTTGGAGTGATGGGGACTCCACCGACGATGAACAAGCCAACCTTTGCCTTATGGCCATCGAAGAAGATTCAAGGGTAACTTCTAATTCATCTACTTCATGTTCATATTCTTTTGTTGAATTACAAGACGCCTATGATGATTTGGTTTTAGAGTTTAAAAATCACATTTTGAAAATAATAAAATGATTTGATTTCTAAAACCAAACTTGAACTTGAAGCAAAACTCGAAGAGTTTGAACAAAAAAGTTTTGATTTACGAAATTTGCTTCATAAGGTTCAAGAAGAAAAAGATTTGATTTCCAAAGAACTTGAAAAGAAAAATAATTTTGGAAAATCAAACTTTTATGTAAGACAATCTAGTGCCCATAGATTTGTAAATGGTAAATGTTTTAGAATTATTTGGGTCCCAAAAGGACTAAGTACTTCAACTAAAAAGGATGAAATTGAAAAATAGATTCCTAAGGGGACTAAGTTTTGTGCTACTAACGTATATGGATCCAAAGCAATTTGGATACCAAAAATTACTTGATTGTCTTTTGCTAGGTGTGATGGAGATTGATCAGCAAGTCAAACTTTGAGGGGGAGCTCCATGCACACAAAGGAAGAACACTTGAAGAAGGAAGGCTTTACATCCTCCATTAGTTTCAAGTGTGGTAAAATCTAGTTGTTCTTGCTTTTATTTGATTTATTTTTTATTTATTTCAACTAGATGATCATATATGTTGGACTAACATTTTGATGATGCTTTGAGTAAGGGGGAGCTATTTTAAAACCAAACATTTTAATATTTTCAAAATCTACACCTCTATTGTTATTTTGAGCTTAAAAGTGTTTTAAATTCTTTTTGATATAACAAAAAGGGGGAGAAATGGTTTGACAAATTGAATTTTCAAAAGAATAAGGGGGAGCTTTAATTGATTTTGTATCTTAATTCTTTTATTCAAAATTTATTCGACAAAGGGGGAGAAATCTCAAACAATTTTCAAGTTGGTTTTATTATATCAAAAATGAGGAGATTGTAGAACTAATGTTTTGATATAATAATTGAAAAATGTTTTGGACAAATTTAAAAAGAATTTAAAACATATCTTTAAGTCCAAAAAACTTGAAAATAAGTTTGAGGTATTTTAACAGGTTTTTGGCAAAGTTTTTCATGCTTTTTAATAGCAAAACTTGATTTTTCAGCAAGCCCGTACCGATATGGTATACCCCGTATCGATACCCTTTTGCCCAAGTTTTGATTCTGCCAAAACTCGTACCAATACGGGTGAGACCGTATCGATACGGAAAGGGATCGTTTCGATACGCCCCTTAAGCGTACCGATCCCCGTTTTAACAACCTCAACGGCTAGTTTCCCAACGGTCTTTTAAATGAGATACCGTACTGATACGTCCTCAAGTGTATCGATACGCTTAGCTGGCAAGAGCCTAACGACTAGTTTCTGAATAAGGCTGTACCGATACGGGTCCACGCGTATCGATACAAAAGGCTGCAGAACAACATTAAAGATGGCAAATAAAGTCTCCAACGGCTCCAATTCAACCCCAACGGCTAGTAACGGCTACAAACTCAAAGAAGAGTATAAAAGGGACCTCCAAGCATCTAGTAATGGTTAATGCTTCAATTGTAATACAACATATGATCAAGAAATTGTCTTAGTGCTTAAGTGTCAATTTATTGTATAGACAAACACTAGTGAGCCAAAGTTGTTAGATTTGCTCAAGTGTTTTAGGTTTGGGTGAGAGCTTTATTGTGCAAACAAATACCTATTAGAGAGATTTGAGTTTGCTTATTTTATTTCTTTGTAAAGAGAGTTTGATCAAGGCTTTAGGTAGAAAGCTTGATCGGTTTGTAAGGGTTTCCTTCTAAGCCTAGAAAATGGGACGAATCAATAGTGGATTGATTGGAAATCCTTAGTGGGAAGCTAAGGTAGTGGATGTAGACCTTGGTTAGAAGGTTGAACCACTATAAATCATATTGTCTTTATTCATCTTAGCTTCCACACCTCTTACACCCAAAATTCCTCTTCTCCACCACTTGGCGAGCAAGAACAGTTGAAGGAATCGAGCATCGGAAAATCCAACAAAAGCCTAAAAACCTATCGACGGGCCTAAGAGTCTTACAATCAAAGATTTGAAAAATTTAGCATCAATTTCCTCGTGGATACGATTGGAGAAACGTATCTCATGAAAGTTTCCAGTAGTAGAGGTCACCACATCCTCTTCATCCAAACTTACATCGAGATCACTAATAAAATTTTCGTTTTGCGCACTACTAGCATGGCCGAAAATGACGTCTCTAAACGACAGCTATGTCGGCTTATCACCCAGGACCATATGATCTGCTAGCAATGATCGATCATGGTCTTTCAAACCAGAATCTCTAGGGTTGTACCCTAATCCTAATGGTTGAAGCGAAGGAGAACCATCCATATCCATCTGACACGCAGCCGAGCCATTATCCTAACCAACCAGCGAACTCGCAGTGGTGTTCACCGCCACCTAAGGCGACCTTGAAGGATTCAGCGTACACCTTCATCAATATAAATTGGGTTAGTTTTAAAATATACTCTTAAATTGTCGTCTAAATTTTAAATCGGCTTCAAATTTTAAAATGTCTTAATTGTATCCTCAAATAACGACATAGTCGAATGTGGAATGTATTGACCTCTCAAAATTTTGGTTTAATTTAATTTTAGGTCCCTAGTACTTTGGATATTATTTAAATTAAGTTTTTAATTTTCTTATATTTTACGGTTTAAATATTTATTAGGGTCTTAGACAAATTATTTCGTCTATGTATCAATATGGTTCTTCCCTCAGCTTACAATTAGCTTGGCGTTAAATGCATGCACAAATCTAATATTAACCATATTTAAAATCACACATATGTAGACAATTTAAATCTAACATATTTGAAAGGCAAAAAAAAAAGTTCGTTCTAGATTTTTTTACATGTTATACATTTGATGTTTAAATTGACAAAAATGATCAAATTAATATAATTATAAATATTCTAAAAACTCAATTAAAACCCTTTGAAGCTCATATACTAATTTTAATATTTACACCATAATTTAGAATTTTTGATGAACCCTACTAAATAAAACCACAGAGAGAATCGCAAGTGCTTAGGCCAAGGACGAAGCTTTTGGGGAAAATATAGAACAGACAGTGGCCTTGAACCCTAATTATCTTAAAACATTTTATAATTATAAATTAGTTCAAAATTCTCTCGTTCAAAATGTGACGTGTTTTTACCACTATACTCAAGGTTTATTGACTTTTTATCTTTAATTTCAATTAGCTATTAATTATGAAAAGCTACACCAATTTAGTAAATGCCACCTTAATTATTCGGCCCTTGGATACTCAAGTATTTAAGCTAATTCTTATGTCAGCATAAGAAACATACAGTAATAAAATTTAAAACTCCGGTGCACTTTTAATACACAACATGGAACACCTTAGACAATAAGTATTCGTTCTTAAAACTAAAATTAATCATAAATAATACTAAATAAGCCATAAACTCAACTCATAATCAGGTCATTAGATTAAGATATATAATCTCTATTATGCATACATGTTATTTACAATAATGTATTTTTTGGAAAATTCTACAACGCTCGACGAGCACTGATGAGTAGGGGTGGGCAAAACTCGACTCGACTCGAAAAAATCGAATTATTCGACTCGACTCGAGGCGAAAAAAATCGACTCAATTTGAGTCGACTTGTAATTTCATAAACTCGACTCGACTCGGAAAATTTTCAAATAAAGTTTGAGTTATGAAATGGAAATTCGAATAACTCGAAATTTTTATTAATCAATTAATCAATTTTCAAGTTCGAGTCTATTCTATCAATTATGTCTAATATGTTATGTATATCACATTTGAAAATATGAAATATATATATATATATGTGTATTATATATGCATATAGAAAGCCGTTGAAATTGGAATCAATATGTGCAACGTCTAGCCCTAAATATATGCATATAGAAATATATACATGCACCGCTACGTATATGCATATAGAAATATATATGTACAATTAAATTTGTACAGAAACTCGACTCGACTCGAATTTTATAAACTCGACTTGACTCGAAAAAATTTCAAATAAAGTTTGAATCGTAAAATAGGACTTGCAAACTCGAATAACTCGAAATTTTTTTACTCGACTCGATCAAACGCCCAGCCCTACCGATGAGCACCACTAACGACGAGTATCGATGAGCACTATTAATTTAATTTATAAAGATTTAAAATCTAAATGACTCAACATATAATTATAAATTATTTAAAAAGTAAAAAGTAAATTAATTAAAATATATTATTTATTTTTAATTTTTTTAAATAAATTAAAATATTTATCTATCCCTTAATTATAAAACCTTATTTTTTGTTCATTTGAAATTTAAGCGGTGGTTGTTTCCGCCTCCTCCTCCTGCCATTTCCGTTTCTAACTAATCGTTTTTTCATTCCAAATCCTAACCGACATTAATTTTAGGGTTGAGATCAAGTTTTTTATTTCGACTAACTGTACGACAAGAAAATTGTTCTTTTGGCCAACTTCCTCGTCCTTTGTGGTTGCGCACATACGCCATGACTAAATGGTCGATGGTTCGAGTGTGGTTGGCAGCCATGGAGATGATGAATGTAGAAGATGATAATTTGAAAAAATGTTCTTTTGCGTTAGAATTTTAAAGTTCCAACTAATCGTATCTTCATTCATAAATATTCCCAAAATCTTAACTGACGGCAGGCGGGAGCAGCGGCTTGAATTCAAATAAATAAAAATTAGAGTTTTATAATTTAGGGGTAGGTAGATATTTTGATCTATGTTTAAAAGAAAATTAAAAATAAAATAATATATTTTAATTAATTTACTTTTTACTTTTTTAATAGTTTATAATTATACAATGAGTCTTTTAAATTTTTAATCTTTATAAATTGAATTAATGATGCTCATCGGTGCTCGTCGTTAGTAGTACTCATCAGACACCGTAGACACATCTATTTTTGTTAGCCTTGACTAGCCAGGCCAATAGTCATAATAACTTACCATATGATGAAAGCATAGATTATATAATCTTTTATCATTATACAAGTCATTTGTAATAAATAGGAGTATATTATTTTGATTCCAAACTTAGTATCTCTTAGCATTTTGGTTTATATTAACTTGATAAATGAAACAACGTTGAATGTTACTTGCATTAAATTATGCAATTTGTAATTTTTTATATATATTATACAAGTGTTTCAAATGAATACGTCAAAAACTGTTTAAAATGAATGTATTGATTTATTTTTAAAATTCTATTTTCTAACCATATTATAGTATAATATCTTAAAGATTATCTGTTCAAATATGTTTAAGTATGTATTTTTTGTGCAATGTTTAGATTTTTTAGACCTCTCTCAACTATTAAATAAAAAGATATTGAATGTCTAAGCATATTCAATCGGACAATAATATTAATTTAGTTAAATTCAATCGGCCTATTTAAATATGTATTAATCTATGTATAAAGACTTATGATATAATTTCTCGTTAAAAACTATAATAATATCAAATACTATTTCATAATTTAAAATACATAATTTTAAGCCGAAAAAGTTCTTGATATATTGATAAAGAACATTGTTCTAGCCTTGATTGACATTAAGTTCCGAATTCGATCCCAAACAATTCCTCTCCTTTTTCTTATATAAAATTTTTGAATTTAAGGATTGAAATCTAAAATGAACTTTTCAAAACCGACCCGGATTAAATCGAATAGTGTCCGTTCCCTAATAATAACTATTGATTACCGCTATGGTTTTATGTGAGGTTGAAAGGTGCGAAAAGCACACATAACTGCTTTCTGGTTTGATAATTTCAAGATGGGCATGTTTCATTAACCTTTTTCTTTATTTTATTTTATTTTATTTATATATATTCTTTTTCTTTTTTCAATTCCTATTAGATTTAATTTTGTCAAAACTTTCCATAAAAAATGTTTGAGATAAATTGTGAACATATGATACCAAGCAAACTTCCTACATGTACATTGCTTTATACCGTAATCAAAATCAAATCCAATATGTATGGCATAAAGAATAAATATGTTCACACCAACATATTCAAAAAAAAAATATGTTTTCGTCAAAAAAAATAAAGATGTTTATGCATTTGAAATTAATTATGTCATTGATTTATTGCATACTTGTATATATTGGTTTTAGTTTTTTTTTAAATTGTTTTCTTATATTATTTACTAATTTTCATTTCCATGTCAAAAATTAGATGGTTGATTAATCTAAAATTTCCACAATAAATAATAAGCATAAAGGTTGTTAATTATATTGTTCAATTCTTAGATAGTTATACACTATTAACCACTAGTATTACTTATAATTGGAGTCAAGTGTGATATGGGGACATTTATAGAAGGAACCTTATATATGCGTTTTTTATATAGAAGCCGCTAGTCTTATTAAGGGGAGAAAATATCTAAAATTACAATGAGGGTTTACAAATATAATCGTAAATTAAATGTATAATTTAGAATTTTCCTATAACCCAAAAGAAACTAACAACTTGAGATCATACAAGGACCATACAATAAAAATGTTAAAAAAACTAACTAAAAGACTTGAATAAAAGATAGATACGAACATATCTGACTGCATCGACAAATGAACCATAAAATAGGATCAAACTACTGAAAGACCACTGACAATATCAAATTAGAACCGAACATCGTGAGAAAACTATTAACGAATGTGAATCGCATATATGAATTCAATACGAGGGTCCAAAGCAAAAAAGATCAGCAGGATAACAAATCAACACTATCTTAATTAGTCAAGACGACGTCAAATTCAACCCTAAAAAATAAAAAAGACAACAAACGGTTGTTAAATGAAAGCAAAAACGTGCCATAAAAATATAAAAAAATTATACCATAAAAGCAAAAAAAAAAAATACTGACGGTCAGCACAGGTACTAAGACCAGTGTCACGCCGGCCAAGTAAAAAAAAAGTTAGATAGAGAGAAAAGTACTATATATACGTTTTTTCCCTTATATATATATATATATATATATATATATATATATATATATATATATATAGGATTAATATCCTATACACTGGCGGTGGAAACTGAAAGTTTCCACAAGCGCCTTAGTTTTAGGGTATAGAGAGTTAGTTTAGGGTATAGGGTTTAGAGGTTTAGGTGTAGGGGTTTAGAATTTAGGAATAGTTGTTTCAATTTAAGGTTTAGGGTTATAATTTAGGATTTATAGGTCAGGGTTTAGTTTTTAGGGTAATATGGTGAAGATTTAGGTTTTAACCTATAAACCCTAAATTATAACCCTAAACCTTAAATTGAAACAACTATCCCTAAATTCTAACCCCCTACACATAAACCCCTAAACCCTATACCCTAAACTAACTCTTTATACCCTAAAACTAAGGCGCTTGTGGAAACTTTCAGTTTCCACCGCCTGTGTATAGGATATTTATCCATATATATATATATATATATATATATATGATTAATATCCTATACACTGGCGGTGGAAAGTTTTTATTTCCACAAGCGCCTCAATTATAGGGTTTAGGGTTAGTGTTTAGGGGTTTTAGTGTAAAGGTTTAGAATTTAGGGTTCATGTTTAGAATTTAGGAACTAGGGTTAGAATTTAGGGTTTAGGGTTAGAGTTTAGTTTTAGGGTAATATGGGTGGGGATTTAGGTTTTAACCTATAAACCCTAAATTTTAACCCTAAACCTAAAATTCTATCAACAATCCCTAAATTCAAAACTACTACACTTATACCCCTAAATTTTAAACCCTAAACGGAGTCCCTAACCCCTAAAATTAAGACGCTTGTGTAAAAAAGTTTCCACGAGCGCTTGTGTATATATATATATATATATGGGTAATTGTTCTATACACAAGTGCTTGTGGAAACTTTTTTACACAAGCGCCTTAGTTTTAGGGGTTAGGGACTTCGTTTAGGGTTTAAAATTTAGGGGCATAAGTGTAGTAGTTTTGAATTTAGGGATTGCTGATAGAATTTTGGGTTTAGGGTTAAAATTTAGGGTTTATAGGTTAAAACCTAAATTCCTACCCATATTACCCTAAAACTAAACCCTAACCCTAAACTCTAAATTCTAACCCTAAATTCTAAATTATAAACATGAACCTTAAATTCTAAACATTTACACTAAAACCCCTAAGCTCTAAACTCTAAGCCCTAACCCTAAACCCTATAATTGAGGCGCTTGTGGAAACAAAAAAATTTCACCGCCAGTGTATAGGATATTAATCTATATATATATATATATATATTGTTTTCCCTCGAAATTTATTATTATATATGCATACATAATACCTATTACCTAAAATAATTACATTATGGCAAAGGGAAAAATAAATAAAGGTTGTCAACCTACATTGGATTTCCATCCTGTGAAATGATACTTATTTTAATCTTTTTCTCTGTTTAAACAAAGCCGTGATACATATAATTAATTACCATACTCCATACATACCTAGCACACAATATTTAGTATTTTAGCTAATTATTAATTAATTTCACTTTTTTGTGTCTTGCGAGTTTTTTATGAGTAATTATTTTATGCACCGACAATAATTTTTTTCTCCAAGCGTAGAGATGGACTGAGGGGAAGGTCGCCCCTAAAAATTTAAAATTTTTATATGATTTAGAAGTTTTTTATGTATTTTTTATTGAAAATCTATTTCGTCATCTAAAATTTTATAAGTTCGTCTCTTAGAATTTTATTAGTTCGTTGCCCTAATATTAAGTCTTGTGTCTGTCCCTATCAAACAGATTCTAAGGCGGTTACATGTCCTATTTAGATGTCCTAAATCTTAAATATTATACCTAATCTTAAAATTTAAATAATAACTGTAAACCCTAAAAAAGATATGTGACATCTTAGAACCCACTTGTAGAAAAAAATTCCCACCAACTATGCATGGAATATTTCCGCTATACATATTGTCACAACCATACGGTGAAAGAAAACATTATACACACACTATTATAACGTTATTGAGCTCGATTGAATTTGGTATTACTTGTGTTTAACAAACCATTGAAAATAAAAAGCTCAACGTTTAATTTTTCAAAATGTGTTTATAATTATATTAAATTTTACTTCATAAAAGGAACTTTTATAAGAAAGTGTTGAATAAAATCAGTAAGCGAATAGCTACTTATCACTTAATCTTGAAAAACTTAAACTTATTTCACTTCTTAAAAGGTTAATTTGAACAAACTATATTTAAATTTTATTCAAAAATAATATAAATAGATCCTGTATTATTTTATTGATCAGAAACATCTTGGCTGGTTAAGGTTGAATTTGGGTTGCATGGGTTTGTGCCTACTTACTGAAGAATGTTTCCTTTTGGCAAGCTCAAGTGAAAGCTAACTTTATTCTCTATTAGTTTCCATTTTAATTTCTCATTTTTATAACTTTTCTTTGGATAAATGTGAGTTTATTATTCAAGAAGCAGCGAGGTGTTGCAAAGAACATTACAATTATACGGGAAATTCTCAAATTTAAATTCCCCAATCTATACTCAACTATACATTCAACATTTTCATAAATTAATCTATACTATACTAGAAACATTATAAATAGTATAAATTAATCTATACTATTTATAATGTTTCTAGTTAGTGGTATCGATTAATCGAGTCCCAAATCAATTGAAAAATTATAGAAACGTCCTTATTTTCAAATGATAATAAATATTATTTTCTTCTTTTTGATCACAATAAAACCACTTCTTGAGAATCAAATATGAGACTAATTAATCTAGTATATAAAATACCTTTTAATCGACTTAAAAAAACAATTTAATCATGCATAAATTTGCATGGAAGAAGAGGGCACATCCATCTTTAGTTTTCAGTCATGTTGATATGTTGAATATTTTGATTGAATTCAAACATGATTATTTAATAAATTTAGTATTATGAAAAATCTCTTACGTGCTTGAACTAAGCTTAGAGAAGAAAGAGATGAAAAGTTTAACAAAGAAGAAAGAAAAGATAGTTGGTACTCTCAGCTTTTATTAATCACGACTGTAATACTCTCAAATGAGAGCCAGCCTGTTATATACACAATCACACACTGAAGAGGTTAGTTACACAGCCTCTAACAACCCTAACAGGCACCAACTAACTCTTAGTGAATAGAATCCTAGGTGGTGCAGTACACAGAACTTAGCTGCACTCACCTTTCTACGTTACATTACATATTAACCCTAATATTCCCCATGCAATCTAAATTCCTGAAAACCTGCAAAGAAAAAACAACATAGACAAAATAACAAATGAAAACACACTTACGTGGAAGAAGAGACATCAGAAGAAGATGCTGCAGACTCAGCAAGCTGAGAGAAGGGTAGCACGACAAGCTTTAATCGATGACGATAAAAGGAAGGAGCAGACAGTGGTTTAGTGAACACATCCGCTACTTGTTCATACGCAGGGATTTCATTGACATGGAGACAACCAGCTACAACCTGTTCTCGAACAAAGAACAAATCCAATTCAACGTGTTTAAACTTCGAGTGAAGAACTAGATTCGCAGAGACAACAACAGCACTAGTGTTATCGCACCACAAAACAGGAACACCATCAAACGAGATACGGAGCTCACTGAGCAACGACCTAAGCCACATAATCTCTGCAGCAGCACATGCAACGCTGCGATATTCAGCCTCCGCAGTCGATCGAGACACCACCTGTTGCTTACGAGATCCCCAAGACACCGAATTACCACAAAAAAGATGCAGAAACCAGACGTAAAGCGTCGATCATCACTATCCGTTGCCCAGTTAGCATCAGCAAACCCAGTGATGCCAAGATTATCATGAGGAGAAAACCTCAAACCAAAATCAAATGTTCCCTGCAAATATCGTAATATAGGTTTTACAGCTTGAAGATGAACATCAATAGGTGCCTGCATGAACTTGCACACCTTGTTGACAGCAAAAGCGATTTCCGGACGAGTGAGAACAATGTATTGCAAAGCACCAACCACACTCCTGAACTCTGTGACATTAGCAATAGGACAACTATCGTGCAGAGATAACTTGCAAGTAGTAGTCATAGGTGTGGGAAGGCTGTTAGCACGCTCATACCCACACCGTTCCAACAAATCTAAGATATACTTCTTCTGGCTGATGAGCAAGCTACCATCAAAAGCATAACGAATCTCAATTCCCAAAATATAGCGTAGGGAGCAAAGGTCTTTAAAAGAGAAAGTGGCATTTAACTTGTGAACAATATCATCAATAACATATGTGTTGCCCCCAGTGAGTATGATATCATCGACATAGACAAGGAGATAAACACACTCAGGACCAGAATCATAAATAAACAAGGAGGATTCAGACTTGCTACCCACAAACCCTGTGGACAACAAGAATTTCTTGAGAGTTTCAAACCATGCCCGAGGGGCCTGTTTGAGACCATAAATGGCCTTATTAAGCTTGCACACCAGCTTAGAATAAGAGGAAGAGCTTTGGTCATAGCCCGGTGGCTGAGCCATATAAACTTCTTCAAGTAACGTGCCATTAAGAAAGGCATTATTGATATCGACTTGTCTCAACGACCATCCTCATGACACAGCCAAGGATAAGATAGTGTGAATGGTAACTGGCTTGACAACAGGATTGAAAACCTCAGTAAAATCAACTCCAGGTTCTTGAAGATAACCTCGAGCCACCAAACAAGCTTTGTACCTTGCCACGGTACCATCAGGATGTCGTTTAACCTTAAAAATCCATTTGCAACTCACCGCACTCCTGTTACTAGGCAAGGGAACCAGTGTCCACGTGTTGTTGCGTATTAAGGCATCGTATTCTTCTTGAGCAGCAACCTTCCAGTGAGGAGTTTTCATAGTTTCACGAATAGTACGAGGCTCAGCATCAGATGAAGAAGCATGCACATGAAACACCTTCGGTTTTCGAATACCTTCTTTCCCCCGAGTCACCATAGGGTGATCATTGACCACAATTGAGTCAGACACAAAAATAGTAGGAGCTGCACCCAAGCTAGGAACATCATTAGTAGCAAGCAACCTATCCTAGTAGTAGATTCAACAAGAGTGGAATCAGCCACCTCAGCAAGGTGAAACCCTTGATCAGAAACAACTTCATGAGTTTTTTCATGAAGTTGTTTCTGATCAGACACAAAAAACTCATGAACTCAGAAGCAACTGGAGCAGGACCCTAGAGATCAGAGACAACAAGTTCGAAAGGAAATTTATATTGAGTAGTGGAAGAGGGAAACGGAAGCTTATGAGCCTTCCCTTGTAAACATGCAGAACAAACACTAGAAAGCTTATTGTCAACATAAGCAATACTACATTTATTTAGAACAGTCTTGAGCACTCCACTAGCTGGATGCCCAAGACGATTATGCCATAAGCCAACAGCATTGACACTGGAAGTAGGCAGTGATGAAGAAACAACAGTATTGGATGAAGAAACAACATGATTGGATGTAGGATGAAATGAAGGAGCATCGTTAGTTGATGTAGAGCAAGACAAGCCCACACACACTCGAGAACAAGAGGACCGAGCCAAAACACCAGCAGGGGAAACAATCTCATACAAACCCTCATGCGTGAGCCTCCCTTCGAGAAGAACTGTGTGAGTCTGGGAGTCCTTAATCAAACAACCATTAGCATGAAATATAAAGATAACATTATTATCCCTGACAAGTTGTGACACTGACAAAAGGTTCTTCTGAATATTTGGTACATGAAAAATATCACGCAATAATAATGACCTACCATGCACAGGAAGACAACCATGCCCAATGTGAGAAATCAAAACAGCAGAACCATCACCCCATAAGAAGACAATTCTCACATGTATACGGAGCACTAGAATGAACATGAGACTGATCATGTGTAATGTGGTGAGTAGCACCCGAATCCGGATACCAAACACCTTCAGCTGAAGCAGGTAGAGTGGAGGCAGATGAGAAATATGAGGAATTCACATGAGAGCCAATTGCATTAGATGTGCCATTGATGCTAGAAGAAACATCTCCCAAAAAATTAGGAACCTGAGAACCCTCAGACTGACCAGGACCACCAGGATAGGAGGAGACATTGGAAGGAAACCAAATAGCTGGAGAAGCAACATGAGACTGAGGGGTGGAGACAAAATTGGGTCGAGGTGAAATTGCCTCAGCACTGAGTTGATGATGAAAAACTTGAACAGGAGCAACAGGAGCATTCACATCAGTCGAGTGATGATAACTCCCTGAACCAAGCTCAGAAGTATACAAGGAAGATTCATCATTCCGAGACTCTCCAGGAGTAGAAACAGGCCCATGATAACTTTGATCAAATCTACAATAGCATTTCAGAACTGTGTGACCAAACTTACCACAAAGGTGACACTGAGGCTTGTTGAATTTGTTCCTGCCTCGCCCACGTCCCCTAAAACCAGACTGATACCCTCTAGAAGCCAAATGATTCTCAGTTAAATAGGACGTTGCAACAGTGTCATTGATCTCAGAAGTTCCAGGTGAAACTGCCATATTAACCTGCATGCCAGGATGCAAACTAGGAACACGAGCATTATGAAAGGCCACATTAGCATGCATAGGCAAAGTTTCTTGCATAAACATCTTTTGCTGTGCTTCGCAATCCAACAACATGTTAGTAAGACTCTTAAGACTAACAACCTCTCGAGAAGCAATAGCAATAACAGACTCAAATTCCATAGAAAGACCAGCAAGAACAACACTGACTTGCTCTTGTTCAGTAACAACACACCCTGCTGCACCTAAGTTATCACAAATCAAACGAATCTTTGCAAGATATTCATTAACAGTCAAGCCAAGTTTCTTTTGTGTGTGTAAGCTATGCCTTAAGGCAGATATTTTGGCAGTGGAACGTGCAGAAAATAAACGTGTAGCTGTGCTCCAAATAGTATGACAGCTCGTAAGATTAGGAAGAACTTCAGCACTTACAGATGACAATAACCAGGGCGCAAGCAATTTATCCTGCCTTCGATAAGCTAGAAAAATAGGATTCTCAATACGCACACCAGAAGAGTTTTGTGTATATTGAGAAGGTAACTCAAAATCATCCGAAATAAAATCCATAAGTCCATAACCATCAATTATCAAAGTAACTTGATGTTTCCACAATACGTAGGTTGCCTCAGTCAACTTCACCACATCATGCTTAGGTATATGCTGAATAACCAGAGAACTGGAAGAATCTCCAGAACGAGTGTCTCCAGATCGAGAAGGAATTGTTTCATATTCTTGAACCATAGTACCTGATTCGAGCTATATAGAGAAGAGAACACGCAGAGAAGAAGAAGCAAACAAAGAAGACAAACGTGCGATATCTCAATGAATCTAAACCAAACTCACTGAGACTCAACTCAAGATCTTAAGAGATTTGACACGGATCACTAATCTACTCTATTTCAGAAAATCAGCCACGAGTAAATATGCTAGCAATCTTTTTTTTTTATCAGCAAAGCGATGTATATTTTATTGATGTGAATATACAACGCAAGTCAAACAAGCGCCTCATTAAAAACCTCCCTAAGCCTAATGGAGGAAAAGAGTACGACTGGTTGACTTTAAACAAAACAATAGACCCCCTTTACAAATCATAACGAAGCCTGGAACAAAGAGACGCGAGACACCCCCTCCTTTGCTAGCGCATCAGCTAGCCCATTCGCCTCCCGGAAAATATGAGAAAAGCACACGGAGCCTAACCTCAAACACGCACGGTCAATCACACAAAAGGACTCCCACAAACGCCAAGGGCGACGTTCCACCTGCAACACCCACCCAATAGCAACTCTGGAATCCGACTCTACAATTAGAGGACGATCCGCCCATTTAGACTCTACAAAATACTCCAGGGCAAAAGCTATCGCCCGAATCTCAGCCACATTTGAATCAAGAGGACCTGAAAACAATGCGAGGATACGACTCTGAGCATCACGCAATACCCCTCCAAAGCCCGCTGGTCCTGACTTCCCGCGCGCGGAACCGTCCACCGAGAATTTCACTGTATTTCCGATAGGGGGCTCCCAACTCACTCCCAATCGCTCCAAATGCTTAGCACTCCCTTCTCGATACAAACTCGGACAGTCCCACCAGAGGGACTCACTAACCGATAACCCCTCCTTAAGGGTCTTCACCCAATAGAACGAACGTAGCTTGACCAAGAAGCCTGTTTCCACTGCCGAGACAAACTTATCATTAAAAACCAAATCATTGCGCGCAACCCACAACGACCACAATAAAGCAGCAGTACTCGACACCCACAACTTCCTCAAGGTGCCTTTAAAAGAACAGTGCATATCCGGGAGAAGAAAATCCGCCAAAGATTTCGGCAACGGCAAAGAAATCGCCCACCACCCTCGAAACCAATCCCACATTCCCTGGGCAAACGAGCAAGAATAAAAGAGATGATCAATATCCTCCTCCCTCTCGCGACACCACCTGCACACACCTCGGTTGTCACCCAAATCTATCCCACGAGTCCGCAAGAAAGCAAACGTCGGCAATCGACGCAACCAAGCAAACCATAGAAACGCTTGGACCTTAGGAGGAACCAAAACCTTCCACGCAAAACAGTCCCCAAAATCACTCTCGCCCACTTTGTCTATCATAAGCAGCCGAGTCAGCCCCTTAACTGAAAAAATCCCAAGGTTATCCGGTGTCCACACAAAACAAATCTCTGACAAATAGATCCAAGTTGAAGCAAGAACTCGACCAAAATAAATCAGAGAAAAACTCCAAGATCGCAGCACAACCATTATCCAATCTGAAAAACAAAGACAACAGACACCAGAAAGGAATGCTTACGAATTGTAGAAAACGATCAACGAGCAATCTTCTGAAAATCAAGGTCGAGAAAGCAATCAAACAAATAACACTTTTCCATGAAAGAACAACGACTGATACCATGAACGAAGCTTAGAGAAGAAGGAGATGAAAAGTTTAACAAAGAAGAAAGAAAAGAGAGTCGGTACTCTCAGCTTTTATTAATCACGACTGTAATACTCTCAAATGAGAGTCAGCCTGTTATATACACAATCACACACCGAAGAGGTTAGTTACACAGCCTCCAACAACCCTAACAGGCACCAACTAACTCTTAGTGAATAGAATCCTAGGTGGTGCAGTACACAAAACTTAGTTGCACTCACCTTTCTATGTTACATTACATATTAACCCTAATAGTGCTGAAATTGAAGTCAAGGAAGCTAACAATCACTCTAGGCAGTTTCTTCTTTACATGGTTAACCTTGTTTTAGTCGCCATCTTTCACCATTAATTTATATTATTTGAAAACAAGGCTTCTTCTCAGTAATTACATTACAATGTAATTTTCAAAAACAATAGTCTACGTTCTGGCCAACGATATTATAAAATACATTGTTTTCTTTCCAAGCAAGAAGATTTTGAATATTTATAACATAAAATGTTTCTCGTTCTCCTCCACTTGTAAAATAAGAAAAGAAACCCAATAATTTCTTCTTCTTTTTTAATAATTTGGGTTATGATTTGTTTATTCAAACTGCAAACCAGATTGAATGTTGACAGCCCAACCTTCCTTTTTTTTCATCTTTTCTCTTTTGAGGTAAGGTCTCACGTGAATCTCACCCTCACACGCTTGACAGCCTCCTCTTTTCATCTAAACTAATGAAAAACTTTCCCCCTCACGTGTGAAAGCCAGGTTCCACGCACGTGTCCTTCCCTTTGCAAATTTAATGCTACTGTGCAAAAGATTTCCTACCTAAACCTTTTTTTAATTGAACTAGCATCAAAGTTACTATTTATACGTATGTTTAAGAAGGATAAGTGGTGAATAGTCGATAGAAATGTTTGCCTTTTTTTGTCATTATTTTTGCCTCCTATACCAAAAAAAAACTTGGTTTAGGGTTAAGGTTTAATTAAGGTTACGATTTATGATTAGGGTTTAGAGAATTAGGAATATGATGTATTTTTAGGGTTTAAAATTTAGAATTTATGATTTAGAATTAGGATTATGATTTAAAATTTAATTTTTTTAGTATTAAAATATAGAAAAGGACATAGTGTTGAGACATAGGGTTTTGTTGTGAAGGAGAGATGGGAATCTTTCCACAAGTTAATCGTGCCAACATTTGCTGTCCAAGTTGATGAATCAATCCAAAATCAGACATGTTGATGTTGGGATAAAACATACAGAATTTTCTTACCAGCATAAACTTTTAAGGTAATTAGGTATTCAATTCAACAGGATAATAATAGTTCAATATTTTGTTATGAACAAATGGAATGCCCTTTTCCATCTTGCAAGATTACTTCATTCTTTTCCATCTTGCATGACCGAAAGCCTAGGAAAATTGCAGTCCTTTTCCATCTTGCATTTTCCATGCTGAAAGGAACTGGAGATCACAAGTAATTGAATCCCCTTTTCATTCTTTTTTGGCATATTACTTCATTTATTTGACTGCATGGTACATTATATTATTACTAGTTACTACTGCGTAGACGAATTGTCGTTCGATATAGAAAATTTCCATTCGTTGTAAAAAAGGAGGTAAAATCTGGTACAATGCTCACAATTCCAAAACATCTGCCTAGATAAAACTAGGCAACTAGTTGTCGTGGATTGATCATTCTCCATTGTTATTGATTCATCATTTGTTTTTGATGGATGTTGAAATTTCCAAAACGTGGCCACCACATATCGTTTTCATCAACGTTTTGCCTCTGGAAACATGTACAGACAAAACGTGACCAACAGTGGAGAAAGGGCATGAATGAATGATTGCTGCATGCAGAGATCATATGGTCACAGTTTTACAGTCTCCATCGATGATTGAACTGCAATGCCTTAATGGATTCTCGTCGTCGAGCCGATGAAGGTACCCGAAACTGATAGATGGGGCTGCACCTGGATGTTAGTTTCTGAGATGTTGATGGTACGTAGAGTGTCCTGTACAATGATGTGGTAGAAATGCTGAATGGTCTCTACACGTTACAGTTAATAATCAGCCAGTTCCAGGTTCAGTAACGAAGCATATGCAATAATCTAGGCTGGACACTGACATCTGCCAATTTCAGCTCCAGAATATAACACCCTTGAAACAACCTCTACTGAATCTGAAATTTAATATATTCTCTTTGTAGGAGTGTTGGATGAGAATTCGAGTTTAAAATATATTATCAGAAGAGATAACTACACGTTTAAAAAAATAATTATGAAAATATTTTTCTGTGTATTAAAATTCTATTGAATGTATAACTGTTCACTTCTAAATAAATACCATACGATTAGAATCCAGGATACTGTTTTATTATTAATAATAGAAGAATCAAGACTACTGTTAGAAACACATGCATGAAAATATTGCTCCCATGTGCTTTTGTAAGTACTTTTGGGAATTGAAACGATAGCGATATATGCATTTGTTTGAATTATTGGTATTTGGCTTGATTTCTCTCAAATGATAGACTCGTGGGGCTCATGGAAAAGCATGTGAGATTCATACTCAAAAAATATTGGCCCTGTTTGGTAAATAGCGGTTTGGACAAAAAAGAGAGGTTTGAGGTATAATTAGAGGTTTGACTAGTCAAATCCGCTAATATTGATGTTTGGTAAATAACGGATTGAAAGAGCGGATTGGGGTGAAAAAGCTAATTTTGAAAAAGCTCCTAATATGAGCTTTTTGAGATTAGAGGTTTGATATTAGAGTTGTAATGACTCTTTTACCCTTAACAATTACAAAAAATCTCAAAAAAAACCTAAATTAAATAATAATATTTTTTAATATAAATAATAACATATTAAATATTTGACTTATTTGTTGTTACTATTAATTTATATGGTGACATTTGTAAGTTAATTTTATTTTTTTATTATCACATATTTATATGTGCATATAAAAAATTTAATAATTATATAAATAATAAATTAATATATAAATCTTTCAAATATGTTTAAGAAATTTATATTAAAAAATATTTTTTTACAAATCTAATTAATATTTATTAGATACAAAATATTAATAAATGATAAATTATTCAAACAAGTATTAAATATAATCATGTCCTTATATGTCATTTTGCTTGTTTAAATAATCAAACAGCAATCAGCTATCAGTTAATTTTACCAAACACTTGTATACAATCAGCTAATACAATCTGCTAGTCAAATCAGCTAATGCAATCAGCTATCAGCTATCAGCTAATGTAATCCGCTATCAGCTATCAGCTATCCGCTAATTGCCAAACAGGGCCATTATCAAGTCTATTGATATTATGGTTGGTATAATATACTGGAGGATTTAAAATAAAGTACGCTTAAGTGTTGAGTTTCAAATTTGTATGTTAAAAAAATTGAACTGACTTTTACAATAAAAACTTTTAAAATGATGAGAAAAACATGAAAGGTTGTTATTTTTCAAATTTTTAGCACATAAATTGAATCAAATTATATAGCGCAAGGCTTTTTTGTCTATAGGTTACTGTACTATTCCATATGTTGTGTCGAATGATATCATTTATGTATTATTATGATATCAAGATGGACAACAAGATCAATATGATACACCCTTTGTCGGGAACGCAAGGACAAATTTGACTCAAAAAGTTGATACATAGTCATTGTAGAAATAGATTATGATCATCTTTGTTTGATTAAGGTGATAATTGAGGTTTATCATGCCGGATTAAATTGTCGGTTTAGGATTTTTTTTAAATTTTCTCTGTCGAGTTAATCTCGTTTATTTTTCTGTAACTCTTTTCTTTCGACTAAGTTTAAAGAAATTTTTAACAAAGCTCATTATAATAACCCATTATTCATAAAAAAAAAGGCGAAGCCGAAAACAAACATTAATTTCCTTCGAGCATTAGCTCGGATAGATGTAAACATTTTGAAAGTGGCGGATTTTAATGAATTTAACCTTTAACAATGTTTTGAAAAGATAGTAGTTGAGAACATTAGTTTTTTGTTAAAAAAATATTATCACGATAAATTAAATTTAAGGTTTGATTTTTTGACCAAAGATAAACTATATTGTTAATCGCGTTTATTCATGATTTTTTAAGGTTCGTTTTTTTATAAGAAAAACAAAATAAAAAGACTACCTCTAATTTAATGAATACTAGTTTTTGTTTTCCATGCGACGCGAAGATTAATTATACGTATAAATTATATATTATATTTTTATAAAATTCATAAATAATAAAAAATTAAATATATTATTTTTAAACAATTGAAAACATATACAAAATTGGAACAAAAATATCTTACCATTAAATATTTTAATTTATATATCATACGACCGAATAGATATATTAGTTCAATATCTGGTTAAAACAATGTCAATGAAGTATTAAACTATACTAAAAAGCTTAAACAATAATATATATATATATAAGAAAATAAATAAAAACAAGAATGGACCTAGAAGGGTTGGAGGGGGCCCATTAAAAGTTTGAAATTTTTATATGATTTAGATTTTTCTTTTTGGAAATGTACAATGTATTTTATATTGAAAATTTATTTCCACCCCTTAAAATTGTATAAACTCGACTCCCCTAAAATTTTATAGGTTCATCCTCTAAAATAAAATTCAGTGTCCGTCCCGAATCAAAACATTCACAAATGATGGGTAGTGAAATAAAAACATTTTTAATGAGAAAGTAACAAGCAACATGCTTGGTGGGAAGTTTTTTCAAAAGTTCAAAGGTTTTTTACACCTTTAAATCATTAATTTTTAATGTTTTCGTATTATTCAAGTAGATATATTGTAGAACACATTGAATGGTCTCAATGATAAATAATGATATGTTCTCCTTAAGTGATTCAAGTTTAATCATCATAATCTACAAAATTGTGTGATATTATCTAAAATTGAAACTGAACTAATACACTATCTTATATATATAATCAAATTTAAGTATGTCATATATGTATGTTTTCATAATTGTTGAAATCTTTGTTATATAATATATGATTAGGAAAGGACAAAACATGAAGATATATTGATATAACAAAACATCAAGTTTATATATAAATTAGAAGTTAATATATTTTCAAATATAAAATCAACGACAGTGACAACAACAAAATGTTGCAAACAATAAGCAGCTTTTCAAGGATTTGGAATTATAGTATTTGCCAAGAGGGAAAAAAACGAAAGAAGAATCTTGACCCTTGAGGGATAACATATAACAAAACATTTAAATTATTTAATAGTATTTAAAAAATTCATAAAGGGAGGCAAATAAAAATTATACACCATTAATATATCAAATAAAAATACAGGTGCCTTTGCTCCCCTTGGCCGAATGGTTTAATTCATGTTTTGTCCCCTTAGGATTTAATAATTCAATTTAATCTTTTCTAATTCTTTATTAAAAAAGAAATTTTTTACTTGTGGCCCCTCCGTAATTCTAATAATTCAATTTAAACTATTTTAACACAAAAAATTATAACATTAACCCCTAATTTTTTTTAAATTTTATCTTAGCATCCCAACACAAGGTTGGCCCAAATATAAAAACTTAATTAAAACAAGCGTGGGAAAAAAAGAAAAAAAAAGTTTAGTAAAGCCGAGAAGGGACTGAGTGACCACAAGTTCACTTTTGTGCTTGGGAATTGGGAATTTGGGATTAGTTCCCCTTTGGACATTCTCTTTTTCTCTTCTTCATTTTGATCCCTTTTTCTTTTCCTTTTACTATTTGGTCCATTGAATTTTGTGAAAGCAGAAGCACCACTAAATGCTACCCTACCAAACTTCAACTCTCAAAGATTACTTTAATTTTATGAAAGAAGCTGAATTCCCTCTTTACTTTATTAATATTTTTAATAGAGCAAAAAAGAATTCTAATCCAACTCTTTGAACATAATATATAACTATCATTTTTAAAAATTGCATTTCAAGTACATGAGTTATTTTATCACATTCAATATATGTTTGAGTAGCTTTGAAAAATCAAAAGTTTAATTAATATCAAAATTCACTAAAAAATCAAAATAGCTAAAATTTTCTTCTACGTTTGATATACAAGTAATAACATAAGGGGGAATTTTAATTATTAAATGAGTTTGAAAATAGTTTGTCAAAACATAAATAGTTTGTCAAAGAAATATAAAGGAATAAAGATAAACAATTTAACTAATCGACTAAATGTACTTATTTGTATTGTAAAGCAGTTAACATGAAAAGTGTGAGATAAGTCACATTTTGGCTAAATTTGATTTAAGTTTAGAACAAAACATTGGTTATTAGTAGCGGTCTGGTCATATTACCTATTAGGGGTGGGCAAGACCGGGTACCCGGCCAATTTGTCTAGAATTGGTCTCGGTCCCGGTAACTACCGGTTCTCGAAAATTAGAACCAGTCCCGGTCCCGGTTAGACAGGGTCCAAGGTTTCAGGATCCGGTCCCGGTACCAGTGGGAACCGGTACCAATATCGGGTACCCGGTCAATTAGTCTATTATTAATAAAATTTGAGCAGCAGGAGAAAAAAATTTCAACTATCAATAATAATATTAAATAACAAAGTCAGAATATTGTAGGCTTGAAGGTTGAAGTCTTAAAATGAGTCATACTCATAATATTCATACACAAAGAGAAATAAAGGAGCGCCTTCAGTTGCTTTCAACCTCTTCAACGCCATTCGGTACCAGACCAGTACCGGATACCTGGTACAGGTCCCGGTCCCATTGGGTACCCACCGGGTACCGGGTCCAAAAAAGTAGGATCCAGTCCCGGTCCCGGTTGCAATCGAAACCTAAATTTTAGATCTAGTCCCGGTCCTACCGAAACCAATACCGGATAAAAATTCACCGAGTCCGACCGGGTCCAGGACCGGGACCGGATAATCGGGTTTTTTGCCCACCCCTATTACCTATGACTTCAGGAATCATAAATATTCAAGTGTATTGTTTGAAATTAAACGAGACTAAACATTTTTATAATCCATTGCATACGTAATTGGGGGAAAAAGAACAACATAAAAATGGTGGTTGTCTTAAATTACACGTATTTAAGTACAAGTTGTGTGCTTAAATCTACAGCCTCGAATTTGATTGGATTTGTAAGATGTGTCTCCAATTCAAGTCAAGTAGATATTGTCCGATTTTCAAATTTAATTATAGAGACGGATTATGCTTTTAAAGGTAAAATACTTAAATCATCATTTAATTTTGTTCTCCAATCTATTTTGATCATTGAATTTTTAAAAAATCAATTATTCACTAGAATTTACTTTCTAACCTATTTTAATTACTTTAAATTATTTTATTAATATTTGAGGTGATATTGCATATTTTCTTATTACTAAATGTAAACAATAATTTAAAATTAAAATAAATTATATAATATTTATTATAAAATACAAAAATTATAAAAAAGAACCGATGTTTCAGGGTACTGTTTCCTTTCCTTCTTCATTATGTTACTTATTTTAGATGTTAGATTAGGGGATGCAGAGAAACTTTTAGCCTTGAAATCCTCCATCGACCCTTTCGACTCATTGCCATGGAAAAAAACTGATGTTTGTGCATGGAAAGGAACCAAAGAATGCTTGAATGGGAGAGTTACAAAACTTGTTTTAGAACACTTGAACTTGTCTGGTTCTTTAGATGAACAGAGCTTGAACTTGTTGGATCAACTTTGGGTCCTGAGTTTCAAAAGCAACTCTATTTTTGGCCAAATCCCTAACCTTTTCCGGCCTAGTCAATCTCAAATCCCTAACCTTTCCGGCCTAGTCAATCCCAAATCATGTGACCCTAGCCTAGCTCTGGTTCGATTCAACATTTCTTCGTTTTCTGGTAACATTGATCTTTGCGGCGAACAAGATTGTAATAGGAAGCATAGTCGGTGGGTATTCACTACTATTTTTTGTGTGTTTTGTTAGCAAAAGGAGACGAAATGATGCTAAAAGTAAATGGGTTGCTAATGTAGAAACGGTAGAAGAAGCAGAGGTGGTGGGCGATGGCGGCGGCGGATGCAGCGGAAGGAGTGGTGGCGTGGGAAGTAATAACAGTGAGAAATAAGACAGGTTTTGGGTATTTGGGGTTTGAGTTTTATTTTTGTATTTAATAATAAATAAAATATAACTTATTTTAATTTTAAATTATTTTTTACATTTAATAATAATAAAATATGTCACATCATACTAAAATATTAATAATATAATTCAAAGTGATCAAAATAAGTCAGATTGTAAAGTTTAGTGAGTAAATTGATCTTTCTTAAAGTTCAGTGACCAAAATAGGCCAGAAAGCAAAGTTCAGTGATGATTTAAGCATTTACAATGTTTTAAATAAAATAATTTTTTAATATTCTTACATGATGGCAGTCCCATCAATGTGATGACATAAATAAAACGACGTCGTTTTGGTGTGGCTATATTAATGCTCAAAACAGCATCGTTTAGGCACTGACCTTTAAAGTCATATATTGATTTTGTCAGTGAACTTTTCGGCCTCACTGGAAATCAATTGCCGCTTATCGTCAGTAGTTATTCACGACAAAATCAGTACCAAATCGATCATATTTCAGTAACCTCTCTTTTTTTCAGGTTGAGTTTTCACGAAACCCACTAAAAATGACAAAAATCCATCTTAGTGTTCGATATGTTAATACTATGATCTAATATGATGATCGTTTGATGAGACTTGTTTTGAGGTATGTTGTTTGCCTTCTCGGAATAATGGTTCTCACCTTTTAGATTTTTAAACAAACACTCTAAAATTCTCAAATCCAAAAAAGTCTCACACCACAAAATAATAGTTTTTTTTTTAATTTCGTAGTTTTAAATAGGTTTTAAGAAAAGTTAAACTGATAAAAATAGTAGAGGACACTGAGACGAGTTCATCAGTATTTGGAGTGGTTGTAAAGAACGCTAAAGAATGGTGATTTCCGACAGCGACTAAACCCTAACTTTGATGATGATGAAGAAGAAGAGGTTGAATAAGCAAAAAAAAAATTAGTTTTCTAGCCAACACACATGAGCACTATGTCAACATTAAATTATCACATCATCACGTTGTTAATAGGTTATCGACCTAGTTATACAATTGAAACAAAAATTAATGTTCAGTGCTAAAAATTATACATTGCCTGAAGTTAAATAATATCTAATATAATTTATAAGTTTTAGTATAGTTATTGATATTTAATTTATTTAATGATTAACCAATTGATTTCTTGAAACGTGAGGAAAAATAGAGAAAATAATGTATAAGATAGAGGTCAATTTGGGGGAATATTCTCTTTAGAGAATTTAATCTGAAAAGTACCCTCTTTGTTCGTTACTTGGAAAAATATCTCCTTTCACGCCATGTAGGACAAATTCGCATCCTGAAAAATGAGAATTACAAATTCGCGTTCCACACAACGCGAATTCATGTGCCATGTTAGTATCCAATCATTGGCGGGACGACTGAATATTCGAAATTGAGGAGGAAGATGTGTTCAAACCAACAAAAGTTAATTGGGTAGCTATATTTTTGATCGAATAACGGGTTATCTGGGGACCCTATTATAATTTTTGAACTATAACGGTGTCGGACTGAAACATATCTTTAAGATGGTGTGAAGATACGAGCGTATACAACATCCTAGGATGTTTGAAAACGGCCTGCAAATGGGCAAGTTACAATGTTTTAGAAGGAAACATTATTGTATAGGCATGTTTAAATGCATTTTACGGTGTGTTTCGACCTTTTTTTTTGTTTTTTCTAAGTTTGGAGACAAATATGTGCAGCTTAATTTTACAGTGGTGCTAAAGTTCAGAGAAAGACGGTGTCCGAAAATGTGAGAAAATTGTGTTAAAAATGCTATCAAAGTAACATTTTCCAAGTAAAAATGTGTCCTTAGGCATGTTTAAATAGATTTTGTGATATCTTTCGCATAATTTTTTGCGTTTGTCTAAGATTGAAGGCCTAGTCATGTAACATATGTTTACATCAACGCGAAATTGGGCGTGAAAATTGCGTCCTAAAGTGTCCGAAATTTGCGTTTAAAATGCTATGTAATGATGTTTTTAGAAGCAAACATGGGTACATATGGAGGTTTAATTGGATTTTCGGGTATGGTCGGAGTATTTGTTTGCTTTTGTCTAAGTTGGTCTCCGTAATTATGTAACATATGTTTACAGCGACAGAAAAAATTTCATGAATACGTCGTCGTAGCATGTATGAAAATCGCGTTAAAATTGCAAGTAAAATATAAAACAAAGCAAAAAAGATCGTTTAAATTAAAATACGACGGAAGACATCACACGTAGGTTGATCTAGTTTATTCGGGGGCTGGTCATAAGAGGACATTTCCTAATATCATGTCCAGTGTTCCCACATTTACTGCACCGCTTAGGTTGTCCAGTCTTTTCTCGAGGAACCATATCTTCGGCACAGTGAATCCTCATTGATTTTGGCTGGCCTTTTTTATTTCATCGCAGGGAGGGATTTGGGCATATCTTTGGTTCTTTGTTGATTATACGATAGTGACGTGCATTTTTTATTGGAGGGAACTCGTTTCGGTAGACCTTGAAAATGGTTTCGAGCCTGTAGACGAAATCAATGAGTGTCGTTGCATCAAAATGAACCGATGCACATGCTGCGAAAGCATGCGAACACGGAAACTTGAACGTCCGGAACACCCCGCAATCGCACGTTCTTTTTTGCAAATCAACCACGTAGGTGTATTGTGTTATTCCTTGCAGCGGTTGTGAAAATTCCATTACCTCAAACATGTGTTCCCGACGAGAGAAGCACATCGCACCCATCGAGTTTGCATGCGCAATGGACGCTTGGATTTTTTGCTTGAGATCTGGATGAAATATGTGGCCACCTACCATCCAATTCATTGCTTGTTTCCCGAGGGTTGCGAAAAGGGTTTCCAATCGGTAATACGTTGCTTTGACAACGGACGTGATAGGTAAGTGGCGTGTTCTCTTAAGAGACGAATTGATCCCCTCAGCCAAGTTTGTTGTCATATGACCGTATCGACGACCCCCGTCATAACATCGCAACCATTTCTCCTTCGGGATATCCATAAGGTAGTTGTACCCTTGTGGATTCCTCAATTGCAAATCCTCTAACAGCTCTTCAACTTGGTTAATCCGGTGTGTGTTGCCTGTTGAATAAGACATGCAATAGTTAATTGGTAATAATAATAAATGGTGGACGTAGAATAACAAAATGGAATGGTTGTATACCCATACGGAGAACCATTATACGTTCATCGTCATTCTTGAACCTCTTATAGTAGTTTGCTACTATATGCCTCAAACAGTATCGATCATGTATATATGGGGGTTTCCATGAATCTCCATAACATTAAATTGCTCCCCAAATCCCTGCGCCTCAATCTGAAATAATAGTGATGCCATCTTCACGTGTACATAAAACCCGACGCATGACATACTTGCGGAGGTTGTAAAGGAAAAACTCCCAAGAAGGGATATTTTCCTTTTCAACAATCGCAAAAGCAATTGGGATATATTTTCTGTTGCCATCCTGGGCAACTGCAATTAGTAAGATTTGTGTGTACATGTCGTATAAAAATGTACCGTCGATCTGGAGCATATGTTTGTAGTGACGGAAAGCATTTACGCATTGGGGGAACGTCCAGAAAAGGCGATGAAATTCGACCTCCCCTGGTACAACATGATTGTTGTAGTACTTCGGAGTAATATCCAATTCCACAATTGTCCCTGGATTGTATTACTGCATAACCTAAAGCCATGATCGCAGATCGTTGTATGATTCCTCCCATTGCTCGTATAGTGTTTGGATGGCACGATATCTTGCGTGCCATGCCTTATCGTATTTGATGGTGTACATGTAAATGGAATTGATGGTAGCTATACACACTGGCACGAATACACGTGGGTTTGCTTTCACGAGTGGAAGGATTGCGTCAGAAAGCATGTGTACATCCAAGTTAGGATGGCCTTGGCTCAGGCTCCCAACGGAGCATGTATGAGGCCATTTATATATCGTTATTTTCCACAGATCAGTCAACCTTTTCAATTGCGACACACGAACCCTCCGTTTACATCCGACGGACTTGTGAGGACACTCTGTAATATATTTCCTGGCCTCGGTCTTCCAAACGGTGGACGCAACTGAGCGCTCTATGTTGTAATGCTTGATGGCAGCCTCTGCGAGTTTTTCTGTCCTGAAGACCATTCCAACATGTAGCTCAGTCGAACCCACATTCCATTGGTTGGAATGATCTAACTGTGGATATTCTAGGAATTCAATATCGAAGAAGCCATCCATATCCACTGTTGTGAAGTGCGAAGGTGGCTCGTAATACGTTGCGCAACTACTTGGTCCATACAGATTAGTCGAACAAACATTGTCGTCCTCATCATCCTCTGTATCGTTGTCAGAAGAATTTTTTGCGCTCTCCTCTGATTCGACCGACTTGTCAAGGTCAGATGGTTTAAAAGGAAATAGACCCATCTCGTCACCATCGGGCCCAACCTGTGTACGCGGCTCTTCATCGAAAAGAGCCTCATCAAACTGGTAAAGTTCTGCTTCATCATTAACTTCTGCGTGAACAGGTTTTGAAGTCATAACCCGATCGACAGTAGCGGTGGTTAAATGTCTCCCCACGGATAACATATCATCTACGTTTTGGTGACATGAGATTTATGTTGAGTGGCACCCGGTAGAGAAAACATCGAACGGGTTAAACTCTTCATTGTACGTTGAAGGCGTCGTGTATGGAATGTATGTTGAGTGGCGCCCGGTAGAGAAACCATTGATTCTTAGAACATATGGATTGTATGATGACTCTTGGGTTGGTGGCAAGTTAAGGTGAAATTCGAACCTTAGAACGAAAGAATGTCGTTGCCGCAAAGACGAAGACGATGAAGCTTCATCATTGCTCGTATGTAGAAGGTTGAAGTCACGTCGTAAACTTGATGTCGGACTAATAGAATTTGGATTGAACTCGAGATTTGCTCGTAACCAATTCGGTACCACATTATGACCGCCAACGTGAACTTCAGAAAATGTTGCAAACAGCTCAATGACCCATCCCATTGAATACTAACGATGTGTATCTATCATCAATTCTACAGAACTGTCGTCTTCAACATCAAATATTGTGTAATACAGTGGATCTATCGACGTTGGACATCGATACTTCAAAGACTCCAACTCCCTCCCCGTGCGATTGGGAACCTTCCTGGATATTGAGGTCCTAAGCGACTGAAATGTGGTTGATCGCCTCGGAATGTTGATCTTAATAGTGTTTTTAGATTGAAATATGATCCCAATGTATGAATCAGGGACCATCTGACCATCGTAGTATACTATAGCCACAATTCGCGGTGCTATTTCTAAAAATCGATGAGCTTTGTAATTCTAAGTTTTGTTATGGTGCATCTAGAAATTCTGCGCCCCTCATTTATTAACAGAATTGTGTTTGTTGAAGTAGCATACCAATAATTTAGAATTCTTATAGAAATGTCAGCAAAATTCTCGTGCCATGATACAATTGTCAGCACAAAGTCTGGCAAAACAATAATTTAGAATTCGCGTTCTACAGGAATCTAATGAATTCGCGTTCTACAGGAATCTAATGAATTCGCGTTCTACAGGAATCTAATGAATTCGCGAACTGTAGAACGAGAATTCTGCAGGAATCTAAGGAATTCACGTTTTACAGAACGCGAATTCTGTAGGAATATAAATATTCATGTTCTGAAGAACGCGAATTCCAAAATTATTATTGACATTTCAGATGAGTTCGCGTTTTGTATAACACAAATATGATCCCTGCATGCCTACCACCACCAAAGATAAATAGGCTGTCTTTCTGCCTTAGGCATCTCATCAAACTTCTTACTTTCGTATCATCACGAAACTTAGAGCGAGTATGGCTCGATATTCAGCTACTGTATTTTTTCGTGGAACATACTTCTACACATCTTTTAGTGAAACGATCACAAGAAATGAATTATTTGTGTTGATCTCGAAACGGGTTAAAGAGTCGACGAGCGCAAAAATAGAGGCCTTGCGTGTTAAAGTACCAGTCAATGAGCCCGGCCCCGATGAGCATTATATGCTCACACTATCAGATAAGAAAAATATGCGGAAGATGTTTCAGGCATACAAATGTGATGGGGGAACAAACATCGAGTTTAGCGTGAAATTTGATGACGGGTCAAGTTCTTCAACGAATGCGTTAGCTGGCCAAGACGAGAATGATGTGTTCATACAAAATTATCAGAGACTGCATGAGAAGGAACAAATAATTGAGGAACTAAATTTAACGTCTGACATAAGTACCGACTACGATTAGTAATGTAATTTTGATGAAGTTATGTAAGTTATTTATCTTGCGTACTTGTATTTTGTGAACTAAGTCTTTTCGATGTAGTTTTCAGAATTGTAGGATGTTATTGCAAGACTATGAAACTTGAGGTGTTTAATGTTAATTTTTAACATTGAAAGGCAGGAAGTTTAAGTTAGAGATTTGGTTTAGACGTAATTGTAAGTTTTTAAATATGAAAGTATCATTTCAATATGAAAGTATCAATTACTAATTTCGAACATATAATACTTCAATTAAGAAAATATATATTAACATTACTTATAAAAAGACTAACATTAAAATAAAAAAAACATAGTCCTAAGTTTGCATGAACTAATTTCGAAATACATAAAAAAAATATGACTACTGCCTATGTTCGTCAGTACCGCAACTTGGTGGATGTCGAGTTCGAGCGGGATTGCGTCGTCCACGTTGGACCACAATTGGTTGTGGACCATCATCGTCGTCGTCTCCAGCAGTACCACTCGATCCAACGGGCCCGTTAGAATAGAACAATGATTGCGGAGGTGTTTATTGAACGAACCCGGCGCCCGAAATATCATAAGGCCTAGCATGAAACAGGTACAAGGGGACAAAAGCAGAGGGAACGGTCGGCGTCGAAGATCTGTCCATCATGCCAGGAAATGAACTGTACGCAGTCGAAGAACCACTCATCATTCCCACAAAAGGAGTGAAAAAGTCTTCTGTCGAACTCGGGGGCCACGGCTGAATCATTAACTGGGTGGGGGTCTGTGGGCGAATCAGATTGGTGGCATCAGCTACCCCCGTGCTCTGGAGAATGAAGCATTTCTTCGATGTTGCGATCCACCTGCCACCCTCGTACAATGAGTCCGGGGGCAGTTGCGCTGCACATGCTCCACGACGGCTGCTTGTTCATCCGGAGTGAAGAGATACGGTTTCCCATTGCCAAAGTACCATGCAAAGTAGTCATTGGTCACCATAGACTCCCCAAACATCCTGTACTCATTCAGTGCCTGCTGCTAATGCCTCTCTTGCCACTGTGCAATGTATTGTACGTGTTTCACCGACCAGTCCACCTACCACAGAACATCAACAAAATTATTGTTTATAAATTGTAAAGTATGTATAAATCGATAACTATTAAACCAAATTTAATTATTGTACCTCAAGTTTACCTTGTCGGGTCATCCTATGTAATTCATCGAAATTGGGAGGATCTACCGGAATAGTTTGAAGACGACCGAACTGGTGTTAGACGCGATCAACCGGATGCCACTCAACTACAGCGTACCAGATGAGAGGTACCACGTCCGTCCAAACGGACACCGTCTCAGACGAAAAAATCGACAGACACTCGTTGATCTCCGAATCTGAATGCGGGGTCCACAAAAACTATAAATTAAATATAGAAATCATTTAGAATAAGTAAACTATATTCATATTAAACTTAATATATAAATTAAAATATTGACCTCATTTGCAGATTTATTGTCAATATGTCGCCTAATAGATTGCATCATACTAGAAAGCCCAACATGACTTAAAGCATTAAACCACCTACATAACATCAAAATATAACTTTAATATTTAAAAAATATATTAGGAAAATAACCAATTTATAAATAAAATTTAGTTAAGATTATGTTTTTTACCGCAAACATAGTGGATAGGCATAGGCAACTGGCGCAGACAATTCAGGGCGTAAAAATGACATTCTAAACCACACCTAAGCCTGAAGTAGCAAAAGACATCCTCCGATGTCGTGTCTATCAGCACGTGCAGCCCTGCACAACTCCCTATACATAAATACAAGTACTACTGAACCCCAACTTAATTTACCGGCCTCTTCAAAATCCCGCAAATGCCGCAACCACAACATGTGAACTTTATTGCGGGTTTTTTTCGGCCACCAATATTCCCCAAATGATCTGTAGGATATGCGCTCGAGCATATGCCTAAAATATGAAAAAAAAATATTAAAATATAATAAATTTATAATTTCATTACTACTAACAAAAAATTAATTTTTTTTACATTCTTAACATCTTCATTGGCGTCATTGGGTAAATTGGAGAAATTCTCACGCAACCACCGCAGATACACATCCGCCCTCTAGTTTGTTTGGCGTTACCCCTAACAAGTCCAGACACAAGCTCTCTCAGTCTTCATTGGCAGAACCGGTGATAGCCTCCTCATCCACAGGCAAGCCAAGAATATGCGACACATCTTCTAATGTTATGGTCGTCTCACCACAGGGTAAGTGAAAGGTATGTGTCTCTAGCCTCCACCTCTCCACAAGCGTGTTGATTAAATCAACATCTAATTTCGCACCTCCTCCAACAATCCTCGACACATGCCCAAATCCGGCCTGAGCTATGTAATTTGCTAGACGATGATCCGGTTCCGTCCTCATCCGAGTGATAAAAACCTCCAACCGACGTTCTTCACCATTATACAAATAATTAAAGACGCACACAAATTAATAATTACATATTTGAATGTCACAAATTTTTATAGTGTACAATAAAATACTAAACACATATTCAAATGTACATTATTTTTATGTCTAAAATTAAATACTAAAAAGGAGTTGAAATGTTCACTATTTTTTATAGTCTACAATTAAATACTAAAGATATATTCGAATCAACATTATTTTTTATGTCTAAAATTAACTACTACAAACATATCGGACTGTTCACTAATTTTTTTAGTCTACAATTAAATACTAAACACATATTCGAATGCACACTACATTTTTTATGTCTAAAAGTTGATACTAAATACATATTCGAATGTTCACTCATTGTATTACTCTAAAAGTAAATACTAATCACATATTCTACTGTAGCAATAATTTTTTTAGTCTAAAAGTAAATACCAAAGATATATTTCAATTTAACTAATTTTCTTAGTCTAAAAGTAAAATCTAAAGACATATTCAAATTTTACTAATTTTTTTACTCTAAAAATAAATACTATTTACATATTCAAATCATGCCGGCAACACTAAATTAAATTTACATATTCGAATTAAACTAACAAATAAAAGAACTTACATTATTTCGACGATAATTGCATGTGTGTCCTTCATCTAACCTCAGCAAACCCGCCATTATCACACCCGTTTCGAATTCGCGTTCTAGTAAAGTTTGGGAGAGAATTTTCAGGGGTGAAAATTCTCTCATGTGGTGGAGCCAATTTATAGAGAAAACGCGTTGTGGAGGGAGAGAATTCTGACCGAATTCGCGTCATGGAGAACGCGAATTCCCTATAATAACCCAAATTTACGTTATGCAGAACGTGAATTCAATCTGCATTTAAATCTCCAATCGTCCTAATTTACTACGAGAAGTTGAGGGTTAAATATCGTTGAATTTGCGTCCTGCGGGACGCAAATTTTGTTTTACTGACATGACACAAGAATTCGCGTTGTGTGGAACGCGAATTTATAATTCTCGTTTTCCAGGACGCGAATTTATCTTACATGATGTGAAAGTGACTATTTTTCTAAGTAACGAATAAAGGGTACTTTTCAGATTAAATTACCTAAGGGAATATTTCCCAAATTCGCCTAAGATAGAAGAGTGAGACATATATGTTTTTGCTGAAATGACTATGAATAGGAAAGGTCAAGTCATTTCCAGGTTTGGAGGCATCTGAGTTTGTTTGTCCATTCTCTTTTATCATTTCCAATTCCATCATAGCAGCCGGGACCTTGTTTTAGTCATCTAATATGTCACTCTTACTGTATTTATTTCAACATTTTGGATCATCCAATAATATAACCCTAAACCAATTGTCTTATTATTAATTTGATCTTATCTCCCAAAAGTTTTTTCTTAATATTCATCAGGCTGCATTTATATTTCAATACTTTGTTCTCTAATTCTAATGTTATTTATTAAAAAAAGTTTTGATTAAAATTTGAAACTAAAAAATAAAGTTACCTACTAGAACGAGTTTACAAATATACCAAAACAAAACCTACAATTAAAAAAATTAAATATGTTACTCTATCCAATGATAAAATGTGATAATTTACTTTGATAAAAAAATGTGATAATTTACTTTGATAAAAAAATATATGATAATTTACGTTATAGAACATTGAATCTAGTTTTAACTTTTAGATATAACATTTTTTTTAATTTTATCAAATTACATCATCAAACTTTAATTATTAACAAATTAAATCACTTATACTTACAACTTAAGTTATTTAACAGAGAAATTGAATCAACATTCCTACATCACATAGTTTTTGCATATCAACAAATTAATATCAAGTTGGAACTAAAAAAGAAAATATGATTTTTCTCACACTAAATTGTTAGAAAAATAGTTTTTCAATTGTAATTGAATCAACTCCTTGCACATTTCTAAATCATTCTTTAACATTCTCCCAATAAATTGTTATTACTAATTTTGAAAAATTACCTTATGAAGATATTCAACAAATCGAAAAGAGTGGTGAATAATGAGATAGAAAGGTTTAGTAATTTAGTAATTTTTTTAACGGTGACATGAAAAATATAGACGACGTATGAGTGTTGATTCATATTTTTTTCGTTAAATATTTAACGGTGTTAGTATAAATGACTCAATTTGTTAATAATCAAAATTGAAAGATATAATTTGATAAAAAAAAATAGACTAAATTCAATGATCATAGTATAAATTACCCAATAAAATAACAATTTTTTGTGTATACTAATACAAGTCATAGGCAATAACTTTCTTTGAGTTAAATAATTATAATGTAATCATATCTCAATTGCTTGTCATTACAACAAATCAACCTCAACAATTATTTGAACAAAATAAATAAACAAAATGGACAGCCATTCACTCTTACCTAATGATGTTATGCCTCAACCAACCAGTTCTCCAAAATCAAGTATCTTTAGACACTATTGTTAACATAATAATATGATGTTTTGTCTTTTCTAATTAATCTCCCCCTCCTTACCTTTCATGACTTTTGCACCCACAAACCAAACCCTATGTTTTTTTGCCTTTATTTTTAATGATTCAATCTCCAATTCCATTGGTCGAGGAAGCTGATGAAATGAAACCACAAACACATTTGTTTTCCTTTTTTTTTTCTTTTATATTAGGCTTGTTGTTAATGCGTGTACTATGAGAAACTTATTGGAAAAATTATATATCAAAATGTTGTCAATCTTGTCATGTATACTATATTGGTTTTTCATTTTTGGGTATACTTTGGTCAGATCAAAATCATATAATGTTAGATTACATTTTATACTGTCTTTTTGGACTATATAAATGATTTGACATTATCATAATTAGTATTGGGTATTATTCACACATTTATGTTTCATTGATTGTGGACCAAGTTTACCCTAAAAACGATGCAAACAATAGACATGGGAGCCTGCCTTTTTCTTCTGTGTCTTAATCATACTTAAGGAAATAAAACTTGAGGAATGAGTCATAAGATTTGATGTTATAAACTGACGGTTGTTCTTTCACCATTACATGACATAAATATAAGACATCTGTTGCAGGGAGGGAGAATCCAAGGTAAAACTCCAAGTTTTTATCTCATTTGGTTCATATGAAACTACTTTTTTTTTCTCTCTCAATTTTTGTAATTTTTTTTTTGTCATTCACCATGGAATATTAATCCAAATATTACTTTGAGATTTTTTTATTCCAAAAATAAGGATCCTCACACATTATTTTTCAAACTAGGGATATTTACTATTCAGAAAGTGAAAATCCTTGGAGAACACCCTGATTTTGAACAGTATTTTCAAAAAATATATTTTAATATTGAAGTCAGTGGATTACAATCCGACTTTGAACAGTAGTTTTACAAAAAAATATTAAAAAAATAAGGTTCAAGCCTTCCTCCATGAAATGTACCTACCCATGCACGCTACTTGTTCAAAACACTGTTTGAAGTCGGATTGTAATCCACCCGACTTCAATATTAAAATATTTTTCTGAAGATATTGTTCAAAGTCGGGGTGTTCTCCAAGGCTTTTTCACTTTTTGAATAGTACACATCCCTAATTTGGTAAATAATTTGAGAGGTTCTCTATTTTTAGAATAAAAGAAACCAAATATAATATTTGAGTCAAAATTCCCACTCACCATTGATTGTAATCTATATTGGTTTGCTGTCACTTTAATATCAAGTTGATTTTTTTTTGGGTCTTTCATGCCTATTTTACAAGCTATATTTATTGTTCATAATTATTATTCTTAAAAATATTGTCTTCAATATTTATATCCGCATGCTTTTATTGTAAATGTAATGTACTTTATTATTGTACTCAACATCGGTTTAAACTCCATGCATAGATAATAGATTCATTACGTGGTGTCAAGTAAGGATAAAAATTTTCTGCCTCTTTTCGGTGCCCCTATATATGCCCTAACATTAAAAAATTAAATTTCAAGCCCTCACCCTAAATTCTAAATCCTAAACCTTACACCCTAGAAATAGACATTACCATAAATTCTCTAAACCCTAACCTTAAACTCTAAATCTAATTTTAAGTGTGAGGACATAAATAGGGACATCGAAAAGGGACAAAAAATTTCTAACAGTCAAGTAAGGACATAACTAATAAGGGACTAGTGGGGTAAGACCAAAAATAATATAAAAAATATTTGAAACTGATAAAAATCTACGTTTTAGCTCCTAAAATTATATAGTTCTTTTTTTATTGATTTCTTACCGGCTCTCGAACCCTATCCAAGTTCAAGTGATAAACACTTAACCATTGTGGGAAAATATATAATTCATTCTTATCGCTTATATTGAAAATTTGTGGCTTGCTGGGAATTATTTCAGCCTTCCCTAAGGACCCAGTTGATTTTCTTGAAGCTTGGGGGATGGGTTTATCCAACAATAAGTATTGGTGCTCCTTTATTCAGGAATGATCTAGTATTCAAAGGGAATGATTTAGATTGATTACAACTGAGTAGTTTGACCAACCAGTTTAAAGTACTTACTAATATCGAGTCTAAATATTTAATTAAAAAATAAAGAGTAGGAAAATAGATTCTTTGAAAGGGACTAAATTAGAGAAAAACAAATGCAATTAATATGAGACATGATTTCGGTCCCTATATATGGTAGTACAAGCTAGAATATCGTTTGTACATCTAGAGTCATCACAAAGCAAGACAATCAAGGTGTCAATTTTCACCTTCTCAAATAGTATATCGAATTTTATCTTTTAATTCACCATGATCACTGATCAAGATTAAACAATAAATTGAATAAATTATATATATACATATATATATAATAAAATGAAGAAAAAAAAACAATTTAGAACAAATATTAATGATGAGTCCTTGGGAATTTGAATGGCATGGCCCCATATAAGAAAACGACCCAAAATTATTGAAAAGGATATATATAGCACCACTAGTGATACAGAAAATGGGAGCTCTCTGATGATATATGAAGGATGCATATCTCCAAGGGTGGTCCTAAATTGGCACAAGGCCGGCAAAGGGTGGCCGCGGTCACATGAGAGCTGTGGTCCAGGTAGAGGACATGGTGTTCGATACGCGACACGTGTCCTAAATCGAGAGGTGACAGGCTGTTTGTCAAGAGGCACGGGATAGTGATTTTCTTCTACGAAGCATGCATGCAAGCAATAATAATTTTAGACAAAATAGAATTATTAAAAAAATTAACTTTTAGTATCTCATCCCAACACATTCTTTTTGAATTTGTTCAAAAAAGAGTCAGTCCAAACTCCAAAGACGTTTTCAAGCCAATTTCTTTAAAGAAGGCCATTTGGGTTAGTCCACAACTCCAACTTCAGAGAGGTAGGGTTTGTAAATCCAGTTAATATTTGGGGTCCGACCCACACTTTGGCTGCTCTTTTTCCAGCATACAAGGCTTCAAACCCTCATGTCCATAGATTGCAGCAAGAGAACCCCAAGGCCAAATGCATAAACATCAATCTTAGTGGACACCGTACTGGCGCAATGTAACCCTTTGTCGCAACTCCCAACACTCACAAACTGGCCCTCTTTCCCTTACATTTCTGGTTTTTAAGTCCTTGTGGACATGAGGATGATTGGTTAAGCCATAGTTCAGTCCCGTGGCAATGTCAAATGCAATCTGAATTATCTGTTTCCAAGTTAAGGTGTTTTGCACTTTGGTTGTTGTTGTTGGAGATCCATTTGCACCATACTCGTAAACCAGATACCAATGCCCGTCATTGAAACAAACTCCCGAAAGGCGAATTAGATTACAATGGTTTACCATGTTCAACAGCTCTATCTCCTTCTACCAAAATACTACAACGGCTAACCTCTGAGTTATGTTCTTAGTCTAATTAGATGATAATATGTTCTAATTACAATAACAAAATCAACATCTTAACCATTATAGTATTTTAATTAATCATCAACACCTCTGCCTTCCACAAGTCTCCATAAACTTTCTCAATGGCAGCAAATCACCCTGAATTACATCATGGTAAATCGAGGACTCTTTAATTTGACACCACAATAAATATCTATAAATTTAGGTGGGATGATAATAATATTTTTTACTTTAATTATTGGTAGGTAATTCAATTTTCATTCTGAGAATAGTGATTTTAAAATTTGTAACTACTACATCTACTCTATCCTAAGAATAAATTAATAAATAAAAAAAGCGAGACAGGATTTTACATATGTATATGGGGAAGAAAAGATGTAATTTTAAATGAATATACTTTCTTAATAGTAATTAGTTAGAAAATTACCTTAAATTTTATTATTTGAAATTTTTTTTAGTCCACGTATCTTAAATTTACGTCCTATTAAAATCGAGTTTTGTGTAAAAAATACAATAAATTAATTTTTTTTTTACTAATTTACTCAACACAAAATTTGTATTTTGTTAAAAGTGAATTTTAAACTCACGTCCTATAAAAATAAATTCGCATTACATGAGCTGAAATAGTTATTATTCTAATTAGTTATTTAAATATATATATATATATATATATATATATATATATATATATTCATTTTAAATTGTCAAGAAAATAGATGTAATAGAATGGAAGAGACACGATTTAGTCTCTAGATATGTCACAGGAAAGAAAAGCAGATGTTGATGTAATTGAAATTGAAAGCCACTAATTTACTCTCTCTTTTCACTACGGTGCAATTTGCCCGGACGTCATTTAATATGCATGGATAGGGCTGTAAACAAATTTAACATTCAGCGAATTGTTCGTGAACCGTTCGGCAAAAAGTTCATTTATGTTCATTTATTTATTAAACGAACGAATATGAACAAGATTTTTGTTCGTTTAATTAAATGAACGAACACGAACAAAGGGTTTGTTCGTTCATTTATGTTCGTGAACGTTCGGTAATCCGTTCGTTTATGTTTGTTCGTTTATGTTCATTTATGTTCGATTATGTTCATTTAAATTTATTCACATATGTTCAGGGGTGTTCATTATTCGGTTAAACCGAACTAATCGACCGAACCAAAACAAAATTGGTTAATTTATTAGATGATTTTAAGTTTCAGCTAATGAATAAGAGTTTTTTCAAATTTCAATTATCGATTAATTTGGTTCAAAATCGATTAATTAACTGAATTAATTGAACTAACTAAAAATATTAAATATTTAACAAATTATATATGTTCATTTGTGTTCGTTTAAAGTTAAACGAACGAACATGAACACACCCTCGTTTGTGTTCGTTCGGTTCGTTTACAGGCCTATGGATGGATAATATCAAATTATATTTTTTTTATTAATAATATCAAATTTTATTGACACAAATACCAATAATATAAATGCACATAATATTTCTAACCTCCGAGCATTATTTACTTATAGTTGCGGTGTTATTTTGGTGTTTAAAATACACTCTTGATATTGTCAACAAAAAAAAATACACTCTTGACTCTTGCATATAAAACATCTCTATCCCAAGCCTTCAGAAATCTCTACGAGGTATGGGAATTAAGCCAGAGAAATTAATTATTGAATTAATAAAATGTGAACTTTTTTTAGTATAGTTTATGTTCATTTATGGTCTATGTTCGGATTTATAACACTATTTTTTAATAATATCATCCCTAAAGATCGAATTTAACTTTTTTCTTTGAAAATGTAATGTGTCTTGACATTATACCCAACACTTGATGGTAATAGAATGTGAATTACTAATCATTGAATAATATTTATTTTATATAAATCATCCGATGTAAATTAACGAAATACAAACTATTGATCATTAAAATTATTTCAATGAAAATAAAAAATAAAAGAATTTTGTATATGTATCTAAATTCTGAACCGTGAGTTTGAAAGGTTTGAAGATAAAATCCAGTCTTACGGACCCAAGAGCAGGATAGATATAATGAGGAGTCATGAGTGAGGCCTATCAGAGAATAAAATCATACCGCGTATTACGCACAAGTTGCAGCGGACCGTCGCCGATTCTGTCTTTTCTCTCTTTGTTTAGATATGTCGGTTTTCTGCCTATAAAAAAGATAAGTACGAAATTTAAAGTTAAAGCTGACATGGCATCTCATCTTTGTTTCCTCTAGAAGGGAAACTCAGCTTCGATTATTAGCATCTTTTCCCCCATGATTAAGATTTAAGCCTGCCCTGCATCAGAAACTTGTTTTGTCACCTTAAAATTTTGTTTTACGGATGATTTCTACAGCTACATATGTTCAAGTGAGATCGATCCAAGAAATTTAACGTACAAACATGTGTGCGTTTATATAAATATTAGTACTGCTACTTTTGCATGTCCATATTATTTTATCCCGATTAGTTTAAATCGACTCACGTCGTACACTTAATTTTGATAGATGAGTCTACCAGCAAAAAATTCTACACACAAGACCTCGAAACACTTAATTCTGGGGTATATTGCCTACACTCAACTCCAAGCTGTCATTATTTAAGCCTTCTATTTCTCATTATATTTTTATAAAAAATCTTCTTATTACAAATTTAAACAAGTAATAGATTTCAGAAATATAATTCCGATAAAAAAGGGTTCAAATACAGCAACCCTTACCATTGTCTAGATTACCGCCTTTACATAAAGTTCCAACCACAAATGTAATCATTATCATTGTTAGGGATTGTCAAATAATCCGAACTAATTTGGTGTGCTTCGATCCGACCCGATTAGGTTTTTAGTTTTGAATTTGATCGAGGCATAGCAGGTTATTTATAGTATTGAGTCGGGGCGGGGCGAGTTCGGGTATATACTAGAAGTTTCCTGCCTCACCCCGCCCCGATATATATATATATATATATATATATTTATAAAAATATCACTATATATAAGCACTTTTATGGTTGTTAAGCTATTTTTTTTGTTTGTGCTTATCGTAAAAAAAATTAGATGTTGTTCAAGTTTTAACATATCTGATTCTGACGGTCAATGGTTCAAGTTTATTTTTTAAATATGTATTTTTCGTATGAGTAATTTAAAATTGGTTTTTATTTTATTTTTATATAAGTTTAAAGTCGTTCGGAACTAAATTTTGTGGTCGTAATGGTGGATTGATTGGATCTAACTTTTATAGTTGTCGGAGTTTTTTTTTTAATTTTTCAGGTCGGTCAGTTTAGAGTCGGGTTGAAAAGTTAGTATATCGGGGCGAGACGAGACAAGGTGAAATTTAGGGGCTTATAAGTCGGGGCGGGGACGCGCGGTCAAAAACCCGGCCCGCCCCGTGCACATCCCTATTCATTGTTCTACTATTTCATGATGAATATGACTTAGTGGTGAGTAAAGCTCATATAGTGGTAAGTTGCATGATTTAATATTTGGAGTTCGATTTTGATTCGAACTCGACCAAACATTGAAATATATATTTGAATTTACATTGTGTGTAAAATAAGGGTCCTTACTTCAAACAAGATATTATAGTAGTCGAATACAATTTGATCATAACTCGAGTTTGAGTTTAACTCAGTTATTATCAAATTGAATTTATTTTTTTTAAACTAAATTTAAATAATTTACAAATATTTTTTTGGCGCCGATAGCAGTGACTAATCTCTTCGCCGCAGGTACTCTTACTAAAAGATAAACGACTGATTATAAAATATGCTTTATTTCTATTAGTAAAAATTAAACTCCTGATCTCATAGTTAAAAGATTAGGTGAGCAACCAATCTCTCATGATTTAAATAACTTTGCAAATATTAGTGTTTCACATACTCACCAAATATGAACCGGGTTTTACTTACACGAATCAATGGATAATGGAATATGCGGTGTCATAAATTTTCTTGCGATTTAAGAAATTAAACTTTAGATTTTGTTTTCCTTTACGGTGCAAGTTGAAAACACGAGCATTCAGGCTAAAGAAGATGCATACCATACGGGAGTGTCCAAGTCTTTTCTTTCACCGTTCTATAAATATAAATATAAATAAAACGAGACAGTACGAGTTATTCGTTTGATTCGGTTAAAGTTAAATTGATTAGACTCGACTCGAGTTTCAACTCAATTTAAACTTTTAAACTGAGCCGAGCTATTCGATGTCGACTTAAAAAGCTCGCGAGCTACTCGAAATATAATATGCTAAATTATTATTGTTGTTGTTGAATAAATTTACTCTAACAATTATTATTATTGTTGTTGTAGTAAATGAGACGAGACAGATCGCAAGCTGCTTGAATTCAACTCAATCAAAGTTTGTTCAATATTCGGCTCGAGTTTTTAATGAGCTAAATCGAATAAAACGTTACTAAACTTGACTCGAACTTAAAATCGAACCGAGTCGAGTTCAACGCTACTCGAACTCGACTAAACTCGTATACACCCCTACCATTAACTCCCAAAAGGGCAATAGCTCGTCTTTATATTAAGCAATTGGGTCATTTTTCTATTACTAATATATAACCTGCTTTTGGACCTCTTTTTCTGGTATATAATGGCTCTTGTTTCCACAAACCTCACTAACTTGGACATTGTTTAATAATTTCCATTGTTTTATCTGAGAACAACAAGAGAGAAGATAAGCATAAGTTAGCCATGTCTCAGCCTTATTGTGTCAGAGAAAACAAGCCCTGCGTCTGGTGGGTTCACAGATACTTCAAAGACTGTCTTTGCAATCTGAAAGATGATTTCTCTTTTGCTTTCGGAATCATTAGTTTAGTATGCTGGGGAGTTGCAGAGATCCCTCAAATCATCACCAACTTCAAAACCAAGTCCGGCCATGGCGTTTCCCTCCTTTTTCTCCTCACTTGGGTTGCTGGGTTCGATTTATTTTCCCCTCATTTCCAAGCTTTCATTATTCTTTTTTATTTTACGATTAATCTCCTTTGGTTTTCTTTGTTGCAGTGATGTGTTCAATCTTCTTGGATGTATTCTGGAACCTGCAACAGTGAGTAGCTATTTTTTCAGGCTTTGGTGAATTCAATTTTCCTTCATATACATAATACAATAGTTTCATATGAAAGATGTACTATATTGCTTAACCTCACTGATTTTTAATTTCTGGTTTATTTTGTGGATGCAGTTGCCGACTCAGTTCTACACAGCTCTGGTACTTATTATGTCCGTTTTCTAGGTTTACTGTTTCATTTCATATTTCATATTAAACCCTTCTATTTTATAATTGCAAAATGAGGACTATTCTTGAATGATCATTTTCGACAAATTAAACTGGCCCAACTCAACATCATGGGTTCATTGCTTAAGTAGTCCCCTCAGCCCATTTTGTATATTGAACCTAATCTTGTCGACCAACATCTTGTAATGGTCAAGTGTTTAAAGTTGTCTTACAAAATTTTAATTAGGTTGTGAGAAGCTAATTAATTGCTTGGTTTTGTGTGTCAGCTCTATACAATAAGTACTGTGGTTCTAGTGTTGCAAAGTGTATACTATGAGTATATCAGTAGGTGGTGGAAATGTAGACGGATGAAAAGCAACAACATGGTACACACCTTTGACATTGTTTTTCTTATTGCAGAATGCTGATAACAAAAATGGTTTTTTTTTTTGGAGACACGGTTTCATGAATATGTTTTAATGTAATGTTAGGTTGAAGATGAGAAAGAGGCTTTGAAACCTGGCAAAGATGAGTCGGGAATTCCCATACCTAAGGCCAGGGGGAGACCCCATCCTCGAAGGGAGTTTTATTACACGTACAATTCTCAACTCTCCATGTTCTTATTGTACATTTGTTTCGTGAATTCTTGTATTAAGAACTGATTCCGCCGAGACATCTACAATATGACACTATTTCAGGTCAGCTAGATCTCTTGCTGGCAGTGGCACTCCCCCTTTTCGAACATATTTGAGGGTAGCTAAAAGCGGTCCTTCCGCCATAGCACTTGAAAGTGATTCATCATCCGAAGATGAATCGGCTCCGGTTTCAACCAAGAAATCCAGAACTCGACCTCGGCCAATTCCAGGAGCTGTGAGGCTTGAACTTGCTAAATGATTTTAAACATGACAAGTCTTGAAAGGTTGATTGAATAACATAGATATGATTGCCTTTTCAGGCTGCAAGTTATGGTACATTTCTAGCTACTTCAGTCAACTTACCACTAGGAAGTAAGGCTTGGATGGAAGTTAAAACTGGTTTTACCAATAGAAGAGTGTTACAGGTATGATAATTTCTTGGTTAATTCCAACTGAAATTCAACAACAGTTGGCCTATTTAGATATGTAGAAGACCGGGTTAATGCTATACATGACCCAATCCGACCCGGACACGGCTCTTGGTCCATTTGATATGTTGCAGGAGCATGGTATGGAGCATAGTGCATTCGGACAATGGCTGGGATGGCTAATGGCTGCCATATACATGGGAGGCCGAATCCCTCAAATATGGCTAAATGTAAGAAACCATAGTTTTTCTTTCTGATCACAAGAAAATCCCAATTCCTTACTAAAATCATTGAATTTTTGTTGTTGATCAGATCAAAAGAGGAAGTGTGGAGGTAATACTCTTTTAAGTCTTAACTCTTAACATTAATATATCTGTGTAGCTTTCAAATTCACTTACTGTCTGCAAAATAATACAGGGCTTGAACCCTCTCATGTTCATCTTTGCACTGATAGCAAATGCTACTTACGTGGCAAGGTTTGCTCTATCTCAGTGTTGTGCATTTATTTTCCTCTGCAAAATTCGACTCATATAAAGCTTCTTCTTTAATGGCTGCCGCCCAGCATTCTAGTGAGAACCACCGAATGGGAAAGCATCAAGGCTAACATGCCATGGTTGCTGGATGCTGTAGTTTGTGTGGCACTCGACTTATTTGTATCCTTTTCTCTTACTCGTTCCTCACCTGAATAATCGAATTTCATTATTATTGCTTGCTTACACTGCCGATAATGTTGAACCTTAACACTGTTTACAACAGATCATATTGCAGTATATTTACTACAAATATTTCAGAGACACGGCGAACGGTGATGGAGACTACAGGGAAGCGAGTAAAGAAGTTAACCCTTGACTCTAAATCTTTGGAGCAGCAACTTCCCCACTTACCTTAATAGTTATTAGTATATGGTTGCAGTGTAAGCTTGTGTTCATGCAGGAAGACTGGTTTTTATCAGCAAATTTGAATTTTTTTATATTATCTTTTGTCTGAAAGTCTTAATGTAATCATCCTTATATCCGCTAATCTGCAAGTTAAAGCTAATTCTTCAATCATAATTGCTTGTTAATTTTTTACACATAAACCAGAGTAGAAACGTTTGTCCCTCCTCGGCGCCCATATTTACGTCCTATCATTAAAAAATTAAGTTTAGAGGTTAAGATTACGGCTTAAGATTAGAGTATTGGGTGTATGACGTATTTTTAAGGTGTTGAGTTTATGCTTTAAAATTTAAAATTTAGTATCATAGCTTAAGATATTTTTAGTATTAGAACACAAAAAAAGACACCAAAAGGAGGTAGAGTACTTTTATCTTCTATATACTTATAACCTACATGTGTTTTTCTAATAGATATTAAGCAATCGAATCAAATAATGCTCGGTGCCGTCTAAGGGTTTAAAAGAGTCGAGTTTGAGCTTGAGTAGTTTTTAACGAGCTTGAATAATCTGAGTTCGCCTCTGCTCGTTAAGAACTCGAGTCGACTTTGTGCTTGAGTTGAGTTTAATCGAGTCGAGTGTTGATCGAGATTTGACCGAGTCGGACTCGAGTAACTCGCGATCTGTCTCGTCTATTTAAAGCCCTATTAGGAAAAAAAATTGGTACACAAGTTTAGAGTGTTAGTTTATGGTTTAGAGGGTTAGGTTGTTGGTTTAGAATTTAGGATTTAGATTTTAGGGTTTAGGTTTTAGGATTTTAGGTTTAAGAATTTAGATTTTAAATTAAAAAAATTAGTATATTATATTTTCGAGTAGCTGTACCCGGCTCGTTAAGAACTCATGTCAAATTTAATCGAGTAAAATATTGATCGAGCTTTGACTAAATCGAGTTCGAATAACTTACGATTTGTCTCGTCTCGTTTACAACACTAGTGCCGTCCATACGACTAAGCAGAAGGGGTATGATTAGGGCCACCGACTTCTCACATGTAATGTTGTATAATCTTGGAGATAAGCGACCAAATACAATACTTTGATTTACAAAGAAAGGAATTTAAAAGGCTGGAAAAGGAAAATACAGTTTTGGCGATTTAGTTGAATGAGGTGTCATGGTCAACTGCAATCCATGATTCCTTCATGTTCTCACATGGAAGCTCCCTGTCCTCAATTTTATAAGATTTCAGAGGTCATTGACTTCCACTTCACTCTAAATTAGAGATTTAGTCTTTAAACATAGAGTTGACCTCTAATCTCAATATTGTTATACTAATCAACCCTCTGCTGCGTTAATTACATTTCTCCTTAGATTACATTTAACAACACAACATATCTTTGTTTATTATTTGTGTTGTGACTTTAAAAGAACAGTCCAAATTTATAGAAGAAATTCAACTTTTTCATATCTTAATACTAGAAATTTATTGGGTAAACTGCATAAATGACCACCATACTATTAGTAAGGTCGCGATTTGACCACCTTATTTATTTTTAAGTAATTAAACCACCATAATATTAAATTTGATGCAATGTGACCACCAGCAGTTAAAATCTAACATAGGGAGTAATGTGGCAGTTAGTAAAAATTTGTATAATTATATATTTGGTCTTCGTTACTTATACATTCTATCGAATTGGTCCTAATTTTAATTTAATAAAATAAATTAATTATGTAATTAGGTGGTGACACATGTCACCACCTTATTGGAGGAATTTACTATTTATATTTAATTTAATAAATTTATTTTCATCCTCCAATCAGGTGGTGCCACGTGTCACTTGATTGGATGATGAAAATAAATGGAAGCAAACTAGGTATAGCGGGAATCAAACCTGGGCATCCTTAGAAACTAGGAGCATGGCTAAGCCACTAGGCCAAAGCCACTTTTGTGATACAAAATGCAATTAATTAATATAAGTCATAGTTGATTCTTTATGCCAGAGAAAAGAAAATAAATGTAGATTAACGGAATTCGAACATGACACACTTATAATGCATAAAAACATCTAAGCCAATGCAATAAATTTAATAATTAAATTAGAGTTAACAACATTTTGTATATATTTAAAATTATATCAATTCATTTGAATTATGTTCGTAAGTTTGTATTCACTAAATGAATTTAATATAATCTTAAATTTTTAAATTTGTAATATAATATATATGGTAATTTAATTAAATTTTTAATAAATATTAAAATTATTAATTAAGTTAAAAAATCAATTCAACGATTATATATGTGAAATTATAAAAATAAATGCGGAAAAGAAAAATATATTAAATTTAGTTTATGTAACACCCGTGTTTTGGGGTTAGGAGTTAGTCGGGTTATAGACCGAGTCAATAAAATTAAATTAAAATCAATTCGACCTAAATTGGACCTAATTGAGCTTTAGTAAAAAGGGGAGGGACCTATGTTGTGATTTTACTCAAAAGTCTTTAAAAGCAAGACAACTTTAAAACAAAAGTTGTCATCTTCCCCCTTAAACCCTTTCTAACGTTGGAATGCCCAAACCATTTTCAAACTCTCCAAAAACACTAGTTACTATTCCATTGGATTACAACTTCATTTCAAGGTGTTTTTGAAAGGTAAAATCATATTCTCACTCTCCTCTTTATTCTCTATCTACCTATGGTTTTAGATTTCAAAGATATGAACTTTTGAAAATTAGGGTTTGATTTAAAGTTTGAGTTTTTATGGGGATTTTCATATTATTTTGCAAAATTGAGTTGGTTCTTTGTTTATTCATGTTAAAAGGTGCAACATATGTTAATTTGGTTGAGTTTTGTGGAAAACCCGAAGTAGGGTCTTAGAGCCATTTTTGAGGTGTCAAAAACACCATTTTTGGTGGGTTTTAGGTTGAAAACAAAGGGCTGATGGTTTAGGTATGTTAAGGGGGTGATTTGGGATCTTTTGAGTGTCATTTGGATGATTGGAAGTGGAGTTTTCAGCTAGTGTTGTAGGGAGTACGAATTTGAGATATTTGGGGATTAATTTGATTTGGAAATTTGGGTGAAGCTTGGTTTGAACTCAAAGGTTGAATGTTGTTTGAATATTAGCATTGATTGTGATTGTTGGTTGTGTTTTGGTTGGCTAGAAGCAAGAGGAATCGTCGAAGAAGCTTTGGGACCGAATCCGGGTTCGTAGGAGTTTTGCTTTGGTAGCTAAGGAAGGGCGGTGAGTGGTTTCAAACTTGTTTTAAAGTTTGGTTCGAGTGTGTGTAGTGTGTGAGTGAAATGTGCTTGGTAGGCCATTTCTATTTAATTCAAGTTGTTGATTTTAGTTATTGATTTCCATTTAATACTTGTGTATTGTCTATCTATGCTCTAGTGATATGTGATTAATTTGTACATGTATGCCATGGTATGAATATGCGATGAGCATGGTGATATGGTTGATGGAAATGTGATGTGGTAAATGAAAATTGGCACTAAATAAATTACCGGTTGTAAATGATCGATCATTAGGATTGGTGTGCACACAAATTGAGTCAAAACGTACGTGGCCTTGATGGCGTTAAGTCATCAAGGAGGAGTACGGTGATGTAACATTCCACCGGAAGCTTTTATATATTTCTACGGGATGATGAGTGGAATCCCATCCGTAGCGCATGGGGCGATGAGTGGAATCCCGCACATGCAAGGTCCGGTGATGAGTGTAATCCCACCGAGGTAAAGTGTTGTTGAGATTTAAATCCGCACATCCGAGTAATTAAAAGTGGCCAATTAAACTTGTTCATATGTTGTGATATATGATGTTGATATATGGTGTTGTTACATGATGTCGATATTGATGATTGAGCTTGGTAGATTATGAGAAACCATATTATGCCACTTGAAAGACTAGCTAGGTCTACTTGATTTTATGCCATTGTAGGTTGTGTGTAAGATTAGGATTTACATGCTTGAACTTTGCATTGTTGATGTTTTTCGTTTTAGAGCACCCTCACTAAGCTTATAGCTTACGCTCTCAATGTTCAACAATGCAGATCATTAGCGTGGTGTTAGCTCGGAGCAAGGCAAGAAGGGCTTTCCAAGTTTGTGGCTCAAGTACGGTGGTAAATTTTGTATTAGTTAGCAATGTAGCAAGGGTGTTTGTATGAGCTATGTATGACTCATTAATATGTTGATGTTTTGGGCTAACTATGGTTTATAATGCATGAATGCTATGATGAATGTTTGAGTGTGGTGGCATGCCCTCTAGATGTTTAGGTTGCCTTGTGTGTGAGTGCAAACCTCCTATATGTTGTCTTGTGCCATTTTGGCCTTTTAAGCCTTTATGTATGACCTTAAATGCTTATTTTGCTCTTTTGTTGGAATGCCATGTATGAATGCCTTGTCTCATGTTTGAATGCTTCCTATGGCTCATGTATGATTGCTTAAATGTTTGTATGTGCATAGGAGAGTCGAATAATGCATCTAGAGTCGTGTTTGAGGTCACCAAGTTGAAATTGGTGGAATTTCAGAGCAGGGCGTATCGATACGCCTGAGGGCCGTATCGATACGGCCTTGCCCAAAGGCCATGAATTTTGCCTGGCGTACTGATACCCTCCAAAGTTACTGGAAATTGGGAGTTTTGGGTGAGAGTAGAGCGTACCGATACGGGGTTCCCGAGTATCGATACGGGTCTACTCTGTTGACCAAGAAGGGTTGACCGAGGAGGGCGTATCGATACGCTCAAGGGCTGTATCGATACGGTCTTCCCGGAGTTGACTCTTTGGGTTGACCTGGTCAGGGCGTATCGATACCCCTAGTTAGGGTACCGATACGGATTGCCCTGTAAGCTTAAAAATGGACTGTTTGTGTTTGGTCGAGGTTCGAATGTGGTCTTTCTTTGGGTGCTTCCGCTGATGTGAATCACTTAGGACTTAATATTCCTCTAGACAAGATTAAAATAAAAAGAAAAAAATATAGGGTTGCTAACCGAAGGGAACGTTAATGGGTTTCACTCGGTTTTTCCCGTGTGGCCCACTCGGACCGGTCATCCGGTCAGACCGAGACGAGGGGGTTACATTTGTTGGTATCAGAGCCTGAGGTTACCGAGACCTCGGGCAGGTAAGTGAGGTAAGCTTAATGTATTAAATGATTGTGTTGTTCGATGCATGCCTTGCCATGAATTCTTAATGTTCGACTGTTTGAATGATGTTTGAAGCATGAATTGTTGTGTTTGGTGTAGAGTGTGTGCCCATTGCTACTATTACCTAATTTAAAAGGATTTGTGGAAAAAGGAGTACTTGAGCACTATTGGACCCTTGCTTTGGCTAACGTAATCCTTATCTGTTTCTTGTTGTAGTTTATACCTTGCTAGTTGTATCATGAGACCACGTGGGAGGCCTAGGATGGTTCGACCGGAACCACGGGCAGCGGCTCCAGGAGTTGAGCCAGTAGTTAGGGTTGAGGTTCAAGTGGGAGAGCCTGTGGTTGGAGTTGGAGCTCCTCCACCACCTCTACCACCACCACCTCCTCCACCTGGAGTGGGAGGCGAGGCCGGGGCCGAAGGAGAGGGACCTCAAGGAGGCCAAGGTGGCCAAGGATCGGCCGGGATAGACTTAGCTCCGTTGGTTCAGGCGATAGCCGGGGCATTTCAGGCTGCAGTAGCTGGGGGTCAGGCAGCGCATCATCAGGGTGAGGGCAATGGATTGCCTTTAGAGAGACTTCGGGGCCTTGGGGCCGAAGAGTTCAGAGGGTCTACTCCAGAGAGATCCGAGTTATGGTTTGAGAAGACTGTCCGTATCCTTGCTCAGATGAGGTGTACTGGTGAGCGCAAGTTGGGATGTGTTGAGTCTTTGCTTCAGGGTGATGCCTACACTTGGTGGGTCACCATTACTACGGGTATGGATGAGGCCGAGATCACTTGGGAGTTCTTTGAGACAGCTTTCTGTAAGAAGTATTTGGGTCCGCGATACCTCGATGAGAGGAAGAGGGAGTTTATGGCATTGCTTTAGGGGAGTATGTCCGTGACCGATTATGAGAACCGATTTGTCAGACTGAGTCAGTATGCACCTGAGCTTATACCTACTGAGGTGGAGCGTTGTAACCGCTTCCGTTATGGGCTGAGTGAAGAGATCAAGACGTATACTTTGGCTTCAGATTACACTGATTTTGATGTCTTAGTCGCGAGGGCCAAGGACTTAGAGCACAGTTTGAGTTTGACCAGGCGGTCTGGTGGATCTAGTTCGGGTAAGAAGTCTAGTAACTTTGATAGAGGTGATGCCAAGAGGCACCAGGACAACATGCATCATTATGATCATAGAAGTGGTGGCGGTAACCACGGTAGGGGCCATCAGGGCCAGAGAGCTGGTGGGAAGTTGCCCACATGTGCTACTTGCGGGAGGAACCACACCGGTAAGTGTTGGGGAAATTTTCATTCTTGTTGGAGTTGTGGGGCTAGAGACCACATTAGGCGTGACTGTCCACATCAGGTGGGACAGGCACCAGCTCAGGCTCCTGCTAGGGCCAATGACTTTCAGAGAGGCCGCGGGCGCGGTAGAGGTAACTTCCAGCCGATGAACGATGGTCAGAGGAACATAGCACATGTAGTTGCAGTTCAGCCGGAGGGCGGAGGTCAGGCCAGAGTTTACGCTCAGCGTGGGGATCAGCATGACACCGATGTGATCGCAGGTAACTTCTCGATACAGTCTTTGGGTTTGCTTTCTTTGATTGACTTTGGGTCTACACATTCCTACATATTGAGTGAGCATGCACGGTCTTTGAATTTGCCTTGTGAGATGTTAGAGGTAGGAGTTAGTGTTACTAGTTTCTTTGGGGACACGGTAGTGGTTAGGAAGATGTACCGAAGGTGTCCGTTGATGGTTCAGGGACATGTGTTTCCAGTGGATATGATGGAGCTTCTTTTCTATGGTTTTGATGTGATTCTGGGTATGGACTGGCTCACTGAGCATAGAGCTAGGATAGATTTTGAAACTAAGCGGATTTCTTTGAGGCTCACAGATGACTATGAGATTGTAGTGGTGGGTGAGAACGTGAAGTTCTTGTCCAATGTGGTTTCAGTGTTAGAGGCTAAGAGATTAGTTGAATTGGGGTGTGAAGCATACTTAGCGTATGTGATGAACCCTAACATGAGTGAGGTTAGACCTCAGGATATCCGGACAGTATGTGACTTTCCTAGTGTGTTTCCGGAAGAGTTGCCAGGGTTACCACCGGACAGAGAGGTAGAGTTCACCATTGAGACTTATTCTGATTCAGCTCCTGTTTCGATTGCTCCGTATCGCATGGCACCGAAAGAATTGAAAGAGTTGAAGACTTAGTTGCAAGAATTGACAGATAGAGGTTTTATTAGGCCTAGTTCTTCACCTTGGGGTGCACCAGTTTTGTTTGTGAAGAAGAAAGATGGAAGCATGAGAATGTGTATAGACTACAGACAGTTAAATCAGTTGACAATGAAGAATAAATATCCGTTGCCTAGAATTGATGACTTATTTGATCAGTTGAGGGGAGCATCGATCTTTTCGAAGATTGATTTGAGATCGGGTTACTACCAACTAAAGGTAAGAGAGGTTGATGTACCGAAGACGACATTTAGGACTAGATATGGTCATTATGAGTTTTTAGTCATGCCATTTGGGTTGACTAATGCACCGACTGCCTTCATGGACATGATGAATAGGATCTTTCATCAGTATCTAGATCAGTTTGTAGTTGTGTTTATAGATGACGTTTTGGTGTACTCGCGAACTGAAGAAGACCATGACCGACACTTGAGACTAGTTTTGAAGACTTTGCTAGATCATCAGTTGTATGCGAAACTAAGCAAGTGTGAATTATTGATCCAAGAGGTAGTCTTCTTAGGGCACGTAGTGTCAGCCGATGGGATTAGAGTTGATCTGAAGAAGATTGAAGCCATTGTTGAGTGGAAGCAACCGAAGTCTGTGACAGAGGTATGTAGCTTCCTAGGCTTAGCCGGATACTATAGAAGATTTGTAGAGGGCTTCTCTAAGTTAGCCGCTCCGTTGACACAGTTACTTCAGAAGAGTGTTCAGTTTGAGTGGACAGATGCAAGACAGAGAGCCTTTGAGAAATTGAAAGAAGCTTTGGCCCAAGCACCGATCTTAATTCAGCCAGAGTCCGGGAAGGACTATGTAGTCTACAGTGATGCTTCTTATGTAGGGCTAGGATGTGTTCTGATGCAAGACAAGAGAGTAGTGGCTTATGCCTCAAGACAGTTGAAGACCCATGAGCGCAACTATCCGACCCATGACATAGAGTTAGCTGCAGTAGTGTTTGCTCTGAAGATTTGGAGGCACTATTTGTACGGTGAGAAATGCACAGTGTACACAGATCACAAGAGTTTGAAATACATTATGACTCAGCGAGATTGGAATCTCAGACAACGTAGGTGGTTAGAGTTGCTAAAGGACTATGATCTTACTATTGAGTACCATCCGGGTAAAGCCAATGTAGTGGCCGATGCATTGAGTAGGAAGATGGCCGTGGACTTGAGAGCCATGTTTGCTAGATTGAGTTTGTCCGGAGATGGTGGCTTGATAGTCGAGCTTTAGGTTAGACCTACTCTAGGTCAGTTGATTAGAGAGAAACAACTCTTAGATAGATCTTTGACACCTCACGTGCAAGATATAGCCGAGGGTAGATCTTCAGACTACAGTTTCAGCACTGATGGGGTTTTGTGTTTCAAGAATAGAATAGTTGTGCCAGAGGACAGTGACTTGAGACGTACGATCTTGACTGAAGCCCACAGTAGTCCGTTTGCTATGCATCCTGGAAGTACGAAGATGTACCGTGATTTGAAGAATGAGTACTTTTGGGTTGGCTTGAAGAGAGATGTAGCCGACTTTGTGAGTAAGTGCTTAGTGTGTCAGAGAGCGAAGGCGGAACATCAGGTTCCCTCAGGGTTATTACAGCCGTTGAGAATTCCGGAATGGAAGTGGGAGAACATCACCATGGATTTTTTTTCGGGTCTACCTTTGACTCCTACGAAGAAGAACTCAGTTTGGGTGATAGTGGATCGTTTTACGAAGTGTGCTCACTTCTTGGCCGTCAACACTACTTACACTTTAGATAGGTTGGCCGATTTGTATATTGGTGAGATTGTTAGACTGCATGGTGTGCCGAAGTCCATTGTGTCAGATAGGGATCTGCGATTTACTTCTCGATTTTAGGAGTGTCTGCATACAGCTTTGGGTACCCGTTTGAATTTCAGCACGTCTTATCATCCTCAATCAGATGGTCAGTCAGAGAGAGTTATTCAGATCTTAGAGGATATGTTACGATGTTGTATCATTGACTTTCAGGGTACTTGGGAGAAGCATTTGCCTCTAGTAGAGTTTGCGTACAATAATAGCTTTCAGTCGAGCATTCAGATGGCTCCGTATGAGGCCTTGTATGGCCGAAAGTGTAGAACTCCAGTTTGTTGGGCCGAAGTAGGACAGAAGTTGTTACCTATGCCGGATTTGCTCAAGGGGACAACCGACAAGGTAAAATTGATTTGTGATTGTTTGAAAGCTGCTTCGGATAGGCAGAAGTCCTATGCCGATCTGAAGAGGAAGGAAGTTGAGTTCTCAGTGGGTGAGAGAGTATTCTTGAAAGTGTCTCCGTGGAAGAAAGTGATGAGATTTGGCCGAAAGGTGAAGTTGAGTCCGAGGTACATAGGACCGTATGAGATTGTGAAGAGGGTTGGTCCCGTTGCTTATCAGTTGCGTTTGTCATCCGAGCTAGAGAAGATACACGATGTGTTCCATGTTTCGATGCTTCGTAAGTATAGGTCCGATCCATCCCATGTTATGCCCGTAGAAGATATTGAATTGAATCCGGATTTGACTTATGAGGAAGAGCCCGTGGAGATCTTAGCTTCTGACAGTAAGGTGTTGAGGGGTAGATCGATTGAGTTAGTGACGGTGCGGTGGCAACGTCGAGGTGTGGACGAGGCCACTTGGGAGAGGAAGGAGGATATGGAAAAGCAGTTTCTGTATCTCTTTCAGTCAGGTAATTTCGGGGACGAAATTCCTTAAGTGGGAGAGAGTTGTAACACCCGTGTTTTGGGGTTAGGAGTTAGTCGGGTTATAGTCCGAGTCAATAAAATTAAATTAAAATCAATTCAACCTAAATTGGACCTAATTGAGCTTTAGTTAAAAAGGGAGGGACCTATGTTGTGATTTTACCCAAAAGTCTTTAAAAGCAAGACAACTTTAAAACAAAAGTTGTCATCTTCTCCCCTTAAACCCTTTCTAACGTTGGAATGCCCAAACCATTTTCAAACTCTCCCAAAACACTAGTTACTATTCCATTGGATTACAACTTCATTTCAAGGTGTTTTTGAAAGGTAAAATCATATTCTCACTCTCCTATTTATTCTCTATCTACCTATGGTTTTAGATTTCAAAGATATGAACTTTTGAAAATTAGGGTTTGATTTAAAGTTTGGGTTTTTATGGGGATTTTCATATTGTTTTACAAAATTGAGTTGGGTCTTTGTTTATTCATGTTAAAAGGTGCAACATATGTTAATTTGGTTGAGTTTTGTGGAAAACCCGAAGTAGGGTCTTAGAGCCATTTTTGAGGTGTCAAAAACACCATTTTTGGTGGGTTTTAGGTTGAAAACAAAGGGCTGATGGTTTAGGTATGTTAAGGGGGTGATTTGGGATCTTTTGAGTGTCATTTGGATGATTGGAAGTGGAGTTTTCAGCTAGTGTTGTAGGGAGTACGAATTTGAGATATTTGGGGATTAATTTGATTTGAAAATTTGGGTGAAGCTTGGTTTGAACTCAAAGGTTGAATGTTGTTTGAATATTAGCATTGATTGTGATTGTTGGTTGTGTTTTGGTTGGCTAGAAGCAAGAGGAATCGTCGAAGAAACTTTGGGACCGAATCCGGGTTCGTAGGAGTTTTGCTTTGGTAGCTAAAGAAGGGCGGTGAGTGGTTTCAAACTTGTTTTAAAGTTTGGTTCGAGTGTGTGTAGTGTGTGAGTGAAATGTGCTTGGTAGGCCATTTCTATTTAATTCAAGTTGTTGATTTTATTTATTGATTTCCATTTAATACTTGTGTATTGTCTATCTATGCTCTAGTGATATGTGATTAATTTGTACATGTATGCCATGGTATGAATATGCGATGAGCATGATGATATGGTTGATGAAAATGTGATGTGGTAAATGAAAATTGGCACTAAATAAATTACCGGTTGTAAATGATCGATCATTAGGATTGGTGTGCACACAAATTGAGTCAAAACGTATGTGGCCTTGATGGCGTTAAGTCATCAAGGAGGAGTACGGTGATGTAACATTCCACCGGAAGCTTTTATATATTTCTACGGGATGATGAGTGGAATCCCATCCGTAGGGCATGGGGCGATGAGTGGAATCCCGCACATGCAAGGTCCGGTGATGAGTGTAATCCCACCGAGGTAAAGTGTTGTTGAGATTTAAATCCCCACATTTGGGTAATTAAAAGTGGCCAATTAAACTTGTTCATATGTTGTGATATATGATGTTGATATATAGTGTTGTTACATGATGTCGATATTGATGATTGAGCTTGGTAGATTATGAGAAACCATATTATGCCACTTGAAAGACTAGCTAGGTCTACTTGATTTTACGCCATTGTAGGTTGTGTGTGAGATTAGGATTTACATGCTTGAACCCTGCATTGTTGATGTTTTTCGTTTTAGAGCACCCTCACTAAGCTTATAGCTTACGCTCTCAATGTTCAACAATGCAGATCATTAGCGTGGTGTTAGCTCGGAGCAAGGCAAGAAGGGCTTTCCAAGTTTGTGGCTCAAGTACGGTGGTAAATTTTGTATTAGTTAGCAATGTGGCAAGGGTGTTTGTATGAGCTATGTATGACTCATTAATATGTTGATGTTTTGGGCTAACTATGGTTTATAATGCATGAATGCTATGATGAATGTTTGAGTGTGTGGCATGCCCTCTAGATGTTTAGGTTGCCTTGTGTGTGAGTGCAAACCTCCTATATGTTGTCTTGTGCCATTTTGGCCTTTTAAGCCTTTATGTATGACCTTAAATGCTTATTTTGCTCTTTTGTTGGAATGCCATGTATGAATGCCTTGTCTCATGTTTGAATGCTTCCTATGGCTCATGTATGATTGCTTAAATGTTTGTATGTGCATAGGAGAGTCGAATAATGCATCTAGAGTCGTGTTTGAGGTCACCAAGTTGAAATTGGTGGAATTGCAGAGCAGGGCGTATCGATACGCTTGAGGGCCGTATCGATACGGCCTTGCCCAAAGGCCACGAATTTTGCCTGGCATACCGATACCCTAAGGGTATCGATACCCTCCAAAGTTACTGGAAATTGAGAGTTTTGAGTGAGAGTAGAGCGTATCGATACGGGGTTCCCGAGTATCGATACGGGTCTACTCTGTTGACCAAGAAGGGTTGACCGAGGAGGGCGTATCGATACGCTCAAGGGCTGTATCGATACGGTCTTCCCGGAGTTGACTCTTTGGGTTGACCTGGTCAGGGCGTATCGATACCCCTAGTTAGGGTACCGATACGGATTGCCCTGTAAGCTTAAAAATGGACTGTTTGTGTTTGGTCGGGGTTCGAATGTGGTCTTTCTTTGGGTGTTTCCGCTGATGTGAATCACTTAGGACTTAATATTCCTCTAGACAAGATTAAAATAAAAAGAAAAAAAATATAGGGTTGCTAACCGAAGGGAACCTTAACGGGTTTCACTCGGTTTTTCCCGTGTGGCCCACTCGGACCGGTCATCCGGCCAGACCGGGACGAGGGGGTTACAGTTTAAAAATACAAAACTCTTAAAACTATTTTTATTTTAAATCGTGCACTAACTATATTTTAAAATATATACAAAATTTTGTTAACTTTAATTTAATTATTAGATTTATTTCATTGGCTTAAATGTTTTTATGCATTATAAGCGTGTCATGTTCGAATCCCGCTAATCCGCATTTATTTACTTTTTCCTGGCATAAAAAACCAACTATGACATATTAATTATTTGCATTTTGTATCACAAAGGTGGATTTTGCCCATTGGCTTAGCCACGCTTCAAGTTTCCAAGGATGCTTAGGTTCGATTCTTGCAATATTCAGTTTGCTTTTATTTATTTTCATCCTCCAATAAGGGGTAACACTAATTAAGTAATTAATTTATTTTATTAAATTAAAATTAGGACCAAATTAATAGAATGTATAAGTAAGGATAACCAAATGTGTAATTATACAAATTTTACTAACTGCCAAGTCACTCTCTCCCTTAGGTTTTAACGGCTGGTGGGCACATTGCATACAATTTAATAGTATAGTGGTTTAATTGCTTAGAAAAAAAGTAAGATGGCCAAATCGTGACTTTTCTTATAGTATGATGATCATTTATGTAGTTTACCTAAATTTTTTTATGTAGTTTGAATCGAATTTAATCTCGAAGAATAATCTGATATATCAACAACATAGTATATATTTTACGTTCAACCATGCAAAATGAAAGTTACAACCACTCACTCGTATTAGGGGTGTTTATTGTCGGATCAGATTGGATCCGATTCAGTTTTTTCGGATATTCGATTTTTTGGATCGACGATATAGTGATTCGTATCCGATATGGAAAAAATGGATATTCGGATATCGAATATTCGGTTATCAGATTATCCAAAAATATATTTTGATTTAACTATTTTTTCGAATTTGAAGGCCATATTTATGAAAATTTTGGAATTTCGAATATAACAAACAACAAATTGTTGAATATAACAAGATTCACATCTATAAAAATTTCGATTTTTTAATTTCGGATATAAAAAGCATCAAATTATTAAATATAACAAGATTAATATTCATGAAAATTTTAAATTTTCGGATAATCTAAAACTTAAAATATTGCGATTCATATCCGATCCGAAAAACTTAAAATCGAATTGAATATCTAATCCATAAATAAAAATCGGATCGTATATTTCTGAACACTCCTAACTCGTACATGTATTTTTCACGTTACTCTCCTCTAAATATCCACTAATAAATACTTAATTACAAACTAATATAGTGGTTCACAAAAACTCCGAGTACACAATAAATGTTTCTAAAATGAAATGGTAATGTGCACGACCAAAATAAGCTTAATGCTCAATAATGTAAACTCTATAAGTTTTATACGTTTTTAGATCGTTAGATGGGAGAATAGACGGCTCAGATTAATTTCTTACTCTTTTTTTTTTTAAAGTGATAATCTTCGCATATTTACTGTTAATCTCATTCATTCGTTTTACTCATCCAACGGTCCAAAAACGTGTAAAACTTAAAGAGTTTTACACTGTGTAAATAGATCCTATTATATATATATATATATATATATATATATATATATATATATATATATATATATATATAGTTCATGTTTGAGATTCGTGGTTCTTTCTCTCAACAATGTCATTTTTAAGATTTGAACTTAAATTCTCTTTTTAAAATAACAATATGACTTGTTATTACACTCAACTCTTATCGATACTCTTGTAGATGAGTTATAAATTTGGGATCAAATCTCCTTAACATGATTTGTCATTAATCCTTATTAGCAGGGAAAATGTCAATCTTTGCTCGATGAGGTTGTGCCCTTCTGGATGTTTATAATATAATAATATTTTAAATTTTAAATATTTAACTTATCGTTAATTTTTTAATATTTAATTCTAATTAAGTCCATGCTTGTGAGGGTGAAATATCTTCACCGGTTAAGAGAGTTTAGTATCCCTTATTCAATATGTTATATTCGATTGCAACTGTCATATCTCCGCCTACAATTATCATATCTCTGTTTATGGATGGAAAATGTCTGCCCCTTTATCATGCCCCTTTTTATATTCCTACTTTAAAATAGTGAGTTTAGGGTTTAAGGTTAAGGATTATGGTTAGGATTTAGGGAATTAGGGGTAGGGTGTATTTTTTAGGGTGTAGGGTTTAGAATGTGAAAATTAAGGTTAAGGTTTAAAATTTAATTTTTAAATAATTTTTAGTATGGGGCATAGAAGGGGACATGATTAGGGGCAGAAGATTTTTACCCTCTATTTATTTATGCTTCCGAAACTTTTAGCCTCCGCGTCGCGCCTCAGTATGTGAAGCATCATGGCCTCCGAAAACCTTGCTTCTGGGTCATGCCTTTGGGCTACTCTTGACAAGACATCCATTAGACTTGTCTGACCCGTCAGCTGAGCCTATTATCTAATAGCCGAGTCTACTCTGCCAATCCTCGTGATCAAGTTGAAAAGCTTATCGGTTGAGAGTCAGACCTAATCCTGCCGACCCATCAATAGCTGTCACTAAGTCTGATTTTGTCCCATCAAATAGTATCACTTAACTATAAACCCACCGAGGTGAAGTGAAAAGACAAGCCAACACTCCTCACATCCTCCTCCTCCAACCCTCTATGTCTTACTTCGACCACTGTCCTTGGCTCTTCGCCTATACCTAAATGAGTGAACCATCATGAACTGCCATCAACCTCCTCTTTGGCTCTTATCTTCGTCGCCTTGTTCGGTGTTTGATTTATTCTACATCAACACAATATTGTATAAAAATAAATATTTACTAATTGATCGAGTAATCAAAGATGTCATATTATCCCATTTTGCATATGTTTAAATCCCGATATTTGTCTTAAAAATACAATATCTTTACTTAATAAAAAAGTATCTTATAAAAATAGAAAATAGGAAACAAAATTAAGACTAAATGACAGCATATCAGTTAACCGAGTAAAAATTTGTTCACAATTTGTTACGAAGTTTGAACATAAATCATTACAAAAACTGTAATGAAAACGGTATATACATAAACTGTTACGACGTAAGGATTTGGGTACATACATAATCCATTACAAAAACTATAAGAGAAAGGGTATAAACATAAAATGTTACAATGTAAGGAATTGTGCATATACACAATTTCCTACGAGAAAACATAACTTGCTACAAAAAGTGTAACGATTTGTGTATATACACAAATTAGTACAAAATGTACTCAAAACCTTACAATACTAGTAGGGAAAACGGTATGTACCGAAATTCTTACAAAATTTCACCAAATGCCAAACGGGCTCAACTTAGTGTAAGAATTTGTGTACATACGCAATTTACTACGAGAAAACATAATTTGCTACACAAACTGTAAGGATTTGTGTATATACACAAATTAGTACAAAACGTACCCAAAACCTTACAATAGTAGTAGGAAAAACGACATGTACCGAAATTCTTACAAAATTTCACCAAAGGACAAAAGGGCTCAACTTAGTGTAAGAATTTGTGTACATACACAATTTCCTACGAGAAAACATAATTTGCTACACAAACTGTAAGGATTTGTGTATATACACAAATTAGTACAAAATATACTCAAAACCTTACAATAGTTGTAGGAAAAATAGTATGTGCCGAAATTCTTACAAAAATTCACAAAAGGACAATAAGGCTCAACTTAGTGTAAGAATTTGTGTACATACGCAATTTCCTACGATAAAACATAATTTGTTACACAAACTATAAGAATTTGTGTATATACAAAAATTAGTACAAAATATACTCAAAACCTTACAATAATAGTAGGAAAAACGGTATGTATCGAAATTATTACAAAATTTCACCAAAGGACAAAATGGCTCAACTTAGTGTAAGAATTTGTGTACATACGTAATTTCCTACGAGAAAACATAATTTGCTACACAAATTGTAAGGATTTGTGTATATACACAAATTAGTACAAAATACCTTACAATAGTATTAGGAAAAACGGTATGTACCGAAATTCTTACAAAATTTCACCAAAGGCCAACATGGCTCAACTTAGTGTAAGAATTTGTGTACATACGCAATTTCCTACGAGAAAACATAATTTGCAACACAAACTGTTTGGATTTGTGTATATACACAAATTAGTACAAAATGTACTCAAAACCTTATAATAGTAGTAGGGAAAACGATATGTACCGAAATTCTTACACAATTTCACCAAAGGCCAAAATGGCTCAACTTAGTGTAAGAATTTGTGTATATACGCAATTTCCTACGAGAAAATATAATTTGCTACACAAACTGTAAGGATTTGTGTATATACACAAATTAGTACAAGATGTACTCAAAACCATACAATAGTAGTAGGAAAAACGGTATGTACAGAAATTCTTACAAAATTTCACTAAAAGCCGAAAGGGCTCAACTTAGTGTAAGAATTTGGGTACATACGTAATTTCCTACCAGAAAACATAATTTGCTACACAAATTAGTACAAAATGTACTCAAAACTTTACACTAGTAGTAGGAAAAATGGTATGTATCGACATTCTTACACAACTTCTTACCCGAAAACCTTTACTACTACAAGTGTTGTAGGGGTGGTTTTGAAACCGCAATTGTTGCTTTCAAAACCCTTACTTTTACATGTATTTACACATTTTACTACGTGACGTACTAGATTTAGTACATGTTTTGTAAGATAAACGTTATGTACTAAATTTCTTATAGGACTACACCAAAGGCAATGGAGCTGAACCTTGGCTATGGATTTGTGTATATACACAACTTCCTACCCGAAAACCTTTTCTACTACAAGTGTTGTATGGGTGGTTTTGAAAACTCAATTGTTGGTTTCGATACCTCTTGGGTAGACTTGGATTTAATGGCATACTACCAAAGTTGTTCCGAAACCACAATGAAGGTTTCGAAACCCCTGTGTTGACATGTACGTACACATTTTACTACGTGATGTACTAAATTTAGTACAGGTTTTGTAAGACAAGCGACATGTCCCAAATTTCTTATAGGGCTACACCAAAGGCCATGTGAGCTAAACCATGGCTAAGGATTTGTGTATATACACAACTTCCTACCCGAAAAACCTTTTCTACTGCAAGTGTTGTAGGGGGTGGTTTCGAAACGTCAATTGTTGGTTTCGATACCTCTTGGGTAGACATGCATTTAATGGCAATATTGCCAAAGTGGTTCCGAAACCACAATGGAGGTTTCGAAACCCCTACTTTGACATGTATGTACACATTTTACTACGTGATGTTCCAGATTTAATACATGTTTTGTAAGACAAGCGGTATGTGCCGAATTTCTTACAGGGTTACACCAAAGGCCAAGAGAGCTGAACCATGACTAAGGATTTGTGTATATACACAACTTCCTACCTGAAAACCTTTTCCACTACAAGTGTTGTAGGGGTGGTTTCGAAACCTCAATTGTTGGTTTCGATACCTCTTTGGTAGGCATGGATTTAATGGCATACTGCCAAAGTGGTTCCGAAACCACAATGGAGGTTTCGAAACCCCTACTTTGACTTATATGTACACATTTTACTACGTGATGTACCGGATTTAGTACAAGTTTTGTAAGATAAACGATATGTACCGAATTTCTTACAAGGCTACACCAAAGGCCAAGGGAGCTGAACCATGGCTAAGGATTTGTGTATATACACAACTTCCTACCCGAAAACCTTTTCCACTACAAGTGTTGTAGGGGTGGTTTCGAAACCCCAATAACTGGTTTCGAAACATCTTGGGTAGACATGGATTTAATGGCATATTGCCAAAGTGGTTCCGAAACCAAAATGGTGGTTTCGAAACCCCTACTTTGATGTGTATGTACACATTTTACTACGAAATGTACTGGTTTTGCTACATGTTTTGCTACATTTTACCACAATGTTGGTTTCTATACCTCTTGTGTTTTCAATTTTCGTTACTTTGATGTATATGTACACAACTATTTAAAGTGGTTTCGAAACGCTGATTTGTACTATGGGTTTTCAATACCCCACTTAGGCTTCCCTTACAAAATTGTCTTTATGATATGTTTTGCAATTTGATTTTTAAAGACAATTAATTTGTTATAAATTATTTTGTGAGCAAAAAATTCTTCATTTATCCGAAGTTGACCAGTCGATTTTTTTGTAGCAAAAAGGATAAAAAAGACGATGATAAGACATTCATTACGGTAATAATTAAATTTCCTTCGAATCCATCAAGAAAATAAAGGCACAAACCAAATATCTAATAATGTTCATAAAGCTAAGAACTAAATCAATATAAGTCCAACGTACAATACCATAAAGTCATAATACAATGCATAAAAGCCTAAGAACCAGGCACATCAGGAGCCGATGTAGGTGGAAAGAGATGACCACGAACATCTTGAAGCTATCTCCTACAACATTTCATAGAACAATAATTACTTAACTGTTACGCGAAGCAATATTATGTTACGACATGTTTGAACCCTTAACTCTCCCTCTAAAAAGAAATATACACATTCACTTACCTTTTTACCTTCTTCTGGAATAACTATTTCCTTCACATTGCCTTGTGCTGTCCATTCAGATTGAGTCTGCTTCTACTCCTCGTACATTTGAATATAAGGTTTCTTTTCATCAACACTCATCTTAGCCCATCTCACACCTAGTGCTTTTCTTGCCTATTTCAGTCCCACAATTAGTAAAATGCAAATAATATGTACATTTAACAAACTATTACACAACACACAATCGACTTTTATTTTTCACACTTACATTATTGTTGATTTTCTTTTTACCATTCTTTATTCTTTTACATTCGCTTATACTGTAAAACAACATTTCAGAGTTAGCTTATGCAATACATATCGCTAACCAAATAACAATTTCAACAATGCTAAATACATTCAACTTTGACTTACTAGAAGTGTAAATATGGTGTCAATTTTTTAGGTGTCTCACGCACCGCTTCTACATCCAACTCCTTATCATGCTCCATTGTAAACAACGTCTATCTGAAATGATAAATGAAAGAACGATGAAAGGAATAAATGATGACAAATGATAATTACTACATAAACAAAATTTTCATTCTTAACACGGCTCATTTGAACATAAAGTTTTCCTATACGTGAAACTAAAAATTTCATGTGATTATTAAAGCATTTATTCCATTACTAAGGAAAACAAACAAAGGAACTTAAGTACTACTAAACAAACATAAATAAACAACAGACAATCATACAAACATTCAAGGTATTTTTATGTTCATAAAGCTCATTCTTATCAATTTAGGTCAAATGAGAGGATTCTTCCTAATGAAAAGGATGTGTTCTATTACTTTATCCTTCGAGCAATCCCCAAAAAAAGGTCATGCATCTACCTCTAAACATGGAGTTTCAATCCTCAAGATCTTTAACAACATATTTTTCCTCTACTCCTTAAACATATTTCGGTCAAATGAAAGGATTCTTCTTAATACACATGTTGCCTTAGTTGTTACACTTGTGTAGGAACTATTAATCTAACATAATTTAGCATGCATTTACCACATTAACCACATATTTGTCCAACATTCATAGCTAAAATCACAAAACTAAATTAATTAAATACACTAATATAAAGAGTTAATCGCCTAAGGAAGCTGATGCATCTACCCCAAACATGGAGTTTCAATCCCCAAGAACACTTAGCAACATATTTTTCCTCTATTCTTTAAACATGTTTCGGCCAAATGAGAGAATTCTTCCTAATACACATGTTGCCTTAGCTATTACACTTGTATAGGAACCATTAATCTAACATAATTTAGCATGTATTCACCATATTTACCACATATTTGTCCTACATTCATAGCTAAAATAATAAAACTAAAACAATTAAATACACTCAAATAAAGAGTTATGAACCAAAGGAAGCTCATGCATCTATCCCCTAACATGGAGTTTCAATCCTCAAGAATCCTTAGCAACAAAATTTTCCTCTATTCCTTAAAAATGTTTCGGCCAACTCAAAGGATTCTCTGTAATACACATGTTACCTTAGCTATTACACTTGTGTAAGAACCATTAATCTAACATAATTTAGCATGCATTCACCATATTTATCACAATTCTCCAACATTCATAGCTAAAATCACAAAACCATAACATATAAATAAACTAAAATAGAGACGTATGAATCAGAGGATTCTCATGCATCTACCTAACATGGAGTTTCGATCCTCAAGAATCCTTAGCAAAAAAAATATCCTTCCTTAAACAAATTCTACAAATTTTGAACCCTAGAAATTTCCCCTATTTTAAGCCCCAAACCGCCATTACTTCCTTCAACAATTTAAACTCGAATCACACAACCCACCATTACTTCCTTCCAAACTATTGAATACTAACTCATAATCATAGAAATTTTGAACCCAAACTAAAAATATCGATCTTACCTGAACACTGCTTCTCCCCCGTCGCTCCTTAGCTTACAATCCAATCTCTGCGTCAGTACCCTAACCCTTTCAGCTTTGCTTGTCAGATGCAGGGGCTTGGGTTTGAGAGTATCGAAACCGTAAGTTCGTATTTTTCTCTCCCGCTCGATATGACAGATTTCAAATGTGTTTCAGGGTAAGTAAAAAACCCGCTCAGTTCAAGGTTATCGGTTCACCAGGTAACCTTTTATTTATTTTTTCAATCTAATGATTCAGAGCGAACCGACTTGATCCAATGACCTCAATTTTCTGACCTGTTTTTAGTTGCTTTTTAAACTATCGTTTTTTAAAATTATCCCCAAACTGCAACCCCTTCGATTACAAAGGAAAAGTCTTCGTTAGGTTATTTTTTACTCTCTTTTTTAAAGTCAAAATAATATCAACGTGAAAAAAAAGTAGATAACGCGTTAACTCATCTGATTAATTAATTAATTAACTAAGCTTTTGTTTGATTTCTTTATTTTTTACACCGTCATTTGCATTAGATCCTCCAAACTAATATGTCTTTTGTGGTTTCCCCTTGGTTCTGAGTATCACTATACTTAAAAGTTTTTTTAGGTATCGAGTAAAATGATAGTTTTTTTTTTTATCAGCAACATGATTTTATTTTATTGATAAATCATGTAAAAACCAATGCACCGGCCTCATTAAAAACCCCCCTAATCCTAAGTGGGGGAAAAGAGTACCCGTGCATGTGGTACATCGAAGGATTCCAAAAGGCTAAAAACCGAATAAGCTCAGTACATCCATATCCAATTAGCGCGCATTGCGCCATTCTTAGCTAGTACATCCGCAATAGAATTGGCCTCCCGAAAAATCTTATTAAAACAAATAAAAGGCATCGCCTCTCATGCATCATCAATTTGATGAAGCCAATTAGCCAATCTCCACGGTCTGCGCTCCATTCCTAAGACCCAAGCAAGTGCAACGGCTGAATCCGATTCGATCACAATCGAATACACTCCCGCACAATCAACCTCCCGCACCATTCTCATAGCATACGCAATCGCTTGCACTTCAGCCATATTGGAATCCTCAAACCCGATAGGCCCTGCAAAGAACGCAACAACCTTGCTGTTCCCATCTCGAAGGACGCCCCCGCACCCTGCTGCACCAGGCTTTCCCCGCGATGACCCGTCGACATTGAACTTCCATGCCCCCTGTGGAGGCGGCATCCACACAATGCCCTGTCTCGGTTCCCGTTTCTGCATCCGTGACGGCCGACATAAGATGGGGCATGACCACCAAGCTGCCTCCCCCGCATGGAGTAGCTCAAATCGAGCACAAGTCCAGTGGTAAGACCGGAGTTGAACCAAGAAGAAAATCGAATGGCCTGACTCCCTTTTCTCCTTGAACATCAATTCATTACGGGCCAGCCACAACGACCACAACACACTTGCGCATCCAATAATCCACCAATATCGTACCTCCCCCTCAAAATAGCTCGTGCAACACTGATTAATAAACTCGCTGATATACCAAGGACGGACCGTCGAAACAGACCACCATTTGAAAAACATTTCCCACACCTCCCTTGCCATCTCACAATGCCCGAAAATATGATCAGCAGAATCTTCCCCATCCTCACACCATCGGCAGCTAATATTATTTACTCCCAACGGCATTCCACGATCAATCAACATACATAAAGTAGGCAGGCGGTTCAGCATTAAAAACCAAATAAAGCATTGTATTTTCGGTATCAACGGCAATTTCCAAATCATGCTAATATCGGATGTGTCATGTAATCCAAAAGATGCCATTAATTTATGTAGAGTACTCACCGAAAACTGTCCCGCCACATCATGGATCCAAACCAGCTTGTCCATAGCCCTCGCACGAAGGGAAAAGCCACTAGTGCACGCTACCAATTCCCTTAATTGTGCATGTTCGAATACTCGCAATGGTCGCCGAAAGCATCCAACCCATTCCTCACTCGGTAAGCACAAGTAATCACAGACCCTTGCCATGTTATTGCACGCCAAGCTAAACAACCGGGGAAAAATAATCTTCAAAGGATCCGTAAGGCACCAACAATCCCTCCAAAAAAGAATACTCTTCCCATCACCCAATGTCCAAGTGAATTGTGCCGCATTCATAAATTTTTCCACATACTCGTCACTTTGTATCGCAACTATTTGTTTCCACATCGATGACATACTCATCCCGCCCCTCGAATTGAGACGCCATGCAAGGACATCGCTGCCGTATTTCGCCACGATAATCGCTTTCCAAAGTGATCCATCCGCTTGAGTATACCTCCACGCCCACTTAGCTAACATAGCTAAATTTCGGATATGGAGATTCACCACTCCTAATCCCCCAAAACGCTTCGGTTGGCAAGCTACCCTCCAATTTACCCTGCTTAGTTTCGCCTTTTCTTCCTTTCCCCCCCACAAAAAATTCCTCCGGATACGGTCTATCTTTAAAATTATCTTCTTCGGAATCAAGAAGACTCCCATGTAGTACACTGGTAGAGCTGACAAAACTGAGTTAACCAGGAGTAATCTTCCAGCAAACGACAAAGAATCACGTTTCCATCCCGGCAATTTTTGACGGAACCGCTGCACTAACGGATTCCAAATCTCTATACCTCTCGGATTCACCCCTAATGGAATTCCCAAGTATTTCATAGGAAACGATCCTAACTGACAGCCCAATATTCTCACAATTGAATTCATCTCCTCCTCCTCCACACCAATCCCGTATACACAAGATTTATCGTAATTTATTTGTAACCCCGTCACATACTCAAAACAAGTCAGGATGCGTTTGAGCTGCCGCGCATTGTCGCACTCACCTTTTATAAACAACACTGTGTCATCCGCGAATTGTAAATGCGAAACGGTCACATCTCTTGCTACTGTGATTCCCCTGATCAAACCCCGCTCTTCCGCATTGAATAAAAATTGATGCAATATCTCGGCCACTAGTACAAACAGCAACGGGGACAGAGGGTCCCCTTGCCGCAGACCCCTATGCATAGCGAATTCTTTCGTCGGGCTGCCGTTAACCAACACTGATAGTCTTGCCGTTTCAATACATGTCCGGATCCAAGTCTCCCATGTCTTTCCAAAACCCATCCGCTGCATCACACAAATCAAACAAGACCAGCTAATGCAATCGTACGCCTTGGCGAAGTCCAATTTCAGCATAATTCCTCCCTTCCCCGCTCGATCTTTCTTCATTGAATGAATAACTTCATTAGCGAGAAGAATGCCATCCAAAATCTGACGACCACGTACAAACGCAGCTTGTACATCATTCACAAGCAGCGGCAACACCGTTTGTAACCTCTGTGCAAGACATTTTGCTAGGATTTTATATATGGAATTTAGCAAACAAATTGGCCGATAGTCATTAATTCCCCTCGGCGTGTCTCGCTTCGCAATTAAAACCACAAATGTCGAATTCGCACCATGTGGTAACCTACCGGAGCTGAAAAAATCTGCCATAAACTTGATCACATCCGCCTTAAGAAATTCCCAGCCCTTTTTGAAAAATTCGAACGTAAATCCATCTGGTCCCGGTGCTTTCTCTCCCCCACAATTCCAAACTGCCTCCCGGATTTCCTCCTCATTGAATTCGACCTCTAAGGCTGCACTTTGTTCGACCGATATCTTGGCAAAGTTCACCAGCGGAAGTAATATCCCACTTGTTTTAGGCTTGGAAAAATGTTTCTTGAATTCCCTCCGGATAACAAACTTCAAACGATTTGGTTCTTTAATCCATCGACCCTCCACACAAATACCAGGAATTGCGTTATGCATTGCCCTCACCTTCGCTGCCCGATGAAAAAAACGAGTGTTGCGATCACCCTCCGCCAACCATAAAGCTCTAGACTTTTGTCGCCAGAGCGATTCTCTAAGATTCGCTAGTTTCCATAACCGGGAATATAACATTCGTCGTTCCTTCACATCACACCCACTGCCCTCCCCACTTCCAATTCGTTGATCCACCCTATCAATATTGGTCACTAAGTCACGATATTGTGCTTCCAAGTCCCCAAAACAGTTTCGATTCCATCCTTTCAGAATTCCCTTCAACATCTTTAATTTTTGAGTAATCGTTGCCGTACTACTGCCGTCCTCAAATTCTTTCCATTTTTCCTCCAACATTGCTATGTCCGACAACCATGCATTAAAGAAACGAAATGGTTTCGGACCACTGTCCTCAGCATTGCTTTCCAACACAATCGGAGAATGATCCGATAACTCCTTTGGGAGATTACGGACTACAAGCGAAGCAAACCTTTGGACCCACCCATGCGACACCAAAAAACGATCTAATCGACTACATTTTCGCCCCGGACCAAACCATGTGTATCGCTTTCCTTGCATCGGTACATCCAATAATGCCATGTTATTAACACATTCACAAAAAAGATCCATACCTCGATTTGAGTTCGCGCAACCTTGTCTCTCCTCCGGTTTCATGACCACGTTGAAATCCCCCGCCACACACCAATTTAGCGACCTCGCCTTCACCACTGATTTCAAAACCTCCCAATACGTACCCTGTTCCGACGGTGTGCATGGTGCATACACACCTATCATGCCACATTGCCAATCATCAATTATCCCACGCCCAATCAGAATCACCATATTATGTCGCACCTCTACCGTCTCCATTGCAAATCCCGTCGATTCCCATACCGCTACCACGCCTCCTGATTTCCCAATCGAAGGTGCGTAAGCAAAATCAAATCTGTACGTATACCACAATTGCCGGATTATAAACTCATCCACCAACTCCATTTTGGTCTCTTGAAGAAGAGCCAAAGTACATCGTTGTTGTCGCAAAACCCTCTGTATACTTCTACGTTTCGCTGCCGCCCCAATCCCCCGTACGTTCCACGACAACACCCTCATCCTTCACTGCTAATTTTTTTTGTCGCGCGCCTCAAGTATGCGCGCTATATCCTTCACCACCACCTCCTCTCTACCACTCGTTACTGCCCCTATAATTTTACCCAAATCGACTGTCTCTTGCGCCTCCTTTAAAATTGATTGTTTGCGACATAAAAAGTCAGAATCGGATAAAGATCCATTCGCTATGTCCGTTGCCTCCGGTGGTATTTCCGACTTGTTTTTCCTCGGTCTGCCCCTTCCCCGTTTAGGCCCTTTGATTGTATCCCCCGGCGCTATTGTGTCACTTACTTTGGCTGTAATTTCCGATAGTTGTCGCACGCGGCGGCTCTCACCGTTTAATTCTATAACCTCCGCCTTATTGACCCTAGGAATTTCCATTCTCGGCCCATCCAATTGTGGGCTGATATCTTCAATTTCTAATTGAGCTACCTGATCGCATCCCACATTCGCCAAAGTTAAATCATCAATGCTGCCAAGAACATCGCAGCTCGATCGTTCTTCCCTTTCCCTATTGATTAACGCTATGTCTTCCTCTTCCATCCAGCTCGGTGTACTCTTCACTCTCCAATCCTCCCTCTTGTTATCCTCCCAAATGTATTCAATGTATTTGCTCGTTGCCTGTTCTTGAACCTCAGCGTCTTCCTTCCCTTCATTGAGAATGGAGTTAGGAACAAACGATTCTCCCGGCGACAATTCGTCTTCATTGTAGACTGAGTTAATCTTCCATTCGACTACCTTCTCCGATTTTTCTTCCTTATCCGTCGAACTCTCAGCAAGTTCGCAACAACAATCACATTTTGGTCCGATTGCTTCTTCAATTTCCGTTACTCTTATAAGGAAAGAATTGTCGCCTTCTCTCAATTCAATTGTTTCCTCAATGTGCATGTTCCAATCTGTTTCAATCTGGAATCTTGCGCGCTCAAAGCATGAAGGCGCCAATGTCTCTATATCGATACGCGCAAGTTCGCCCCAAATCGACGCTATATTCTTGAAGGTTTCTTCGGACCATAGGTGAATAGGCACTCCACTAACCGACAGCCATAACCTTCGATTTGGCATAATCAATTGCGGCGTCCAAACCATGACGTTTTCCAGCCATCTATCCAACAAACCATCCGTCAAAACCCTATCTCGAATCTCCTTGTTCTCGAACATAATAAGCATCATGGACCCAGCCGCCCGCATCAAAGAAAATCCTTCAATTTTCGCGTCGCGAATTTCTTTGGCTAAATCAGCCACTTGGATTGGATGTCGGGTATACCCTATCGCACAAGACTGAAGAATTCCCCATTTATCATCGTCAATTATCCCCATCGCCTGTTTCCGATTGTCCTCTTTAGATACCTCAATTGCAATTGCTTTGGAATTTGGTTTACTGTCCACGCGATCCTTGTGTGTAGCACTTGTGTTCGTCTGATTTCTGGCTCTCGTAGGGTTTTCATCAGATTTTTCCTTTGTGTAGTCCCCATTGTTTCCTCGCCGTGCCATATTCCCCCCACCCCTACGTGCCATTGAAACCCTGATTCTCGATCCATAGAGCCAGAACCCATCAAATCTCTCAATGATTCTATCCGCATCCGCCTTAGAATTCATTCTAACAAAGCCGAATCTTGACCCATCTCTTGCCCTTTTCTTTGGGACAAACACATCAACCACGATTCCATGGCGATCAAAGACCTGCCATATACCCTTCCAGTGTAATTGAATCGGTAAATTGGCGATGAACAAGGTCCACACCCGTCGTTGCCCTTGCGAGCTGCCTTGTGCTCTCCCGTTCTCCCCTCTCATTTCGTTGTATTATTTTTATTTTGTAAAATGATAGTTAATATAAATCAGATTATTTTAATTTAATTAATTTGTGTGATTTTTTTTTGTTTTTTTAATTTGTGTGATTATTTATACCCATTACCCAATGTAGAATGATTACATCGATTATCAGTAAGCAGAAAATAATGAGGTGGATTTGATAGCACCTTTATCATTGCAATTTCTCATTGACCACGTGAATTTATGAATAATATCAGCCACTTGATTTATTTTTCTGGAAAAAAAATTACCTACCCTACTTAATCAATCAATCAATTAATTAATAACTTTTTAACGAGTAATATCAGTTTCCACAAACTCATCATTTATTTATTCTTTTAAAAAATTAAGTCAATTTTAGAGTAGTATGTTTTTTGAACAATCAAATAAAGAGTATCTATTATCAGTTAATTTATTGAGATGAGACATTAAAATTTTTAAAATAAAATTAAAATTTTAAATTTTGTCGTTAAAAATGATATAAATCAAGTTGAAAGGATGTTCGCATAACATATCTATGTAATATTTAATTTAGTTTAATCAGTAATGAAACAAATACATATTGTTATAAAAAAATAAAGAACATATAATTTAATAGTTGTTCGGAAAAATCAAAGTTTAAAAACAATTGATCCAGAAACTGACAAAAAAGAAATAGTCTAAACGGTACATTATTGACTTATTTGGGTGGACTCTAGAGTCTGGAATCAACGTGCTTAATTCAACGAGTTTAAAATCAGATAATATTATTTATTTTATACGGTAGTTACTGAAATATTTGCCTAACTTTTGTTTCATATTATTATAGTAAAAAAATTCCCAAATTGCCTTAGCCAAATATTAAATAGGTTTCTAATAAACATTTAGCTTTTGTTTGGAAGTCCTAATGAATAAACTATGTTAATTTGATAATTCATATCGATAATCATGTTTTTACTTTACAATTTAATCATTAAATTTTTAATTTCATAAACGACGTATTTAGTGTATTTCCTAACCAAGCCCATGTGATTAAAGGGCAGATGGTAAATAAAAAGGGGGAGGATATATATGTGGTTGGGACCCATATCAACTTTAATTTGTGGTTGCAAGAAAAGATTTAGGAATGGGAAAAAATGAGACATGTTCAAATAAAACATTTGAATTCATATCAATATTCCATCTTCATTTTGAATTTAACTTACCAGTAGCAAAGGATGCATTAAGTTAAATGTTTGGCTTTTGCTAGACAGTAGGTACCCAATGAGTGAAAGCAAACAAAACATTCATAAAGATAAAAGGACAACGTATTAGTAAAAAAAAATTGGTATAATTATTGATGTTTGATCTATTGGTTAATTAATTTGATCCGAATACCGTAGAGATTCATTATGGGGTAAGTCTTTCGACTCAATTTTTTTTATAAGTTTTGTGTAGGTTATCCAAGAAAGTAGGAAAATGCTACAATGATACAAGGGTATCGACAACCTTTCAACTCAATTTGTTCCATTCATAATTTTAAAATTTAAATCTTAACTTTGTTTGAAAAATTTAGTACATAGACCAATTGATTCTTAATAATATCGTACTAGTAAATTAATTGCGAGTTGATTTATAAAATGTGATTGGACTGATACAAATAAAACTTAAGACATACTGTAATAAAGTACAATGTAGATCACATAATAAGGTACAGGTAAAATCTGGAATCCATGTAATCCAAACTGTCTTAAATTCTGGAGTGAGATGAGGTGAATTTAAATTAAATCAGACATGGGTAGCTCCAGCATCATAGCTTTTCAAGTTGTCGGAATCAACGAACCTGAGTTTATGTAATTATTAACAGGAAATATTCATGCAAATTCAACATAAAAAGTGAAAATATTTCCATGCATCTTTAATTTCTTTAGCAGCCGTAACTATTGTATACAGTGTTGTCAGCAATATTACATGGAGAAGAGCAAAGATTGGATTCAGATTGTTAATGCTCTCTGGTCTCTGCTGTATAATCTTACACTCAGATTCAGCTTTTTCTACAACTTCTATGGCATCATTGAAACTAAAAATCTCAGCCCAGAAAAGAAAAAAGGGTTTATTGTTGAACATATACCAATATTCTAGGATTCCAAAGCAAAGGGTGTTTGCAGCAGATCATAAGGAGCCCATAGAGCATCCAAAGGGCAAGGCCGGTTTGCATCGAGTCTCACCCATGGCTTCCCTTTCCCACTCCAATGCAACAAGCTAACCGGACCGGGATGCAAATCTCTGCATAATCCTATATAATTATCGCCGCCGAGCCCATGCTGGTTCCATCTATGATCAACGGGGGCTATTTTCCCTGCAAAAACAAGCAAAAATGGTGGCAGAGACCCTAACTCGTAGATCCTTATTCTCTTTTGAAGCTCCATCCATTCAATGATCTGCTTCGTGTAATCTCCTTCGCGCCATCTTTGCAAGTCGATCACCATCACCCCAGTGTTGAAATAACAAGCTTTGCGATCGGCAAATGTTAAAGATAGCGTCGGGTTTGACCAGAAGGTTGGGGTGAAGTAGGAAGTGAAGTTGGCGTTGCAGTACTCCGGTGCGGCCAAAACGGAGTTCTCTCCAAGCGGTGTCGCGGCTAGTTTAGCGATGTCGTCCACGAGGACGAGGTCGGAGTCTAAGTAGACGACTCGGCCTACGCATTGAGGGATGAGGTTGGCGAGGTAGTTGCGGGCGTAGTTGAGAGGGCAGTCGAGGGCCGAGCGAATGGAGGTGGAGATGAGACCGGACACGGCGGAGGAGTCGTACGGGTAGATTTGGAATTTAAGGGGAGGGAAAGAGCGGGAGATTGTGTAGCGGAGGTGGTGGTGGTCTACAGTGGCGGAGGCGACGAAGTGGAAGATGATGTTCTGAGGACAAGAAGAGTGTTGTAAGATGGAAAAGATGGCTGCCATTGAACCGCGCAAGTAGGCGGCGTCGAGGGTCATTGCAACATGAACGGCTTGAGGAGAGCACATTTCATTGGTGCCGTCGATGGAGGGACAGGTGGGAGCGTTGTAAAATTGAGGAGCTTCTTTGAATCTTTGGTAATCAGTGGTGGTAGTAGCGGAGGAAGTAAGGGCAGAGATGAGGAGGAAAAGGAGGAGGAGGTGGTGTCGGTGGAGGTGATTTGGTGGGAATATTAATGCAAGACTGGACATTTTGTTGGGGGGGGGGGGGGGAAGAATGAGGTGTTAAGATTTGGTTTGGGTTTTTAAGCTATTCGAACAGGGGACGGGGACACATCAATGATTTCTACTTCTTTTGTGTTTCAAGTTTGAACTTGAACCCACTTTTGGATCACAAAAATGCTACTTCCAGGAACCCAAGGGCAATAAGGTTTTTGAACCCAATTACTAATAAGTCTTTCGCTTCACATTTCTTTCCAATATTATTTTTTTTGAACCCAATATTATTTTTTTAATCCCACATCTCCCACAAGGCAGTGAATCAGATCTGAACGCGCTCCTTCATCTCTTCCAGAAACCTTGAGCCTCAGGCGGCTTGCTTCGAATCTCCGACTTCAGCTAGATTGTTTGGCCCTATTACGGTGCGTTTGGTCACCGTCACTAGGATAACGGCTGCCAGAGGCCAAGGGGACGACGATCGACTGGTGGTTTGCTCGAGGGCGTTGGCGGCAGAGAGTTTTGGGGGGTGTGGCCTCGTTTCCTCGTTACGGTTCTGTCTTTCGGGGAGCTTGCCGGAGATCCGCTGTTTAGTCGCCGGTAACCTGCTTCACTCTGCCTTTGTCCGCTCCCGCTTTACCCTGGTTTTCTCCTCGCACATCTGGAAGCTTGACCACCTCTTTTGCCGGTTTTTTGTGGTGGGCTTCCCTGGTCGACTGCGGACGGATCAACTGCCGGTCTGTACGTGTTGAGTCCCTCATCGGTGTTGGCATCTCCGTTTATTTTCTCCGGTGCGAGTTGTAGCCCCACCTTTGTTAGGCACCACAGAGCTTCTTGGTCTTTCTTTGTTTGTTCGGTCAGTGAATCAGTTGATGGGGCTTTACGCCGACCCGCGAGGCGCCGGTCTTTCACCGGAGCACAATTTTTTCGCGGCCTAGCTGGTGTCCCCGGTCCTCATCCACACAGATCCGACGTGGTTTCGACAGATTCCTAGGCACCGGTGAAGCCATGGAAGATAGATGGATTATCGTGGAATGTTGGGACAAGGGCAATTTTGTCCTTCAAAACTTAATTTTCTTTAAATGTCCAATCCTCAGCAGCACAATCAAGGAATTTCCAGAAATTGCCAAACCAACCCTTGATTCAAGGGATTTGAAAATCTGGTGGGGTTTGGGCCTCCAACAGGACCCGAAAATTGAATATCTTTATTTTTGGTTGGGATCCAGGCATGTCTATTTTTCTAATCAGGTCGAAGATTTTTAGTTGCGGATGGGATCCGGGTGGTTCTACTCATCCTTTCGAGTCTAGGTTAATAAGGGCCCTGTCTTCGGAAGTTCAGTTTTTCTTTGCAAGCTCGGCGGGATCAAGATTGGCAAACTTTTTAGTGCAGCCAGATCAGTTGGAGTCTGGTCTTTCCGCGATTTTGGTGACAAGACCCAATCTCTCTATAGGATTGGGAGCCTGCCTCCGGATGGAGCTCTCTTAGAACCGGAATTTCTCTTATGCCCCTTCTGATCCGATGTCTTCTAGTGGTGGAAATCTCACTTGCCTTGATAGGCGTTCTCTTTGCCGTGTGGGCCTTGATGCCCTGGTTTGGATAGGCTCCGTGCCTATGTTGTGTTGTACTCCCTCTGCACTGTTTCATTTTTGCATGGATATTGTTTTCTACCGCTTGTGTACCTCGCACTTTATGTTTGTTGTTTCTTCTTTGTTTCTTGCACACCACGTGCATGGGGCCGGGCCCCTTTCCTTTTAATTGAAGTCCGTTATCCTTTGATAATAAAAAAAACCTAATATTATTTTTTAAAATGTTTAAATATATGTTTGGTATTTCTCTTAAACGCGTACGATGTTATCATCATTTACACGTAGTAAAATATTATGTTGTTGAACCCGTGAGTAAGGGTGTTTAAAAATATCCAATTCGATTAATCCGACCTGAACTTAAAAATGTCGGATAATCTTATAAAAAAATTTATCTGGCCGGGCAGGGTACCTGACCCGGTAATTTTTCCGGAACACGGGCCAGAAGTTTTTTCTTACGAGTACCCGCCCCGGCCTGATAATTTTAATATATATTTTTTATATTTTAAACTATATTTTTATTTTAAGTTTCTTAATATTTTTACTTTAAAACTAAATTTAAATCCTTAAATTCTTTCTATGTTTGTATTATATACTTTTAAGTTTTAAGTTTAAAACTTTTTAAAAATATTTTTGTGTTTAATATGTGATTTTTTTAAAAAAATTAGAATTAAAAAAATATATAAACCGGGTACCCGGTACCCGATTTTTCAGTTACCCGAGCAGCGAGTACCTGAATGTAACGGGTTGGGACACGGGCCGACAAAGTAGATACCCGGATGAACCGGATACCCGAAAACCAGGTGCCCAACAATGAACACCCCTCCCCGTGGAGTGGTCACAGTGGTAAAGGATGATGTATTTCATTCAGGTGACCCGAGTTCGAGCACTATGTATGCCCGGTGTGTGTTATTAAAGGGCTAAGAAATTCGGAAAAAAATACTACCTTATAATTATATCAACATATTTAAAAAAATATTATGTTGTTATTTGTTACGTAAATAAAAATTAATAACTTTAACAAAAACACTAAAACAATCGATGGAATTAAAGTTTAAAAACAAATTTAGGAGAAAAATACTTTAGGTACCATCATGAGAAAGTCCAAAATTTAAATACCGATTGCATATTTTTTTGAACAAACTAAATACATATTTAAGCCTTAAAAAATATATAAATAAATGATTTTGGTTTCGTTGATATTTAATTTGATTTATTTTATGATTTGGTCATCAATTTTCTTGTTTCTTCAATTTCTCCTTCATTTTAAGTTCATATTTACCAGGTTTAAATCATATTGTCTTCAACAACTCTATAATACATATGTAGCTCAAATTCTTCTTTTTGACAACAAATTACAACAAATTTCCACTTTTTTTAATTAATCTCTCAACTTTACGTGATATTTTATTTTTTCAATTACTAATTCATTTAAACTCATTTGACCAAATTTGAACCACATGTTCTTCTACCACTTTAGAATATCTATGAAACTTCAACTTCTCTTCTTGAAAACAATTTTTCCTTTCTTACCATTTATTCCCTTAACTATGTATTTTATTCAAATTGGTCAACTTTGTACAAATTCATTTTCCCATCAATTTTTTGACTCCTTTATACTCTCCTCTATAACTTTTCCCTCAAAATCTTTTTCAAATAACATCATAAATATTATAGATTTTAGATAATATTTGATTTATTACATATTGCAAATCTTATACACATGAAAACTAATATTAATAAATATATTTATATATCGCATTTGGTTGAGAGAATCGTTTAAATTGTAACCAACGAGTACCATAACATCATAAACATTTGCATTTAAATTTGAATAGAAAAAATATATTACATTCAATTCTGCTCGAATTTCATAAACTTGGCTTTACTAAAAAAATTAAATAAAGTTTGAATGATACTCGTAGACTCGACTAATTCAATTTTTTCCCACTTGACTCGGTTCGATCGATTACTCACTCATATATGTTTAAGCATGTTTGAACCCATGACTTTTAAAATATTATAATAATAACGTTGTCAACTGAACTAAGACTTAGTCAACTACTAAAATTTGGATTTTTTTTACTCTTTATAATTTATACTTTAATTTGGTATAATGTAAGCATTTTATTTAGTTTGTCCAAATTATTAATATTGCTATTTATTCTCGTTTAAATACTTAGCATATTTTTAAAATATACATATAAAAAACTCAGTCAAATAACTTAATCCAATAAAAGGTGTAACGCCCCTGGGTTTAGGGCCGGGAGATAATCGGGTTTGGTTAAATCGGTTCGGGTTAATTCAATTGAGAGAAAACATTTTTATTGAACTAAAAAGAGGTTTTAATGACAAAGGGCAAAAGGGGAATTTGGAACTCTTTTTTTTAAAAAGGGGTTTAAAATATCATCATCTTCTCCAAGCTTTCTTTTTTCACGTTACTTTCTCAAAAACCTCCATTGTTACTATTCTATTGCTCCGACCTTCACCACAAACAATTTTTCAAGGTAAGCTCTTTCTTGTTTTAATTTTTGGTTTCCTTAAGTTTGTTATTAGCTTAATTTTCCTTAAAACCCATTGTTTAAAGCTATTTCAAAAATGCTTTGAGTTTGAAAATAGTAAAATGAAGGGATTTTCGTTTGGATCTTTTGATGCCATGTTTAAGGGTGTTTTTAATCTTGTTTTGGTGTCATAAAAATGCTAAAATAGTGGCTAAAAGTAGGAAACCCGAAACTAGTAAAAAAGAGGGGTTTTCAGAGTTGAAAATGTGGGTTTTGGGGTTGTTCTTGTGTGGAATCTTGGGCTGATGGTTTGTAGACCTTGGGCAAGTATTTTGGATGCTTAAAGAAGTGGTTTTTATGGTGAAATTGTTTGGTTTTGGCTGCTAGTTGTTTTGGGGCGTTTTGATGGTAGTTCCAAGTGTTTTCGGTAGGAATCGAGTTGGTTTTGTTGATGATTGATGAGTTTTTGTGTTGCTTCAAGTTTGAGGGCTTGATTTGGGTCTAATGCATCATTTTGAATTGGCTAGAAACAGGGGAAACGAGTTTGGGTCCTTTGGACGCGAGACCAGATAGTTCGGAGGCTTGAATCGGTGTTTCGGCTATCGTTTGGGTCTTATTGGTGAGTGGAAATATTTTGAGAGTTTGGGTTGAGCTTGAAAGGCCAACCTAAGCTCAAGAGTAAGTGTTCAAATATTTACGTTTTACTTTTCCAAAAATTTCGTTTTTAAGCTTGTTATGCCTTGTTGATATGAGACGATTGTGTGAAATTGATATATGACTGTGGTATTGTTATGTTAGTTTATATGATGTTAATTATTGACAAATGTGTGAGTATTACCGAGTATAATTGGTCGGCCATAGGATTAGAGTGCACTTGTAAAATTCGCGCGTGTCCCTAGTGATGTAAGATGCCATTAGGGAGGAGTACGGTGAAGTAAGATGCCGCCAGAAGCTTTACTGTTAGACCTCGGTGATGTAAGATGCCATCGCGAGTCTTGTTGTTCTTAATAGATTCGGGGGTGTAAGATGCCATCGAGTCCAATCCGTGTATCCGAGTAACGTAACCATAATTGCCATTATACTCTTGTGTTGAAAAGTCGAATGTTATCATGTTGGTATTTGAGAATCATGCCTTGTAGTTTATGTTGTTGCATTGCTTGATGTAAGATGCCAAGCATATGTATGATTGTTGTTAATCATGTGACGGAATTCATGTTGTGGTTTGGATTTCAATTCATAAATGTTTTTATCTAAAAACTACATTGTTGTTGCTGTGGTTTTGAGCACCACTCACTAAGCTTTACGCTTACGCGCTCCTTTCCAACAATGCATATCGTTAGTGTTCCGGGAAGCAAAGGAAGGCGAGGGAAAGGCTCTGGTGTTTGTAGCTTAAGCTCAAGTATGATTTTTAAGTTGTAATAATTATTTAGCAATGGGAATACTCGTGGTTGTCTTTATAGAGGTTTTTGTAGACTCTCATGTTTTAAATGTTGATACCATGTCATTTTGAGGCTTGCTTTAGCTGTTAGTTGAATGCCTTGTGTTTGGCTTGTTAGCATTTTTGAGCTAAAGTGTTCTTATGAGCTTATGTGGTTGAGATCCATATTTGTGTGTATGCATGTTTAAAGCTTGTCTTTAGGGTGTTTTACCTCTAGATTGTTTGTTTAATATGTTGCCATGTAGTTTGTGACCTTTCGGGGTAAGTTTGTGAACGTTTGGGGATGCCAAAATGCATTTTCGGGCCAATCTGTGCCTAGGTGTTTCGGAACGTCTGGTGTTGTTTCAGAACGACCAAGCTTTTGGGGCACCCGTATCGGAACGGGGGTGGTGCCATTTCGGTACATTTTGCCTCTATAGACTTCCGTTTCGGAACCATAAGGGATTGTTCTGGAACGACCTTATCTTTGCTTTTTGATGAGAACCCGTGTTTCGAAACGGGCAGTTCTGTTCCGAAACACATGTAGTTAAAATGGTTAAAATGCATCCTTGAAGGTTCCCAAATGTTACATTTTGGTCCCTGATGTTTGTATGCTTCCTATGTGAGTTTGAAATATCTCGTTTGAGCTATTTTGCCTCGTGTGCATGAAACTTGACTAATTTACTATATGGTAAGGTTAAGTTACCTTTTCCCCTTGCTTTGAGTGGTTTTTGCAAAATGGTCCTTTGTGATTGTTTGTCTCCAATTGGACATCCGATTAATGTCCGATTGAGACGTTGTTTCTTCCGATGTGACCCATAACACCATAGGACCGTTAAATTGCATTTAGATAAGATAAATTTTAAACTTAGGGTTGTTAATTGGAGGGAAATTCTCAGATTTTTCTCTGGTTATCCCTGTGTGACTCTCCCGAATCGGTCTCGTGACTAGACTGAGTCGAGAGGGTTACATTTGGTGGTATCAAAGCCTCGGTTACGAGGTTTCCTCGGGAAGGTAAGTCATGTAAGTTGATTCTGTGTATGTTTGACTGAATTGCACGGTATTTGTGAGCATGACCTTGTGTTTCTGTTGATGTTTGGAAATTGGTTAAGCATTCCCATTGCTAGGTATTATTATGGAAAAGTGGTTTGAATTAAGAGAGCTTAACACACAGATCCTTGCCTTTGCTTACCCAATGTTTATCTCGTGATTTGTGTTTGTTGTTTAGATTGTTTTTTTGTTATGGTGAGACCGAGAGGACGGCCTATAGCGGGTGACCAGGCACCCAGGAATGCGGCTCTTCCTCCTCCTGCTCTGGATGGTAATGGGGTGAATGTCAGAGATAATGCACCTTAGGCTAATGCTAATGTTGGAGGTGATGGTAATGGGCCTCAGGTTGGCCAAGGTCAGGCTGGTGTGGATATGGCTCAGATACTTTAGACTTTAGCCGGAGCTTTTCAGACGATTGTTGTTGGTCTTCATGCTGCAGCACCACCTCAGGGTGCAGGGACGGGTTTGCCCCTTGAGCGACTTCATAGCCTAGGTAGAGTCGAGTTTCGTAGTATATCTCCCAAGGGTTCGGAGGCATGGCTTGAGAGTACTACACGCATATTGGGTCAGATGGAGTGCTCGGACACTCGTAAGTTGGGTTGTATTGTCTCGTAGCATCAGGGAGATGCGTATGCTTGGTGGACAACAATTATCTCAGGTATGCCCGAGGCCGAGGTTACTTGGGAGTTCTTCCGTAGTGCGTTCCGCAAGAAGTATCCTGGTGTTCGTTATCAGGATGAGAAGAAGAGAGAGTTTATGGCTTTGATGCAAGCCAATATGTCCGTATCCGAGTATGAGGTATAGTTTGTGCGCTTGAGTCATTATGCTTCAGAGTTGGTTCCCACTGAGAGGGAAATGTGTGAACGGTTCCGTTACGAAGGTGAAGACCTACATGCTTGCTTCTGATTACACCGAGTTCGATGTCTTGGTCTCTAGGGCCAAGGACATTGAGCAAAGTCTAAGTTTTACTGCTCGATCGGGTGGCTCCACTTTAAGGAAAATGTCTGTCGAGTGGGAGCGAGACCGTAACAAGAGGCACAAGGATAGAAGGCACCAACCAGACTTTAGGCGTAGAGGTGGTAACATGGGACGAGGCCTTCAGGGTCGAGGTTTTGTTGCTCACACACCCGAGTGTGCTAGATGTGGAAGGAACCATTCCAGAGAGTGTTAGGATACTTTTTGCGCTTGTTGGAACTATGGATCTTAGGCGCATTTGCGGCGTGAGTGTCCTCATCCGGCTAGAGATGGTCAGGCACCGGTTAGAGCTGTTGAGTAACAGAGAGGTGTTGGGCGCAGCCGAGGTAACTTCTAGCCGAGAAACGATGATCAGAAGATTGTGGCTAATGTTGTCGCGGTACAGCCCGAGGGAGGTGGACCAGCTAGAGTTTATTCACAGCGTGAGGCTGAAAATGAGACAGACGTGATCGCAAGTAATTTTGTGTTACAATCCTTGTCTTTACTTTCGTTGATTGATTCTGGCTCGACATATTCGTAAATTTTGGGTGAGCATGTAAGATCCTTAGGGTTGCCTTTTGAGTTGTTAGACATAGGCATAAATGTTAAGAGTTCCTTTGGTGAGACAATTGTAGTTAGGAAAGTGTTTCAGAGATGTCCCTAGATGGTTCAAGGTCACGTGTTTCCCGTTGATATGATGGAACTACCGTTTTATGGTTTCGATGTGATTCTAGGTATGGATTAGCTAGTAGAGCATATGGCTAGGATAGATTTTGAGACTAAGGGAGTTTCTTTGAGGCTTTATGTTGGATTTTTAGGTGCTCGATTCCTTCAATCGTTCTTGCTCGCCAAATGGTAGAGAAGTGGAATTTTGGATGATAGAGGTACAATAAGCAAACTTAAATCCCTCTAATAGGTATTTGTTTGCACAATTTAGCACTCACCCAAAACCTAAAACACTTGAGCAAATTTGACAATTTTGGCTCACTAGTGTTTGTCTATACAATAAATGACAATTTAAGCTCTAAGACAATCCTTGATCATTTGTTGTTTGACAATATGAGCATTAGCCTTTACTTGATGCTTGGAGGTCCCTTTTATACTCCTTGATGAATTTATAGCCGTTGCTAGCCGTTGGGATTAAATTGGAGCCGTTGAGGACTTTAATTCCCACCATAAATGCAGTTCTGTAGCTCACCGTTTCGAAACGCTCGAACTCGTTTCGAAACATCCTTTAAGTAGAAAGAGACATTGCAGTCTGACAAGGCACCCATTTCGGAACGCCCCCTGGCCGTTTCGAAACACGTATCGAAATGCCTAGACCCGTATCGAAACGCTCTGCATTTAAATGTTAGTTGGGAAATAGCCGTTGGGGTTTATGACCGTTGTGGTCAATGCCACGTAGGCATATCGAAACGGCATAGCCCGTTTCGAAACGCTTGGAAAAAATCTTATCCAGGGAATGCCCGTTTCGATACGAGTATCGAAACGTTTTTGCTACTGGAATTCCCGTATCGAAACGCCTAGACAGTTTTGTGAAGTTTGGCTTTGAAAAACATGTAAAACCCTTTTAAAAACTTCCCTAAACATAATTTCAAGTTGTTTGAATTTTGGAAATGTTTTAAATACTTTTTAAATCAGTCCAAAACATTTTTCAATTATTATATCAAAACATTAGTTCTACAATCTCCCCCTTTTTGATATAATAAAACTCACTTGAAAAGTTGTTTGGGATTCTCCCCCTTTAACTTTAAAAGTGTGAATAAGAGATTGAAGATATGAAATCAAACAAAACTCCCCCTTATTCATTTGAAAATTCAATTTTTCAAACCATTTCTCCCCCTTTTTGTTATATCAAAAAGAATTTAAAACATTAAGTTCAAAATAACAATAGAGGTAAAAAAATTGACAAAAATAAGAATTTGGTTTTAAAATGGCTCCCCTTTACTCAAAGCATCAATAAAATGTTAGTCAAACATTTATGATCATCTAGTTGAATAAAATAAAAATAAAACAAATAAATGCAAAAAACAACTAGATTTTTACCAATACTTTAACCCAAAGGGAGGATGTGAAACCTTCCTTCTTCAAGTGTTCTTTCTTGTGTGCATGGAGCTCCCCCTCAATGTTTGACTTGTTGAACATCTCCATCACACCTTGCAAAAGACAATCAAGTAATTTTTTGTATCCAAATTGCTTTGGATCCATGAACATTAGTAGCACAAATTTTAGTCCCCTTAGGAATCCATTTTTAAATTTCATCATTTTTAGTTGAAGTGGTTAGTCCTTCTGGGACCCCAAATACTTCTAAAACATTTACCATTTTTGAATCTAGGGGCACTAGATTGTCTTACATAAAAATTTGATTTTCCAAAATTATTTTTCTTTTCAAGTTCTTTGGAAATCAAATCCTTTTCTTCTTGAACTTTTTGAAGCAATTTTTGTAAATCAAAACATTTTTGTTCAAACTCTTCAAGTCTTGCTTCAAGTTCAAGTTTGGATTTAGAAATTAAATCATTTTGAATTTTCAACTTTGAAATCACTTTATTATTTTTCAAAATGTGATCTTTAAAGTCTAAAACCAAATCATCATAGGCATCTTGTAATTCATCAAAAGTGTAAGAACATGAAGTAGATGAATTAGAAGTTACCCTTGAATCTTCTTCGATGGCCATAAGACAAAGGTTGGCTTGTTCATCGTCGGTGGAGTCCTCCTCACTCCAAGTAGCCACATGTGCCTTCTTCTTATGGCTTGAAGTGCTTGCCCTCTCCTTCTTCTTGGATTCTCGTTCAAGCTCTCTTAAGGCTTTCTTCATGAACGGGGCACACTTCTTGAAGAGATAGAATATCTCTTATTCATCATCCTCCTCTTCATCATCCTCCTCTTCACTTGAATCAACGTGATGGCAAAGGGAGGATTTGAGAGCCATGGCACTTGCATCGATGCCTAGCCCTTTGATTTTCTTCTCTCCCATAGCTCTAATTTCTTCCCTCTTCTTCTCATCTTCTTTGTTCTTCTTCATGATTTGATGAGTAAGGAGTGACCCCATGAGTTCATCAAGCTTCAAAGTCTTCAAATTCTTGGCTTCGATGATGGCGGTCCTCTTTGAGTCCCAAGACTCGGGAAGTGAGTAGATGAGCTTTCGATCAAGCGTTTCTTCCGGGATGGCTTCTCTATAGCCTTTGAGACCATTTGTGATAGTGGAGAACCTATCAAACATCTTCTCGATGTTTTCTTCCGAATCCATTTTGAAGTTCTCATACTCTAAGGTTAGGAGCCCAATCTTGGTCTCCTTGACTTCATCGGTTCCCTCGTACGTGACCTCAAGCTTGTCCCATACCTCCTTGGCCCTCTCACAAGAAGACATCTTCTCATAGATGGTTGGGTCAAAAGCACAAAACAAGATGTGCAAGGCTTTGCAATTAAGCTCCATCTTCTTGCGATCGTCGGCACTCCACTCTGCTTTGCTTCGTTGAGGCACGAACGGATCATCTTCAACTCTGTCCCATAGCTTTTAATTTCTAGATTTGATGAAGAACTTCATCTTTGTCTTCCAATGGGCATAGTGGGTTCCGTCAAAGAAAGACGGTTTGTCGATTGATTGTGCCATTTGAGCTAGTTGATGAAATAGTGATCGAGCTTGCCAGATCTTCTCAATAGGATGTGAATCCCCTTCGATTGAGCCAAGCTCTGATACAAATTGTTGAGTTGTGTGGGGCTCGATTCGTTCAACCGATAAGGCTCACCAAGTGGTGGAGGGGTGGATTTTTGGGTGGAAGGGTTGTGGAAGCTAAAATGAAATGTGACACAAATATTTATAGTGGTTCAACCTTCTAACCAAGGTCTACATCCACTACCTCAGCCTTGATTGAAACAATCTCTTACAAAGAGAAACAATCAAGCTTTCTAGGCTTAGGAGGTAACCCTTATACACAATCAAGCTTTCTACCCAAAGCCTTGATTGAAACAATCTCTTACAAAGAGAAACAATACGCAAACTTAAATCCCTCTAATAGGTATTTGTTTGCACAATTTAGCACTCACCCAAAACCTAAAACACTTGAGCAAATTTGACAATTTTGGCTCACTAGTGTTTGTCTATACAATAAATGACAATTTAAGCTCTAAGACAATCCTTGGTCATTTGTTGTTTGACAATATGAGCATTAGCCTTTAATTGATGCTTGGAGGTCCCTTTTATACTCCTTGATGAGTTTATAGCCGTTGATAGCCGTTGGGATTGAATTGAAGCCGTTGAGGACTTTAATTCCCACCATAAATGCAGTTCTGCAGCTCACCGTTTCGAAACGCTCGAACCCGTTTCGAAACATCCTTTAAGTAGAAAGAGTCATTGCAGTCTGACAAGGCACCCGTTTCGGAATGCCTCCTGGCCGTTTCGGAACACGTATCGAAACGCCTAGACCCGTATCGAAACGCCCTGCATTTAAATGTTAGTTGGGAAATAGCCGTTGGGGTTTATGACCGTTGTGGTCAATGCCACGTAGGCGTATCGAAACGGCATAGCCCATTTCGAAACGCTAGGCAAAAATCTTATCCAGTTAATGCCTGTTTCGATACGAGTATCGAAACGTTTTTGGTACTAGAATTCTCGTATCGAAACGCCCTAAGGTGTTTCGAAACGCCTGGACAGTTTTGTGAAGTTTGGCTTTGAAAAAACATGTAAAACCCTTTTAAAAACTTCCCTAAACATAATTTCAAGTTGTTTGGATTTTGGAAATGTTTTAAATACTTTTTAAATAAGTCCAAAACATTTTTCAATTATTATATCAAAACATTAGTTCTACACAAAGCCTTGATCAAACCCTCTTTACAAAGAGATAAAAATAAGCAAACTCAAATCTCTCTAATAGGTATTTGTTTGCACAATTAAGCTCTCACCCAATCCTAAAACACTTGAGCAAATCTAACAATTTTGGCTCACTAGTGTTTGTCTATACAAGGAATTGACAATTAAGCACTAAGACACATTTTGATCATATGTTGTATTACAATTGAAGCATTAACCATTACAAGATGCTTGGAGGTCCCTTTTATACTCTTTAATGAGTTTGTAGTCGTTACTAGCCATTGGGGTTGAAATGGAGCCGTTGGAGACTTCATTTCCCACCATAAATGTAGTTCTGTAGCTCCATGTTTCGAAATACTCGACCCCGTTTCAAAACACTCTTGAAATAGAAAGAGCCGTTGCAGTCTGATGCAGCACCCGTATCGAAACGCCCTTGGCCGTATCGAAACGCTTGTCCCTTGATGGTTCAAGGTCACGTGTTTCCCGTTGATATGATGGAACTACCGTTTTATGGTTTCGATGTGATTCTAGGTATGGATTGGTTAGTGGAGCATATGGCTAGGATAGATTTTGAGACTAATGGAGTTTCTTTGAGGCTTTCTGTTGGATTTTTAGGTGCTCCATTCCTTCAACCGTTCTTGCTCGCCAAGTGGTAGAGAAGTGGAATTTTTGATGATAGAGGTGTGAAAGCTAAAAAGAATAAAGACAAGATGATTTATAGTGGTTCAACCTTCTAACCAAGGTCTACACCTACTATTTTAGCTTCCCACTAAGGATTTCCAATCAATCCACTATTGATTCGTCCCTTTTTCTAGGCTTAGGAGGAAACCCTTACAAACCGGTCAAGCTTTCTACCCAAAGCCTTGATCAAACCCTCTTTACAAAGAGATAAAAATAAGCAAACTCAAATCCCTCTAATAGGTATTTGTTTGCACAATTAAGCTCTCACCCAATCCTAAAACACTTGAGCAAATCTAACAATTTTAGCTCACTAGTGTTTGTCTATACAAGGAATTGACAATTAAGCACTAAGACACATTTTGATCATATGTTGTATTACAATTGAAGCATTAACCATTACTAGATGCTTGGAGGTCCCTTTTATACTCTTTAATGAGTTTGTAGCTGTTACTAGCTGTTGGGGTTGAAATGAAGCCGTTGGAGACTTCATTTCCCACCATAAATGCAGTTCTGCAGCTCCCCGTTTCGAAATGCTTGACCCCGTTTCGAAACACTCTAGAAATAGAAAGAGTCGTTGCAGTCTGATGCAGCACCCATATCGAAACGCCCTTGGCTGTATCGAAACACTTGTTCCCGTATCGAAACGCTCTGCATTTAAAAGGTAGTTGGGAAATAGTCGTTGGGGGTTTTATGAACGTTAAGGTCATGCCACATAGGCGTATCGAAACGGTCGTGGCCGTATCGAAACACCAAGCAAAATACTCACCCAGATTGAAACCCGTTTCGAAACAGCTTAAGACTGTATCGAAACGTTTTGCCACTATAAATACCTGTATTGAAACACCTATGGGTGTTTCGAAACGCCTGGGTGATTTTGTTGGATTTTGCTTTAAAAAAGTTTGAAGACCTTTTGAAATATCCCATAAACATAGTATCAAGTTGTTTGGACTTAGAAATGGTTTTGAATTCTTTTTAAATTTGTCGAAAACATTTTTCAATTATTATATCAAAACATTAGTTCTACACTTTCCGATGACTACAAGGTAGTAGTAGTTGGCGAGAACATTACGTTCTTGTCCAATGTTGTTTTAGCTTTAGAGGCTCAGAGGATGAAGAATTTGGGCTGTCAGGTGTATTTGGCCTATGTGATGAATCCGAATATGAGTGAGGTCAGACCGCAAGATATCAGAACAGTTTGTGAATTCCTGAGTGTTTTCCCAGAAGAGTTGTCTGGTTTGCCTCCAGATAGGGATGTTGAGTTTGCTATCGAGACAGATTCAGATTTTGCTCCCGTATCTATTGCTCCGTATAAAATGACACCTAAAGAGTTGAAAGAATTGAAGACACAACTTCAGGAGCTGTCAGATAGAGGTTTTATTAGGCCTAGTATTTCACCTTGGGGTGCTTCAGTTTTGTTTGTAAAGAAGAAGGATGGCAGTATGATGATGTGCATAGACTATAGGCATTTGAACAATGTAACAAAGAATAACAAGTATCCTTTGCCATGAATAGATGATTTGCTTGATCAGTTGAGAGGTGCTACAATGTTTTCGAAGATTGATTTGAGATCGGGCTACTATTAGTTGAAGGTAAAGGATGTGGACGTACCGAAGACAGCTTTTCGTACGCGATATGGGCACTATGAGTTCTTGGTAATGCCCTTCGGTCTGACTAATTCCCCAGCTACATTTATGGACATGATGGACCGAGTGTTTCATGAGTTTTTGATAGGTTTGTAGTAGTGTTCATAGATTACATTTAGTGTACTCTAGGACCGAGGAAGAACATGATAAGCATTTGTGGGTAGTGCTTTAGACTTTGCTAGAAAATCAGTTGTATGCCAAGTTGAGTAAATGTGAGTTTTGGATTAGGGAAGTAGTCTTCCTAGGTCATGTGATCTCAGCCGATGAGATTAGTGTGGATCCAAAGAAGATTGAGGCAATAGTAAGTTGGAAACAACCGAAGTTAGTGACAGAAATCTGTAGATTCCTAGGTTTGGCTGGGTATTACTGAAGATTTGTTGAGGGGTTCTCGAAGATTGCAGCACCTTTGACTAAGTTGCTATAGAAAAATGTTCTGTATAAGTGGACAAATGCAAGACAACAAGCGTTTGAGAAGTTGAAGAAAGCGTTGACAGAAGCTCTTATTTTGATTCAGCCTGAACCAGGGAAAGAGTTCGTAATCTACAGTGATTCATCATATGTAGGTTTAGGTTGTGTGCTTATGCAAGAGTGAAGAGTTGTAGCTTATGCTTCGAGACAGGTGAAGGTTCACGAGAAGAATTACCCCACTCATGACATAGAGTTGTAGTCTTTGCCTTGAAGATTTGGAGACATCACCTTTATGGTGAGAAGTGCATAGTTTACACCGACCACAAGAGTTTAAAATACTTGATGACTCAGAGAGAGTTGAACCTTAGACAACGTAGGTGGTTAGAGCTTCTTAAATACTATGACCTCACCATAGAGTATCATCCGGGTAAAGCGAATGTAGTGGCCGATGCTTTGAGTAAGAAGGTGGCAGTTGAGTTGCGAGCTATGTTTGTGAGATTGAGTGTGTCCCGAGATGGTGGTTTGATAGCCGGACTACTGTTAAACCATCGTTAGTTTAGTTTATTCGAGAGAAACAGTTGCAAGACAGAACTTTGGCACCTCACGTGCAAGATATAGCCGAGGGTAAACCCACAGATTTCTGCTTTGGTGAGAATGGGATATTATGTTTCAAGAATAGAGTAGTTGTTCTAGAAGATGTCAAGTTGAGACGTACTATCTTGAATGAAGCTCATAACAGTCCTTTTGCTATGCATCCAGGTAGTACGGAGATGTACCGTGGGTTGAAAGATGAGTACTTTTGGATTGGGTTGAAGAAAGATGTGGCCGAGTTTGTGAGTAAGTGTATGGTTTGTCAGTGAGTTAAGGCTGAACATCAGTTTCTTTCAGGTTTGTTGCAACCATTGAAGATTCCGGAATGGAAGTGAGAACGGATTACCATGGATTTTGTGTCAGGTTTACCGTTGACTCATTCGAAAAAGAATTCGGTATGGGTGATAGTTGACAGATTCACTAAGTGTGCTCATTTCATACCCGTTCATACTACTTACAACTTAGACAGGTTGGTCGAGTTGTATATCAGTGAGGCTACACGGTGTACCAAAGTCGATCGTGTCTGATAGAGATCTGAGGTTTACAGCCAGATTTTGGGAGTGTTCGCACCGTGCTTTGGGAACTTGGTTGAACTTTAGTACTTTGTATCACTCACATTCAGATGGTAAGTCAGATAGAGTTATTCAGGTGTTAGAGGACATGTTGAGGTGTTGCATCATCGACTTTCAGGGTTCATGGGAGAAACACCTACCGCTAGTATAGTTTGCATACAATAACAATTATCAGGCTAGTATTCAGATGGCACCGTATGAGGCTCTATATGGCAGGAGATGTAAAACACTTGTTTGTTGGGCCGAGGCCAAGCAGAAGCTTGTACCGATGCCGGACTTTCTTAAGGGCACAACCGAGAAGGTAAATTTGATTTGTGATCGCTTGAAGGCAGCTTCAGATAGACAGAAATCGTATGCCAATTTGAAGAGAAAAGAGATTGAGCACGCCATCGGTGACAAAGTGTTCTTGAAGGTTTCCCTGTGGAAGAAGATAATGAGGTTTGGTAAAAAGGGGAAGTTAAGTCCGAGATTCATTGGTCCTTACGAGGTAGTGGAGAGGATTGATCCTGTTGCGTATAGGTTGAGATTACCATCTGAGCTTGAGAAGATTCATGATGTGTTCCACGTTTCGATGCTCCGAAAGTATAGATCAAATCCATCTCATGTTATGCCAGTGGAAGAGATTGACTTGAATCCAGATTTGTCATATGATGAAGAACCAGTTGAGATTCTAGCTACCGATAGTAAGGTTTTGCGTGGGAGGACCATCGAGTTAGTCAAGGTCTTGTGAAGACATTGGGGTGTGAAAGAAGCCATTTGGGAGAGAAAGGCGTACATGGAAGAGCAGTTTCCGTACCTCTTTCCATCAAGTAAATTTCGAGGACAAAATTCCTTAAGTGGGGGAGAGTTTTAACGCCCCGAGTTTAGGGCCGGAAGATAATCGAGTTTGATTAAATCGGTTTGAGTTAATTCAATTGAGATAAAATGTTTTTATTGAACTAAAAAGGGGTTTTAATAACAAATGGCAAAAGGAGAATTTGAAATAAAAAAAAGGTTTTAAAATATCATCATCTTCTCCAAGCTTTCTTTTTTCATGTTACTTTCTCAAAAACCTCCATTGTTACTATTCCATTACTCCGACCTTCACCACAAACAAGTTTTCAAGGTAAGCTCTCCCTTGTTTTGATTTTTGGTTTCCTTAAGTTTATTATTAGCTTAATTTTCCTTAAAACTCATTGTTTAAAGCTATTTCAAAAATGCTTTGAGTTTGAAAAATAATAAAATGAAGAAATTTTCATTTGGATCTTTTAATGCCATGTTTAAGAGTGTTTTTAATCTTGTTTTGGTCTCCTAAAAATGCTAAAATAGTGGCTAAAAGTAGGAAACCTGAAACTAGTAAAAAATAGGGGTTTTTAGAGTTGAAAATGTGGGTTTTTGGGTTGTTCTTGTGTGAAATCTTAGGCTGATGGTTTGTAGACCTTGGGCAAGTATTTTGGATGCTTAAAGAAGTGGTTTTGATGGTGAGATTGTTGGGTTTTGGCTGCTAGTTTTTTTGGGGCATTTTGATGGTAGTTCTATGTGTTTCGGGTAGGAATCAAGTTAGTTTTGTTGATGATTGATGAGTTCCTATGTTGCGGCAAGTTTGGTGGCTTGATTTGGGGTCTAATGCATCATTTTGATTTGGCTAGAGATAGGAGAAACGATTTTGGATCCTTTAGACGCGAGACCGAATAGTTTGGAGGCTTGAATTGGTGTTTCGGCTATCGTTTAGGTCCTATCGATGAGTGTAAATATTTTGAGACTTTAGGTTGAGCTTGAAAGGCCAACCTAAGCTCAAGAGTAAGTGTTCAAATATTTACGTTTTACTTTTCCAGAAATTTCCTTTTTAAGCTTGTTATGCCTTGTCGAGGGGGTTACAAAAGGTGTCTATTGAATGCTTAAAGATATTTTTTATATACAATTGTCAACACTTTAACTAAAATAGTCATGGTTTTGAGATCTTCTATTTGGCTGAGTGGTTAAGGATGCTTATGTTATCTCATTTTGTATGGGTTCAAATCATAGGCGGAGCCAGAAATTTTATTTTAGGGTGTCATAATTTACAGAATCAAAATATCTAAGTAATGCAAATCAGTAATACATAACATTAATATCTTATATTCTTCATGTTTTGAAACCGTTGAATAATTTTTAGTACACAGACGGTTAATGACCTTTGAAAAAAATAAAATGGTAACCAAATTTCTAAAAATCACAAAATGGCAATTAAACTTTATATTTTATAACAAAATGATAATTAGACGTTAAATCCCGTTAAGTGCCTGTTATAAAATTGATATAATAACACATTTAGTCCTTCATATTTATACATTCAATTAATTTAGTCCTAATTCGAAATATTTCCCTAAATTTAGCCCTCATTATTTACACATTCTTTCAATTTGGTCCTTAAAGCAAAATTCCAAAGTATGGTAACGTGATAAATAATTACAATTAAATTTTTATAGGAACCTAAAAACTCGACTCGACTCGAATTGAAAAAAATCAAATAAAGTTTGAGTTGTAAAATATGAAGCGTCAACTCGAATAACTCGATTTTTTTGACTCGACTCGATCGATTGCTCACCTCTATCTTAAGATATGACGCGTCAATTTGAATAACTCGAAATATTCGAATATTTTAAATTATTTTCTTTTAAATCGAATATTTTTTAAAATAAAATAACATTTCATATTTAAATCACATTAAATATTTAATAACTACTTTAAATATCCGATTTAATTTAAAAATATTCGATTTAAAAGAAAAAATGATTTAAAATATTCAAATATTTAATTAAATTTTTATAGAAACTCGAAAACTCGACTCGAGTAAAAAATTAAATAAAGTTTGAGTTGTAAAATATGATGCGTCAACTCGAATAACTCGAAAATATTTGACTCGACTCGATCGAACGCTCACATCTATCTTAAGATATGACGTGTCAACTCGAATAACTCAAAATATTTGAATATTTTAAATAATTTTTTCTTTTAAATCACATCAAATATTTAATAACTACTTTAAATGTTCGATTTAAAAGAAAAAAATGATTTAAAATAGTAGAATATTTAAAGTAGTTATTAAATATTTGAATATTTAAAAGAAAAATATTTAAAGTAGTTATTAAATATTTGAATATTTTAAATCAATTTTTTCTTTTAAATTGAATATTTTTAAATTAAATTGAATATTTAAAGTATTTATAAAATACTCGATGTGATTTAAATATGAAAATATTAAATAATCTATTTTAAAAAATATTTGATTTAAAAGAAAAAAGATGATTTAAAATATTCAAATATTTCGAGTTATTCAAGTTGAATCGTCGTATCTTAAGATAGAGGTGAGCGTTCGAACAAGTCGAGTCAAAAAATTTTGAGTTATTCCAGTTGATGTGTCATATTTTACAACTCAAACTTTATTTTAAAAATTTTCGATTCGAGTCAAGTCGAGTCGATTCGAGTTTTCGAGTTCTTATAAAAATTTAATTGTAATTATTTATCATGTTACCATACTCTGGAATTTTGCTTTAAGGACCAAATTGAAAGAGTCCGTAAATAATGAGGGCTAAATTTAGTGAATTGTTTCGAATTAGGACTAAATTGATTGAATATATAAATATGAATGACTAAATGTGTTATTATACCAAATTTTATAACAGACACTTAACGGGATTTAACGTCTAGTTATCATTTTGTTATAAAACATAAAGTTTAATTGCCATTTTGTGATTTTTAGAAGTTTGGTTACCATTTTATTTTTTTACCAAAGTTCAGTGACTGGCAAAAATATCTTTCTCAACATACGTAACCAAACAACCATTCATCCATTGATCTTCAATTCAATTTTTCAAACGATTTTTTACAATCTTCATCGCATAATTTTTTTTCCACACTTAACGTAGCAACGGGCGAAATCAATGCAAGCTTAATCAAACACTATACCAAAGAATAAACAATATTTTTTGTATCAACCATCTTTATATCAAGGTCTTGAACCCCCTTCAAATTTGAGAACTCTTTCGTTTGAATACGTCACATATGTATGTATCAAATTGGCTATCTAGTACAAAAATTTCATTAGTAAAAAAATCAAAGGAATAAATTTCACCAAGACGAAATAATTTTTTTTATCAAAAGATACAAAATGTTCATTTGGTCATAAGCAAGATACAGATAACAACTTTGTGTTTGCTTCAGTAAAACAGTTGTTTAGCTCTTGAAGTTACATATTTATATTAGTATAAAATAACTCAATGCGATAATGGTACATATTTATTATCTTGTGAGCTTTTTCTACGTGACATTCCTTTGCTAATAAATGCATCATCCATGCTAGGGACATCAATCTCATGTTTTTGACAAAATAGTGATACCTTTAAAAGCAATGAAGTTCAACCATCTTCACGAAGTTTCTGTAATTGTTCTTTTAAAATTCTTACCAAAGACATGAGATTAATAATATCTTAATCTTTTCTTTGAAGTGCTTCTGAGAACTAATTTGTAATTCTCAACACACGTTTCATTAAATGCAAGGAAAAAATAAATTCAAATGATTGTATCAAATCTAACAAGAACATCAACACACGTTTCATTAGCTTCTACCTTTTGTTCAGATCTTAATCTATCATCTATGATAATTTCAAGAACATCAACTATCGAATTGAACATGATGATTATGCTTAGAAGCGTACCATAATGTGATCCCCAACGAGTATCTCATGTTCAAATAAGAGTTATCACTTGATTTAATCCTTGTCCCGAACAAATTTTAGAATTGGTCAAATTATTTTGAACTTGAGAAAATTATAATTCACAAAGCATATTATGTTGTTTTCAAGAGTCGGAAACAACATTTATTAAGAAAGTTGTCAAATTAAAAAGAGATGTAATATGAATATGATTTTTTGCTACTGCAACCAATGACAATTAAAGTTGCTGTGCAAAACAATGAATGTAGAAAGCTGACGAATTTTCTCTTAAAATTAAACTTTTCAAACCAGTAAACTCCCATGGCATGTTATTAGCACCATCATAATCTTGCTCTCATATTCTTGATGTGCTTAATCCAAATTTAGTCAAGAATGTATCAATTTCTACTTTAAATGATAATACAATAGTATCTCCAAAATGAACAATTTCTAAATTTTTTTTTCTAAAATACATCCCTCTTCATTCACATATCGCAGCATAACTCTCATTTGTTCTTTATTTGATACATCGCGTGACTCATCTACTAGTAAAGAAAATAACCCATCTTAAAAAATTTCAACTATGATATTTGTTGTTTCTATTGCAGCATCATATGCAATGTCCTTTTGAATATCTTGAGAAGTTAAACGATGATTTTTTGGAGCATTTTCTAGAATAACTTTTCTAACAACTTCATTATGATCACCAATTAATTTAAGAAATTCAAGAAAGTTACCTTAATTAATAGAATCAACAGACTCGTCATGTCTTCGAAATGTTAGACATTGTTTCAAAAAAATCGAGCACAATTAACAAAAACAGTTAATCTTGTTTGATATTTACTACGAACTTCATCTGATTGCCTTAAGAAATTCATATTAATGTGTTGTATTTGCTTCATTAAGTTGTCACACTTTTTCACGGATATATTATGAAAGCTATTTGTAGCTCCAACATGTGACTCTAGTCTTTTTTTTATTCTAATTGTTGAATTTATAAGTTTCAAATGCACTACCACCTCTCTTGTTCCGCTCAACAAAAAGGTAACAATATAAACAAAGTATAACATCTTTTTCAATACTATTTTTTAACCAATTTTCATAGTCTTTATATCAAAAAGTTAAAAATCTTTGCTCCACTCATGTAATTATTGTTTTAAAAAAGTTGTGATTGCGAAGTTGGAAAGACCCCTTTTTAAAATATGCTCTTCTTGTGTTGTTTCTATCATTTAGATGATTATCTGTAACTTTAATCCTCAATCATGGATCTGTTGGGAGATTGTCAAGGTTAAACTTAGCATAATTTTTTTTTTCATCTTATTTAAATTGGTTTGTTAGTCGTCTTGGGGATTCACTCTTTCTACTTGTTCACTTTCTTGTTCGTTTCTTTCGATATCAAAAGTTGACTTCTTTTTAAAATATCTCTTCATTCCAGCTAAACATTTATAACAAATAAATATACATACTTGACATTTAATTATTATTTTTAAACAATTCAAGTATAATTTTTAGCATGTATAAATATACAAATTTAGTTTAAACATTAAAAAATTCTCAACTAGATTTCAACACATAAAAACATATTAAAAATAAAAAGTTTAGATTATAAAAATATAATATGGCACCTACTAATTTAGCTACGAAGAATTACAATTTATCTAAATATAAATGAGATATTAACTCTCATTTTCGTGGTTAACATTTACAATGCATAACCCACATTCTAAAAAAAAGGTTAAATTTGATTTCAAATTTCAAAAGTCATATACAACTAGTAAATTTATAGCTAGATTCTAAAGTTAATCCACAACAACTCACTTTAATTTCTTTAATATTTAATAATAAAATATTTTAAATTTAAAAATAATAAATAAATTTAATTAACTTAATGTATTTACTTTGAGTCTTAGAACAAAGATTTGAACTTGCTTGCTTCTTCACAAAAATACTTTATATTGTGAACTTAAAATAACAATTGATTGGTAAATGAAAGGTGGGGACCTTGAAGTTTTTAGAAAGAGAAAATATTGGAAAATACAGTAGTAGGGTTTGTGGTTATTGGGTAGGGATTTTAGAAAATAAAATTTAGGGAAAATGAATGGTACCGTATAAAAGAAGCATTAGGGGAAGGGTGGGTAGGGTTTTAAATTTTATTACTATTAAAATATAAAGTATATTTTAAAATTACGTAGTTGTTGTGAATAAAATAACGAAGAACAACCAATAAGAATAAAATTACAAAGAGATGAGAGAAAGAGAGAGATTCGTATTTTTATCCAAACTAGGTTTGTGTACAATGCCTTCATCTATTTATAGGCATAAGAAGTACTGTTGAGTTGTGTGGGGCTCGATTCGTTCAACCGGTAAGGCTCACCAAGTGGTGGAGAGATGGATTTTTGGGTGGAAGGGTTGTGGAAGCTAAAATGTAAAGTGACACAATGAATTATAGTGGTTCAACCTTCTAACCAAGGTCTACATCCACTACCTTAGCTCCCCACTAAAAATTTCCAATCAATCCACTATAGATTCGTCCCCTTTTCTAGGCTTAGGAGGTAACCCTTATACACAATCAAGCTCTCTACCCAAAGTCTTGATTGAAACCCTCTCTTACAAAGAGAAACAAGAAGCAAACTTAAAACCCTTTAATAGGTGTTTGTTTGCACAGTTAAGCACTCACCCAAAACTTAAAACACTTGAGCAAATTTGACAATTTTGGCTCACTAGTGTTTGTCTATACAATAAATGACAATATAAGCTCTAAGACAATTCTTGATCATTTGATGTTTGACAATATGAGCATTAGCCTTTACTTGATGCTTGGAGGTCCCTTTTATACTCCCAAATGAGTTTGTAACTGTTACTAGCCGTTGGGATCAAATTGGAGTCGTTGAGGATTTTAATTCCCACCATAAATGCAGTTCTGCAGCTCCTCGTTTCGAAACGCTCGAACCCGTTTCGAAACGCTCTCTAAGTAGAAAGAGTCGTTGCAGTCTGTCAGGGCACCCGTTTCGAAACGCCTCTGGCCGTTTCAGAACACCCGTATCGAAACGTTAAAACCCGTATCGAAACACCTACATTTAAAAGTTAGTTGGGAAAATAGCCGTTGGGGTTTATGACCGTTGTGGTAAATTTCCACGTAGGCGTATCGAAATGGCATAGCCCGTTTCGAAACGCTGGGCAAAAATCTTATCTAGGGAAAGCCCGTTTCGATACGAGTATCGAAACGCTTTTGCTACTGGAATTGTCGTATCGAAACGCCCTAAGGTGTTTCGAAACGCCTGGACAGTTTTGTGAAGTTTGGCTTTGAAAAACATGTAAAACCCTTTTAAAACTTCCCTAAACATAATTTCAAGTTGTTTGGACTTTGGAAATGTTTTAAATACTTTTTAAATCAGTCTAAAATATTTTTCAATTATTATATCAAAACATTAGTTCTACAAGTACATAATACATTAAACTCTAATTAATTGAGATAATATTCCTAATGATAAAGTAAATCAAATCTCATAGATAAAATTCTTATCATTATAGACATCCACATAGATAAATATTCATAACACTCCCCCTTGGATGTCTATGAAGATAATATGCCTCGTTAAAACCTTATTAAGATAAAAACTCAGTGGGAAAAAAATTCTTTAGTGAAGGAAAAAGAGTACACACATCTTTGATACGCATAACATGTTGCCTCATTAAAAACCTTACCAGGAAAACCCATTGGGACAAAACCTCGGTTAAAGAAAAAAGAGTGCAACGCGTATTCCCCCTCCTGAAAACATCACATAAGATCTTTGAATCTTCATATTTCAATCTTAAATACTATTTTTCTAAAGATCGTAAGTGGTGGAACTTTGGAGTAATATGTTCCATGATGTATCAACTTTTCATTATCTCTACACAAGATAGCATTTGTATCATATCTTATGAAAGTAAATCACATATCTTCTAGATATGTGGGGTTAATGGTCTTAGCCAAACACATTTTTGGCTTGCCTCGTGCATAACAATTATTTCAACAAGATTTGAGGAGGCATCGACGAATGTTTAAAGATCCAAAGGTAATAATATTTGTATATCCATGGATATTTCTTGACCAACTAATATATGGTGCCTCAAGACCAAGAAAAGATATAATTATCTTTATTCACATCCAATAATCTTACAATAGATATGTTTTATCCATATTGAATCTTCTTTAAGATTCTTTTAACTTATGTCCATTCATAGACAAAAACGCATATTTAAGTGCTCGATCTTTAGGTCGAGACAAAACCACATCTCAAGATTATTTTTCTCAAATACTTTCATTAAATACTTTGAAAGCTCTTCATGAGTTTTCAATTTGAAGCTCTTCAGGAGTGCTAATGATATAATAAATCTTGATCCAAACTCCTTTATAAAACACATAAATAAATATGATCATTCTTATAGTATTTCCTCAATTAGTACCCACTAAGACGATTATACCAAATGCGCCAAAATATGAATATTCAAGATGACATATCTAAATAAATTTCTTCGGAAATTTCCAAATGCTTCTAGCGTTTTAAATCCTTTAAGGATAAATAGGGATCCATAAATAATTAGACGCATGTAATATAGTTCATAACTGCCAAAGTAATTACATCCACTATGAAGTAATTAAAACTTTTAATAAATCATAATTTAAGTCGTATTTACGACTATTTATTTGTGCCTCACTTGCATTACACTTTTAAGTGTAAGGACTGCTGGTCCAAATACTTCTCTTTTAGAAGTTCAAAGTGTCTTTTTACATTGGTCAATTCAATATCTATACTTCTGGATAGATTTCTATACAATATTCTAATTTGCTTTCTTTACTTGTATAGAAGTATTCTATGTAAAATTGTTTGCAAAATTGTTGTTAACTTTTCAATTTTCTGGTTCCATTCTCGTAGTGACATAACTCATCGAGATCTCTTCAAGATTTCAATAGTTTATTTCAGGTACCTGAAACTCTTCAAGAGTTTTATAATTAGTTATGTCTTGGGTCTCTTCAGGAGCACCCGCCTCCAATATATGACCATCTCATACTACTTTCTATTTACGAGAATTTTGATCATTAAAACCAATTTCAACTATCATGCTTCAGGCATGATTTACATCTATTCGCTCTAACATGTAATTTAAACTTAGAGCATCTTCATCTGGTATATGAGACTTGATTTCTCTCATTAGGTCAGTAAATATGTCTGGCAGTTGACATACAATAACTTGAATTATCTTATGAACGTTTAGTTCATATTCGAGGATCTAGATAGTGATAATTCATTTTCTTTCTTTATCCAGCTGATTATTATCTCCTTCTGATGTTGAGAAAAATTATCTCATAAATGATTCTCCAATTAATGTTTAAGAGTTTAAACATAAAAGGAGACTCGTACTCAATATATATTCTCAACCCTTTTTATTTGCTCATTTTGTGCGTTGTGGTGGAGCAATTCATATCGCATATTCAAAAATTATAAAATGGGAAATGTATGGCTTCTGACCAAAAACCAATCATAACATGGAGTTTATTATAACTCGTTGGCTTGATGCGTATAAGTGTTGCTATATAGAAACATCGTATAAATAATAACTCTTTTGTTCTTATAGTTTAGCTATTAAAGAGGAGGCATCCAATTGAAATTTTGCTAAACTGTATTTTTCATAATCAATAGGCTTTGTAACAACTAAAATATAAACTCACTAACTTTTGCAAGATGAATAGTCTAATTGCATAATCTAAACCCTTTTAGAATCAATCTCACAAACTTCTGGTTGTAAGTTGATAAAACAATGTAGATGCATCTACTAAAATCATATAAAATTTTCCACATTTGCGGATATATGAGCCCATATTTTATTCAGATATGCATGACATGCAGTCTCAACTTCAGTACAAGAACTTCAGGTTCTAGTTCTTTTGGTAAGTGGGATCAACTAAATCCTTTGAGAACAAACAACACAAGAACTTTAGGTTCTTTTAGTAAGTGGAATTTAATCAATTCATTTAAGCAACACAAGAACTTCATGTTCTTTAATAAGCGAAATTTAATTAATTCCAATAAAAACATGCACCATAAGAACTTTAAGTACTTTTAATAAATGTGCATATAAATCGTAATAGTTTTCGCATCATTATTGATCAGAATGGTCTAACCGATCATGCCAACTATATACAAGTGTGTATATACATTTCTGAATTTGATAAACTTATGGTTTTCCATAACATATTATTCAATCTCACTCGTACATATCTAGTACGACCATTATAATTGTTCATTTGAATATGAATATATTTAGCTCTTTCGGAGCTTTCAATGAAAATTATTCTTTTTGGTAGCAATATATAATTCTTTAAGAGCTTTCAACTGACTTTTGGCTACCATAACTTATATCTGCATTGGCTTATTTTAAATGCCAAATGATAACCCGAATGATTATTTTGCGAACTCATATTGCTCTCTTAAAATTTCCACTTCTAGTGGTGACGATATCAATACCATTAGCGGTAATTATTACAATATTTACAATATTGTACTTTTCAAAATGTGTTTTCTCACAAGATGTTATTGCTTTTCTAGAGTATCAATATTTTCAGTACTTTGAGATATAATACTCGCATTATCTCTTACATTAAATGAGAAAATATATCTAATGCTTTTGCTAAGCATAGATCGTCACCATAGATTGTATTTGATAAGTAATCATGTGAAACAAAATAAATAAATATCATAAATATAAATATAAATATAAATATAAATATAAATATAAAACATAAATAATTAATGTATAAAGTAAATAAACATAAAGTAAAGTAAAGAAAAAGATAAATAATTCTCTTAAGGTTATGAGAATAATTAGAAGATTATTTATTCCCTTTTAAGTGTTATAAGAAAATAAAAAACGTCCAAATGAGTTGGACCAATATCATCTTCATCATTTTTGCAAACAAAATTTGCCTCTATTTCCTTTCCTTTATCATTCAATGATTGTTGATTTTTCCAGCGTACGATAAGCACGCGACCAATGGTTTATAACATCACATTGGTAATAAATTTTTTTTACTTTCTTAGAATGATCTCTATCACTCTTGTCATCCTTATAATCTCACTACCAGTGGGTAGAAGTATTATTAAAATGATCATATTTTCCATGTCTATATTTATAGGACCACGACCACAACTTCTAATGTGGCTTTTATTCTTTCCATAATATAATCTCACATTCACTTCAGGAAATAGAGTAGAGCCAGTGGGCCTTTGAAACCTTTTTTTTCACGATATTGTGTCTAAGGACAACATTATTTGTCGTGAAAAGTAGAATATGTTTTTATTAACATATCCTCATCACATATAACAACGATTTAATCCTCGTACGCTGCGTTGTTAAACCAGTCCACAAGGTCCTTTAAAAACCCCTTTTGAGACCAGTAGCCTCGCAGAACGGGATGTCCAGCCAACATACTTGGATTATATCGAAGTTATGTTACCAATTGAATAATGATTTACCATGTTTGCATTCACTTTAGGGAATGAAACAGATTGAATAATTGCATGGAATAAACATCATGCTTTGCATTCACTTCATGGAATGCCTCCTACAAAAATTCTTGTCAAGATGAATTTTTGTAACATGAACTTGGGAGAAATCTATAGTCGGTTTTTTTTCTGACGTAGAATAAATATTGCTTTCGAGCAAAATCACCATGATTTATCAGACTTTTAAATAATAATTTAAAGAATAAAAATAAAATTAGAATTTACCGATGTTGATTTTTCTCTTAAGGGCAATGGAGACATAACAAACGGTCAAAACGACTTCTCATAATCTCTTTATGTCATGTCTCTTACCACGCCATTCAAACATATCATGTAAAACTCAAAACACGGTTAAAAATATCAAATATCGTCAACAGGATAAAATAAACTAAATATTGATAAATAAATCACAACAAGTATGTAGGGACTAAATTAAATAAACCAGAAAAATATGAAGAACTTGACAGAAATTTACCATTTTCTCTTAAAGTTTACGCATATGCAAAACACAACATAAGAAACTATTTTTTTATCGAAACAGTGAAAAGCACTAACAAAATAAAAATAATAATCGATTGATACTGAAATTAAAATACAACCAATCATGGTATACCCATCTATGTTAATTCATCCTTTGATTTGTGAGAAACCACAAATTCATCTTTACTCAATGCTTAAATACAATCGAACATGCCCCTCTTTGTTTTTTCAAAAAAAAAAAATAAAAACCAATTTAAAATATAAAGAGAAAGGTAATAAGTAACAAAAAGAAAATTGAGGAAGAAAAAAAAACTTATCTTTGGTTCACCCTAGAATCAAATTCTTTCAAATAATTTTTTTAGATTCGAACGACGGAGATCTCATTTGATTAGAATCTCGTGCTAATAACGTGTTGTGAATAAAATAACGAAAAATAACGAATAAGAATAAACTAACAAAGAGATGAGAGAAAGAGGGAGATTTGTATTATTATCCAAACTAGACTTGTGTACAATGCATTCATCTATTTATAAGCATAAGAAGTACATAATATATTAAACTCTAATTAATGGAGATAATATTCCTAATGATAAAGTAAATTAAATCTCCTAGATAAAGTTCTTATCATTATAGACATTCACATAGATAAATATTCATAACAATGGGTTAATTTTTAAGTGAGTTTTAAATTTTGTATTAATTTTTTAAAAGGTGTTAATATTTTTAAGGGGTGCCAATTTTTAAGGCTATCAATAATTTTTAAGGGGTGTCAATATTTTTTTTAAGAGGTGTGAATATTTTTAAGGGGTGTTTTAAAATATATATTTTTTAAGGGTAAAAAATTTCAACCATTTCAATGTGGTAACTTCGATAATATACAATGTCCAAGACAAAAAAGTGCATTAAAACTCGACTTTTTGCATTTGAAATGGCCGTGGATTAAGTGACAAAATTACAAATTATTTAAGTTGGATTTTCCTCAAAATATTAAATTGCAAGATCTCACGTTGACATATCAACGATTTGGTTGAGTCATCCATGTCCCTCAAAAGCGTTGCCATGCCATTTTCCTTCCCTCAATCAAAGGATTTGCAACTATTCACTAACTAAACCTGTCAATTTATCACCCCGTATTATTATTTTAGCTCAAGGGGTACGAAATCCTTCAACTTTAAAAAATTAATTAAGACTCTGAATTTTTTTTACACCCAATTAAATTAAACTCTTGAACTAAGAAATTTAACCAATTAAGTCTTTGAGCTAAGAAAATAAATCAATTAAGCACTTTAACCAATTTTAACCATTAAATTTTGACGGTTTTTTGGATCTATTAATGCAACATGATAGAACTTTAGTATATCATGTGCCAGTAATATCTAAAGAAAAAGTTGTCAAAATTTAATGGTCAAATAGCTTAATTGATTTAATTTTTTGGTTCAAGAGCTTAATTGATTAAATTTCTTAGTTCAAAGGCTTAATTGTGTGCAAAAAATTCAGAGACTTGATTAATTTTTTTTCTTCCAAAATTTCAAATGCTTCTTACACTCCTAAACCAATTATTTTTATATTCATATTATAATTAAATCTAAATTTTCTCTTAAATAATACAATAATATACCGTATTATTACATTTGACATTTACGAGTATCATTCTATGGACAATTCTACAACGCTAGACGAGCACCGATGAGCATCATTAATTTAATTTATAAAAATTAAAAATCTAAAAGACTCATCGTATAATTATAAATTATTTAAAAATTAAAAAATAAATTAATTAAATATATTATTTTATTTTTAAATTTCTTTTAAACATAATTAAATCAAAACGCATACCCCTAAATTACGAAACTCTAATTTTTTTCTTTGAAAGCCGCTGTAACCGCCGCGGTCGCAGCTGGCCCTGTGTTATGGAATTTTTTTTCCCATAACAACAATTTCACTGGAAACGAGTCAAAAGGCTGAATACTACTACATGTATATATTTGACAGGCTTTCTGGTTATGCTTTTGCTCCTATAATATGATTTTTTCATTAAGTATAGACTTTTCTTTTCCGTTAATTTCCATAACCGGGGAAACAATTTCACAAGGAGGCCAATTTCCGAGGGTCTAACGTGGAAACAATTTCACAGTCGTGGGTCTATCTCGTCGTTGATCAACGGCGGCTACGCAGGGGCGGCGACAGGGCGGTGAGAATGTGGCCAGCAGCAACGGCGGTTTAAATTTTAAAGGAAAAAATTAGGGTTTTTGTAAGTTAAAGGTATGTATTTTGATCTAATTATATTTAAAAGAAAAATAAAAATAAAATAATGTATTTTGATTAATTTATCTTTTAATTTTTAAATAATTTATAATTATACGATAAGTCCTTTAAATTTTTAATCTTTATAAATTAAATTAATAGTACTCATCAATGCTCATCATTAATAGTATTCATCGGTACTGGTCGAGCGTGGTATACTCATCCATCATTCTATACCATTTATTTCCCTCATCTAATATCTTAATCTGGGTCCATTTAATTGATCTCATAACATGGTTCTAGTTTAGAAAAGATTGGAGTATTTAATTATTGTTTTACTATTTTTTTCTAACTTGATCCAGATATTCCGTAGAACATTTAATGAAGAGATGCCTTCGTGTCTCGAAGTTTATGTGAAGTTATTTCAAAGACCTATTTTATGTTAAAAAATTAAAATATCCAATATGCCAGTTAATTATAATTTGGTAATAAATATTTTTTAAAAGTAATAATTTAATTATTCTTCTATTTTTTTGACAAATATATTATTCTGTCGTTAAAATTGAATCATAATACAATATAATAACAAACTTAGTCCTCAATACTTATACATTATATCAATTTAGTTATAATTCAATAAACTTAACTCATCATATTTAAAATTTTAACCTTGTACCATTCTGACACACCCTTTGATCACTTTGTCGCACTTCATGCTATTGTCTCTTAGTTGGATAATTGACAGATATAATAGCTCGACAAACACAATCACTTTATTACTAACAATTTTTAAGACTAATAAAATTTTTAAATACGAAAAATTAAATTTATTAATTTATTTTAAATTAAGACTAAATTAATAAAATATATAAATTTTGAACATCAAAATTATTATAATACTAGGTTTTCTGTTTTAATTTCAATGATAAAGTGGCGTGTTTTTCACAACTTTATTAATTGACTGAAACTATAATTATTATTATTATAATCCTTTAAAAAATAACTTGCTTGACTAAAACTATAATTAAACGACTTGTAAAGTATTTTACTTTTAAAAAGGAGAAACATATATCGAAAGTAAGATACACAAAATGAAAGATGCCACGTAGCTATAGTGGTTGGGCCCATAAAGTGTCACGCCATAATATAACTTTTCCTCCATAAACATCCGTCATGTTTCAAATCAATATAAATATAAGGGTAAATTACATAAATGGTCACCAAATTTGTAAGGCAGATTTATTTTAGTTGTCGTATTTTTAAAATATTTGATAAGATCACCTAACTTTTAGTTAATTTTGATACGGCCCCTCCCATTACCTTCCGAAGCTGACGTTAGTTTTGAATTTTTCCTTAATAAAAATATAGGTAAATTACTTCAATCATCACTCAACTTTCTTCCCACTCTTATTTTGGTCATTAGAGCTTAAAAATTTGTTGTAGATTACGATTGACGATGGAACCTTGGTGATATCGTGCCATCGGAGCTCGGGCATTCCATGTTGGGGTCTCAACAATAATATTTGGTTTTCTGTATTTGATCGTTGAGCTTTCCATTCTGGTAGACATGGTTTTGAATATAGCAGAACAATTGCGGGAGCTATATGATAAATTTAGAACAGTTTTTGTAAATTTAAAAATGGATTGAATATTGATCATTATGCAAAAATAGAAGGATTCAAACCAAATTATACTATTCAAAGTTTAAATTATCAATATTATTCAAACTCTATACCAAATTCATTTTCTCTCTCTCTTTTATACAATTATTTTTTGTTGTTTATACCAACATTGTTTCCTTGCGAATTCGACAATGTTAATGAGGGATGCGAGTTTTTGTTGGTTAGAAAATGAAACCAGCATGATTTTTTCACTGTTTCAACCAGTGCAAATTCGAATGACCAGGGGTGACGAAGAAGATGCAGCAGTCATGTTATTTGAACAAGGGTATATATTATATTTGGTGTTTATTGACAAGGTATAGAGGTTGGTTTAGTGGTAAAGTATTGAGCTTTTTCCCCCTAAGTTTTGGGTTTGATTCCCAACCCCTCCATATTTAGAGTTATTTTAACTCTTTACTTTAAAAACAGTCAGATTATGTCACATGTCATCATCTGATTGGTTAAAATTTAATATAAAAAATTAATTTTTTTGCCACGTTAGCACTTAAGCCACACCAGCATTTTGACTTTTCAATACTGACGTGGCATGGCATGGCATGGCATGGCAGCGAAGATGGCTGACGCGTTAAAAAGTAACACTTAGATCAACGATTACGTCAGTCAACGTTAGCCAAGGGGCTAATTTGATGCAATGTGCGAATTAAAGGACCTAATTGAACGCATTTTTGTGCGAGAGACAACATTACTGATTTGAGTCGATTTCGAAGGGAAAATAACCTTTTTAGCCAAAATATTATTAACTAATAAATTATTGTAAAACATATGTTTGATTTTGATATAATTAAATCTTTAAGGATCAATTTGAAAAACTTAAAATTATTTTATAAGTCCCTTAATAAGTTTTAAACCACCAACCCTTTAAAATTAATTTGAAAAACTCAAACTCAAAATATTTTCTAAGTGTTCCAAGGCCAAACTATTGAAAACCGTTCAGGTGTATCGATACGCTTCCAGCCGTATCGATACCTTTTTTACAAAGTTGGCCACTGCCGTAACTCGTTTCCATACGCCCTTAACCGTATCGAAACACCGTATCGAAACAGATTCAATCTGTATCGATACGCTCCTTCGTAAAAGTCTAAAAGAGTTTGAATGGCGTACCGATACGACTTCACCAGTATCGATACGGTTTTAACAAATTATTAAATTCAAGTCGTTTTAAATATGTCGACCGTTGGTGTCAGTTGTTAGGTAACCATATTTTAAATTGGTAGTTGACCCGTATCGATACGGTAAACCCTCGTATCGAAACGGAAATCGACAGTGAGCTATGTCGAGAAAAAGGTATCGATACGGTCTTAGCCGTTTCGATACCCCGTATCGATACGCCTACGTGCGTTTCGATACCACCTATTTATTGTGCACAACAGCTCTTTCTTTTCTAAGACATGTATCGATACGGCTCCCCGAGTACCGATACGGGTAGCTGTAGAAGTGCATTTATGGTGGTAAGAGAGGGTTCCAACGACTCTATTCAAGTTCCCAACCACCCAAACGGCTAGAATTAATAGAGGAGGTATAAATTGAAGTCCTTTGAAGGTCAACAACAACTATTCAACCTACAAGCATCATCAAAGCAAAAATCCAAACACTTGTGCTATTCAAAGTCAAATTCTTGTACCCAACTCTAGTGTTTTTCAATTGTCATTTTGTATTGTGAGTTTGGGGTGATTAAAATTGTAATTGGGTAGACATTTATCCTTTGAGAGGAATCATTTGAGTTTACCACAACTTCTCTTTGTAAGTTGAGTGGATTAAGCTTTGGGTAGAAAGCTTAATCGAATTTGTAAGGTTACCTCCTCATCCAAGAAAAGGGGAAGAATTCAAGTAGTGAATTGGTTGAAAATCCTTAGTGGGAACTAAGGTAGTGGATGTAGAGTTCATTTGGAGAACTTGAACCACTCTAACTACTTGTGTCAATTTTTATTTTTCACTCATTCTTCCCACCAAAATTTTTATTGCCAATTCACCCCCTCTCTTAGCCATTTGCAATTGTTTGATCAACTCAACAATTGGTATCAGAGCTACACTCATTGGAAGGATTACAACCCTCTTGAGTCGATTCTAGGAGAGTTTGATCAACAACTAGTCAAGCAATGGCATCCACCTCCAACTATGAGTCCCAATCCACCACCAAGCCACCATTCTTCAGTGAGGACAACTACCCATATTGGAAGAATAGGATGAGGCTTTTCATCAAGTCTACCGACTACATGGTGTGGGATGTGGTTGAAGAAGGTCCATACATTCCCATGAAGAGAGATGGAGAAAGACTCGTCCCAAAGGTAAAAGCCGAGATGACGGATGATGAAAGAAGAAGGATGCAAGTGAATGACAAAGCTCTCCATGTGATATTTTGTGCACTTGGTCCGGATATCTACTCCAAGGTGTCTTCAATCGAAAATGCCAAGGAGGTTTGGGACACCCTCGAGACAACATATGAGGGAACTAGTGATGTCAAGGAGACAAAGATTGTGCTACTCAATCTAAGCTATGAAAACTTCAAGATGGATCCCGATGAAAGTGTCTCCAAGATGTTTGATCGATTCTCAGTTATTGTCAACAGATTGAAGTGGTTCGACGAGATCATCCTCGAAGACAAACTAGTGAGAAAATTGTTGTACTCTCTTCCGGAGTCATGGGATGGCAAGAGAATGACTATTATTGAAGCTAGAGATTTGAAGACTCTCAAGCTTGATGCTCTTGTTGGATCTCTACTCACCCATGAGATTATGAGGAAGGGAAGAGAACAAGAGAAGAAAATAGTTGAGAAGAAGGAGTTTGAGAAGAAGAAAGTGGGAATCGCTCTAAAAGCTTCACATCAAGAAAGCGATTCAAGTGAAGATGAAGATGAGGAGATGGCCATGTTGGCCAAACGGTTTACTCGGTTCATGAAGTCAAATCGTGGAAGAAAGTTTATTAGAAAGGGAGACTTCAAGAGTAAGAGTAAGGAAGAGGAGAAGGACCAAATCACTTGCTATGAATGCAAGAAACCGGGTCACATTCGTTCCGAATGTCCTCAATTGAAGAGGAAGAGCTTTGGGAAGAAGAACAAACTCAAAGCTCAAATAACAACTTGGAGTGACGATGAGTCATCCGAGGAAGAGGAGGAAGTGACCAATCTATGTCTCATGGCCATTGATGATGAACCAAAGGTAAATTCTAACTTATCCAATTTTTATTTTACTTTTGATGAACTTCAAGATGCTTATGATGAATTGCAATAGGTTTATGATGAGTTAGTAGGAAAATACAAAGAATCCATTTTGAAAAACAAGAAAACTATTTCCGATTTGAAAAATCAAAATGAGACATTTTCTAAAGCTAACTCCGAATTGGAAAAGAAAGTTTTGTTTTTAGTAAATCTTTCAAATGATCTTAAAACAAAAAATCTTGAACTTGAAAAATTTCTTTTCGATTTTCAAGATTATCACACAAAGGAAGTGGATAATCTTAAAACATCTATTGCTATTGGGAAAAACAATTTTGAAAAAGGAAATCATTCTAAATCCCAATATGTAAAAAGAAAACCTTTTATTCCTAAACAAAGAAATTTTAATAATCAATCTAGAGGTCAAAGAGTTAGGAGTGTTTGGGTTCCTAAGGAACTCATTATTTCTAATAATATGAATGTTATTGCTTCTTGGATTCCTAAGGGAACAAAAATTTTAAAGGCTAACACTCATGGACCCAAAATGATTTGGGTACCAAAAATCAAGGCCTAATTTCTTTGTTTGTAGGGGGAGCATTGCTACAAGGCTAAAGCTTCAAGCAAAAATTCTTGGTACCTTGATAGTGGATGCTCAAGACACATGACCGGTGACAAGAGTAGATTTGTGGAACTAAAGCCAAAGAGTGGTGGAGTGGTAACTTTCGGTGACAACTCCAAAGGCCACATTGAAGGAATAGGCTCCATTGGCAACCACTCTTCTATTTTCATTGAAAATGTTTTGTATGTCAACGGTCTTAAGCATAACTTATTGAGTATTAGTCAATTATGTGACAAGGGTTTTAATGTTTTATTTGATAAAAATGGTTGCAAAATTGTAAACATTAAAACAAATCAACTAATGCTCATTGGTCATCGCATAGGGAACATATACATGGTACATCTAGATGACATTCATTCATCTCATACATGCTTAGTTGCACATGATGAACATGACTCATGGCTTTGGCATAGAAAATTAGGACATGCTAGCATGAGTGTCTTAGAGAAATTAATTTCCCTTAATCTAGTTAGAGGTTTACCCAAACTTAAATTTTCTAATGATAAAATTTGTGATGCATGCTCAAAGGGTAAACAACATAGAACTTCTTTTAAATCCATTAATGATGTCTATACTAGTAGATGTTTACAATTGATTCATATAGATCTTTTTGGGCCTATTAGAACAATGAGCTTGGGTGGAAAATCATATGCTTTTGTGCTTGTAGATGACTATTCTAGGTTTACTTGGGTTCTATTCTTAAGTACAAAGGATGAGGCTTTAGAAAAATTCATCACATTTTCTAAAATAACTCAAAATAATCTTGAACTTAAAATTTCTCACATTAGAAGTGATCATGGAACCGAATTTCAAAATCTAGGTTTCGATGAGTTTTTAAATGAAAATGAGATTAGCTACAATTTTTCCGCACCTCGCACTCCTCAACAAAATGGGGTAGTTGAGAGGAAAAATCGAACTTTAGAAGAAATGGCTAGAACCATGCTTTGCGAAAATAATTTACCTAAATATATTTGGGTGGAAGCCACAAATACCGCTTGCTATATTATAAATCGAGTAATGATTAGGCCAATTTTGAAGAAAACACCTTATGAGATTTTAAAATCTAAGAAGCCTAACATTAGCTATTTTCATCCTTTTGGTTGCAAGTGTTTTGTTTTGAATAATGGTAAAGAAAACTTAGGTAAATTTGATGCTAAAAGTGATGAAGCTATTTTCTTAGGGTACTCTTTAAACTCTAAAGCCTATCATGTATTTAATAAAAGAACTCTAGTAGTTGAAGAGTCTATACATGTTGTTTTCGATGATAACCTCCTTCCGAGGAAGGAATCTTGTGATGATGATGATGTAGGAATCCTTGATGCCATTGATGAAGGACAAACGTCAAAGGTGGATGAGGTTCCAACTAAAGATGAGGATACACAAGATCCATCTCTTGAAGCCTTGAAGGACTTGGCTCTTGAGGAAAGGGAGGTATCTTACCCAAGGGAGTTAAACTATGTCAAAGGTGGTGAAATCTTGGGTGATCCATCCAAGGGGGTAACTACTAGATCCTCTCTCAAATTAATGAATCATGTTGCATTTCTTTCGTGCATTGAGCCTAAAAATATTAAAGAAGCTTTAAAAGATGATTTTTGGATTTTGGCCATGCAAGAGGAATTAAATCAATTTGAGAGAAGTAAAGTTTGGACATTAGTTGAAAGGCCTAATAATCAATCTACTATAGGTACAAAATGGGTTTTTAGGAACAAATTAGATGAAAGTGGTAATATAGTGAGAAACAAGGCTAGGCTTGTTGCTCAAGGCTATACTCAAGAAGAGGGAATTGATTTTGATGAGACCTATGCACCCGTAGCTAGAATGGAAGCTATTAGGATGTTGCTTGCATTTGCATGTTATCATAATTTCAAGCTTTTTCAAATGGATGTGAAAAGTGCCTTTTTAAATGGTTTTATAAATGAAGAAGTGTATGTTGAACAACCACCGGGTTTTGAGGATTCAAAATTTCCAAACCATGTGTTTAAACTTACAAAAGCTCTTTATGGTTTAAAACAAGCTCCTAGAGCTTGGTATGAGAGACTTTCAAATTTCTTAATTGAAAAGGGTTTTGAAAAGGGAAAGGTGGATACCACACTCTTCATAAAAAGATATAACAATGACATCTTAGTAGTTCAAATGTATGTTGATGATATCATTTTTGGTTATACTAATGAGTGTTATTGTAAAGAATTTTCTAAGCTAATGCAAGGTGAGTTCGAGATGAGCACGATGTGGGAGCTCTCATTCTTTTTGGGACTTCAAATCAAACAAAGGAAAGATGGCACCTTCATAAATCAAGCTAAGTACGTGAATGATATGCTCAAAAAGTTCGGCTTGGAGAATGCAAAACCTCAAGCCACACCTATGAATTCTTCAATAAAGCTTGACAAAGATGAAGGAGGTAAGTGTGTTGATTCTAAGCTTTATAGATCCATGATAGGTTCTTTTCTTTACCTTACCGCAAGTAGACCGGATATTATGTTTAGTGTTTGCTTGTGTGCTAGGTTTCAAGCTAGTCCTAGAGAATCACACTTAGTTGCAATTAAGAGAATTTTTAGATACCTTAGAGACACACCTACCATAGGCCTTTGGTATCCTAAAGACTCTTCCTTTAGCCTTCATGCTTATTCGGATGCGGATTATGGGGGGTGTAAGATAGATAGGAAAAGTACTTCCGGGACATGCCAATTCTTAGGTAACATGCTCGTATCTTGGTTCTCTAAGAAACAAAATAGCGTAGCCTTATCTACCACCGAAGCGGAGTACATATCCTTAGGGAGTTGTTGTGCTCAAGTTCTTTGGATGAAGCAACAACTCTTAGATTATAGTGTTGAAGTAGAAACCATACCCCTTAAGTGTGACAACACTAGTGTCATTTGTCTCACTAAGAATCTCATCCAACACTCTAGAACTAAACACATAGAAATTAGACATCATTTTATTAGAGATCATGTTTTGAAAAATGATGTCGTTATTGAATTTGTTGACACCTTGAACCAATTAGCGGATATATTTACAAAACCTTTAGATAAAGAGCGTTTTTGGTCTCTTAGGAGAGAGTTAGGTCTAGCTAGCCTATCTTGACCTTTTAGGACCTCTTTGTGCTTAAAATTGCTTGATCTTGTGAAATTGCATGTTTGTGTGTTGTAACTCTTGAAATTGTCCATGCCTATAGTTAGGGGGAGTATGATTCTATTCAAATGTTTAGAACTGTTCATTCATCATTTGCATTCCTTTAGGAGATGTTAAAATCGAGCCTATGGTTGTTCTTTAGGCCTAAAGATGTATTTCTGGGCATAGAGTATCGATACGGCTATACGCGTATCGATACGAGTACTTCATTAAGCTTCCCAGACTTCTTCTTGCCTTAAACGGGTATCGATACGGTTAAACCCGTATCGATATGAGCTTCAATCGTTTCGATACGGATTGCATCTGTTTCGATACGAGTCTCCAACGGGCATTTTTAAAGAAATGACGTTTCTACCCCCGTATCGATACACCCTCAGGCGTATCGATACTCGATTGCACAAACAACTTTTAATTTAGCATTTAAAGTCTTCAACTTTTACCAAAACTAAAATTCCTCAAACCCTAAAAACCCTAGCCATTTTTTCCTATAAAAGGGCTCTTCCTCCCTCATATTTTCACATCACAACTCAAAAATTCTTAAAGAGGTTTTCCATCAAGCAAAGTTCTAAGATCTTTCTCATCAAATTTGGTGCTAGATTTTCTCTTCATTCTCTCAAATTCCTATAAAGGTAAAACTCTTTCTTTTTTCTTTTTCAATTTTTTTTGTTTTGTTTTGTTTTTGTGTTCATCTTCTTAACCAAAATTTTTTTTTCCAAAATCTTTTCTTCAAATTTTATTTTCAAATTTTTTTTACCTTGATTCTTAACTTAAATGGAGGAATCTAAATGCATGATTTTTCTTTTAGTTCATGGCACCCAAGGAATCTAGGAAGAGATCGCGGGTTTCTCAAACCGGTGAATCATCCAATCCCGGAGAGGTTGCACGTCCAAACTACACCCAAATCTATGAACATTCCTTTGAATCTCCCAGATCTCTCGCATATTTTCGACAATTCGAAAACTACAAGATTCGTCCAGAAAGGGTAATATCTATTCCTTTTCTTAACTCGGAGCGGTTCAAATTTGAATATCTTCCTTTGCTCCAACTTTGGAATTTTATGGATTTTCTCTCCATTCCCGATTTTTATTACCGTCTTTTAGTTTTGATCTTTTACACTAACGCCAAATGTTGTTCTAATCACAATGGGGTTGTTACCGGCATTAGTTCTTATCTCATGGGCAAGAAAATTCTCCTTGATGTCAAATCTATATGTGAAGTTTTTAATTTGGAGGATGAAGGCCTTGATGATGAGAATGCCTTAGGCCATGTTCTTAGTGGCTCTGTCACCGCCCTCAATGCTCAAGATCGGATCCTCCATTTGATGGTGTCTTGGTGGTTTAGGCCTTCCGGCGGAAAATACTCTACCATCCGTCAAGTGGATGATTTTTGGATCTGTTGCTTCCGTGAGCGAAAGCGTCCAAACCTTGCTCGAATCATGTTTGCGGAGATTGTCTATCTTGTGAAACATCGCCACACCACTCTCGTCACCTCTTTTACCTATGGTACGACCTTAAGCTATTTCTTTATGAAAAAAGGATATTGATTGCTCGTTTGACTACCCAACTCCCCTCACCGATCCTATTGATGAACGCTCTCTTGCACAGGGTAAGTTCCATTATTTTAATGGAAATTGGTTACGTCTTTCCGAGCTACCACCCGAGGCCGCGACACAAATTGAAGAACCTCAAGGTGATCAAGCTCCTCAAGCTCCTCCTCAACCCTCCATGGATGCTCTTATGGCATTCCTAAATGAGCAATTCACCGGGTTGCGCACGGATATGGGAAATCATCTTACCGCTCTTGAAACAACCTTTGACACAAGAATGACGAACATGGAGAATCGTCTAACCTCTCTTGAAGGCGGTCATCACTCCTTGAATATTTCCCTCTCCGCCTTCCATGATGAGTGGCGAAATAGCATGAGGAATGATGCTCCAATTGTCGATGAAGAGGAAGATGATAAAGAAGGCGATGATGATGCCTAGTAGCTTCTCCTTGCATCTCATGCATATCATCTAGGATATTTCTATTTATGCACTTTTGTTTTATGTTCTTAGGTCTAAGTTTTCCTTACTTTTAAACCTATGCTTTGTTTTTATGTTTTTGTTGGATTTTTAAGATTGATGCTATGCTTAATAATATTTATGTTGCCTATTTATACCTTTGCCTATATTATGCACTTATATATTGTCTCAATATTTTTGATCTAACAAAAAGGGGGAGAGAAGCTAGCTCACAAACACTTTAAAAATTTTGATTACAACTTAAAAGTTACCTAGCTTATATTAAGGGGGAGTTAACTTTGCAAAGTTTTTCAAAGTGTCAAAAAATTTTAAGTTTTAGTTTTGTTATATCAAAAAGGGGGAGAATGTAAAACATATGTTTGATTTTGATATAATTAAATCTTTAAGGATCAATTTGAAAAACTTAAAATTATTTTATAAGTCCCTTAATAAGTTTTAAACCACCAACCCTTTAAAACTGATTTGAAAAACTCAAACTCAAAATATTTTCTAAGTGTTCCAAGGCCAAACTATTGAAAACCGTTCAGGTGTATCGATACGCTTCCAGCCGTATCGATACCTTTTTTACAAAGTTGGCCACTGTCGGAACTCGTTTCGATACGCCCTTAACCGTATCGAAACACCGTATCAAAACATATTCAATCTGTATCGATACGCTCCTTCGTAAAAGTCTAAAAGTGTTTGAATGGCGTACCGATACGACTTCACCCGTATCGATACGGTTTTAACGAATTATTAAATTCAAGTTGTTTTAAATATTTCGACCGTTGGTGTCAGTTGTTAGGTAACCATATTTTAAATTGGTAGTTGACCCGTATCGATACGGTAAACCCTCGTATCGAAACGGAAATCGATAGTGAGCTATGTCGAGAAAAAGGTATCGATACTGTCTTAGCCGTTTTGATACCCCGTATCGAAACGCCTACGTGCGTTTCGATACCCCCTATTTATTGTGCACAACGGCTCTTTCTTTTCTGAGACATGTATCGATACGGCTCCCCGAGTACCGATACGGGTAGCTGCAGAAGTGCATTTATGGTGGTAAGAGAGGGTTCCAACGGCTCTATTCAAGTTCCCAACCACCCAAACGGCTAGAATTAATAGAGGAGGTATAAATTGAAGTCCTTTGAAGGTCAGCAACAACTATTCAACCTACAAGCACCATCAAAGCAAAAATCCAAACCCTTGTGCTATTCAAAGTCAAATTCTTGTACCCAACTCTAGTGTTTTTCAATTGTCATTTTGTATTGTGAGTTTGGGGTGATTAAAATTGTAATTGGGTAGACATTTATCCTTTAAGAGGAATCATTTGAGTTTACCACAACTTCTCTTTGTAATTTGAGTGGATTAAGCTTTGGGTAGAAAGCTTAATCGAATTTGTAAGGTTACCTCCTCATCCAAGAAAAGGGGAAGAATTCAAGTAGTGAATTGGTTGAAAATCCTTAGTGGGAACTAAGGTAGTGGATGTAGAGTTCATTTGGAGAACTTGAACCACTCTAACTACTTGTGTCAATTTTTATTTTTCACTCATTCTTCCCACCAAAATTTTTATTGCCAATTCACCTCCTCTTGGTCATTTGCAATTGTTTGATCAACTCAACAATTCTTTAAACAAATATTAAATATAATTATTTTATTTTATTTATTTAAATAATTAAACAACTATCCGCTGGCTATTAGATATTACATTTAAAGGACCACTGATTTCATTATGGTGCACAGGGATTGGCCGGTGCAATTTTAATGTATCAATCGACAAGATAATGCCTTAGCCGATAATCGATATGGTTGCTAAGCTTGTATGGGAAGAACCATTTGGTTATCGTAGATTCATGGAGCCTCCGGATGCTGTGGTTGCTTCATTTCAATAGGAACTCATGTAATTAGTAGGGATGGTAATGGATTTGATTGTACAAAGAAAGTATAAATCTGATTACAATTAAACTCAAATATTTATTTTAGATTTAGACATTTTTAACTGAATTTGGATCGGATTAGTTTTTGATAATATTTTTTCGGATCAGATTCAGATTAAATTGTCATCCCTAATGTTGACCCAAATTCAAGGGGTAGATCCGCAAATTTTAGTGGTTTTAGTGTATATTGTATTTCAGCCCTCTAATATTTTTATTTTAATGCAAATCAGTCCATAATTTTGTATTTTTAATTTCTTTAGTTTTTAATTTATGCCATTTAATTATGTATTTATTTATTTTCGTCCCTTGTTTGTTAACTACATTCAAATTTTTGTTTATTATTTATGCTTTTTAATTGCTTCCTATTTTAATTCATAATTCCAAGCTAATATATCTTAACTTTACCTTGCAATTTCACATCATTTACTATTTTATTCACTAAATTCTTTAATTTTCAGTAATTCATTGATATTTACATTTATTTATTTTTCCATTGTATGTATTTTCTTGTTTGTGTGTCTATGATTTTATTTTACATTTATTTTTTTTATATTTATTTATATATGCGTAATTGCATATGATATACGTAGAGATATTACACTATATTAAGTTTAGTTCATAGATGTAAATTATAATAATTATTATTATTATTTAACTTGTATTTTTAGTACATTTATATTTTTATTATCACTTTTAATATGGATATATATGTAAGTTAATTATGTTTTTACTATTATTCCAAGTTACCTGATATATATTTATGTTTCTTTTAATGTGTTTAGTTTAACTTTTTTACTTTATATATGATGTCTTATCATTTTAATGTAAATATTATAGATGATATTTTGTTTTAAAGAATTAAAAGTCATAAATGTTTTGATTCGAACTAGAATATGGATTGGACTCAGATTGAATATGGACTTGGATCAAATTCAGATTGGATCATGGCAATATACATATAAGATCCGCCTCCTATTAGGACTCGAACTCTTTTTTCAGATTCAAACTTTTTCCAATCAGATTTGGATCGAATTTTTTTCTTCAGATCGAATTTGAATCGTATTCGGATTAAATTGTCATCCCTAATAATTAATTTGAGTTTTTTATTAAATAAAAATGTATTATATTCTTATGCCGAGATTCGAACCTATATAAGATTAGGTAATATGAGTATCATTAACATGGGGGCTATTTGTAGATCTCGTAATTAGCCTGAATTAGTTTACATTTTCTTTACCATTCAAAAAGAAAACATTGAGATTAGGATACAAGTGGTAGTATGTTAATTAATTAGGCTTTAATTTCATACAACTTTCTCAAGAAAACCCGATAATAAAAGATGGGAGAAATGAAAAAGGAAAAAAAGAAAACTCATTGATTATTTCAGTTGGATTAATAATTAGTCTTAATATTCAGTAAGTTCAGATTTTAAACTTTGTTTTATCTCACATTTAATATTTTTATAGATTTAGGATTCTTCTACACTGTTTTACACTTATTTCTGATTATTGTATTAATAAGTGTAATATAATTGAAATTAAAACTTTTAAATTTGAGATAATCAATTTATTTTTGCTCGTAAAATATTATTATATTCTACTACTAATTTCAATGATTCATTTTCATTAGTTCAACTATCTCTAAAAAAATTAAAACAAAAGGCTTACAATTTATCAATAAATTATATTTTTATATAGAAATTAATAGAAGTCCAAAAATGAATAAAAGGGGAGACCATGTTCAACCATATCATTGAATAATATGGAAGTAAGATTAAATGGACACATCACATGGTTGTGGAAGAAGTGATGTGTGCATCCTAACAGAAATGAAAGCTTTCATTATTAGAGTTTGATTGAAGCAAAAAATTTCAAACCAAAGGCACAAAAGCATGTGCCACACATGACCCACTTTACCCTTTCAATTTTAATTAAGCAAACTGACAAAAATATGTCTAACGTTTGCATGTTTTGTTATTTAGTTCCTTATTTTTTGGAGTAAACAACCCTCAATATTTTAGTTTGGTCCAAATATACCCTTGTTAGATGAAAATTGTCAGTCAACTAACGGTCAACGGCTAATGTTGACTAGACTTGTCACATGTTAAAATTTGCTTACGTGCCAGCATCATATTCACCACGCGTCAACATCATATTCGACACATGTCACCATCCGAATCGACCACGTGTCACCATAAAGAAGGATATCACAAAATATTTTTTTTAAATATGACGTGACATATGCCACATCAATCAATCTTAACGCGTGACATGTCCAGTTAAAATCAACCGTTGACCTTCAGTTGACTGATAGTTTTCATCCAACAGAAGCATATTTGGACCAAATTGAAACGTTGGAGATTGTTTGCTCCAAAAAAGAATAGGAGGCCAAATGACAAAACATACAAACCTTAGAGGCATCTTTTGTCATTTTGCCTTTTAATTAATACTTGTCTTGCTTAAATCACTTTCCCTTTTATATCTATATAATCTACTTACATAAATGTTGTACGAGTTTTATACATATTCAGAATTTTTGTACAATTTAAACAATTATATTAGCATGCACAAAATAAATCGTTAGATATTTTAAAATAAGTTCATATATTCTAAGTATTTGAACTTGACTTGATTTTGCAACTTAGTACTTAACTTTTTTTTTCTAATTAGGTAGCTAAACTTGACCTCAAGATTCAATTTATCACTTAAACGTTTTATACAATTAGGTCCAAAACTTTTTTTTTAAATTTAAATCAGTACATGAACTTGACTTCATGATTTAAATTTGTTCAAATAATTCATTTACCATAGATACTAAATTAATAAATATTAATAATTAATATCTAAGGCCCCGATGGAGCTATAAAGAAAGTAAAAAACAATTTCTTAAAAAGATACTTATTAGGGTATTAATTTTTTATATAACATCTCTAAGTATCTCTAAAAACCTATCTTAAAACTACATTTTTGTTATGAATATTTATATACGTGGATGTCTATTGTTGCATGTGCAAAGTGCCCCGCAATTGAGCAAGTATACACGTCTCAAGTAATAAAGGGATGAGTATTGAGTATCGTCTCCACAGGGATTGGTGTGAATTCTAAAGTTTATTGTCTCGCACTGAAAAGAAATAAAAGTAAAGAACACATGTGATTTGATTAGGTTTTTAGAATAATCTAATAAACAGAAAGTAAAATAAGCTAGTAAACTAAAGAGTTGAGTAATCAAGATGAGAGAATGGGCCATATTATATTACGTCGTATTGTGGAAACCAATCGGAACTGTCTTGGTTTTAGAATGCAACAAACACCGAATTGCCTCGGAAATAACCAAAGCTAGTGTCGCGGCAAAAAGTTAAGTAACTACCTCGACAATCCCTTGCTGGGGCAACAACCAAGAACGTCAAGGTTCAGCAAAGCTTCCTTCAGTGGCTCTTGTAGAGCGTTTGAGTGTTCTCTATTTATGAGCGCAAGTGCACACTCTTGTCAAGTTATAGTATAAAAGATACCGTCTCCCACGGGGATTGGAGCAGCTTCTATGAATGGTTTCCTTCACAAAGATTTAGTAATTGCGCAATTAAATCTCGCGATGTGGAAATATAAAAACACAAGTAAAAATAAAGATAGTGATGAGAGGAATAATAGGGAGAGATTAGGTTGATAGATTGGGTAAGACAAATGTAGCTCAGTGGCCTGTGGACTGCATTGTAAAGTTTGAGCATGTTTTGCGCTGCCATGAATTGCTGCCTCGGCGGGATGGCGGGCGGCAAACTACGAACCTGTCACGCGGCCGCAACAGGTCACTACCACTGCAGGAGTATACTATCTCGGCAGGTGGAACGGAAAGAAGTCATGGCGGCAAGTCTAGCAGACATTCCAAAGTTCAGCGGGATAGTCGACAGTGATCCCTCCTATTTCTAGGTTAGGATGCTCGAACACTCACGTGATGTAGGCAATACCTAGCAATCTCAACGCCAACCTAACACAGGCAAGTTCATTCGATTGGTGATCCCTCTTAGCCTCTGAAACTTGTGGACTAGTGTGGAACCAAGTTAGTCACGCCTTTGCATGTTATGACCGTGCTTAACCCTTTCGTGAGCCTTGCACTTTCGTGCCCGACAAATGGATTTTCTCTTCAACTAACTGGTGTAGAATAATTGAAAGAATAAAGAGCATAGATTAAGCAAACTTTGGAATTTTATTGAAAACAACTCAAAACTATTACAATCGTTTCCCTCAAGCTACTTTACATACACGCGCCTAAACCCTAGGAGAGTTGGGCCGCGGCCCCCAACAACTCCAACCTATCTAACTACATCTCGTTGTGCGGCTGCTCAGGCTCGCATCCCCTCACCCTTGTCACCCTCATGCCCCTATACCCTTACATACATTGGGTATATATAGGGCTCATAGCCTAAGTTTGAGTCCTCCTTGAAGTAGGAGTTCTAAAAGTAAGTTACATTAAATACAAACTCCTTTATACTTTAAATATGGACTCTTTGGATGTTGCCTTCTTCCGTAAGTAAGGATAAGTGCTCCTACTTATCGGTCTTGGATTAGCTCTATCGGCTGCTACAGACTTCAGAAAATTGTAAGACTGGGCTCATTGGGCTTAGGAAATTGCACTCTTTAAATCGCGACCCATCTTGGCTAAGTCGGTGTAACTCCCGCGAGCGGCACTTGGTGGCAATACTGCTTTGGCAGCGTCCTTGGCGGCATCTGGAACTGCTTCAGTACAACTCCTTTTGTTCCAGCTTTTTGTCTTGTCCTGTCCTCTCATCTCCTAGCTATAGCACCTGAAAATATAAAGTAAACTAAAATAGTAACTTTTCTCAACCAAACACAAAATATTCAATAGAAGCGTGGTAAAAGAGAAGATATTGTTATAATGCATGCAATGCACCTAAATATGCCTAAATGAGCTTAAGAACAACAATAATACGGGCAGGAATGTGTACAAAATATAGAACTCATGGACACTCTACACACCCCAAACTCGAACTATTGCTTGTCCTCAAGCAATGCAACCTAGCTAGTAATCCTACCCTTAGCACAAAATTAATAGAAACACTAGCTTTTAACTTGATTTCTCACCTCAAGGCCGTGGCACCTATTTTCATGTTAGTGATAGGGGATGGCATGAAATAACTAGAAAGGATACACATTGCTACCTTGGCAGCACAGTTGGGCACTTTTGTTTTCTTTTTCTGATCATGGCTTTAAGGGCTTCAGCTCATCACAACTATTCTCCGGGTCTGAAGCTAAAATAGGTGCACTCTACGAAACTCCGAACCTTTTGAATAGAGTCAACCCGTGAAGACTTTCATTCACTCTTGCTAATTTGTCCGTCGCTTAGTTTAGATTCATGGACTTTGATAGCAGCGAAGTGTCCTTACTCATGATCCTTCCTAGAGCCTGTTTCGGGCACCTCTAGGGTATTTGAACTTCATGCCTAGAGCCTTTTTCGGGCACCTCTAGGTTTTTCATCATTTTTTATGTGATGTTGTGGCGGCAAACCTGTATTCAATCAAGGAATTTTTATTAAGTAAGGCAGGCAGTGTTAAACACAAAACTCAAGCAAAAATTCAGCATTTAGCAGACAAGTGTAAAGATAAATGGCAGAAAGAAAATAAAATTTTCTAAGGCTTTTTCATGCTTCTTCCCATAGTTAGCTTAAAAAAATTAGAATGGTGCGAATATAAGTAGTCAGCTAAACTATCACAGGCACAAGTTTTTAAGCTAAATATTTCTATTTCATTAAGTGCTAGGGGCAGCATTTACATATGCATTTAAATGTTACTAAATGAATCTAAAACAAAGAGGACTAATTCCCCCCAAACTCAAGGTTGACATTGTCCTCAATGCCTCTACAAAAATAAAAAACAAAACATAAACTATAAAAAGAAAAATTAAAAGCAGAAAAAAATAAAACATAAAAGAGAAAATAAAACATAAAAATTAAAAAGAAAAGAAAAGAAAATTTTGGGCCGCGACCCCCAACAACTCCAACCTATCTAACTACATCTCGTTGTGCGGCTGCTCAGGCTCGCATCCCCTCACCCTCGTCACCCTCATGCCCCTATACCCTTACATACATTGGGTATATATAGGGCTCATAGCCTAAGTTTGAGTCCTCCTTGAAGTAGGAGTTCTAAAAGTAAGTTACATTAAATACAGACTCCTTTATACTTTAAATATGGACTATTTAGACGTTGCCTTCTTTCGCAAGTAAGGATAAGTGCTCCTACTTATCGGTCTTGGATCAGCTCTACCGGCCGCTACAGGCTTCAGAAAATTGTAAGACTAGGCTCATTGGGCTTAGGAAATTGCCCTCTTAAAATCGCGACCCATCTTGGTTAAGTCGGTGTAACTCCTACCCGGGCGACACTTGACGGCAATACTGCTTCGGCAGCGTCCTTGGCGGCATCTGAAACTGCTTCAGTACGTCTCCTTTTGTTCCAGATTTCTTCCATGTCCTATTCTCTCCTCCCTTCTCCTAGCTATAGCACCTGAAAATATAAAGTAAACTAAAATAGTAACTTTTCTCAACCAAACATAAAATATTCAATAGAAGCATGGTAAAAGAGAAGATATTGTTATAATGCATGCAATGCACCTAAATATGCCTAAATGAGCTTAAGAACAGCAATAATACGGGCATGAATGTGTACAAAATATAGAATTCATGGACACTCTACAACTCCTCCTTATCATTAAGTTGAAATATTGTTAATGTGCAGGCCTTGATAATACTTCCTAGCGTGAACTAAGGGTGAATACCAACCAATCTTACACTTCTTTTAGCCATTGAAACTCGAACTTATTCCTAAGCTGAGTTAGTTTTCACCGATTGGGATGAAAACCATGCTTATCCGTTTTGTGAGTCTAACTCTCCTGATATTAGACAAATAGATGCATTCACAATTTCCTCTCTCGATTCAATTGCAAGAAAACGTAAACACTGAGAATAAACAAACCTTGAACTAAAATTGCATTAACAAAAGCTTAAACAAAATCCAACCATTTTTTCACAACTACTAAACAATACAATCTAAACCCTTAGAAGAAATTAGAACATGTTATCAATGTAAGCTCACTACAAATTCTCTCAACTCTCAATTACTCCGTGTCTTCTTGATGTCCGGCTTTGACTTCTTATTTATAGAGAAGGTCTAGGTCAAGTCCTTCTTGAGGATGAAGTCAAGTTAGAATTAAATACATTAAAAGAAAAGATCTTCTTTTAAGTATTATGTTATTCTTCCTTAAAACCCTCTCACATGCATGAAATCTTCTCTTGAACTTTCTTCGGCGTTTTCATGATCTTTCCGTAGTCCGATCTTCATGCAAAGTACATAGAAAAATTCATCTTTTCATGCTCTTCAAAAAACATACCACTTTGCATGTTTTCTCCCTTGTCGACTGTGTCTGGGCATTGCCTCGGCAATGGTCTGTCTGTCTTTTCCGCTCAGCAGGGCTCTATCGCATGATTCAGTTTCCTTTAGTAGAAACTGACATCCACGGTTGGCTTGATCTAAACCGTCGTGAGATGGTTCTGCATCATTCCTTCCTTTCCTTCACTTCCGCGGTAGTGCTTGCCCGGGCAGTGAGTAATGAAATCGGCACCTGCACCAAACACACAATAAAACAGTACCTTTTCCACCAAATAAACCAAACATAAAGATCAAACATGATAAAGATGAGATCAGTGTGATTGATGCATGGAGGGCTACAATGTGACTCAAATGGGTGTAGATTTAGCAATAATTGTCATAGAAAAATGGTGAAATTATAGTACTTATACTTTTTGTTATGAATATTTATATATGTGAATGTCTGTCATGATAAGAACTTTATGAAAGAGATTTGATTTACTTTATCATTAGTAATAGTATCTTCATTAATTAAAGTTTAATGAATTATGTACTTCTTATGCCTATAAATAAATGATTTGATGAAGGCATTGTACACAAGTCTATATTTGAGAATAATACAAATCTCTCTCTTGCTCTCATCTCTTTGTCCTTTAATTCTTGTTCGTTGTTCTTTGTTATTTTATTCACAACACGTTATCAACACGAGACTCTAACCAACCGAGGTCTTATCGTTCAAATCCCAAAGAGCCATGAGTTCGCTTGAAAAAAATTAGTCAGAAATCAAGTCTCTCCAAAGACGATAGTTATCTAACTGATCGACACAGAAGTCATGAACATGTTGAGAACTTCGATCTCTGTTTGGATTATGATTCGTTCTTGATTTGGTAAAAAGAATCAGATATCTAATTGAGGTATGAAATTTGTTTCTCATTATATTCTTTTTATGATTTACCATAATTATTATTAGTATTGATAAATACGTACAATAATCTAATTTCATTAATTAGACTTTTTTATAAAGGGAAAAAGTCATAAATAACATTACAACTAGGATACGAGATTTTAAAGGATTTATATTCACTTAGTCCATTATTTTTTCAAGAATCGTGTAATCTATTATTTTATTCTATTGATGAGATTTGATATTTTTAACCGTATTTTGAGTTTTATATGATATGTTTAAATGGCGTGGTAAGAGACGTGACATAAAGAAATTGTGGGAAGTTGTCTTGATCATTCGCTATGTCTTTATTGTCCTCGAGAGAAAAATCATTATTGGTAAACTCTATTTTTATTTTTATTCTGTAAACTACGATTTTAATGTGCGATAAATCATGATGAATTTCAATCTATAAGAAGACTATTATAAAGCTTATATTTGCTCAAAAGCTATATTTCTTCTTCGTCAAAAAACTAGACTATAGACTTCTCTAAATTTCAAGTTACAAAAATTCATTTTGATCCAAAAAGTTTTATGGGAGGCATTCCCTGAAGTGAATGCAAGCATGATGTTTATTCCATGCGATTGTTGGATCTGTTTCATTTCTTGAAGTGAATGCAAGCATAATGTTTATTCCATGCGATTATTGGATCAGTTTCATTCCCTGAAGTGAATGCAAACATGGTAAATCACTATTCAATTAGTGACGTAACTTTGATATAATCCAAGTATATTGGTTGGACTTCTCATTTGCGAGACTACTGGTCTCAAAGGAGTTTTTTAAAGGACCTTGTGGACTGGTTTAAAAATGCCGCGTACGTGGATTAAATATTTGTTCTCTGTGATGAGGATATGTTAATAAAAACATAATCCATTTTTCACGCAAATAATGTTGTCATTAGACACAATATCGTAAAAAAGGTTTCAAAGGCTCACTGACTCTACTCCATTCCTTGAAGTGAATGTGGGATTATATTATAAAAAGAATAAAAGCCACATTAGAAGTTGTGGTCGTGGTCGAGGCCATGAATATAGACATGGACAATATGATCATTTTAAGAATGTTTATACCTATCAGAAGTGGGGTTATAAGGTTGACAAGAGTTATAAAGATCTTTATAAGGAAGTAAAATCCTTTTTATTAACAATGTGATGTTATAAACCATTGGTCTCATATTTGTCATACGCTGAAAAATCAACAATCATTGAATGATAAAGGAAAGAAAATAGAAGCAAATTTTGTTTGAGAAAATTACGAAGATGATATTGGTCCAACTTATTTGAACATTGTTGGTCCAACTCATTTGAATGTTGTTGATTTCTTTATAACCCTCGAAGGAAATAAATCATCTTCTAATTATTCTCATAACTTTTAAGAAAATTATTTATCTTTTTATTTATTTTCTTTATGTTTATTTACTTTACATATTAATTATTTACGTTTTATATTTATATTTATTTATTTTGTTTAACATGATTACTTATCAAATACAATTTTTGGTGACGATTTATGTTTAACAGAAGTATAAGATATATTTTCTCATTTAAATGCAAGAGAAAAATGCGAGTACCATATCTCAAAGTATTGAAAATATTGATGCTCTAGAGAGCAATAAGTTCTTGAGAGAAAGCATATTATGAAAAGTGGAACATTGCGAATATTGTAATAATTACTGCTAATGGTAATGATATAATCACTACTAGAAGTGAAATTTTTACGAAGAGCGATATGAGTTTGCAAAATAATCCTTCGGGAATTATGTATAACATATTTTATCAATTGACATTTGAAATAAGTCAATATGGATATAAGTCCTGATAGCTAAAAAGTCACTTGAAAGCTCTATAAGAGCTATAGATTGCTGCCAAAAGATAATTTTCATTGAAAGCTCGAAAAGAGCTAAATATATTTCTATTCAAAGGAATAGTTTTGATGGTCGTACTAGACATGTACAAGTGAGATTGAATCACATGTTAAGGTAAACTAGAAGTTTACCAAATTTAGAAATATATATATACACATGTATATAGTTGACATGATCGGTTAGAAAATCCTGATCAATAATGATGCGAAAGCTATTAAGATTTATATGCACATTTATTAAAAGGGTAATCTTCACTTGTGGTCCCTTTTGTTTGGAGTTTGTTTTATTTTGGTCAATAGAATTCAAAAAAGATTATTCTGGTCACTTACGTTTAGAATCGTGTCTATTTTGGTCCTTTGATCGTTAGTCTCTATTACTTAAAGAAAATTAATTTCTAATTTAACCCCAAAAATTTTAAAGCTTCATTTTTTACCATCTTCCCCAAAAATTATATAACTAAAACCCAAAAAAAATTAAATACCTTTCTTGTCTGGGTTTCTTCTCCAGGGTTACCGCCACCGCCAAGAACCTCCATCGCAATCGTCGCCTCCGACACTCTTCTTATTTTTCAAAGCTCTCTGCTCCTATCCTCGCTTGCTGCACCTTACACAAGACTAACTCATTTCGGCGTACCGATTTCTCTCGAAGGTTTTCTTTGGCCAACAGCTCTATTGAAGATAGAGTATGCCTTTAAAACATTGTAAAGAGACCTTTGGCCAGGTCCATGTCTCTACTAAAAGAAAACATATGTTGGAAAGGTACGAGATATATCTCGAATTATATTCAGTTCTGATACAGACGTCTCATAAAATACAAGTTGTTGCAAAGGCAAAAAGTTCAAATTTTATTAACCCAAATGTTACATAAAGTAACACCAAACAATTTTGACATCATTATACTCTGTAATGCCAATTCATGTACTTTTCACTATGATGTTTGAATAGTCAATATTGATTCTTACATTAACTCAAGAAAGTTAATACATTTTTTCACAAACCTTCTTAATCAACCTTTTGTTTTAAACCACAACAAATATGTAACCTTAAATGACCAGTTGGAAACTATTCGTGATTCACCACTTAGGTATTGTAGGGTGTCTGGAAGGGAATGGTCCAGACATAACTAATTTGGCTCTACCACTAGTATTTCTCAAACAAAATAGCATGTTCTACAAGGGATAGAGCTTTATAGAAACTTCCTAATAATACCCAAAACAATCATATTAAAAGCTTGGTAGAAACTTTCCTTGTAATTTATATGATAAGTTTCGCTGCCATCTGTTCCAATAAGTACATAGGCAGGCATTAAAACCAATTTTGTTACAAATTGGAAGCAATGTTATAGTCCCCTAATGTTGAGGTTATTGGGTGCATTTTAGCAAATGCAATCTTCTTTTTCTCTTTTAATTTTTCACCTTTTAGTGACTCAACCGCAATTTGATGAAAGAAACATTAAACTTAACAAAAGTATGTCTCAAAAATGCCGATAAATAAAATAACATGAATTTTCAGAGGGCAATAAGTTGAATGAAAATAGTATCCATGAGGTAAGAACTAAACACTTAAAGGCTGCACTTGGATTTGAAAATAGAGTGTAGAACATATGATAAACGAAAATTAATAATGAATCTAAAAGCAGGTGTACAATTTAGCTATCCTCTTATGACTAAGAGCAAGAGATTAGCATATGATGTGCGAGGAAATGTTGTTGCAATGAGTTTCTAATTTAACCTAGACAAGAAAGGTATTTAATTTTTTGGTTTTAGTTTTATAATTTTTGGGAAAAATGGTGAAAAATGAAGTTTTGAAAGTTTTGGGGTTAAATTAGAAACTAATTTTCTTTAAGTAACGGAGATTAACGACCAATGGACCAAAATAGGCACGATTCTAAACGCAAGTGACAATAGTTAAATGGGAGAAAGAATGAAGATGACAATAGTTATCATCCAATAATGGAATTAGGAAATATCTAGTTTACCCTTTGTTAAATCCTTAATCATGTAATTAACCAAGGGCAAATGGGAATTCATGAATTTATCATTCAATCTTTATATTCTCCAATTGTTTCGATTTGGTCACCTTAAAATTGACCATTAATTATTTCGATCTTTCAATTAAGCCACTAATTAATCTAATTAGCTTAATTACATGTTCAACTTAGCTATCAATTTAAGTAATTAGTTTCAATATTATTAAGATAGGATTTAGGGCATTACAAATATGAGTTCATTCATCCATAAATGTGGAAAGTTTTATATGATTTTAGTATATGCATCTACATTGTTTTATCAACTTACAACCAGAAGTTTGTGAGATTGATTCTAAAAGGATTCAGATTATGCAATTAAACTATTCGTCTTGCAAAAGCTTGTGGGTTTATATTTTAGGCTATATCAGTTGAAATAACTATTACAAAGCCTATTGATTATGAACAAAATAGTTTAGCAAAATTTTGATTGGATGCCTCCTCTTTAATAGCTAAACTATGAGAAAAATACATTTATATGGTATTTCCATATAACAACACTTATGTGCATCAAGCCAACGAGTTATCATAAACTCCCCGTTATGATTAGTTTTGGTCAGAAGACATACATTTTTCATTTTATAATTTTGAATGTGCGATACATTGTTGAATTGCTCCACCACAACGCACAAAATGGATAAATAAAAAGAGTTGCGAATATATATTGAGTATGAATCTATTTTTATGTTTAAATTCTTAAATATTAATTGGAGAATCATTTATGACATGATTTTTCTTAACATTAGGGGGAGATAATAATCAGTTGGGTAAAAGAAAATGAATTATCATTATATAGATCCTCGTATATGAACCAGAAGTTTATAAGATAATTCATGTTATTACATGTCAACTGCAAGACATATTTACTGACCCAATGAGAGTAACTAAGTCTCATATACCAGCTGAAATGCTCTAGATTTGAATTACATGTTAGAGCGAATGGATGTAAATCGTGCATAAAGCATGAAAATTGATTCCAATGATCAAAATTCTCGTAAATGGAAAGTAATATAAGATGGTGTAAAACCCATGTTTGATTTTGATATAACAAATAATCTAAGGACTAAATTGCAAACTAAATAAATTTTTAAGTATTTAAAAGACTCACATTTGACAAGTAAATTTTAGACTTAAAGTGTTTTGAAGTCAAAACTTAAACCCCATCAAATTTTCTAAGTGTTTCAAAGCCAAAATACTCAAAATTGCCCAGACGATTCGAAACACCCCTGTTGCGACCGTTTTAAGACTCGTTTGTGGAAAAATATCCTGACGATTAAGGTTTTAGAAATTAGGGTTTTCATTTTAATTCGATCTTGAAATTAGGGATTTTTCATTTTTAATCAAATTTCCTTTATTTGCTTAAAAATCATTTTGGAGTCGCCACCGGTCACTTTGGTAGACCGGACACCATAAAATACGTACCAGAGATTCTTTTAGTAAAATTCGGGTTCGGGATCCGGTTACGTGTAGGGAAGGGTTAGCACCCCTACAAACGCCCATTATCGGCACCTTATTAATTCTACGTGGCATTTTGGAATTTCGAACATTAATCTGAATTTAATTAAGTCTTTTAATTGTAAAATAAATTTCATTTCGAATGGGAATATCCTTTTGCAAGAAAATACATTTTAGACGAATATAAGTCTTGAAACGTCCAATTACATTAAGACACTTCAGTTTATAGTCAAAATATATCTCAACACAAAAGGTTTAATGCATGACCAATTATGTTGTTGTTCATTTTAAGTAAACCCTAATTAGGCTCCATTGATTTAAAAATCTATGAATATTATTAATTTTTGGACTTTAGTGGTAACATCCGAATAATTTGGACATTACTCATATTAGGCCCAAAAGTAATAATATTCCTAAAACTAATGATACTAGTTGTTCAATCGTATTTCGATTTTATTTAATTTTTTATGTGAATTCCATTTTCTAAGTTCAAATGGAACATTGAATTTCTTATTTGAATATCCATTGATTAACATTACAATGTGATACTAGCCAATTTAGGACATTCAAACATTTATTCAATATCCATTTATTTGCTACAATGTCCTATCCTACTCAATTATTTAATTAAAAAATCTATACTAAAGTTTCTAAGTAAAGCAATTAAGTGATTAAATCTCCCTAACATGTATAATATGTGCTTGATTAAAAATCATGCAATCATACAATTAAATAAGCAATGAAATAAAACAATTAAATAAACAATTGGACCAATTCCAGGACCAAAGTGAGTTAAATTAGAACTTGGATCATCAATTTACAAAGAGATAGGTGACTGAAACGTAAAGGAAAACAAACCCAAATGCTTAATTCTAATTTTCCTAAAAAGTCAACCCAAACCCAAATAAAGAAATAAGCCCAAAATTTTCTATTATTTTTTCTTAACTCGGTAGCCCATTTATAATCAAAGAGGAGCCCAAATCTCATATAAAAATTAGTCCACATTTTACTAATAAGCCAACGGCCCACTAGAACTGGCCTAAACAACCTGGTCGACCTTAATCACGGGTTATGTGGCCCCATATCCAGACCCATTTCAAAACACACGAACCCTATCCAACCCGACTCCCAAAACAACGTCGCATGCCTAAGGCTATAAAACCCCTAACCCGGTTCAACTCTTCCATTTTTCCCATTTCCAACTCTACCTCAACTCATGTCAACCCCAAAAATCCTCTCTACCCTTCTCTTTCCGGCTGTCGAAGGCGACGCCGACCTCCATCGATCTTCGTTGTAACACCCGTGCCTTAGGCCTAGAAGTTAACCGGGTTTTAGTCGGGTTAAATAAATAGTTAATTAAGACAACTCAACTTCAAATAGTGACCTAATTAAGTTTAATTTAAAAAGAGGAGGACTCATAATGTAATTTACCCAAGCTATTTGAAAAAGGATGACAACTTTTCCATATTGTCATCTTTTTCCCCTTTCTTCCTCAAAAACCCATGTAAAACCTCCCTCCTCTCTTTCAAAACCTCTCAAATAGCAAATCACTATTCCATTCATTTTCAACTTCAATCCAAGGGCTTTTTGAAAGGTAAAGTCATTTTTCTTAATCTCCTCTTTACCCTCTATTTAACCATTGTCTTAGATTTCAAAAATAAGGAGATTTGGAAATTAGGGTTTATGTTGAAAATTTGGGTTTTAATGGGGGTTTTCAAATTGTTTTGAGAAATTGTGTTGGGGGTTTTGTTAATCATGCTAAAGTACACAACATATATGAATTTGATCAATTTTGGGTGAAATTTTCGTAGTGGGTCTTTAGGGCAAATTTTGGGGTATTAAAATTTGGGTTTTTGGTAAGTTTAATGTTGGATTTGAAGGGCCGATGGTGTACCTAAGTTAGGAGGGTGTTTTGGGACGTTTTGGAAGCCATTTGGGTGCTTGGAATTGGGTATTTCAGCCCTTGGTTGTAGGAGTCCGAAAATTGGGATTTTGGAGATGTTATGTGGTTTGGAAAATTGTGGAAATGGGTTGTGAGTTGCAAAGTAGATTGATGATTGAATTAGCATTGGGTTGAGAAGTAATGTATGTGTTTTGTGTGATTAGAATCAAGTTTGGGCATCGGTGAAGCATCGGAAGTGAACCCGGAAGGTTGAAGGTTGTGGCTTGCTTGGTCTTGTGCTTGGAAGCTTAGGTGAGTGGTTGTTTGCTTTTAAAGGTTTTAAATTAGTTGGTTCGAGTATATGGACTAGGTTGGGCTTGGTAGACCCACCTAGAGTTAGGATTAGGGTGGTAGCCTAATCCTAATCTTGATCTAAGCCTTTGGATGAACTCAAATGTATGAATGTATATTCCTCGTATGTCTTGTGTTATGAATGCTTATGTATATTGTTTTATACATGTGAATTGAGGCATGGGTTGTATTGCTTAAAGCATGCATGGTGATGGTTCATGATTGTGTCCATGGTGAGTACGTGCTAAGCACGGAAATGATTGAAATGGGTAATGTGGAATGAGTAAAATATTGGCACTAGTATACTTAAATACAAATGATCGATCATTAGGATGTTAGTGTGTACACATGAGTCTAAAGTCGCGCGTGGCCTTGGTGGCGTTGAGTCACCAAGGAGGAGTACGGGTTCGCCCGGAATTGTAATTGAATATAGTTGGTGATGAGTGGAATCCCATCGACGGGGCGTGAGGATGAGTGGAATCCCCTCCGCTAGACCGGTGATGAGTGGAATCCCACCGAGGTAATGTGGTTGTTGGATATGAGTTTCCAACGTGTCTATCCGCGTATTTGAGTCATAACTAGGTGCCAATGTGGATTGATATGTGTATCATTGTGTTGGGATTTATGAGCTGTTTGGATGATTAAATGTGATTACATGTATGGTAGTGTCGAGCTCATGATTATGGCATATATGTGATATATTGCTCATGCATCTATATCTTGTGGACTCTTGGTAAATGTAAATTGCCTTGGCTAGATCGTGCTCGGACCCTGCGATGTTGAGGTTTGTTTTTAGAGCTTACCCTCACTAAGCATCATTGCTTACGCTCTCTTTGTTCAACATTGCAGATCCCTAGATCGTGGGTTGCTCGGGCAAGTGGAGGGCCTCCAAGTGTGGTTTTGGACTTAAGTTCATCAAGTATGGTTTTAATGTTAAGACATGTAATAGTTTAAGCAATGGGATGTGTAAGACTTGTTGGTTGTTGTTGGTTGCTAGGAGCATGCTTAGACTCTATGTTATGTTGCTTTTGTGTGGCTTGTGATGCCATGTTTAAGTTGTTAACCATGCCTAATTTGCTCTCTTGTATGTTGGTTAAATGCTTAGAAACCATGGTTAAGGTTGGATGTTGTTTGATTGGATGTATGTGTGTTGATTGTTGCCTTTGTGTTAGACATGTTTAAACCTTGTTGAAGCATGCTAGTATTGTTAGTAAGCCTTGGGTTGTTTTGCTATGAAGTTATAGGGTGCCTTGGTGGTGTTTTGGGGCATTCTTGTGCCTCAAAACAGCCCAGAAAAGCCTGCAGACAGAGGGTGTTTCGGAACGGGTCCCCGTGTTCCGAAACGGCCCCTGTGTAAATGGCTTGCCGTTTCGAAACGGATGAGGGTCGTTCCGGAACGTTTTCGCTACTGGAATTTTGAGAAATTGGCGAGATGAAGCCGTTCCGAAACGGGCCTCTGAAGTTCCGAAACGGTCAAATCTCGTTGACCACGAGATATTGACCGTCAAGGTCGTTCCGATACGGGTCTCCCCTGTTTCGGAACGGTCACCTTATGGTTGACCCTGGCCTTTGACTAAGTCAAGGCGTTTCGGAACACCCTTTAGGTGTTTCGAAACGGCCTGCTGTAATGAAGAAAAATGGACTGTTTGCTTTTGTTTGGTCGGTAAATGTTTCGTTGCTTGTATCTTCCGATGTTGGTCTACACATAGGAATTAAATATGCATCTAGAGAAGACTAAGGTTAAAAAGAAATTTTCTGGGTCGTTAACCGAGGGGAAGCCTTAACGGGTTTCTCTTCGGTTTTCCCCGTGTGGCCCACTCGGACCGGTCATCCGACCAGACCGGGACGAGGGGGTTACACTTGTCTTCGGTCTTCTTCTCCGGCCGAAATTCCTTTCCGGTCACCTTTCCCATCCAGACTGAAACTTCGGTTGTCACACCCTAAAATACCCTAGAAAAAATAATAAGAAATTAAAAATGAAAAGTGGAAATATTTTATACTCAAACAAAGATTAGAGTGAATTAATAGAATTAAAACAATAATAGTAACTAAGTGTATGTCACATAAATAATGTATGATCATATAGTGGAATAAACTTATAATATGATATATATAACATAAGATAGTGGGTTATTAGTGGAATAAACTTATAATATGATATATATAACATAAGATAGTGGGTTATTAGTAAGATTAATACTTGGCTGTTAGGTAACCATGTGTCCCATTATAATGAATTGGAGACACACGGTAGCTACATACAAATAACAAGGAAAAACTTCATTGTTTTTCCTTCTCTAACACACTACCACCAAACCAAACTAAGAGGAGAGAGAGGATTTGAGAGCTTGAAAATCTGGGGAAAAAATAGAAGCAAAACAAGAAGGAAAATTTAAAGTTTGAAGGCTGGAAATTATACTTAGATTACATGCATGTTCATTCAAGTTCAAGTAAGTGTCTATTGTGTTGCTCAATTTAGTCTTAGAATTATGTTGTTATCTTGATGAATTATGGGTTTAATCTTGGTGGAAATTTGTTGTTAAATACTTGATTGTGTTTAAATAATGTTGGGTTTGTGATATGAGTGAAAACAAACTGGAAAATTAGGCTGAAACAAGATAGAACATGAATCTGCCCAAATTTGCACTTGTTGAATATCCTGTAGAAATCTGGATTTTTGAGCGTGTTAGAGATCGAATTGGAAATATTTCTGTAGGACAAAGTTGTAGAAAATTGAATTTACTGTAGGATAGAGGAATTTGAATGATGAAAATGTTCATATGATTGCTGGAAATTAAGTTAGAACAAAATTGGTCACATGTAAGATTGAATCTGGAAAATTCTGGGCAATTCGATTAAAACTGAAAAAATAAGGATTAAATTGCTAAGTAATAAATTCTGGAAATCTTGTTTAGAAACATGGGATATGATGAATGAATGAAATATAACTTGTTTGGAAGGAATTATAGCTTAAATGATATGTTAAAGCTCACTAGAATACTTAGAACACTAATCTTGACTAATTTGGAAAATGATAGAATTTAGGGACTGATTTGCCCTATTTTTGAACCAAATGAAACTTGAAAATATAAAGCATAAACATGTTAAACTTTAGTTAAAATTCTGGATTTAAACTAGTTATGGATCATAGATTAGAAGTACATTAAAGTCACTTAATAAATCAAGTTGGCAGAATAGGCCCTGAAAAATGCCATGTTTTCAAGTGTAAAATTGTATTGATTGGGAAATGGGAAAATATGTTCCATACATGGATTTAAATCTGAGTGAATAAGCTTTCTGGATTGGTAAAGAAATATAAATTTGGATTTGTAAGTAAAACGTTATGGACAAAATAGTGACTGGTACTCAATCTGCCCATAGAAAAACAGTTTTGTAATGTTCAATGTTTGCACTTATTTAAATCAGCTTGTATGTTTGAATTGGTTTCTAATATGTCTTATATGTGTTTGTGTATGGATAATAAGATCAAGACTTTGAGGAAACATTGGAGGATTCAAGAGTTGGACAACCAAATAGAAAGGAAAAAGGCATAATGATCAAGGAAACAGCCTAGCTTTGAGTATTGTTAGTGTAATTAATCCTTAGGGTTAAGACTAGTGTCCTAACTAATGTATTTATTTTTTATATGATGACTTAAAATCATGAAATGAACCTAATTAATATTTGGTAAATGCTTAAGGGAATGAGGTTAAATGGAAAGACAAATGCTTATGTTTGACCTAGTTTAGTGATCTTGTGTAATATATGATTCATGTCTTTGATTGATGAACTTATAAATGATTTTAAGCTATCGTTGTTGATGAATTCATGAGTTAAATGGCATGGTATACTTGCTGGAAATTGCTTGAACGGTGACCTTGAATAGGTCTAGTGTATTGGTGACATGAACATGTTGTATGACCTTGTAAACTGTTTGTGAAATACTTAGTTGATATTCTTGGCCATTAAAAGACTTAATAAGTCCTTGGTTGACTAGTGGTCCGTAGATAGAAGGGCATGCCTTAGAGTCTAGAGCTCCTCAAAAATTAGTACCTAGTGTACTCTCTGTTGGTGTTGTTAGCACATTGTGAAATTGATACTTTGAGCATCCTCTGTTGAATATGTGATTACCTTGAATTGGTGAAAGACACCTTGATGAATTGGGCATCCTCTGATTTTGATGCATTGTGCATCCCTTGAATTGTTACTTCATACCTAACGAGACTTGATTACCTAGTTCTACTAATTTACCAAGGCAAAACATGACAAGTACTTGAAATAAGACATAAGAAGTGAGATATGTGATATGTTTTGATATGTGATTGTAATCATATGATATGTCATAAGGCTATGATTTGTGTGATTAAATGTTGGATTGGTTACATTGATGTCAATATGCCTATATATCTAATTGTTGAATACATGATTCTAAAACTAGCTAAGTATGGCTTGACCATGTGTAAACTAGCTAGGTGTTACTTGTGAAAAATGAACCCTAGTTAGGTAACCTTGATTCATTGAAATAAGATTGAACTAGTAGATTTAAGTACCACCTCACTAAGTACATCTTTGTACTTATCACTCTTTGTTTCTTTTTTCTCAAAACTATAGGTCGTTCTGATCCCGAAGCTAGCCTAATCTGATCCGAGAGCAGATCACAAGCCAAAGATAAGTATGATATATGACTTTTGTTTAGACTCCTAAAAGGTGGCATAGATATGTATAAGTATTTAAAGCTATGTCTCATGCATTTTGAGTATTGTATATATGTGTTTAGTTGGATATATTATGGATCAAATACTATGGCTTGTAATAGTTAAACCATCTATGTTTGACCTGTTAATGTCTATGTTTTGAGATATATATATATATAATGGACTAATGTTTGCCTAAAGTTTGATATGAGTCTTGAATATATCTGGGATTGATATATGTGTTACAATTACATGTTTGACATGATATGTTTACTTGGTTGGTTAGGTGGAAATACATCTAGAATGCTTCATGGTTCTTGATTAATTCGTATGATTGAGATGATAGTCGATCAATGCTTCTTTGATTCTAATTGGTTCGAATGCTACATATATGTATATGAATGTGCAATGCACTTAGTATTATCATTGAATATGTGATAGAAATGATCTTAATGCTTGTTATTTGATTCGAATGACATTAGAGGTTATAGTGTTCAATTCGAATGATCCTAGGTATTCCAGATTAATTCTAAATGTCTAATTGTTGTGTAGGGATGTATGGTTTGTATACTTGTTCACATGTTGATTGAATGATGATGGTTATATGATTGATTACGATATATACAAAGTGTATATAAGTTGATACGTTTGAATATGTTATATATATTATGATTGAACTTGTATTGTTGTTGATTGTGTAAGCATATTGATATGATAACATTGTATGAATGTGTATGTTTGGTATTGTAAATCAATTGGTCTTGTTAGGTTAAAGGTTTTTGTTAGCCCACCATGTTATATGATTTATGTTAAAGATTATATGGTTTGTTATGAAACATATATGACATGTATGATGTTTCTAAGTTCTGAGTCTGAATATGTTCTGTTTTAATCAGTAACGCCCTTTGTTCCTAACTCGAGTGTGAGGTGTTACATCGGTCACCACTATTTCCCTTCTAGAGACAAGTCACCGTTGTGAGGCGATTTTCAACCGTCGTTCACCGTCATGCCTTCAAACCCAGAAACCCTAAAAAATCTTTTTTTTCGATCTACAACCCTAGCTAACTCGTTTCTTCAGAAACACCCCACTTCACCACATAAATCTACCCAAACCAAACACTCTCGTTCATTTTTGACTCCACCTACGTCGAGAAAAGCTCCGTCAACACTTCGGCTTCACTCCAAACGACCTCGACAACACTCACATAGATAAGTCACTCACTTCTCTTCTCTTTTTTTTAGATCTGTCTAAAAATTTGGTTTTTCATTTTTAGTTGTTTTCTTATATTTAGGTAAGATTTAGGCTCTACTCACTGATTTTTCGAGTTTAGGTCACTAGATCTAAGATTTCCCTTTTTGTTTTCTTAAAAAAAGGTGAAAACTAACTCATTTAGCGTTTCTGGCAGGAAATATACCTCTCGAATTGATGAGCGAGCTCATATGACTTCCCAGCAGACCGTTCCGGCGTCGTCTCGTCTTCTCCGGTGACCTTCCGACTGCAGGTATGGCTCCTCGATCTCATTTTCTCTCTCTTTTTAATTTTGGTGATGATTGCGCATTAATTCTCTGTCCCCTACTAACTCTCTCTCCTCTTTTATATCTAGCGCACAGGTGACATCATCGTCCTCGCTCGCGACGCCAGCTTGCTCCAGCTAAGGTGGTAATCCGCGTGAAAGCAGAACAGGTGAATGAAAGGATGACACGTGTCTATGGGCTCTTAATTTGGGTGGGAATTAAAAACACAAATGGTCTTTTGTGTTTGTTTGGTGAAATTTGAGCGGGAATTGGAGTTAAACTAATATTTTGTGATCTGATTGGGTTTTTGGTTTAGGAAAATGGGTTAGCAAGACATGTATTTCGGATCTAATACTTGTATTTGGGCTTTGTAATAATGAAAATGGGTATTGGATATGTAAAATGGACTCTAGTACTATGTATTTTGGAATTTGAGACTTGTTTTATTTATTTGGGTTTATTTAATATGTATTTATATTTTGGTTTTATTTATATCGAAATAATATATATATGGGTACCCAGAAGAAATAAGAGTTTTATAGCTGCCCCTCTTTGCTCATTGATGTGGAACATGAATAGGGCAAAGACTGAAAAGACACGAATTATGTCCGAACTATCCACACATGGAATCTTGAAGCTGTTCTTCTCATTACGAAATTCGTCAATCTTCCTTTATCTCTTTCTTTAGCTGAGGATGAACTCTTCTCATTAGGAATTCTTCCTTCGCTAATCGAACTCTTTTTCTTTGCTGGACGAATTCTTCTCATTTGGAATTCTGTCTTTGTTAAAGCAGACTTTTTCTATTAAGAATCCTTCTTTGTGAGCGAACTCTTCTCATTAGAAGCTCTTATTTGCTGGGGCGGACTCTTCTCATTATGAATCCTTATTTGTTGGACGAACTCTTCTCATTAGGAGTTCTTCTTTGCTGGGGCGGACTCTTCTCATTATGAATCCTTCTTTGCTGGACGAACTCTTCCCATTAGGAGTTCTTCTTTGTTGGAGCAGACTCTTCTCATTATGAATCCTTCTTTGTTGGAGCAGACTCTTCTCATTATGAATCCTTCTTTGTTGTGCGAACTCTTCTCATTAGGAGATCTTCTTTGCTGGGGCAGACTCTTCTCATTATGAATCCTTCTTTGTTGGGTGAACTCTTTTCATTAGGAATTCTTCTTTGCTGGGGCGGGCTCTTCACATTATAAATCCTTCTTTGCTGGAGCGGACTCTTCTCATTAGGAATCCTTCTTTTTCCATCTACTTCCTGTCAAAACAACTAAAATATGAGGGTTGGCATGACCCTAATTTTCTACATGATGCATGAACCATGACTTGTTGAGATTCATCAATCGCCTTCTTCCCTTTTATGACCCTTTTCGATACTTCTTTTCTAATTCACATCTCACATTCAGAATCAGCCGTTAGAACTTCCTTTCTGTGTTTCTGGCCCTTTTAGGTTTTCACTTTAGGTTGCTCTTCTCAAAGCGTCCTTTTGGGTTTTCACTTTGGCTCTCTCTTTTTTTAAGAGGCGCCTTTTCAGGTTTTCACCTCGATTTTTTCTTTTTTCTTTCTCTTTATTCAAACATTTAATGAATATCCATTTATTTGCTACAATGTCCTATCCTACTCAATTATTTAATTAAGAAATCTATACTAAAGTTTCTAATTAAAGATAATAAGTGATTAAATCTCCCTAACATATATAATATACGCTTGATTAAAAATCATGCAACCATATAATTAAATAAGAAATGAAATAAAACAATTAAATAAACAATTAGATCGATTTTAGGACCAAAGTAAATTAAATTGGAACTTGGATTATTAATTTACAAAGGGATAGGTGACTGAAATGTAAAGGAAAACAAATCCAAATGCTTAATTCTAATTTTCCTAAAAAGTCAACCCAAACCCAAATAAAGAAATAAGCCCAAATTTTTCTATTATTTTTTCTTAACCCGGTAGCCCATTTATAATCAAAGAGCGGCCCAAATCGCATATAAAAGCCAGTCTACATTTTACTAATAAGCCAACGGCCAACTAGAACTGGCCCAAACAACCCGATCGACCTTAAACCCGGGTCATGCAGCCCCGTATCCAGACCCATTTTAAAACATGCGGACCCTATCCAACTCAACTCCCAAAACGACGTCGCACAACTAAGCCTATAAAACCCCTAACCCAGTTTCACTCGTCCATTTTTCTCATTTCCAACTCGGCCTCAACTCACCTCAACCCCAAAAATCCTCTCGACCCTTCTCTTTTCGGTCGTCGAAGGCGACGTCGATCTCCATCGGCCGTCATCTTCGATCTTCATATTCGGCCGAAATTCCTTTCCGGTCACCTTTCCCATCCAGACTGAAACTCCGATCACCACTATTTCCCTTCTAGCGACCGGTCACCGCCGTTCGCCGCCATGCCTTCGAACTCAAAAACCCTAAAAAAATTCTTTTTTTTCCAATCTACAACCCTAGCTAACCCGTTTCTTCAGAAACTCCCCACTTCACCACCTAAATCTACCTGAACCAAACACTCTCTCTCATTTTCAACTCCACCGGCGTCGATAAAAGCTCTGTCCACACTTCGGCTTCACTCCAAAGGACCTTGACAACACTCGCACAGATAAGTCACTCACTTCTCTCTTTTTTTATATCTGTCTACAAATCTGGATTTTTGTTTTCGATTGTTTTTTTAGATTTAGGCTCTACTCACTGATTTTTCGAGTTTAGATCACTAGATCTAAGATTTTCCTTTCTGTTTTCTTAAAAAAGGTGAAAACTGACTTATTGAGCATTTTTGGCAGGAAATATACCTCTCGAATTGATGAGCGAGCTCAGATGACTTCCCGACGGATCGTTTCAGCGTCGTCTCGTCTTCTCCGGCAACCTTCCGACTGCAGGTATGACTCTTCAATCTCCTTTTCTCTCTCTTTTTAATTTTAGTAATGATTGTGCATTAATTCTCTGTCCCCCACTAACTCTCTCTCTCATCTTTTATATTTGGCGCACATGTGACGTCATCGTCCTCGCTAGCGACGCCAGCTGGCTCCAGCTAAGGTGGTAATCCGCGTGAAAGCAGAACGGACGAATGAAAGGATGACATGTGTCTGTGGGCTCTTAATTTGGGCGAGAATTAAAAACACAGATGGGCTTTTGTGTTTGTTTGGTGAAATTTGAGCGGGAATTGGGCTTAAACTGATATTTTGTGATATGTTTGGGATTTTGGTTTAGGAAAATGGGTTTATTTCGGGCCTAATACTTGTATTCAGGCTTTGTAATAATGAAAATGGGTATTGAATATCAAAATGGACTCTAGTACTATGTATTTTGGAATTTTTGACTTGTTTTATTTATTTGGGTTTGTTTAATATGTATTTATATTTTGGTTTTATTTATATCGAAAATATATATATGGGTACCCGGGCGAAATACGAGTATTATTATCCCTAAAGTGTTTCTATATGGTTTGCCACTGGAAATGTCCGTTTCGATACGGACTAATTTGTTTCGAGACAAGGGTTTCGAAACAGGCTTGTCCATTTTGATACATCCTTCATCTGAGCTTTTTTTTAAGTGTCGTTTCGAAACGGCTTATACCTGTTTCGATACAGGGGTTAAGTATTTTCAAATTAGAGCATTAAATGAACTAGCCGTTACTTATCAGAACTGAATTTTTGAAAATTGGTTACAAGTTTCAATACACCCCTTTGGTGTTTTGAAACACCATTTTACAGTTTCAAACGAGTCTTTTACAGTTTCTAATTGTTTCGATACGGTCCCCTTTTTGCACACAACGTCTCTTTCTTTTTTTTAATGTCTGTTTCGATACAGGGCCACGTGTTCCGATACGGGTTGTTGTAGAATAGCATTTATGGAAGGAAAAGAGAGCCTCAAAGGCTCTATTGATGATCTCAATCACCCAAACGGTTAGAAATCAATGAGAAAGTATAAAAGCAAGCCTCAAAAGCACCAGCAACAACTATTGCACCTCAAAGCAACATTCATGCAATCCAATCCAAACCTTAAGCACTTATTGTCAAATTCTTGTACCCAACTCTTAGAGTTCTTAGTGTAAATCAAATTTATGAGTTTGGGGAGTGTTTGCAATCTATTTGGGCTATATTTATCTTGTGAGAGATCAATTGTAATAGCCAACATCTTCTTTGTAAAGTGAGAGTCTTGTGGTTCAATCGTTGGGTAGAAAGATTGAACATTTGTAAAGGTTGTCTTCTTAGCCTAGAAAAGCGAAGAACAAATTAGTAGAGAGTTTGTTGAAAATCCTTAGTGAGAGCTAAGCTAGTGGATGTAGAGCTTGTTTAGAAGCTTGAACCACTATAATTGCATTTTCTATCATTTTTAATTATTGCTTTTGCTCCCTTCATTTTTTTAAAGTGCCAATTCACCCCCTCCTTGCCATATCGGTTAATTCGATCCACTCAACAGATGTTCATATAATGGAGGCGGGTGTTATTGAAGAGGCCCAAGACATAAATGTTAATAAAACTCTAAAAGAGTTTCGGGTACCTGAAATAAAGATTGAAATCTTGAAGAGATCTCGATGAGTTATGTCACTACGAGAATGGAACCAGAAAAATTGAAAAGTTGTCGACAACGATTTTACATAGAATAATTTTGTAGAAGTAAAGAAAGAAAATGAGGATCTTGTATAAGAATCTACAGATGTTGAAATGATTGGCCAATATATAAAGACGCTTTGAACTTTCAAAAGAGAAGTATTTGGACCAGCAGTGCAAACACCTAAAGGTGTAATGCAAGTGGGGCACAAATAAGTAGTCGTAAGTACGACTGAATTATGATTTATGAAGAATTATAATTACTTCATGGTGGATGCAATTACTTTGACATTTATGAAATATTTTAGATACGTCTAATTATTTTGCAGATCCCTATTTATCCTTGAAGGATTTAAAATGCTAGAAGCATTTGGAAAATTTTGAGAAAATTTATTTAGATATGCCCCTTGAATATTTTTAGGCGTATTTGGTAGAATCGCCTTAGTGAGTACTAATTGAGGAAATACTATAAGAATGATCATATTTCCTTATGTATTTTTATAAATGAGTTTGGATCAAGATTCATTATATCATTAAAACTCCTGAAGAGCTTCAAATTGAAAACTCGTGAAGAGCTCTCAAAGTATTTAATGGAAGTATTTGAGAAAAAGAATCTTGAGATGTGGTTTTGTCTCGACCTAAAGATCGAGCACTTAAATATACCTTTTTGTCTATGAATAGACATAAGCTGAAAGAATCTTAAAGAATATTCAATATGAAGCATATCTATTGAGTATCCCAATAATTGTAAGATTGTTGGATGTGAATAAAGATAATTATGTCTTTTCTTGGTCTTGAAGCAATATATATTAATTGGTCAAGAAATATCCATGGATATACAAAGATCATTGCATTTAGGTCTTCAAACATTTGTCGACGCTTCCTTAAATCTTGTAAAAAGAATTGTTATGCACGAGGCGGGCCAAAAATATGTTTGGCTAAGACCGTTTGACCCAACATATCTAGAAGATATGCGATTTACTTTCACAAGATAAGATGCAAGCTATCTTGTGTAGAGATAATGCAAAATTTATATCTTAAGGTGAATACATCAAATGTGATAAAACGAAACATATTTCTTCAAAGTTTCGTCTCTCATGATCTTCAGAAGAATAGTATTCGATGAATCCTTTCAAGCAGTAATTTTGAAAGATCTATTTACCAGTGCATAGTCTACTTCAACATTTGAAGATTATATTCAAGATTGAATTACGAAGATTCAAAGATCTTATGTGACATTTTTCATAAGGGGGAGTAAATACGCGTTGCACTCTTTTTCCCTTAACTGAGGTTTTGTCCTAATGGGTTTTCCTTGTAAGGTTTTTAATGAGGCAAAATGTTATGCGTATCAAAGATGTGTGTACTCTTTTTCCTTCACTAAAGAAAATTTTTCCCACTGTGTTTTTATCTTAGTAAGGTTTTAACGAGACACATTATCTTCATAGACATCTAAAGGGGAGTGTGATGAATATTTATCTATATGGATGTCTATCATGATAAGAACTTTATCAAGGAGATTTGATTTACTTTATCATTAGTAATATTATCTTTATTAATTAGAGTTTAATGAATTATGTACTTCTTATGCCTATAAATAAATAATTTGATAAAGGCATTGTACACAAGTCTATATTTGAGAATAATACAAATCTCCCTCTTTCTCTCATCTGTTTTTCCTTTAATTCTTGTTTGTTGTTCTTCGTTATTTTATTAAACCAAAATATTTTGTAATTTATTAAACCAAAATATTTTGCTTCTCCTTATAAACATTTAATTCAACTCATTTAAAGTTCTCTTTTTTAGGGACCCTATGCGATCATTCATCTCGCACATATTCAAAACCCTTACTGGTTGTACACAATCTCAAGTGTGGAACAGTTTATGTGTACTACTTACTAATATTATAATTTTCACGTGGGCAGGTTGAATTGTCTATGGTAAGGGTGTTCAAAAATACCTGGCCCAAACTACCTGACCTGTTGACCTGCCTACCCGATTAAAAATTATCGGGTATTTATTTGAAAATACTTAAATTTTTCGGGCCGAGTACCCGACCCGTATTTTTTTCGAGTAGTCGAGCCGGGTCAGGGCCGAAATTTTTTATAACCGGGTACCCGACCCGATAATTTTAAAACTTATATATTTTAAATTCTATTTTTATTTTATGTTTCTTACCATTTTCCCCTAAAATTAATTTTAAATCTCTAATTTCTTTTTATATTTATATTATATACTTTTAAGTTTTAAAATTTTCAAAAATAATTATATTAATTTGTCAATATGAGATTCGAAAGAAAATTCATTTTCGAGATTAATATTTTTAATACATTCTTTCGGCGATAAACTTTAATGTGTATATATATATATATATATATATATATATATATTTCTCTTAAAACTAATTCTCAAATCAATAATTTTTCTGTTTGAAATATATATCATGAAATTTTATTCGTTTTCTATATATATATTTAAAAATAGATTAAAAATATATAAAAAAGTGAACCGACTACCCGATACCCGATTTACGGGTACCCAACTTGTATGGGCCGAGTAACGGGCCAAGGTTTCACTACTTAAAAATTTCGAGTACCCGAATTTAAATACCTCTGGTCTATAGTTTCGTAGAGGTTTAGATTTTGAACAAAAAGTTAGCTCTAGTTCATATTATAATAATATATAATCTGAGTGAATTTTTAATTTTAAAGGATTAAAAAATATAAATAAATACTATCTAAAGTTGTTGTAGATATTTAGGCTATTAAATGCAACTCAATAAATTCAGTGAGGCCCTCTTGAAGCATAAATGTCAAAAAAAAATCAAACCATTGACAATCTAAACATACATACAGATGTGACGTTACAAGTAAAAGAAAACACTGGAAGTGCACCACTCAACGTAGCAGCAGCAGAAGAACCGGTCAAGAAACTCAGTTTTTGAAGCTTCCTTACACAACAAAGTCCATCTAAGCAAACAAGCTTGTCCATAACAATGAAATTACTTACAAAATCGTCTATTACAACTGCAAGGGAAGGTTGAAATAACACTCTTAAAATGGTTTCATGTTCTTCTGCGGATAAACGAGAAATCTATACATACATAGGTTTGTTGAGAAGGAGGGATATGAATCAAGGGTTGCTTTGTTTTATAGATGGGAAAGATTAATCCAAGAAAAGGTAATTCTAAGACAATTTTCCAGGATGTGAAGTTTATAATCTTTGACAAGGGCAACTGAGCCCTTAGCCACAAGGTACAGAACTTGTTCATATCCATCATGTGGTAGGAGCAAGTACCTGTCCGGACTTAAATTGCAGGCTATAACTGTTTGTAACTTTAATAACATGATTACCCCTTACCTAGTTTCCATGGTTCCATGAATAAATCCCTGCCCTACCATGTGAAAGTAACCCCTTGTCTTCCTCAGTGCTAACCTCAAAAGCATGCATTGACTTGACAAACAAACTCTGGCTGAAAAGAAACTTAAAGATAATTGAAATCTAGTTACAGTTTGAAACGAACATGGAACCGTGCAGATAATCAACTTTGAAGCATGTATTGGCACAACAGTATTAACAGTCATTCAATAGCATGTTAAGAAAACAGTATTGTTTCTACAGGCAGGTGACACAAACTCATGTTCCATATGGTTATCTGATGAAACCAGGATGTTTCAATAATTGGCTTATCAGAAATATATCCATGTCCAGTAATTGGATTACTCAGAAAACAAACAAACAAAAGAACATCCGCTCCTTTTGATGGTTCTAACATGACTGACACCTAATGACAAATGACAATTCAAGCATGCCTCAAGGGTTCGATATGATAAACTACCAGTTCATGTTTAACTTCATGATATTACTAGTAGGAACCAGATATGGAATACATGAAGCGGCAATCAACGCAATGGGGAAAACTGAACCAGTTCTTTTATTTTGAAAAAGAAATTAAGACCAGTATATGTTGTTCCTGAAGCTAAATGAAACAAGAAAAATGAGAGTATCATATAGACAACTTCTTAAGCCAAAAACAGTATCATAAATTCGGCTATAGCATATTTACAGACACGGACACTAAAATAACCAAGCAGTGGATGAGCTTAAATGGCAAACCATTTCACCAATAAAGCAGAGCAAGGACCACAAAGACCCCAATCAACAAAAGAAGATTCTTCAACACATTATCTGCCTGCTGTCCTCGAGTCGTTGGCTGCTGGGGAAACCCATGAGTATGACCACCATGAACTGCATTGAATCCGAAAGGAAAGCCTGAAGTTGTTCCATACACGGTAGCATCCGGGAACCCATGAAAATGAAAGTTAAACAAGGCTGGCAAGAGGCCTCCAAAACCCATTGTGAAGTTACCGATCCTTGTGGTTGCCATCGGAACAAAACCTCCCATTAGTCCAATCCCGTAATTAGAAAAGGGGTTAGCTTCTGGTGGGGGAGGAGGAGCGGTTGCAGGTCTTTGCCCAGCTGGACGGTTCGGGATCTCCACGCCGGGATACGATTTCGAACGAGGATCGGACTGGTTCTTGCCCCTGCCGTAAAGAGGCACCAGTTTTTCCTCTTGTATGAGGGCCTTGCAAACAGGGCATTCTTGAGAATGAGAGTGATGGTGCAACCATCTGTACAGGCATGGCCAACAGAAGAGATGACCGCAAAGAGTGACAATCGGGTCTTGAGCTAATTCAAAGCAGATATTGCATTCAAAGTCGCCCGCATCATTAGCATTGTTACTGCCCAAGCAAGACGGATTTGGGGGTGGAATGCTAGTTGATTCCCCAAAACCGCTCGCCATTCCTTACTCACCTAACACACTAGATCAACAGAATAATAAATAAAACAAATAAAATCATGTAGAGAAAATAAATTCAACAGGGAAAATTAAGAAATCAAAATTACCACTTCCAATAAACCAAATACGAACCAAATCCCCAATTTTTTTGACCCAGAAAATTTTATTTGGAACTATCCGCACGACGATAAAAGTCATAAAATTGAATCTTTTTTTAATAGTTCATCAAATTGTGCCATGAACGACAATAATCATAAACCAATCCACACAATTTCATTAAAAAAACTAATCCATAATCAGAAAATAAATCAAATCACACTAAATTAAACCCTGGGGGAAAATAAATAAAAGCAATATCGTATACATTATAATCTACAAAACCAACAAATAAAATATAAGTATCAGGTAAGAATAATAATAAAACTGACCTGAAAATCGAAGGAAATGATCGGATCAGCTTTTTTAAAGTAAAATTCTTTTGGGAAGGGTGGAGACGAATGGAAAATTTAGGGAAGAATCGAGGGATTTCGACATATTCCTAATTTATTTATATTTTCTTAAAATTCAATTGAAAATTTCCACCTACTTTTCGCTTTGGGCCGTCAGCGCTAGCGGTAACTTGGATTTGGGTTTAGAACTTATTTAGCCACGTCATATATTATAATTTTATTATATGATATTTACATACTTATTTTTAAAATATTTTTTAATAATTTGTAGTATTTTTAAAGAAGATTTTAAATAAAATATTTTTTTCAAAAATATCAAGCGTTAACACTGTGATACAATACGTTGCATCAAGTGATCCAAAAAAATTCGTTGACACTTGATATTGGTCAAAAAATTTAATTAATTTATTTTATTAGTTTAAAGGCTTAATTGAGTAAAAAACACTTTAAAAGTTAATTATTTTTTTCTCAAGAATTCAAGTAATTCTTAGAGCCTTAAAGCTATCAATTATAAAGATTTGTTGCGATTGCATAAGTTACCGATATTATCCATCATGGTTTTTTAATTAATAATAATCATAAATTTTAGTAAATAATGGGAAAAATAATAAGAATGGAAGAAAAGTGTGTAAAAAGTATAGTAGATTGACAATGTAATCGTTCATTTTCTTTAAAATTATTAAAGTGCACAAACTAATTATAAAAGTATAAAATAAAATTGTACAAAAATACAGTTAAAAATTTTATCAGAGAACTCAGAAAAATGATAGATAAAAGAAAACATGATTATAGGCTTTAAAAGATAAAAAATTATCAACATTAATATAAAATGCATATAATATCAATGACACATTGACTTTATCATAAATGGATAAATTAACATGATAATCAAATAAACGCTAAATACAGATGTGATGTCAAATCCAACATTGAGAAGAAAAAAAAAGACGTGCTACAAGACCAAATAAAACATGCTACAAGAGAAAATAAGACCATCAACTATTTCTATATTACCCTGTTTGGTCCCTCCATCTAACGTTGTTTAAAAAATCACGAGCCAATCAGAATGTGCCACATGTCATTTTATTCTCAAAAGTTACTGAAATGGTAGAATTCATTACTGTTGGTGATCGAGCAGCACATGTGGATATACAATCTGAATTGGAAAATTGACATGACAAGAGGAGAAAAATGTTTGGTTAAATGTGCAGTATGGGTCATACAGATAAGTTTCTCGTCACCTCAAAGATGTTTTAATTAAGTCAAAGAGGTTCACATTTATAAGAAAGACGTATCATAACATTTATTTTGATTCCGGGGAAAAACCATAGTAGAAGTTATATTGAATAATGAAAGCAAAGCTGCTAACAATATGATTGCAACGTTTACTAAAAAAATGAAGGCATGTGTTAGTAAGCAATGATCCACTTATTCAACCTCTACTAAGTACTATGGTGAAGAATGAGGTGTCATATTTGCGGTGATTGTTGCTTATAGGTTTGGAGTGTACATGAAAGTTGGTTGTAAATATGTTTGGATAATGAAGTTGTGGAGTTTCAATTGCAAATTCATGAGAATGACTTTCAAAAAATTGAACATAGTTTTTATGGATCCTATTAGGCGGTGAAAAGAAATTGGGAAGTGTTTATTCATTGCTCATTTCAATTTTCAGAAATGGGAAAGTGTTCCTTCATTGCTTAGACCCGATGCCTCGTTTGTTTTTCCACACCCATATTCATCTCTATTGTGTTTCAACAGTCAAAGAAAAATAATTGCTGATGATGAAGCAGCATTGGAGAAACTTCTCGGTCATTTATGCCATGTCCTTGTGGAGGAAGGCAACAATGCCTAACTTTATACATGAACTTGTGAACTTTGAGCAAGCTTTCAAGAAAGAAATAGTTGCTGATGATGAAGCAGCATTGGAGAAACTTCTCGGTGGATCATATGTTTGGATTGTCAAAGTCGAAGAGAAAGGATAAGGCGGAAGCAATCAAGTTGCCAAAGTTATTTTATGACCATCATCGTTAAGTAATTTTCATCACAAGTTTCTCCGGACTAGACCTTAGACTCCTCCCATCAGAAATGCTTTTCGGTGGGATAAGGACGAAGGCAATGTCAATTTACATGACTATGCGTTGGGCGATAAATGTCTTTGTGGGTATTATATGTTAACACTGTAGTTTGTATTGTTTGTTAGTAGGTTAGTTAGTTAGTTCAAAAGTTAGTTAGTTTTGGCGGTACTTTTCCTAGCTATTTAATAGTTAGTTTTCCTGTATCAATTATTAAGTGAATAAATAAAAATTCTCTTCTTCTATTCACTGTTATATGGTATCAGATGATTTCTTGAGCTTCCCTGAGCTTTTTCTTCCTTTATCACAACTTTTTCTCGAGCTTTTCTTCATCTTTTTCCCAGCTTTTCTCAAGCTTTTTCTCCTTTCTTTCTTGTTTCCATGGCTGTTAATCCTAATGATGATTTCAACAATGGTAATAATCCATATTACCTTCATCAATCCGATAATCCTGGCATGAGTTTGGTGACACAGCTCCTGTCCAATGATAACTACAATTCTTGGAAGCGATCTATGGCGATGGCCCTCTCTGCCAAAAACAAACTTGGGTTTGTGGATGGCTCAATCACTGCTCCTGCAGTTACTGATCAGGTACGCTATGATTCTTGGAAACGGGCCAATAATCTCGTTAATTCATGGCTTCTTAATTCTGTATCAAAAGACATTGTTGCGAGCTTAATCTTCCATTCGTGTGCTGTTGATATTTGGAAAGATCTTGAAGACAGATTTCAACAAAATAATGCACCTCGTGTTTTTCATCTGAAAAAGAAATTGCATGAATTAATCCAAGGTTCTTTGACAGTAAGTGCTTACTATACGCAACTAAAAATAGTTTGGGATGAACTTGCTTCATTAAAATCGGTTTGTACTTGCTCGACTTGTACTTGTGAGGGTGTACGCAAGATGATCGAAGAACAGCAAAGAGAGTTGACAGTGCAGTTTCTCATGGGTTTGAATGAATCTTTTGCCCATGTTCGTGGCCAGATTTTGCTTCTTGATCCATTACCTTCAATCACAAAGGTTTTTTCTCTAGTGGCACAGGAAGAGAGTCAAAGACCGTGTCCAACCCCATCGCTGAAGCAACTTTTGCTGTCAAGACTTATAATGGTGTTAAGAAATGTCGTCCTCAGTGCAGCCATTGTGGTCTATTGGGCCATATCAAGGATAAGTGATATCGATTGCATGGTTTTCCTCCAGGTTATACAGTTCGTTCTAAACAATCTCATGTGAATGTTGCTCCTGTTGTTTCTGAGGTTTTATCCTCTGATTCTCGTCCTAGTTCTGCTTTTGTCAATGATTCGTTGACTACGCAGCAGTGTCACCAGCTTATTTCCATGTTGACCAATCAGTTGCAGGCAGCCTCGGTAGTTGATATTCCTTCTTCTTCCATCAATTTCGCAATGCAAGGCAAGATTCCTTCCTTTGTTAATCATTTTAGTTCCTTTAATGATGTGAATTGTTGGGTAATTGATTCTGGAGCTTCCAGACATGTTTGCTCTTCCAAGGACATGTTTGAGTCATTGCGGTCTATTGATGCAAGTGATATTTTGTTGCCTAATAATTCTGTTGTCAAAGTACTGTTTTGTGGAACTGTTTGCCTTTCCTCTCGCATAGTTCTCCAGGATGTTCTCTACGTGCCAGAATTTCACTTTAATCTTCTGGCTGTTAGTTGTTTGGTTCGAGATTCAAGCCTTAATGTCTCGTTTTCTCCTACTGCTTGCTTAATCCAGGACCGTTGTAGTGTGATTGGGAAGGGTAACTTGCATAAGGGACTGTACTTGTTGAGTCTGCTAGATCTTTCACATGCTAAGAATGATAGATGTTTTGTTTAGAATCATGTAAATAACATCTCGTGGCACAATAGGCTTGGCCACCCTAGTGTTCCTGTATTGAATTCTTTAAAAGATGTATTGCCTTCTTTGCAAATTAATAAAGATGATGTTTGTTCTATTTGCACTTTAGCAAAGCAACAACGTCTTCCTTTCGTTTCATCTTCAACACGAGCCGATATTCCATTTGCGTTGATTCATTGTGATGTCTGGGGTCCATTTAAAGAAGCTACCTATGCGAACCAACGTTATTTCTTGACTTTGGTCGATGATCATACAAGATCTACATGGACTTATCTTATGCAACATAAGTCTGATGTGTCTGCTATTATTCCTCAATTCATTTCCATGGTCAAGCGGCAGTTCGCGTTTGATATCAAGATGTTTAGGTCAGACAATGCTCCTGATTTAAAGTTCACTGAGCTATTTGGCAAGTTGGGAATAGTGCATCAGTTCTCATGTGTTGAGACTCCTCAACAAAATTCAGTTGTTGAGCGCAAACACCAGCACTTACTCAGTGTTGCTCGAGCATTATTTTTTCAATCCAGGGTTCCTCTTCGTTTTTGGGGTGAATGCGTGCTCACTGCCACCTTTTTGATTAATCGATTGCCATCTCCTGTCTTAGGGAATCAGTCTCCTTATGAACTACTCCACAAGTCTGCTCCCAATTACTTGTCTCTCAAGGTTTTTGGGTGTCTTTGCTTCGTTTCAACTTTGCAAGCTCACAGGGACAAATTTTCTGAGCGTGCCTTGCCTGGTGTTTTTCTTGGCTATTCTCCGGGTGTTAAAGGCTACAAAGTTTATGTTTTGAAGACTCGTTCTTTTGTTGTCTCCAGGAATGTTGTTTTTCATGAGAACATCTTCCCATTCCATTCGATTTCTTCTTCGAACGTTGATGTTGATATGTTTCCTGATACTGTCTTGCCACATGTCATACCTGAGGTTGTGCATGGTCATGATCAACCTATCTCCACTACTGCTTCTTCAGCTCCAGCAAGTCAGCCCATAGTTCCCATTCGACGTTCATCTCGCACTGTCTGGCGGCCTCATTATCTTTAGGAGTATCATTTGAATAGCATTGCTTCATGTTCTTATCCTATTGAAGATTGTGTCTCTAGCGTGCGTTTATTCCCAGCATTCAATGTTTTTATTGCCAATATTTCTGCTATTAAGGAACCTGTGTTTTATCACCAGGCTGTAACCTCGTCTGATTGGAGACATGCCATGCATGAAGAACTGCAAGCAACGCATTCCAACAATACTTGGACGGTTGTTTCTTTACCTGCTGGCAAGCATCCTATTGATTGTAAGTGGGTGTATCGTGTCAAGTACAACGCTGATGGCTCCGTTGATCGTTACAAGGCACGTTTGGTGGCAAAGGGTTTCACTCAGATTGAAGGGATTGACTACGTGGACACCTTCTCTCCTGTTGCAAAGTTGAATTCATTTAAAGTTCTCTTAGCTCTTGCGGCGGTTCATGGTTGGCATCTCTTGCAGCTCGATGTTAATAACGCTTTCCTCAACGGCTCTCTCGATGAGGAGGTCTACATGCGTCTTCCTCTCGGTTACACTCCCCCTGTTCAAGGTCAGAATTTAGTTTGCAAGTTGAATAAATCCATTTACGGGCTTAAGCAGGCTTCCCGTCAATGGTTTGCTGCTTTTTCCAGTGTCGTTCTTCAATTTGGATTTACCCAATCCCCTTTTGATCATTCCTTATTTGTTAAGGGTTGTGGTGATAACATGGTGGTCCTCTTAGTCTATGTCGACGACATTATCCTCGCAGGCAAGTGTCTTGTGCATTTAGAGGATGTAAAGAATTTTCTTCAGAAACATTTCAAGCTCAAGGACCTTGGCACATTGCGTTATTTCCTTGGATTTGAGATTGCTCGGAATTCTTCTAGTATTTCAGTTTCCCAGAGGAGATATGCGTTGCAACTTTTGGAGGACACAGGGTCTCTGGCAAAAAAGCCTGCTGACTTGCCCATGGTACCTTCTCATAAGCTGAATGCAACTGATGGTGACTTGCTTCCTGATCCTCAGGTTTATCGAAGGCTCATTGGGCGGTTACTATATCTTACTCACAACAGGCCTGATATCGCATTTTTTGTTCATCACCTAAGCCAGTTTGTTGCTTCCCCGCGATCCCCTCATCTTGCAGCTGTGCATCATCTCCTTGCCTATGTTAAGCGCAATCCTGCTCTCGGTTTATTTTTTTCATCAACTTCCACATTGCAGCTCAGTGGGTTTGTGGACGCTGATTACAGGGCTTGTCCGGACACCAGACGATCGGTCACCGACTTTTGTATCTTTCTTGGTGATAATTTAGTATCTTGGAAAGCCAAAAAGCAGCAAATTGTAAGTCGGTCTTCCTGGGAGGCTGAGTATCGTGCCATGGCTGCAGCTGTTTGTGAATTAGTTTGGCTTCGATCGTTGCTGTCTTCTTTCCAGATTGAAGTCTCCACTGTTGCACTATATTGTGATAATCAATCCGCCATACATCTTGCTTCCAACCAGGTCTTTCATGAACGCACCAAACACGTTGAGGTTGATTGTCATTTCATTCGAGACAAGGTTCGAGATGGTTTTATCAAGCTCTTTCATGTTCGATCTGCTAACCAACTTGCTGACATTTTCACGAAAGCTCTTCACTCACCAGCTTTCAGTTCTCTTATTCTCAAGATGGGTCTCTTGAACATTCATTCGCCTCCATCTTGAGGGGGGGCTATTATATGTTAACACTGTAGTTTGTATTGTTTGTTAGTAGGTTAGTTAGTTAGTTCAAAAGTTAGTTAGTTTTGGCGGTACTTTTCCTAGCTATTTAATAGCTAGTTTTCCCTGTATCAATTATTAAGTGAATAAATAAAAATTCTCTTCTTCTATTCACTGTTATAGTGGGGTTGTCGTTTCTACAGTTAATTATAGCTCCAGTTAGTCGAATTCCCTCCTTCTCCTTGTGGCTGGATAAAATAATTGATCACTCCAACCTTGAGGAGAAGGGGAAGCCAATGTTATGAACTGAGACTTATGGAAAGATAGTCAACAAGGCGGGACAGCTGGAATGTTGAGTCAACAACAACGTTGGTAAAAATCCTTCAAGGACAACATGAGTCAGCAGGCAAGGGATTTCATTGTGCTCAAGGCATAACAATTTAGACTATAAATATATGAATAGTGGCTTAAGCTGCATGCAAATAATGATAGATTATAGCTAAGGTGTGGAGATTGAAGAAGATGAAGATAGAACAGAAAGGAAATAAACAAAGAAGGTTTGCGGAAGACGAGTTACAGAGAAAAGTAAAGAAGACTTAGAGTCGAAAATAATTTCTTAGAATAATGTGGGTTTACAATATGATTTACAAAGAATGGGCCTCTCATACTTATAACCCAAGAGATTAACAATAATCTGTTATAACATCCTAACAACTCATAACCGTTTGGGTTAACAAACCTAACAGGCTCAAAAAGATTATTATCGTTTATTATACTTCTAATAAATAAAACCTCAAGGAAACTTGACACAAAATTATCAACCCAGCTCTGGTCTAGCAGTAGCAGATGACTGTCATTATTTATGTTCATCTTAAAGGTTGCAGAGACCGATGTTTAAACCAACCTCACTCCCATTTTCAACATAATCTTGAAAAAGCACGATGATGATGCATTACGTGCATGTTCATCATTAATGATGATGATGATGATGATGGATAGTTGTTGAAGCCATTCTGAAAACTTGTTGTAGATGACCCTTGTAATCCATTGTTGGATTGAATTTTAAACCTTCCGCCATTTCCATGGAAACCTGAAACACCCATCATTTCGTCGTTTCTTGCATGATTCACCTTCTTGTTCATTTTACCATAATTACTGGGAGCTGCAGTAATGTTTCCAACACCTTTCTTTGCATCATAATCATACATGAAACCATCGTCTTCCTCAGACATGAAAGTGGGAAACTTATTCTGCTTCTATTTTTGGCCTTTGTTGTTGTTGATCTTGTCTTCTTTGATGCAGTTGTTTTGCTTTTGGTTCCATTTCAGAGAACAAACCTCATCATGTTTACCAGCTCTTACCACTTTCTTGATCAGTGTTGTCGAATCTACACTTCCTGATACTGTAACTTTCTGCTGCTCTGCATCTATGTTTACTTGGTATTTGGTAAACACCTGGAAAATAGAAGAAAACAACAAACATAAATACGAGCAAAGATTTTTCTTAGCAACCATACAAAACAAAAAATAAGTTGAGTGATGAAAGCGAGAAGTCGAGAACCTTCAATTCTCTGAAGCAATTTCTTCACTTTTTGCTTACACCCATCGCAGTGTGTGTTCACTTTAAGAACACAAGTCTGGATTTAAAACGAAAACAGAACCATTAGCGTTCAAATAGATTAATGGGAAAGAAAAAGGGAAGAAAGAATGTGAGTGAAAGAGAAAGACCTGAATTTTGAGTAGCATAAAGTCTTAATTTTTATTCATCTTTTTCTTCTCTACCTCTGTTTTTGAATCCAATACTTGTTCTTAACGATTTTTTAAAACAAAAAGTAAAATTCTTAGAGTAGTTTTTTCTTCTAAAGCTGAACCACTCTAGATCATGTGTCAATTTTGTCTATCTTTTGCTTCCACCACAAACACCCAAAATTACATCTTCTCCACAACTTGGCAAGCAACGCTTGAGTGATCATTGAGCCTAAAAATTGGTATAGGAGTGAGGCTCAATCAAGAAGGTTTAACCACCTATTGAGGCGATCCGGGAAGCTCGATACATCAATTCTATCAGCCAGTCAAATGACACAATCCATCGACAAGCCACCTTTCTTTGACGAGACCAACTATGGTTATTGGAAGACAAGAATGATGTTCTTCATCAAAGCCAAAGATTACAAGATTTGGGACATGTTGCGTGTAAAATAGTCTATCGCAATTGTAGTGCAAGTATACACGACGCAAGTAGTAAAGTGATACGAAGTATCGGATATCGTCTCCACAGGGATTGGGCTAATGACTTCACCTTGTTTCACTGCACGAAGTAAAAGAAATAATTAAGAGTTGTCACGAGAATAATAAAATAAAAACGTATTTAAAAGGATTTGAGATATCAAGATGGAGAGAATGGGCTGGTATTGAGTTGCTCGGTAGTGCAGGTATTGAATTGCTTAGGATCTCCAGTTCTGTCGTCGCACCCGTCGCCGACAGCACCTGTCGCGGCGTCTGTCCGTTAGCTGTCGCGGCAGCGATCACTAACTCTGTACTTCAAGTTTGGCAAGAATCCCTGATCTGCCTTGCCCTATCCCTAGGCACAAGTCTGTCGATGATCACGTCTTTGATGATACCTCCCGGCGTGAATCGAAGGATGAACACCGATGTGTATGAATTCTTCCTTAGCCATTTAACCTCGCCTTATCCCTAAGCACGAGATGGTTCAACTATAAACTAGAGAACGCGCTTTTATCTCTTTCGTATACTTAACTCTCCCGATGCTAAGTAAATAGATAACCTCACAATGCTCTCCCGATGCTCTTGCAAGATATTAAAACCAAGATAAAAGAACTTGAAGTTTATTTTATTGAACTTGAAAAATCCTAAAACAAAGCAACCCTTGCAACTACTTTACAAAACAACCCGTAGCCCTAGGGGGAATTTAGAACATATCGGTGACAGGTAAACGGCAGGGTTTTGGTTTCGGTTATGGGGTAGTCGGCTCTGCCCTAGGGTTAATCTATGCCCTTTATATAAGCTTTGGGCTCAAGTTATCTAAGGTAACAAGGATTACAACTTTAATTAAAAGTAAGATTCTAATAAAGACTAAATCTCTAAGGATTCCTACTTTTCAGCCGCCTCCTTGTTTCATGGGAATTCTTCTCCTTGAGCTTTGGCTTGACATATCTTTTGATCCGGGGCTTGGAAAAATATTCGGCTTCCACACGACAGACGAGCAGATTTTTCTCTATCTATCGAGGTCCACTTTACTTTTCCTCTTCATGAATCTGCTGTCATCATGCTGTCACGACAGGTTTACGACAGGTTCGTCTTCTTCAGCTGCTTATCCAGTTCAGCTTTCCTGCTTGTCTGCCCTGCACCTGCCTTCGACATCTACTGTGACAGTTACCTGCAAAAATAGCCATCTTTCAGTAGAATCCGTGCCTTTTATATAATTGTGATGTTTTATTGAAAACTAACCTAAATGCAATGCAATGATGCTTGAATGCAGCAGAAATATGGGTTTAAAAAGGTGTAAATGATAGAACTTTTATACACTCAACACACCCCCAAACTCAAGTTTTTGCTTGCCCTCAAGCAATGAAGACTTAAAGGAAAACTGAAAATTTTTGTGTTGGCCTTCAAACAGTGAACTGTCCCTCACCTGTCGCTCATTCTCTATGGCGGCAGCAACCTGTCGGAAGGGTTAGGATCTGTCCGGAATCTCCCTATAGCTCTCGTGCAGTGTGTGCATGCTTGTGAACAGTTATATGCTAAGACTTTCTTAGTTTCACTAGAATATTCAACTTCTTAACTCGAATTTTATGCCAAAGCTTACTTTCTTTAGAAAGCACATTTTCATGCTTTTTCTTCTATTTTCAAGCTAAGTTTTTCTAGAGCCAGTTTTGGGCACCTCTAGTTAGCTTCCTAGAGCCGGTTTCGGGCACCTCTAGGTTTTTAATTTTCTTTTGCTAAACTTCTTTCCTAGAGCCAGTGTTAGGCACCTCTAGGGGCTATCCAAGTTCTAAGCTTCCTATTCTAGTTTGGCTAAAAGAAGTCTAAGCATTATAACAGTCACAAAAGTGTTTAAGTTTTCAGAACTATAGAAAGGCTCTAAACTTTTCCTTAACCTGTCCTAAAGATGCTGCCACGACAGAGCCGTCATGACAGGTAAGTTAACTTCACAGTTTTAAGCCAACTGTTCAAATTTTCTGATTTTTCTGATTTTTTTTTAAGTAAAAAACTAATAAGACACAACAATTAAACAAAAGATGTGCTAAAGACTCCATTAAATATGGAGGGTTGCCACCCCCAAACTCGAGGGTTGCATTGCCCTCAATGCAAAATGACACTAAAACAAATAAAGAAAAATATGAAAAATTAAAGTACATCACAATATATAAGGGCAGGCAGCAATAAGAGGAGTAAAAGAAATAAAAACTTAAATTTTATTCGCTGTCCTCGCTGCTGCTGCTGACGCGGATCTGATGGTAGCGTCTGCGTTGGGGAGGTGGCTGGGCAGGTTCCTGGGCAGGTGGATCAACAGGTTCATCGGCCTGTTGAGGTGCAGGTTCTTCCTCCGGTTGGTGGACAGGGTCGTCAGCAGGTTGAATGACAGGTGGCTCTACTAGTCTGATATCAGAACTGCTGCTGCTATCCCAGCTGTTACTCGTGATGGCCTTGGACAGCATCCTCTTGTTGGCCACATGTTTGATTCTTTTCACCCGCGTGAAGGCGCTGTCCAAGTTCCTCCGGACAAGAGGGCTGTCGTCAGTGGCAGCTCGCTTGGTGCCTCGAGGGGAAGTGTCCGCCGGTGGGCTGCCGGCTGCTGACGGAGAGGGTGTGGAGGAGGCAGATTCTCCGTGGGGAGAGACAGGTGGTGTGGGAGTGGGGGAGGGGATATTAAAGTAATGGGCGGGGAAGGTGGGGAAAATGACATCCGAAAAATTCAAAGTGTTGGTAATAAAGTTTACCGTTGCGTTGGAGAAGTCGCGGATGAATGTCATTAGACCCATCTGCCGCTCCTCTATCCTTAAGATGGCAGCTAAGATGTCGGCGTTCTGACCTGCCGGAGCGGTGTTGGTCGCAGCTTCTGGGGCAGGTTCTGTGGCAGGTTCATCATCAGATTCAGTAGGTGGGGCGTTTGGATCGAAGGCGTTGAGGGGCGTTACGACGATGATCTCCATAAGGCTGGAGATGTTGCTGTCGGTCCAGCCGCTGCCCTTCTTGATTTTGTCTGAAGGGTCCTCCGGTACGGCCGCGCAGCGGCAGAGGGCCGTAATGGTGAAGGGCAGGCATAGTCGTGAATCTGTTCTGAAGGCACAATCGAGAATGCTGTCTCGCATGTACCTGCCCACGTTGATCGGCCTGTCATGCATGATAGAGTGGATGAGGGCCAGCCGCTGCCTGTTGACTGTCGTGTGGTGGGATGAGGGCAGGATACGCTTTTTAATAAAAGCGTTCCATAGTTTAGCCTCGGGGAGCAGCTCTGCCCGGTTGACGGAGTTGGGGTTCTTCTTGCTGGTGCTCCAGGTCGTGCCCTCCTCTGTCAGTTCCCTCATGACAGCATCGTGGCCGGCAGCGTCGAGGGAGTCCCAAAACTGTTGATGAGCATCGTCATTGGGGCCAAAGAAGAGGCCGAAGACATGGTTGATGCTGCTGGCGGTGAAAGGAACTGTCACTCCTCGGACGACGACAGATGTCGCCGACTTACTCTCGATCGCCTCATAGAATTCCCTGACCAGAGTATCGTTGAGTTCTGCCGGCTGCTCGGCAAAGTCTTCCCAAAGTTGCGCCGTAATAGCCTTCATGATGAACGGCCGGAGGCCAAAAAGAGGAGCATCTCTGTTATAGATGAAGCTCCGTTCCTCCCAAAGTTCCTTGTTGGCGAACGGGGATGCTGCTGCGGAAGAAGAGGCGGCAGCAGCATTCTGGCGAGTTTGTCGTGAAGACATTTTTGGTTGCAAGGGCTGAAAAAAAGAGAGAAAATAGATAAAACTAGAAGAGAATACAAGAGAGAAAAATCAGAAGTGAGGAAAAATGAAAGGGGGAAGGGGTTTATAAAGCGGTCGAGTAGCTGCCCATTTAATGCCGCAACGGCAGGCGGGAATAACGGGGCGGCAGATTGGATATTGCGTGTCTGACGCGTCTGACACGCATTAATGCGTCTGCGGAGCGTCTGCCGCACGCTTCTTCGTCTGCTGTGCGTCTGTTGACAGCCTGTCAAATCCGTCTGCGCCGGCAGCCGAAACGACAGGTTACCATAAATGGGCTTAATTGGGCTGGTGGATGAGCGGTGGTCTTGGGCCACTTCTTCTTTCTCACTTGTCTCCTTTATTTCCTAAAAACTGAAATTAAAAACAAAACATTATTAAAATAAATCTAATTCCTAATAAATAATAATAAAATAAAATAAAAATAAAACTAGGTTAAATTAGGGATGCCTTGTGGGGCATCACCTAAGGTAACCACTTCCTGAATCCCTGGGGCTTCAGTCCCCTGATAATGCTTGAGGCGTTGTCCATTGACTTTGAATTGGTGCCCGTCTTTTAATGATTGAATTGTAATGGCACCATGGGGGAAAACTTGAATTACTTGGAATGGACCAGACCATCTAGATTTGAGCTTCCCTGGAAAGAGTTTCAACCTCGAATTAAATAACAACACAAGCTGCCCTGGGCAGAACTGTCGTGGCAGCAACTTCTTGTCATGCCACTTCTTTGTTTTCTCCTTGTATATTCTTGCGTTGTCGTAAGCCATTGTCCGTATTTCCTCGATCTCATTCAAATCTAACAGCCTTTTCTGACCTGCCTTGTCCAAGTCCATGTTTACTGCCTTGATTGCCCAATATGCCTTGTGCTCTATCTCGACAGGCAGGTGACAGGTTTTCCCATAGATCAATCGGAATGGAGACATGCCCAATGGAGTCTTGAAAGCTGTCCTGTATGCCCATAATGCATCATTCAGAAGTAGAGACCAATATTTCCTAGTTGGTTTAACCATCTTTTCAAGAATGTTCTTCACTTCCCTGTTGGAAATCTCAGCCTGTCCATTGGTCTGTGGGTGGTATGCTGTCGCTATCCTGTGCTTGACACCATATTTCTTCAAGGCGGCAGCAATTACCCTGTTATCGAAATGTCTCCCTTCATCACTGATAATCGCTCTAGGGATGCCAAATCTAGAAAAGATGTTTTTGTGCAAAAACTTTTGAACCGTTTTGGCATCATTCTTTTGAGTTGCGATTGCTTCTACCCACTTGGAGACATAATCTACTGCGAGGAGGATGTAAAGATTTCCACATGAAGATGGAAAAGGTCCCATAAAATCAATCCCTCATACGTCGAAGATCTCGACTTCTAGGATATTCTGCAGTGGCATCTCGTTTCTCCTTGAGATGTTACCTGTCCGCTGGCACCTGTCACAGTTTTTGTAAAATTCCTGTGCGTCCTTATACAGTGTCGGCCAATAGAACCCTGACTGCAGCACCTTGGCAGCCGTTTTATTGCCTCCTAAATGTCCTCCATATTGTGAAGCATGACAGTGATGGAGAATGTCTTCTTGTTCTTCTTGTGGTACACATCTCCTTATAACCTGATCTGCGCACATTTTGAAAAGAAGAGGTTCGTCCCAATAATAATGTTTTACATCATTTTGAAACCTCTTCCTGGCTTGATAAGTAAGATTAGAAGGTAATATTCCGCTAACTATAAAATTAACGAAATCAGCATACCAGGGAAGGTTAGAAGACTTACCTGCCGCCATGGCTGTCGCGACAACTATTGCGGCAGCAAAGAGCTGCTCATCTGGGAAGGTCTCTAGTATGTGTGTCTCATCTACAGGTAGACTCTGTCCCATCTCTAACCTCGACAAGTGATCTGCCACCTGATTTTCTGTCCCCTTTTTGTCTTTGATTTCAAGGTCGAATTCTTGTAATAGCAAGATCCATCGTATCAACCTAGGCTTTGCATCCTTCTTTGCGAACAAGTACTTAAGGGCAGAATGATCGGTGTGCACTATTACTTTCGTCCCAAGTATGTAAAAACGAAACTTGTCGATGGACAACACCACAGCTAACAGCTCCTTTTCTGTGGTGGTATAATTCACTTGGGCATCATTCAATGTTTTGCTGGCATAATATATGACATGAAACAGCCTGTCCTTGCGCTGCCCAAGTGCTGCCCCGACAGCATAGTCACTAGCATCACACATAATTTCAAACGGTTGCGTCCAGTCTGGTGGCTGTACTATGGGGGCTGTCACTAGCTTTTCCTTCAGAACCTTGAATGCTTCAGTACATTCTTCATTAAAGTCAAAGGGTCGGTTCTGCTCTAAGAGATGACATAGGGGTTTCGTGATTTTTGAGAAATTTGCAATGAATCTCCTATAGAAACCAGCATGCCCTAAAAAACTCCTAATGCCCTTGACTGTGGTTGGCGGCGGCAGCTTCTCTATGACTTCAATCTTTGCCCTGTCGACTTCTATCCCACGGCAGCTAATCTTATGGCCTAAAACTATCCCCTCATCTACCATAAAATGGCATTTTTTCCAATTAAGAACAAGATTAGCTTTTTCACATCTTTCAAGTACCTTTTGAAGGTTGCCAAGGCAGCTCTCAAAATCGTCTCCAAAGACAGAAAAATCATCCATGAAGATCTCAAGGAAGTCCTCTACCATGTCGGAGAATATTGCCATCATGCACCTTTGGAAGGTGGCAGGTGCGTTACAGAGTCCAAACGGCATCCTCCTAAATGCGTATGTTCCGTAGGGGCAGGTGAAAGTCATTTTCTCTTGGTCCTCCGGTGCAATAGCAATTTGATTATATCCTGAATAACCATCAAGAAAACAATAGTAAGGTTTACCCGCTAATCTATCAAGCATTTGATCAATAAAGGGTAAAGGAAAGTGGTCTTTTCGGGTAGCTTTGTTAAGCTTCCGATAGTCCATACAAACCCTCCAACCGGTCACAGTCCTGGTTGGGATTAACTCATTATTTTCGTTGGTTATCACGGTCATGCCTCCTTTCTTGGGAACACATTGCACCGGGCTTACCCATTTGCTATCGGAGATGGCGTAAATAATACCAGCATCTAACCATTTAATTATTTCTTTACGTACTACCTCCTTCATTGCAAGGTTTAACCGCCGTTGGGCATCAATAGTCGGCTTATGATCTTCCTCTAGGAGGATTTTGTGCATACAGATTGCCGGACTAATGCCCTGAATGTCTGCTATAGTCCATCCTATCGCCCTTTTATGCTGCCTCAACATGTCGATCAGCTGTCGTTCCTGTTCCTGCGGCAGCTTAGCAGAGATGATTACGGGTAGTGTTTTATCACTACCAAGATAAGCATATTTAAGCTGCCCTGGCAGGGGCTTAAGTTCTAAGACAGGTGGTTCAACAGTAGATGGCTTTTGGATTAAATGGTTATCCGAAGTGTAATTCAAGGGTTCGAATAACTTACCTGGGCGATGGTCTAACCAGTCTACCTCCTCATGACCTTCAGTATCAGATGAATTGGATTCAGAGGAGTCGCTGTCGTCGGTGCTGTCGTCGTTGCTGTCGTGACAGGCTTGTAAATGGCTGTCGCAGCAGTGACCAAATGTTATATCCTGGCAGCCCGACCTGATGCAGGGTTGATCAAAGGTCACCTCAATGATGGCCTTGCATTCTTCATCCACATCAGCATGTTTCATTGCTTGGAGAACATTCAACTTAATTTCTTGATCGTTTACGCGCATGGTGAGTTCTCCTTTCTCCACATCAATCAATGATCTTCCCGTGGCTAAGAAGGGTCGCCCTAGGATGACTGGTGCGTTCTCATCTGCCTCACAATCTAAAATAAGAAAGTCAGCAGGAAAAATAAGTTTATCCACTCTTACCAAGATGTCTTCAATTTTTCCCTCGGGGTGAACGTAAGAGCGGTCGGCTAGCTGTAGGGTAACTGTCGTGGGCCGCGCCTTGCCAATACCTAATTTCTGAAAAACAGATTTGGGCATTAGATTAACACTAGCACCAAGATCACATAATGCCTTACCCACAAATTTATCTCCGATTACGCAAGGTATGAGGAAGCTCCCTGGATCCTTCTTTTTCTGGGGTGGTTGTCGATGAAGAATACTCATGCACCCTTCTTGCATCCTTATCGTTTCAAATTCCCCAAGTTTAGATTTTTTAGACATGACATCCTTGAGAAATTTAGCGTAACCGGGCATTTCCCTAACAGCATCTAACAACGGAATGTTAATATGAACCTGTTTAAAAATATCATAAATCTTTTTAAGTTGAGATTCATGCTTAGCTTGCTGTATCCGTTGCGGAAAAGGTGGTGGAGGACGATAATCAGCAATGCGTCCTTCCCACTGCATGCGAATCTGAGGTCGATACTCATCTTTTTTTTCCTCTGTCGCTTCTGCTGTCGTGACAGGCTCATCGGCAGCAGTCTGTTCATTACCTGCCGGGGCAGCTTCCTCGGCAGGCTTATCCAAGGCAGGTTTCTTTTCTGTTTCAGCTTCTTTTTTCGGCCCTGGTAACTTTTTCCCACTCCTAGTAGTAATCGCCTTACATTGCTCATGAGGGGGCGTTCTAGCATTTTCAGTATTGCTAGGGAATCCTCCATTCTGCCGTGGCTTAATATGCTGCGACACCTGACCCATTTGTGTCTCTAGAGATTTCAAGGTGGCCTCATGGTTTGTCATTCTCATCTTAGTTTCATCCATAAAGTCTTCCGTTTTCTTGACAAACTTATTGATGTTATCCATATACGTGCCGGTCTGAGACATAAAGGTGGCCAGAGTCTGCTCCAATATACTACTCGTGGCAGGTGGTGGCTGCTGTTGTTGCTGAGGCGACAGGTTCTGCGGCAGGTTTTGCGGCTGTGGCTGCTGTCGCGTCAACAATCTAGGACCCCCCCTGATTCTGATTATATGCTTGCGGATTTAGGGCATTGTTAGGGTTACTCCAGGAAAATTTGGGGTCTTTCCTCCAATTAGGGTTGTAATTGTTGGAATTGTAGTTTGGCTTGTAATTTCCAACATATTTTCCTTCTTCTATATTTATGGGGCACTCATCCCTACTATGATTTTCCTCACATGTAGCACAAACTTCCTCGACAGCAAACCCTCGTACTTCCTCTTCACTCAATAAGTGTTTCATGGCTTTAGTGAGGAATGCTACCTGTGATTTCATAGTGCTGTCGGCCTCATAGTCCTTGACAGCAAGTACCCGTTTACCTCCTCTTCTTGTGGTTGGAAACTGCTCCTCATTTTTAGCCAGATGTTTCAGAACTTGCAGGGCCTCGTCTGGATCTTTGTCCAATAGTAGTCCATTTGCTGCAGAATCAATTCGAATGCGAGTTTGTAAGTTAGCAGCATTATAAAACTTAGTTACCTGATTCCAGACGGGGAATCCATGCATTGGGCAGTTTCGTAGAAGAGTTGTGAATCTGTCCCAGGCCTCGTGCATTGGCTCGTCATCTTCCTGTTGAAAAGTAGCAATTTCATTACGTAATCGCTCAGCTAAATGTGAAGGATTAAAACGAGACAAAAATTCACGAGTTAAATCTGCCCAAGTCATAATAGAACCCGGTGTAAGTTTATTCCACCAAGTTTTAGCTCTGTCCCTTAATGAATGAGGGAATAACCGAAGCCTCAGTATCTCCGGACTAACTCCTGGTAGTCTAAACGAACCACAGATCTCCTGGAACGTTTTGAGATGCTCCCTGGCATCTTCTGTCGCAGAACCACCAAACTGCCCGGCATTGTTGATCATACTAAACATGACAGGTTTAAGCTCGAAGTTGTCAACGTCAATATCCGGCAGCGTGGTCTCCAGCTCTACATGATCGTTCAGCATGTAGTCACGACATGACCGTCGTCCACCTGCCGCGGGCGGGTCACCGACAGGCGGGATTTCTTCTCCGGCAGGCTGATTACGGGCCATCTGTTCTAGCTGTTCTTCAAGGTATTCGTTTCGGTCTAAAAGGTGGCGAATCTGTTTCTTGAGATTAAAGGAACGTTCAATCTCCGGATCTAATTTATACTCAGGATCTTCACCTCTTTTCGATCTGCGCATAAACAGGTAAACCTTGTGAAAAGCAAGAGTTTAAAATGCAAAAGAAAAATTAAAGAAAAGTAAAAATAAAAACAAAAACGAAAATAAAAACAAAAGGTGCAAGGAAAAGAAGGTGTAGTTATGTTGTCAATCCCCGGCAACGGCGCCAAAAACTTGTTGCGTGTAAAATAGTCTATCGCAATTGTAGTGCAAGTATACACGACGCAAGTAGTAAAGTGATACGAAGTATCGGATATCGTCTCCACAGGGATTGGGCTAATGACTTCACCTTGTTTCACTGCACGAAGTAAAAGAAATAATTAAGAGTTGTCACGAGAATAATAAAATAAAAACGTATTTAAAAGGATTTGAGATATCAAGATGGAGAGAATGGGCTGGTATTGAGTTGCTCGGTAGTGCAGGTATTGAATTGCTTAGGATCTCCAGTTCTGTCGTCGCACCCGTCGCCGACAGCACCTGTCGCGGCGTCTGTCCGTTAGCTGTCGCGGCAGCGATCACTAACTCTGTACTTCAAGTTTGGCAAGAATCCCTGATCTGCCTTGCCCTATCCCTAGGCACAAGTCTGTCGATGATCACGTCTTTGATGATACCTCCCGGCGTGAATCGAAGGATGAACACCGATGTGTATGAATTCTTCCTTAGCCATTTAACCTCGCCTTATCCCTAAGCATGAGATGGTTCAACTATAAACTAGAGAACGCGCTTTTATCTCTTTCGTATACTTAACTCTCCCGATGCTAAGTAAATAGATAACCTCACAATGCTCTCCCGATGCTCTTGCAAGATATTAAAACCAAGATAAAAGAACTTGAAGTTTATTTTATTGAACTTGAAAAATCCTAAAACAAAGCAACCCTTGCAACTACTTTACAAAACAACCCGTAGCCCTAGGGGGAATTTAGAACATATCGGTGACAGGTAAACGGCAGGGTTTTGGTTTCGGTTATGGGGTAGTCGGCTCTGCCCTAGGGTTAATCTATGCCCTTTATATAAGCTTTGGGCTCAAGTTATCTAAGGTAACAAGGATTACAACTTTAATTAAAAGTAAGATTCTAATAAAGACTAAATCTCTAAGGATTCCTACTTTTCAGCCGCCTCCTTGTTTCATGGGAATTCTTCTCCTTGAGCTTTGGCTTGACATATCTTTTGATCCGGGGCTTGGAAAAATATTCGGCTTCCACACGACAGACGAGCAGATTTTTCTCTATCTATCGAGGTCCACTTTACTTTTCCTCTTCATGAATCTGCTGTCATCATGCTGTCACGACAGGTTTACGACAGGTTCGTCTTCTTCAGCTGCTTGTCCAGTTCAGCTTTCCTGCTTGTCTGCCCTGCACCTGCCTTCGACATCTACTGTGACAGTTACCTGCAAAAATAGCCATCTTTCAGTAGAATCCGTGCCTTTTATATAATTGTGATGTTTTATTGAAAACTAACCTAAATGCAATGCAATGATGCTTGAATGCAGCAGAAATATGGGTTTAAAAAGGTGTAAATGATAGAACTTTTATACACTCAACAGGACATAGTTGAGAACAGTCCGTTCGTGCCACAACAAAGCAAAGAGGAATGGAGTGCGGATGATCGCAAGAAAATGGAGCTAAATTGCAAGGCTTTGCACATTCCCTTTTGTGCATTTAGCCCTAACATCTATGAGAAGATGTCTTCTGCTTTTGAATTTCGTTGAAGAAGAAAAAGAAGAAGACAGATAGAGAGAGAGAGAGAGGAGAAAAAGAAAATTGGATGGATAGAAACCAAACCAATACCAAGATCTTGCCAAACGGATATAACAAACTTGGGGAAGAAGATGAACCGTTGGGAATAAAATGAACAAAAAATAAATTCTGACATATTTAATGTGCAATTTATCTCTTTTATTTAAGTCGAATTATTTTTTTAATAAAATGACATGTGGCGCGTTCTGATGAGCTCATAATTTTTTTAACGGCATTAGACGAGGGGTCAAATATGATAACAATTTCTAGTTTAAGGGCCACAACGTCATAAAAAACTTTAAGAGGCAGTTCGTTATTTTATTTATACTTTAGTGGTTAAGTGGGCCTTTAAGCCAAAAAAAATGTCAAAAGCCTAGCCTTTGAAACTTTACATTCTTTTTCAAGGGGCTGGTTGCCGACCGCTAACAATTTTTTGTTTGTTTTTTATGTTCTTGTTTTAATATTAATAATTATGTCTTTGTGACACGTTTTTTTTTACCTTTTGGTACGTATTTTCTGTCTTTTGGCACGCTTTTATTTTCTTATTCAGTCGTTTGGCCGCTTCTTTTTTCTATTAATTTTCTATCAGGGTTGGATTTGACGTCGCCGCAACTGATCAAGATGGCACTCTTTAATTGTCCTATTGTTCTCTATGTTTTAGACTCTCAAATTGGATTCGGATACGAGCTCACAATCACCATTTTTGTTCGCGATTGTGTTGCGGTAATAACCGTGTTGTCAACGTGCCTTATTATTGTAATATACATTTTTTAATGTCGTTTGTTGTTGGTTTTTTATCTTTCATCATTGAGCGTTGGTGTTGTTGGTATCTATTTTGTTTCAAGTCTTTGAGTTAGGGTTTTACTCTTTCTTTGTATGGTCTTATTTATGATCCAAAGACGACAATTTTTGTGTTTTTAGGAATATGTCCAGATGAAGTTTATTTACCTGAATTGTAAACTCTCATTATATTTTAAATTTTCCCTCTTTTAATAAAACTAGCATATTCACATTAAAAAAAGTTTGAAGAAAAATAGACAAAGTGAGAAAAAATCAATAATCAATTATCAGTTTAAATATTATATACTTCAAAGATTTCAAGAATTTTTATCTCTTTACATTTATATAAAAATTGTATTAAACATTTAAAATACTGTAAAAGTTTACACAAGTCTTTTAATTTTAGGAGTTAAGGATTTAGGTTAGAGTTTAGGGATTTAGTGTGTAAGGTGTAGGGTTTAGAGTTTATGTTTTAGGGTGTTAAGGATTTATGTTTAGACTTTATAACTTTTTTTTGAAATAAAGTCGATTGATAATTATTGCTAAACTAGTCCAAACTACAGAGCCCATAAACGAGAAGGCCCGAGAAAACAGAAAGGCACAAAGAAATATAACATGCAAAAGAGGTGAAAAAAAGAAAGAAATCAGGCCGGCAAATAGGACTCCGATCGTCTCGATGAGGATGATGACTCGGTAAGCTGGAGTTGTCAAACAATAGATGGGGAAAAGAGTAGAAAAAGCCCCAGTCCAATTTAAGGGGGACACAGTTCCTCACGGCGGGTCGAGCAGCCTAGAGTCTTCATCAACAATCGCCAGGATCGACGGTGGCGCATCTTCAACCCAAAAACGATCGTTCGATAACGGTAAGCCTTCCTTCACCATACCGTGTGCCACCTTGTTTGCTGATCTATGTGTGAATCGGAACATGCATCGAAGGAAGTTTCCAGATAACACCTTTCCATCGTGGATGTATGGACTGATTTCTGACAGATCTGGTTCGGGTGACTGAAACTTTGTGATAATGGACTTGGCGTCTCCCTCAAGCACAACTGAGGAAAAACCAAGGTCTAAAGCGAACCGCAAACCCACCGTCGCTGCCAAGGCCTCCGCCGCAAAAGATGAAGCCACCTGAAGATGAACACGGTAACAAGCCCCTAAAATATGTCCATTTTCATTTCAAATCACTATTCCCGAGCATGACTTATTTTCACTGATCTTGAAACCTGCGTCGAAATTTACTTTCACGAATGAAGCAACTGGGGAGTCCAAGAGCTTGATTCGACCAAAACTGGAGGAGAGTAGAAAGGGCCTAACTCTTCAAGTTCTCTGCAATAGCCCCCAACAAAGGTAAAAATCTCCCATGTATTTTGGAATTTACCTTCATGTAGCAGCTTGTTTCTAGATGACCACATAACCCATATGGCTATTATAATGATCCGTCTCTTACATAAAGGATAATTATCGAATAACCAAGCGAGCCATTCTTTAAAATTAAAATTGTTAGCAACGCTAGGCCACTCGATACTTAGATTACGCCATAACGCAGTCGCATACGAACAATCCCTCACAACATGAATTGATGATTCCACAACACTGTTGCATCTGAAACACAAAGGATCCTGAGCAATTCGTCTATAACACAAATTCTGCTTCGTAGGCACAAAGTTATGCAAGAATTTCCATGTAGTAATCTTTATCTTTGACGGACAAGAGATTTTCCATAATTGGGTGAAAATATGGTCGTTAGCTATAGAAGGAAATTCAGGGGGTGTTAGAACCTTGTACCCACTCCTAACGGAGTATATACCTGAGCGTTCACCAACCCATACATGTACATCGGGACAAGGGGATGCCGCTAACGGGATCCTCAAGATTGCTTCTGCATCCATGCTATTAAAATTGGCCCTAATAAGATCAGAGTCCCACTGGTTAGAATCTGCTTTGATCAAATCCGAGACATAGTTAATAGTGGGAACCTGTGAGAGCTGATACGGGCCCTTGGCAAGCCCGGGAGCCAGAAATCACTCCACACTAAGACATTTAAACCCGAGCCCACTCTCCAGATTAGGCCCGAAAAAAGCAAACCCTTCGAACTCCAAATACTCCTCCAAATTAACGATGGGCTAGAGCCCAGACTCGAGTCCAGGAAGGTAGAATTCCGGTAATATTTTGCCTTCATAAGACGGGCCACTAAAGAAGATGGATTAGCAAATAGCCTCCAAGCTTGCTTAGCCAGTAGAGCAATATTGAACTTAGAAAGGTCTCTAAAGCCCAACCCTCCAAAATCTTTTAATTGACACATAAAAGAACACTCGCACCAATGAATCCCACGCCTACCCTGGGATTTCCTCCACCAGAACCTAGCTTCATAAGACTCTAAGTCTTTGCAGAACGACTTAGGCAGCAAAAAACATGACATGGCGTACATGGGGAGGGCCTGAAGGACCGATTTGATGAACACTTCCTTACCCCCAGCCGATAGAAAACGAGTATTCCAATGTTCTGTGCAGCTATTAAAACGATCGTGCAAGCTAGAGAAAGCCTCCTTTTTATTGCGGCAAACCTAAATACTTCTTTGGGCTGTCTGTGCTAGTAACACCCAGAATTCTCTGAACATCCTCCCTATTGTGGCCCAGCACATTAAAGGAGAAAAAAACCCCCGACTTATCATAGTTAACTTCCTGCCCCGAAGCCTCGGAAAAATTCTCTAGAATGGATTTGATAGTGGCAGCACCCGCCGCTGTCGCCTCCCCAAAGATAAGACAATCATCGGCAAAAAGTAAATGAGTGATACACGGAGCGCTTCGAGCAATACAGACTCCTGATAGACTGCCATTCAAGGCTGTTGAACATAGCAGAGATGATAACCCTTCACCACACAAAAGGAACAAATACGGACTCAGAGGGTCCCCTTGTCGGAGGCCTCTAGTTGGAACAACTCGATCTCCAGAACTCTTATTTACAAGAACCGAATAAGAAACTGTAGTGATGCAATTTAATAATCTACCAATCCATAAATTCGAGAAACACATTCGAGCCATAACTTCCTTCAAAAAACTCCATTCAACACGATCATAAGCCTTACTCATGTCAATCTTCAGAGCACAATAACCCTTCTTACCCGATCTCTTCGTCTTTAGAGAATGTAGGATCTCATAAGCCCCAATAATGTTGTCAGTGATCAGCCTGCCGAGGATAAACGTGCTCTGAGCCTCATCAATACACACATGCAGAACCCTCTGAAATCTATTTGCCAACACCTTCGCAATAATTTTGTATAAAACATTGCAGAGGCTTATTGGTCTAAATTGGGACATTGAATTTGGATTTTTAGTTTTTGGTATGAGCACAATTAAAGTATGATTGATGGGAGATAGAACTTCCTCACCTCGTAAAACCGCAACACAGAAACGAGATACCTCCCTCCCAACAATATGCCAAAACCTTTGGTAGAAAATCGCACCCAAACCATCTTCACCAGAAGCCTTCAAAGGGCTCATCGATTTTACCGCTCTCAAAATTTCCTCCCCATCAAACTCCCTATCCAGCTCAGCATTCATTAACGGAGTTATACAAGGTGAGATGCCGTCAAGAATCCGGGCCACATTAGTTGACCCTTTTGATGAAAATAGATCAACAAAATAATTACGGGCTATCGAACTCATGGCCTCATCCTCCTCGACTTCATGTCCATTCCCATCAATAAGCTTAGAAACTTTATGTTGTCTTCGTCTCTCAGAGGCATGTTTATGGAAAAAAGACATGTTCCGATCCCTAGTTCGCAACCAATTTGCTCGAGCTCTTTGTTTCCAGTAGAGTTCCTCTTTGTCTATTTTAAAGTTGAGAGCCAGTTGAGCATCAAGTGTTTCATGGAGGACTTCATCGCTCGAGAAAGCTTGCGATAGTTCCTGGAGCCGCTTTCTCAAAGCAACTTCACTTGATTTGCGCGCTCGTCTAAGCGAGGCAGCCCATTGCCATAGACCTTCCTTCACACAGTCCAATCGTTGTAAAAGATGCCCAGAAGAGCCCTCCCAAAGACGTTTAACCTCAGCTTCACACGTACTTTCTAACAACCAATTAGCCTCAAATCGAAACACCCATTGGTCAGGCTTATTCAGAGTGTACGTACTTGTTACTAAAAGGAGTGGGCAATGATCCGAGAAAGTATGGGTAAGGTGGGACAATTTGGAGTGGGGAAAGAGATCCCTCCACAAGATGTTAGCAACCCCTCTATCCAGCCTCTCCCTAACATTATTTTCGGACATGCACCCTTTCTGCCAGGTGAACCAAGCCCCCGAATATCCCAAATCTGATAAAGAACAGTCCTCAAGCATAGAGCGGAAACTATTCATCTGTCTGTCACTACAGATCCGACCTCCTTGCTTCTCGAAGGCATACATAATCTCATTGAAATCACCGATAACCATCCAGGGAATCTCTGGACAATCATTGAGGCTTCGCAGAAAATTCCAAGAATCCAACCTATTAGACTCCTCTGGAGCACCATAGAAACCTGTGCAGTGCCATTGAAAACCATCCGAGTCATCATCAAGAATAAAATCTATATGTCGAGTAGAAAAAGAGCGTAAACTAACTGTACAATTGGCTTTCCAGCCAAGAGCCAAACCACCACTCCTACCAATTGAACTTACTTCAATACCATACGGGTAACCCAAACTTCGGCGTATATTTGCCATTTTATTTGCATTAACTTTCGTTTCAATAAGGAAAATTACATTAGGTTTTAAGTCTCTCAACATATGCCGGAGACGGCGAACAGTCCGTGGCTTCCCTAAGCCCCGGACATTCCAGCTAAGTAACTTTATTGGGCCCGGCGGACCTGATCCATCAGGTCGGCCGATGTAAAATTTGATGGCCCATCAGTACGGCCCAAGTTATCCACGCTAGAACTTGTTGAGATGGCAGCATTAGCAAGGCCCAGAGCTTTCCTTGGCCTCTTATTACCATCCAACTGTTCAAGAGGACTTTCTTCAGACTCCAGGCCCATCTAGATATCCATTAAAGGTATAGGAGTCGAACCCACACCATCCAGGTTGGCTGCAGAGGAGGAAGGTAAAGCAGATTCCTTCCCGTTAATATCTCCTGAGACTAATCACATACTAGAAGACTTCAAGCCCAAAAAATCTGTCCGCTGAAGATTGCGGAAATTAAGCACACTTGTTTCCTTAGATACCCCTCCAGTAATTCCTGAATTTGGGGAAAACATATCAGAATCTTCACTTAGCCAGATACTGCTCGGCGCCGACCGACACGATGGTGCCCGGAGTGTAATATCCCAGTTGAAGACAATTTCCGTTTGATCCAGACTCAATCGAACAGGGCAAAAACTTTCACTATGGCCTAGCCGACCACACAAAAAACAAAAGGTCCGGATCCGTTCATACTGAAAACGCACATAAACTTGGGATCCATTCCGTAAAGCAACCTTCTTCCGACGCTTAAGGGGCAGGCGAGTATCAAGCCATATTCTGATACGCATAATCCGTGACTGAGTGAGCGGGGAGAGGCTAGTGTCATAATCTAAAAATCGACCAACAAAATTACCAAGCGATTTGGCCACCCCTTCTGACATGAAACCAAACGGTAAATCAAGGACATGAATCCAGATCTTTAGATAATGCAAAGGAACAACCAGAGGGTCTTCACCATCCTGAAGGCGATGTAGTAGCAGCAGATGATTATTGAAAAACCACGGGCTGCCATTATCAATCCTCTCAACATCAACCACGTGATACAACCGAAACAAAAAACGATTCTCCCCCAGATCTGAAATCGAGATACCCCCTAAAGGCCTCCATACATTCGCGAGGGTATTTCTCGTCGAATCAAAATGGATGATGCTCGACGTCAGGAACATACCAACAAAACAGTGAAGAAAAGAAATAGGACCAGAGGGGTTATCGGCGTCAACATGCAGCACATCATCCTCTTTATCATCAATCGCCAGATTCGCCAGGTGGTTTTCAACAGCCGCCATTGATACAATCGGAACAACGGAAAAACGTGTCAAGAGACCGACAGAGAGAACGTGTCAAGAGACAGACTCATACGACACCCCAACTCTATAGCAATATAATCCAGAATTTATTTTAATTATTTATAAAGTAGCTTATTGTTCATGATTTGGTAGTTGCTTAGGATCTGCTTTATTACTAAAGTTTGGGCCCAAAGTGTTTATGATAAAATCAAATGAATTTGGTTTGGATCCATTCCGTTTTAGAGTGGGCCAAGACCATATCCTAACATTATAATGTAATTTTTTTCCTCAAAAAAAAATTCGGACAGAATCTTTTTACTAAAAAGATTATAAGGAAAGGCAGTCTAGGTGCTCTCAAGCCTAGCAAGATGATTTGTCAAAAAAAAGGCTAGCAATGTTGGGATGGTAACGGGGTGAGTCGAGTAGGTGTTTTATTTGTCCGATTCTAATTTGATCTACTCTCCATTTAATTTAATTTAGGTCAACAATCACTTTTAAAAAGTGTTTTTTCTATCAAAATTTAAATATTTTTCATTAATTATTAGGTGGAAAGGTGATTTTAACCCCAAACTCAATAAAAAACGGGGCCTAGCTCTATTTCCTTTATTTATATTAGAAATCTATAAATTTATTTATGTCTTTAATAGTCAGTATAGTAAATTTATGTCTTTAATAGTAGGTATAGTTTCTTACGAAGATAGCTAAAAAATTATCTTGAATTGTATATTTTTTTTTTGCCTTGTCTCGTTTAACTTTTGGTCTTGTTTTTATAAATTAATGTATTTTTTTCCTTTCATGATTAAATTTGTCGTGGTTTCTTCAATTGATGGATGTGAACAAGTCTATTCTGGGATCTAAAAGATAACCCTTAAAAGGGTTTATATCAAAGTTACATTTTGTCCTTGAGATTTATTGTTATTATCTTCAATAAAACAATTTAATTAATGAATCAGCAGGGTCGTTCCTGGGCATGGGCAATAGGGGCGTCCGCCCAGGGTCCCTACCCTGCCCCAGGGCCGGCCCTGGGCCGGGGCAGAAGGGGCGCCCGCCCAGGGCCCAATTTTTTTTAAAAAAATAATACTAATATACTTTAATTTTTTTATAATAATTAAAAAAATTGCTATATTAAATAAGGGGCCCATAAATTTTTATAATAAATAAAAAGGTTATTAAATAAAATAATGGGCCCATTATTAAATCTCTATATCAATTAATAATAATTTTGTTTCCCAAAAAATACTAATTAAAATTTTTCTTTCCAAAAAAATTATATTAATTAATAGATTAAACTTTTGACTTTCTAAATTCTCCCAATCAATTCATTAAATCACTTTTCCAATTTCCCATATCAACGTTAATTTTTTAAACGTTAATTTTTTTCTTTTAATACTAAATTTCCCAATTTCTCAATCTCCTAATTTCTTATCAATTCTTCAAACATACTTTTTAATTTCTCAATCTCTTCTCTCACATAGTTTCATATTCTACTTAATCTGAAAATTCAATTTCTCACAAACACACACAATCACAAATATAATTACCTATCATCAATTGTGGTGCTCGAATCCTATTGAAGTTTGTTCTTAAGATTTTAGGTAAGAATTAAGATCATGTTTTAATATTTTTCTTCTTTTTATTTTTATATTTTTTCAAATTTTAAGTAAGATTATTCTTTTATATTTGTTTAATAAATTTTGGCTATGAATATGCAGGTTCTCCGTCTTCATTCGTTGGTTCAACTCCAATTCAATTCAATTTCAGATTCAAACATAACTTTGAAGGTAAAATTCTTGTTGAGATTTGTTTTTTTATGAGAGTTAATTTTTTATTTATTTTTTAAAACAAACTCATCTTGATTCTTGACTGCCCTATTTTTAATATTTTTTGTTGTATTGCTCAATTTCTATAATAAAAATTAAATTTAAAATTTTTATCACCGATATTAAATGTATTAGATAATATTTAAAAAAATTTCAATAATTAATTTATATAACCTAACCTAATAAATAATACTAAATTTAGTTTTAAAAAAGGCATGGTTGTGAATTTTCATTGTTAATTTATATAGCTCGAACATAAAATGATTTTGCATCAAGAAAAGCTCGAAGACAATGTTTTTTATAAGTATTTGTATGCTTAAATATATTTTTGATATTTTTAAGATCGTAATGAATTATTATTTGTTTAATTTAATAAATAGAAATTTAATATTACGTATATTTTAATTTTTTTAAAATTAGGGGCCTATTTTTTTTAATTTCGCCCCGAGCCAAAAAATAGTCAGGACCGGCCCTGCCCTGCCCAGGGCCCATTTTTCTCGAATATGTATAGTTAAAGTTTAATATTTTTTAATATTTTTTATTTAAAATTTATTTTTTAATAATTGTTATTATAGTTCTATTCTTATAGGCTTATTTTTTCGAATACTTATAATTAGGGGCCCATTTTTTTATTATTTATTGTTAGGAAAATTCTACAACGTGCGACGAACATCGATGAACACCACTAATGATGAACACCGATGAACACCATTAAATTAATTAATAAAGATTTAAAATTTCAAGGACTCGGCATACAATTAATAATTATTTTAAAAAATTCAATAAAATTTGATCCTATTCTTTATAAAAAAATAATTTAACCCACAACCTAAAACTCTAAACTATTAAATCTTAAACCCTTAAACTCTTAAACATATACCTTAAACTATATACCATTAAGAATAATTTCATCATCATCGATTCAATTCAATTTAATGAATCGTTGAATTCAAAGAACTTCGTTAACGAAAACATTAAATGCTTCGCTCTCGGGGTGGTCGAAAGGATCTAAGCATTCCCTAAACAATGTATATACCCAACAGTTAATATTGCAAAACAATAATGTTCTGATAAAATAACAAAAACTGAGAAATGAAAGAGCAAAAACTTTACAACAGTAAACACTTCATGAATGTCAAGCACAATCAATGTATAAAATCATTCAAAATTAGAAGAAAAAAAACAGTTCTTGAATTATATAAAAGGAAAAGAGAAGAAAGAAAATCACCTCTCGATGATCTCCGACCGGCTGTAATTGGACAAAATCTGGAGGAAATATTAATTTTGATATATATAAAAATATAATTTAATTAATTTTTTAAGAGAATTCAACGGTTTATTGAATTGAATTGAATCGATGATGGTGAAATTATTTTTAATGGTATATGGTTTAGGGTATATGTTTAAGAGTTTAAGGGTTTAAGTTTTAATAGTTTAGGGTTTTAGGTTGAGGGTTAAATTATTTTTTTTATAAAAAATAGGATCAAATTGAAATAATATTTAAATAATGAGGGTTAAATAAAAATTCGGAAATAAGTGAGGTACTAAATATATAGTTTACCCTTATTAAAAAATAAAATTTTAATATATATAAAAAATAATTTAATTAAATTTTTTAAAATAATTATTAATTGTATGATGGGTCCTTGAAATTTTAAATCTTTATTAATTAATTTAATGGTGTTCATCGGTGTTCATCATTAGTGGTGTTCATCAATGTTCGTCGCACGTGGTAGACTCATCCTTATTGTTATTTCAATACTTGTTATCAGGGTACAAATATTTCAATACTTGTTATTATGATGCCAATTTTTCAATACTTGATATTAGGGGCCTATCTTTTCCAATATTTGTTATTAGGGCCATACTCTTAAATTTTATTTTTTCTGATACTTGTTATTACGAGTCTAATTTTTTTCAATAATTTTTATTTATAGTCTATTTCCCTAATATTTGTTATTACATTCATACTCTTAAATTTTAATTTTTCAATACTTGTTATTAGGGTTTCATTTTTCCCTATATTTATTATTACAAGAATACTCTTAAAATTATTTTTTTCAAAATTTGTTAATAGAGACCCATTTTTTTATATATCACTTGTTACTAAGGGTTTAATTTCAATTTTTTTCTTTCTAATACTCGTTATTAGGGGAAATGGTGAGCAAAACTCCACTCGACTCGAAAATAATTGATTTTTTCGACTCGACTCGTCTTGACTTGAAAATATTTCAAATAAAGTTTGAGTTGTAAAATAAAAATTCTAATAACTCAAAATTTTAGTATTTAGTAGATAAATTTTTAAGATCGAGTCGTAAGGACTCGTAAACTCGCATAACTTGAAATTTTTTTACTCAATTTAACTCGATCGAACGCTCACCCTTAATTAGGGGTCTATTTTTTAAGTTCGCCCATGGGCTACTAAAATCTCAAAAACGACTATGTGAATCAGTATTGTCTGCTTGATATTATAGCGTTCCTGTTCTTTTTAATCTTTTCAAACTCATCTAGTGGATTCAATGTTGGCGACCTGTTCATTTGTCAGCCTCAAATGCCTGCCTAATATGCGGACAAGAAATTACTCGTTAGGTTCACGAAAAAAATTAATATTAAAGGTATTTTTTTGAAATTCTATTTTTATATTTGGTTTAAAATGATTTTTAATACGATGAAAAATATTAGGACGAGTCTACAATGTGCGACGAATACCGCTGAACATTACAAACGTTGAATACCGCTGAACACTACTAAATTAATTAATAAAGATTAAAAAGTTATAAATACTCAATGTACAATTAATAATTATTTAAAAAATTAAATTAAATTATTTATTATACATGTTCTATTTTTTATTCTCTTTTTTAATAATTAGATCGTATGTCAACCATATTCAATCCTTAAATTAAAAAACCTTAAATATTTTAATCCTCCTTGGATCAAGTTTTAGAGAATTGTATCCCTCTGAGAGTCAAAAACATGAAAGATTACACAGATAAACTTTGAGAGTCCATGTGCGAATGAGAACCAGATAAACAATAAGAATTCCCTCACGAATATTCTGGTTCTGCTAGTTCCATGGACAACCAAGTTTGTCATATTCCTGATCAAATATGCAATCAATCTGAGGTTGAAGAGCATGTAAAAGTGTCGAATTTCAAGTAAAATATTTAGGGTTTTTAAATTTAGGGATTAATATGTGATCCGATTATTTAAAAATAAAGAATAAAAATAGAATACATATAGAAAATAATGTAATTGATTTTTTTAAAAATAATTATTAATTGTATGTTGAGTCCTTGTAATTTTTAATCTTTATTAATTAATTTAATAGTGTTCAATGATGTTCAGTGTTAGTGATATTCGACGGTGTTCGTCGCACATTGTAGAATTTTCCAAAATATCATTATCAATAGTAACATTTTTTTGGTAAAAATGGTGAGAATGTTATTCTCTCTATTTTTAGGTATTTGTCAATTCCCAACAAATTTGGACAATATTTTCCTAAAACAATAGTTTTCTTTATTTAAATTCTTTGTATATTTTTTAACTAGATAAGTGATTTAGAGTGTAAATTTATTGATTTTATTTTAAATTAATTTAATATTTAAATGGTGTTACATATATTTAAGTACTTTAGTATTAAAAATGTTTTTATTAATATTATATTTATGATATTTCCAATATTTTTTTAAATATATTATCTGGTTACCCTTGTATTTTGTGTTAATTAATCTTAAAATGCTCACTTAGAATTATGTTCGTTCTCAGTGATCCTTTACTCATTCAGCCCAATAGAGACCAAGATATTAAAGTTTATTCCTATCCATAAATTTTTATGTTACGTAGAAGAATATAAACAAATTATACAAGCTACGAAACACTATATTTTTGTACATATATTTAAAGTAATATATATCGTGGTACTATTTTTTGTGAGGAAAATATGATTGTATTTGAACATCATTTAATATACTAATTATATTAATAATATGTTAAATATTTTTTTGTAAAATTTAAATAATGTAATAGAAATAGTTCTATGAATTTTCATTCAAATATTTGTAATTTAACATTGAACGTTTATATTACAAGGATAATTTAGTAAAATATGCATTTAGATACTCTTATATTCCTCAAACTAAACAATATAATCTTATAAGGGTTTTATTTTGATGCACAAGCTGTGTAAAATTTTTTTACACAATCCTTTTATAAAATTTAAAATCTAAATCACAAACCCTAGCAACCTAAAACCTAAACCCTAAGCCCTAAACCCTAAACTCTAAATTCTAACCATAAACCTTAAATTATATACCCTACATACTAAACCCCTAAACCCTAACCTAAAATCCTAAACCCTAAACCCTAAAATTAAAAGGCTTGTGTAAACTAAAGTTTACACAAGCTTGTGCATCAAAGTATTTTCCATCTTATAATCCTGGCAAACAAACTAAAAAAAGTAATGTAACATTCACAGTAATTTGTCAGATAATATTATATTCTAAAAATCTTATTTCCAAATATAATTTTATGTTTCGTAAATCAAATGCCTCTTTAATAGAACTTGCATAAGAAAGTTGAACCATCTAGTTGGGAAGACCCTTTTCTCAAGTTGGCCCGTATAATTTAAAGCTCAAATTTTGATTTTTGGTCCCTCGTTATGTCTAAAGGTTGGCTTTAGTCCTATGTTTTAATTTGGTATTATTTGGCTCCTCTATTGATGTGAATCTTTCTTTAAAACACTCCTCAATAGGAAAAAAAATTCATCTCAAACATAACAAGTTGGAAGAATAACTTTTTTCAAAAAAATATTCATCAATATTTTAATTGAAAACAATAAACATTGTCAATTATTTGGACAAACCAATACCATTGTAAAAATGGAAGACTAATTTATATTGAATTAAAATATTAAGATTAAATTCTAAATTAGCAGAGTTTTGACCTAAAAATTGATCTCCGTCCCCTTTGATTTGTAAGTCAAGACTCAAGTCCCCAGCCCCTTTGCGCTGTGATTTTTCTTAAAAATGATCTCCTCCTTCCATGGAACTCATATAAGGTGCTTAACGAACAATTAGCCAATCTTGATTTATATAGCTATTTGAATTAATATTTACTAATAGTTTTTTTATGAATAATATCTACTAATAGTTTAATATTACAGGTAGAAAGGATAATGTTTTGAACTAGAGATGAATTGTTAAAAACCGACAACGAATGAAACATTCAATGTGTTTAGCGTATTTATCATTCATTACATCACGTGCATTTCTCAATTTAAACACTGATTGTATCACGTTGTTTTAAAGGCTTTTGTTAAAAGCAAGAACGTTGAATAATTGGGTTTTAGATTAGTCGGTGGGCGTTGCCGAATGATCCACGTCCTACGTAAATGTAAAGAGTGTTAAATTGATACTTTATTTTTTTAAATCACTTGAGATGTGTTTAGATCGTTTATGGATATGAATAAACTCGTTTCTAAACTCATTTATTGTCTCCTTTATCTAATTTTTAATTTTAATTTTATTTTTTTAATTTTAATAATCGGTGAAGGTATGAACTAAACCGAACATATGGTAAATTTTGAAGTTCAAATTGTGAATCTTGGGGAACTTAAGAACTAGTGGTGTAATTTAACCATTTTTTTGTTTAACATTTTTGAACATATAAACGAACATGTTCACGAACTCTAAACAAATCAAACATAAACACATTCAAAAAAATAAATAAACGAACATAAACACAATATTAAAATTTTAAAAGAATATATAAACTTTAAAAAAATAATTAAACAAACAAACATAAACAATACTATATTCATTTCAATACGATTTATTTACAGCCCTACTCACACACCAAACGGCTCCTTGCCTTACGTGGATCCCAAGTCATTAGTCTGACAAACAGTTGAATAATTAAGTAGGTAATCATCACCTATTTCATAAACCAATAACAGTAATTTTAATATTTTAAAAATCTCGAGGTTGGAAAATTAGAGTGGAACGGCTTTGGAGTAGGTGTAGGTTGTTGCGAGGCTACCATTTGCGACACGGTTATAAGGGGACCTAAAGAAATGAAGAGATGGGCCTGTCTGGATAAAACCTTCCTAGTTATGCACTTACAAATGAACAAGGCAGGAACCCGGTTCTGTTTGTGAGATGGAAAATTTCTGTTATAATGAGCATAGATTAGTACCACTAACGACGATCACTGTTAATTTAATTTATAAATATTAAAAATTTAAAAAAATTATTGTATAATTATAAATTATTTAAAATTTAAAATTTAAAATTAAATCAATTAAAATATATTATTTTATTTTTAATTTTTAAATATAAATTAAAATAGCTATGTACTTCTAAATTATAAAACCATAGCCGCCACCGCCTCCTGCAATTCCCGTGAAATTTCTGAAACTAGATATATCAAATAACAAATGCTTTTGAAGATGAACCACAAAAACAAACGACTAATTTTTAAATACTAACAATTTCACCTTATACATGATGTCCAAATGTTGCAAATTTAGTGGCGGTTTTTTTTAACATGTTCCAACATCAGATGTGTAGTGCCTTTCCACCAATAAACCTCTCTTTCCTTTTTACGAAGTTATTTCTTTGCACTTTTCAAAGCAGCTTTTAAATCTTTTATCTGTTGTTCCTGTCTTGTTTCCAGCAATTTATACAACTTTCTCTCCAGTTCATATGGAGGAACCCCACAATGTGAATCCAAACAGTTAAAAAAAACACAATTTAACATCTCTGAAAAATTTGTAAAGATTTCAAATTCTTAAAATGACTAATCATCTAAATTAGACATGGAAATTAAGATTCTTCAAGTTTTTTTTTCTATCTTGGTGGTTTTGGCAGAATCCAAAAGGAGTTGTAAACGTTCTAACTCAACATCAAGTTCTGCTTCGAGTATGTCCATTCCATTCAAACAGTCTTCTTTTCTTTGAGCATCATTACATTTCTGATCAAATAATACTTTGTTTGATATGAGATTGTTGTTAAAACACAAACTTTCTTCGACCCATCCCCTTCATTTGTTTCAAAATTCTTAGAAATCAGTAAATTTTTATTTTGCAATCCTTCTTTAACAGTTTGAAGAATGCTCTCCATTTAGATCCTCAATTCTGTTATACTTTGAAGTACGTTTTTACTTTCAGCAATCAGATGGAGCAGACAACAACCTATTTCCACATTACATTTAGATCCACATTCACACCCACATATTTTTGCTTCAAAAAATAATATACTAATAAACAACATTAGTTTCAAAAGCCAAGACACAAGAAAAACAGAAAATTGATGTTCTTAATCTTATCCGGTGATAAATCAGGACCGTCGGTCACGTGATCAGGTGGCTTAACATCATCATCTTCTTTGTTTCGGTCACCGTGAACCTTATTAGTTAGCTTCCCATGGTTAAAGCAATAGAACAAGCCGGAGGGGTTTGGTGGCTATGCAGGCAGCGACGGCGACAACTTAAATTTTAAATGAAAAAAATTAAAGTTCTGTAATTTAGGGTATCCGATTTTTTTGGTACCACATTCTTTGGCCTGTGTCCTGGCCCATTAAATTCGCTTACCCGCTTTTTGAGTATCCGTAAAACTCGAATATTATGTAGTACTTGAAGTTGGATGCTTGCTTGGCGCTGGACGAAGAGAGTCGAGAGTGAACGCCTGGAGTGAAGACACTAGAAAAGAAGGAGCGAAAAACGAAATTAGACTGTGGAAAAAGATCGACAGGCAGCGGCAAAAAGGACCGGCCACGGGAGGCAGCGACTTGCGGATTTCAAATTGGATTTGGGGAAAATATTATTGGGTATGGCTGCCGACTGGAGTAATTAGGATTTAGGAAAAAAATATATTTAATTACTTATAAAGTAAAATATTAAAAAAATTCTTATCGGATAGTCGGGTCGGGTACCCGACCCAAAAAAATAAAAATCTCTTAAATACCCGACAGATTTATATCAAGATATGGAGTATTTAAGCTAGGCTTATCAGCATCTATGGACTATATGGGAACAAATCCAGTTCACCCAAACAGCTGGTTGTGATTGGTCGCCGAGAAATAAATACTTACCGCTTTTTCTCTTTTTTTTTTTTTTTTGATTAAATTTTTCTCTTCTTTTTTTACTTATAAGGAGAATATTCATTTACTGCTAGGAAATGTCTTTGTTGAGATTTCTGCCCAATCGCGTTCTTTTTGCAGGAACCAGGGAAGTGTGTACGTGTGGTAGCTTTGAAAAACTTAAAATTTGCGACCAGTCTTTGTAATTATATGGATCTTGAAATTTTAGATTAAAAAAGCAGATGGGCTAACTATTTTAACCTTTTAAAAATGATAAAAGAAACAAGATAATATTTTAAAGATTAACATAAAAATATAGAATATAATAAATGTAGTTGAGAGGAATGAACGAGGATGGAATGGCTGTAACGTGCACTTTACTAGGATGTGTCATTTTTGGAACTTACTGGAATTTGTCAAAACTGGAGGAGAGATGATGCAATTAAGGAATTGGTTCAAATTTTGTAATTGCATGTGGGGACTCCAAAATTGACTGATTTTTCCAGATTCGCCTAAAGAGTACAAAACCATTCATCTTCATATTGGATATGATATAAATCACCTTCTCATACCCAAACTCCACCTTTTAGATTGTGTTGTGTTTACAAAAGATAAAATTTGATTTCCAATAATGTCATTTCTTATGCGATTGCATAACCCGGATTCATACTATAATGGGAGTTTGACCCAATATTTTATGTGTTTAAACTGGACAATTAAAGAGGGGAAAGAACAAGAACAAGACTCGGAGAATATTACACAACGCCGCACCTAAATCCTAAAACAAAACTTGTATTATTTCTTTTCTATTGTGAATCAATCTGGGTTTTCTCAGAATGATCAAATGAGACCTGATCCGATGAATTGGGATAAAATATTTCTTTCAACTCATTATACCTACGGATGTCAAAATTATGAGCCTTGATGAGCTTCTTTTGCTTTGCGTTCAACCTGCTCTGGTAAAAACCTTCAAACGAAGGTTCTTTCGATGTCCTGAGGAAAAACGCATAGCCAGCCATGAAATACATGGAGGTTACGTAGAAACAAATGGGTTCCATCACATCCCATGTTAGTTCCCAAAAGGTTAGCCTCATGAACCCGGCGGTTTGAACCACCAGGTAGGCTAGGCCCAACCACAGTTCTCGACGGACCAAGGCTTCGGCTTTTTCGTCAATTACACCCTTCTTCTTCTCCAACTCCACTAGTTCATTTCTTCTCGGGTCATTTGGACCGGGTACTGCTAAGGGAATTAGACCTCCTAGAGCTTTTGCTACCTGGAATCACAAAAATGAACAAACGCTTCTGGGTAAAACAAGGCTCAATATACATTCTGGGATTCTTTTCTTCAATTCTTCATTTATGACAGCTCAAAATAATCACCATTTAAAAAAACAAAGAAACAAAAATAAAAAAAAGAATCAAATAAAAAGAGATTTAGGATTTTTTTAAAGCAAAAAAAAAAACAAAAAACAAAAATGTTAAACCAATAAACGACGAAAACATTTGAGTATACGAAATAAAAAGCTAAAAAGAGGTTAATGTCAAGGCCGTTCAAACCACAGCTTTCCAGGTCAATAAATTACACAAATTGAACTCCAATTAAAGCCACCAGCATCTTTCCTAACTCGCCTAAAATTAAGCTAAATAAATCAAACTCCCTTTCGTTTTCACCTTCTTCTCCACTTGCTACCCTACCCATAAATCATAAAGTTTAAAAGGAAAAAGAAAACCCCATAGCCAGCCCAGCCAACCAACCAGGTGTCTAACTTTCTCACCGTCATCATCCCCCACTAAAAACTTTACCCTTTCCCCCATGAATTAACAGTAAATTTTACTTTTTCTTTTCTTTTTAAAAATGAATGGGGTGGGGGTAAAGGCAACGGAGCTTGGAAAGATAAAAAATCCCGAATCCATAGCTTTACCCCTTAAACCCCACGGTAAGAACTGAAAATAGAGTGATCATTGTAATCACAGTGTAGAAACATCAAAGGGCTGTTTAATTTGGGGTCCTTCAGTTCTCAGAAACCATCTCAAACCTGGAAACCTTTAACACGGTTTTTAGATCGGGGCGAAAAAAATCCTGCCGAAAAAGAGAAAAAAAGAAACACAAAAATACCCACAAAAAAACCATATCAGTTTTCGGTAGCTTTCAATCTAAAAATGTAAATATAATTTCGTGTTGAACATATCTTTATTTTTTTCCCAACCACCATATGCATAATCTGTAAGCCAAAACACGAATAGAGTCTCATCTGCAAACAAATGAAACTTTCAAGAGATAATTATTAGGGCAAAATTTTATCTACCTGATCAGGACGTAAAACGACGACGTTTCCTAGAACGATAACGGATCCAGATTCGTCTAACAATTTAGCAAACTGCAGTCCCTGTGCCGGATCCGAACAACTCTCTCCGCAGATCTGAATGAAGTCCGAATAAGAAATCCAGGTTTTACCGGTCTCCCTCAGCCTCGTTCTCACCGCTTCCAACTGCGCAACCCTTAACAACTTCTTGGCTTCCTGAACCGACAGTGAAGCCACCTCCGGCAACGCCGGTTTCGCCGTCAAGTGCGAACTCAACCCATCCAAACGGATACGATCCTTCGACATATCAATCTCCTTCAACCTCTCCTTCAAATTCTTCCCCATCGGCAACGTCGTCATTGCCGGCGAAACCGCAGCTCCTTTATGAAGAAACCGCCTGAACACGCCATTGTCGTTACTGTTACCTTTACGATCACCTGGGTCGGGCGCCATGTCGGTGGTAGCTTTGCCGGCATTCTGTGAGGTCCGGTATTGAACCGTTGATGAGGAAATCCGGCAATTAGTAACAGCTTGTGAAGAAATTTTCGAAATATTGAAAAGCTTCTCGACCAAAGTTTTCTTCAACGCCATTGCGAAAAACTAAAGAAAAGAAAAAAGAAAAACAACAAGTAAAGATTGTTTTCCGATTTTATAGGGAGAGTGAAGATTTGAAAGCTTTGCTTGTTTGGTGATGGCAAAACAATGGCGGAGGGTTAGCCCCTTTTATAGTGTCCAACAATGGAGGAAGATGAATAGGACTAGGAGATTAAAATTAAAAAGGAAAAATAACTTCAAAATAACGCGATATTTTGAGAGAGTTTAGAAACGTGCACTTGTTTGGTTTTCTTTTTCCTCTACCCCACGTTTACGAATATTCGTAATCGAAAGGCTTATCTCGTTCTTGTAATAAATTGAAGGATAAATTAAATCATCACTTAATTTTGAGGTCGGTTTTGATTTAATTACTATACTTTTAATTGTGGTAATATGACCCATTAAATATGGGGTTTGTCTTAATGTGATTATTTGTCGTTAAAATCTAACGGAGAGATTGACATAGTAATTAGTAAAAATTTATATAATTATACATTTAGTTCTCATTAGTTATACATTTCATCAATTATATCCTAATTTAATAAAATAAATTAAATATTTAATTAGATGATGATCGTGTAATTAGAACTAAATTGATAAAATATATAAATAACGGAGACTAAATAAATAATTATACAAAATTTTGCTAACTATCATGTCAATCATTCCGTTGGATTTTAACGGGAGGTGGACACATACTAACCCTATTATTGAGTGATCATATTACCACAATTAAAAGTATAGTGATCAAATTTAAAATCAACCCTATAATTTTTTTTTATCAAAAGACCAACCTTATAGTAAATGTTCACTTGAGTAGTTTAACCTAAATTGAAAACAAATTTTGAATTTATCGCAGGGAATGCGATACGAGAAATTGGAGGATGTGGTTTCACGGGAGAAAATATCGAGGAGGCCTGCCTCAACAAGCCATTACACGTGGATGGCTAAGGTTGAACTACCAAACACCGTCCGAACCGTCAGATCATATGAAAATTTATAATCCGTGACTCCTTAGATGTTGACCCTCTTAAGGCGTAGTAATCACAATTTTGGTATAAAAAATAATGTATTAAATATCAGAGATAAATTTAAATACGATGAATGTTCTTTGAACATAAAAAATTAAAATGTTGATGTGCTTAATAATTCATTTTTATTTTAAATAAATAATACTTAAACCATAAATTACGTGTAATTCAACTCAATAAAAAATTGATGATTATCGTTCAATGCAAATTTGTTCAAATTGTCCGCCATGTGTGAAATTTTATATATCCGTTGATAGAACAAAATAAACAAAAATTTTAAAATAATAATTACATTACAACAAAATACTGTGAGGCAGTTTCTTTATGTGTTTAGTAGATGAGATATGTTCACGCAAACATGTCGCCACATATGTTCTGACTTCTGAGTTCAATAAATGTTTTACAGATGTATACACTTCTAAACATTTATTATCTTTTACATGCATTATGAGTTTTTTTTTTGTTTTTTAATAGTTTAAATAAAAATTAATCTCGTTAAGTTGTATAAATAATTTTTCATTAGATATATAATACTGTTATTTTAATTAAGTTAAAATAATTATATATCATTTGATCCAATCGTATGATAATTATAAACAATTAATTTTGATAAACAAATTAAAATAATTTTCTCTTTTACCGTATAGATTCTGATTTTATGTTGAAGACAAATTATAAGTAAATATTAATCTTATCTGATTATCAATTATCATGCACGTTTAGCTTATCTTTCTAATAAAGAGACAGAGGACTCAAAACTCGAGTGGTTTATACATTAACAAATTCAAAAGTTGTAATTACATTATGTTATTAAACTCCTTTTTACTTAAGTACTCTTAAGTTTTCGCAAATTAAAATTACTCTTAATTGACATTTCCTTTTGAATAGGATGGTAACTTGGATTGCATATTCGGATAGTTATGGATATTGGATATTGTTGATTTCGGTAATTTACGACATTGTATGTTAAAATTATTATCTGGAGCGGATATGGATAGACATACTCAAATATTATTATCTAAATTTGCATTATTTATGTAAATTTAGATATTTGAATATGACTGTGGAATACAAAATGAATAATATCTGTTTATAAGAATATTCATACTTTGATCATCTAACATTAATAAATTTATATTCGGATCTGTACGGATTCATATATTTAATATATGATTTAAAATTTTAAATTCTGATTTTTTACGTATTCTCTTAATACCTAGGTTATGTCTTGTTGGCACATATTTTTTTTCATAAATCTCTATAATGTAATTTTGATTTTATTGGAGAGTTTTAACTGCCAAAAATATAAGTTTAAACATATTTAAAATTTCAACCTTCAAATTATTATAACAATAACAAAATCAGTCGAATTAATAAGTCCATCATCTTATCAATCGTACACTATAAATAACTAAGTTTGTTTAGCTTAGCATTCCCTGCAATTATAGGTCTTCTTATATAAGATATTCTTTTTTACACCTTCTGTTTAACAGAATGGAGTCATAAAATAAAATACAACAAAATATATAATGGTTCTACTTATTTTTATCCCAAAAATTATTTTAGAAATAATTTCCAAACCCATTATGATTAATTTTTATATAAATCTATGTTTGATATATTACTAGCATCGAATACACTCTATTGGCATACATCGTTAAAAGAAACACATCAAACTTTTAAAGTTTGTCAAATTATTTAACAAATGGCATTATATATATATATATTAAATATAAAAATTTGATTATCTAATAACATTGATTTTTGTTGATGTCTAAAGTAGCAGACATCGAATAAAGGAGGTCAAGAAAAAAATCAAGGCGGTTGGAGGTGGTTCACCTCGATTAATTTAGGGCGGAGAGCCGCATTTAATATGGTAGTCGGAGTAGGAAAGGAAAGAAGAAAGAGAGGAGTGTTGGCCTCTTCGTTCAGCATGTCTTCTCTCTTCGATTATATAGGTATTTATACCTCCTCGTACTATTGGCGATTGGATAATGTTAGATTTAGTAATTACCTATGGATGTGTTGACAAATATATGCCCAATTTTCAAATAGCAGACTCTACAGTTAAGTCACGTAGATGGAGCACTATAGCATTTGTGTCTATTCTTAAGACTGTGTAGACCTTTAGTTTTATTGCATCTTATATTGAAAGGCTTTGAGGTTCACCTCCGAAATCACCGAGTGCGGAAGCGCTGTGATTGTTTTCGAGCGTGGAGATATTGGTATAATAATTCTATTAAAAATTGTAGTAAAAATATATCTTGGACCATTTCATTTAAGTCGTTAAAGATGATCCTTGAATAGTATCATACAAGCTTATTTGCGGTGCATAAACATCGATAATGTTTATTGGCCGTCCATTTAAATGTCTTTTAAGGCATGCATTGCTAAATCTCTATTAACATTTTATGTTAAGGGGCGTGACATTAATACACAAGAATGTACGCAGGGTATATATTAAAGAAGACTTGAAGTTATTCTTTGCAACAAAGGAACCAAGCATCTTCACATACTGCCATGGCTTTGAATTTAATTATCCACTCAACCATCCATCCATATTCCTTTATTTCTTGAAACAATTAAGGAATATCAGTGGTGGAACATGTTCATCGTTTGCATATCTAATTATTACACAAATCTTTGATGCTCTAAACCTCAGATTTTTGTCTCTCATTCTTCTGTTTTGGCATATGCTTAACCCAACTTGCTATTTTGATTTTTTTTCCCTTCAATTGGTCAATTTCAGCTCAAATGGCAGTTGAGAAAGTGCTGTACACAACTGAATTTTTCAAAAAAATGCAAACATGGATTCCACCAATGGTTTAAGAATGGTGAAATTCCCATCATCAGATGTGTCGACCAAAATAACAACCTTGGTGAAGCATTTTACGTTCCAAGAAATATCACGAGGACAGGATAAAAAGTTCAATCTTTAAAAGAAATGAACCAAAAAAAAAAGAAATGGAAATAGAAAGATGATAAACTCCATTAATGCTACAACAAATTAACGTGTAGAACTCAATAAGTGTCTCAGTGAAAAAGTGGATTATGTTTATCTTAGAAAACACGAGTTTAAATTCTTTTGTTTATATGGCGTATGTGCATCGTCAAAGGGTTAAAAATATTGATGAACATATACTTTAATTAATTTGTATATATAATCATTTCTCATCTCATTTGTATTTATTGTTTTTGGATAAATGGGAATATCATCAAATACGTATTTCTTTTGCAATGCACACATATATTGAACCTTATCGTTGAAAGTTTTGAAGATTGAATCTTTATTTTTTTTAAATAAATGGTGGAGCTGATGAAGCAGATAGCATCGATCATAGATGATCAAATGCGAAAATAAGAGATATTAACAGGAAAAAATAATAGAATAAATTTCATAAAAAAACATGTGAAATTAGAATTTAATTAAGGGAATTGAAACATAGACATTGTTGTACATAAAATAAAAGAACCGATGAAAGATGCATGATTTGGATGAGTATAAAAGTTGCTTGCGTCTTCGTAACTCGTTAGGTTTGCTTAGCACTAAGAACAGCAGCAGACTTTCTTGAGTAAGCACGCCAAAACAAAAACCAGTTGTATTTGTGATGGATAAGTTAATTAAGCATTAAAGTTTGGTCAAATGTTTGTTTATTTTTTTAAAGGTTAAGAGCATGACTAATTGGCTATTGATGCCGATGTGTCATTCAAGGTAGCTTGACAACTATCAACAACAATTACTCCTTGTTTCTTTTATTCTTGAAAGTTGGTTTTTGTTTGTGTTTCTTTTTATTCTTGAAAGTTGGTTTTTGTTTGTGTTTCTTTTTAAAGGTTTACTTGATAGACTACTTTCTAATTAACTGGATTAACCTGGCTCAAATTTTGCATACCCATCCTCTTGGGGAATCTAACGTAGAACAGGTTCATGATACGGCTAAAAAACGATAAATTTTAAAATTTGTCCAATAACTTAAAATGTTAAATTTTTAGATAACTTTTTAAATTTTTGGACAAAGTATCGATACTTGTTTTTTAAAAATCGACACTTGTCTAAAATCAATAAAAAAACAACTTAAAATATTATCTAAAAGTCTAATATTTTAAATTTTTAATAAATTTTAAAACTCGCCGTCTTTTAGTCACACTATAACATGTTGTACTTTAGAGTTCAAACCCACGTCTCTATTGAAAGTCAATGAGTTTTTCGGTGCATTAATGCACCGCTTGGTGTAGGTGGAAAAATTTCAACCTTGCTGCAGACTTTGGTTGAAATTTTTGGCATGGTATAATCATTTATTTGGCCCTTAAGTTTAAGTTATTTACAAGTTGGTCCTTAAAGCTCAACTATAAATAGCTTAGTCATTTGCCATTCCTATCATCCCAAATCATTCTAATATCCTCCCAAATACTAGAGAAGTTAGAGAGTTTTTTTAGAGTTGTTTTCTCCTTTTTATCAAGAGAGAATTGTCATTGTTTTCTCCTTGTTAGATTGAGAGAAGTTGTAATTCCTATTTTCTCATAGTGAAATTCTTCTACCTTTGTCCGTGGTTTTTACCCTATATTATTTAGGGGTTTTCCACGTAAAATCTGTGTCTCTTTTATCTTCATTGTTATTTTCTCAAATTATCAGTTGCGTTTTTTGCTCTATCCGACGACCGTATTCCGCAACAATTGGTATCAGAGCCTAATTTGGGTGCGTATATCTACTTACCGTATTCTCTGTTGGTTGCCACTTAAAAGTGGATCCTCCATCATAAGAAAGTAAGTTAGATATTACTCATTCATTGAAGGTGGTGGGCACTATTCACGTCAAAAGGTGAAATAGTGGGAGCTATCTGAAATAGAAGCTATGGCAACCAAATTTGATATTGAAAAGTTCAATGGGAGAAATTTCTCACTGTGGAAATTGAAGATAAAGGCCATCCTAAGAAAAAACGGATGTCTAGCGGCTATCAGCGAAAGGCCGGCAGATTTTACGGATAACAAGAAATGGAATGAGATGGACGAGAATGCTATTGCAGACCTTCATTTGGCATTAGCAGATGAAGTACTATCAAGCATCGAGGAGAAGAAGACAGCCAAGGAGATTTGGGATCACCTCACAAAATTATATGAGGCCAAATCGTTGCACAATAAAATTTTTCTTAAGAGGAAATTGTACACTCTTCGGATGTCAGAGTCTACTTCAGTGACAGAGCACTTAAACACGTTGAATACTCTATTTTCTCAGCTTACATCCCTAAGCTATAAAATAGAGTCACAAGAACGTGCTGAACTTCTGCTTCAAAGTCTACCTGATTCGTATGATCAACTCATCATCAACTTGACAAACAACAACCTTACCAATGATCTAGTCTTCGATGACGTTGCAGCTGCTGTTCTGGAAGAAGAAAATCAGCGCAAGAACAAAGAAGACAGACAAGGAAATCTGCAACAAGCAGAGGCCTTAACGGTGATGAGAGGAAGATCAACAGAACGTGGCCAAAGTAGCAGTCACAATCATGGTAGATCAAAGTCAAGGAGTAAGAAGAATTTAAAGTGCTACAACTGTGGAAAGAAGGGTCACATGAAGAAGGATTGTTGGGGTTTACCTAAAAACTCCAATCCTCAAGGAAATATGGCAAACACTTCAGATGATGGAGATGCTCTCTGTTGTGAAGCAGCAACAGCCATGGAAGGCAGAAAAAGATTTGCAGACATATGGCTTATTGACTCGGGAGCCACATATCACATGACCTCAAGAAGAGAATGGTTCTATAATTATGAACCTATCTCAGGAGGATCTGTGTACAGCTGCAATGATCATGCCTTGGAGATTGTTGGCGTTAGAACCATCAAATTGAAGATGTATGACGGGACAATCAAAGTTGTTCGAGATGTGCGGCACGTGAAAGGCTTGAAGAAAAACTTATTATCCTACGGATTGTTGGATAATAATGCAAGCAAGATTGAAACACAGAAAGGAATCATGAAGGTGTTCCATGGAGCGCTTGTGGCGATGAAAGGTGAAAAGATAGCTGCAAATTTGTACATGCTGAAGGGAGAGACCTTGCTAGAAGCAGAAGCCTCTGTTGCCTCATGTAGTTCAGATTCTACCATTTTATGGCATCAGAAACTTGGACACATGTCAGAACAGGGAATGAAAGTCCTTGTGGAGCAAAAGCTACTTCCGGGTTTAACAAAGGTATCACTTCCTTTGTGTGAACATTGTATTACAAGTAAGCAGCATCGATTAAAATTCAACACATCAAATTCTAGAGGCAAGGCTGTTCTAGAATTGGTTCATTCTGATGTATGGCAAGCACCAGTTACATCCCTAGGCGGAGCAAAGTATTTTGTCTCGTTCATTGATGACTACTCTAGGAGATGTTGGGTGTATCCTATCAAGAAGAAGGCAGATGTGTTTTCAACCTTCAAAGTTTTCAAAGCGCGGGTGGAACTTGATTCTGGAAATAAAATCAAGTGTTTCAGATCAGATAATGGAGGTGAATATACAAGTGATGAATTTGATGACTTCTGCAGAAAAGAGGGCATCAAAAGACAGTTCACAACAGTATACACTCCACAACAAAATGGAGTGGCAGAGCGGATGAACAGAACTCTGTTAGAAAGAACACGAGCAATGTTGAGAGCTGCAGGACTAGAGAAAGCTTTCTGGGCAGAAGCAGTCAATACCGCATGTTATTTGGTGAATCGGGCTCCATCAACTGCAATTGAGTTGAAGACACCGATGGAGATGTGGACTGGTAAACCAGTTGATTATTCAAACCTCCATATATTTGGAAGTATTGTGTACGTGATGTACAATGCCCAAGAAATTTCAAAGTTGGATCCAAAATCCAGAAAATGTAAATTCTTGGGGTATGCTGATGGAGTAAAGGGGTATCGCTTGTGGGATCCCACTGCCCGCAAAGTGATTATCAGCAGAGATGTTATTTTTGTAGAAGATAAGCTGCAAAGAAAAGAAGAAGATGATAGCACTGATAAAGAAAAGCCAGAGACTACACAGATACATGTTGAAAATGAGTTTGAACAGAGAGATTGTTCTGAAGCAGAACCAGAGCTCGAGGAACCAGAACCAGAGAATTCTGAAGCTCCAACAACTCGTCAATCAGATCGTGTGAGAAGACGCCCCAATTGGCACTCAGATTATGTTATAGAAGGTAATGTTGCATACTGCCTTTTAACGGAGGACGGTGAGCCATCATCATTCGAGGAGGCAATGAACAACTTAGATGCTTCACAGTGGATGGCGGCAATGCAAGAAAAAATCGAAGCCCTTCATAAAAATAATACATGGGAACTTGTGCCACTACCACAAGGAAGGAAGCCAATTGGTAACAAATGGGTCTTCAAAATCAAGAGAAATGGTGACGATCAAGTGGAGAGGTATCGTGCAAGACTGGTGGTCAAAGGATATGCTCAGAAAGAAGGTATCGATTTCAATGAAATCTTTTCTCCTGTGGTTCGACTAACAACGGTTCGAGTTGTCCTGGCAATGTGTGCTACATTGAATTTACATCTAGAGCAGCTAGATGTTAAAACAGCTTTTCTTCATGGAGATCTTGAAGAAGAGATTTACATGCTCCAGCCTGAAGGTTTTGAAGAAAAAGAAAAGAAGAACTTGGTTTGTAGGTTGAACAAATCTCTATACGGTTTAAAGCAGGCGCCGAGGTGTTGGTACAAGAGATTTGACTCCTTCATCATGAGCCTTGGATACAACAGACTTAATGCAGACCCTTGTGCTTACTTCAAGAGGTTTGGTGAAAACGATTTTGTCATATTGCTGTTGTATGTAGATGACATGTTGGTTGCAGGCCCCAACAAAGATCATATTGAAGAATTAAAGGCACGACTGGCTAGGGAATTTGAAATGAAGGACTTGGGACCAGCAAACAAGATTCTAGGGATGCAAATTCACTGAGATAGAAGTAGTAGGAAGATTTGGCTTTCACAAAAGAATTACTTGAAAAAGATCTTGTCATGATTCAGCATGCAAGATTGTAAGCCAATTTCTACCCCTCTTCCTATTAACTTTAAATTATCCTCCAGTATGAGTCCTAGCAGTGAAGAAGAGAGGAGGGAGATGTCTCGAGTACCGTATGCATCAGTAGTGGGAAGTTTAATGTTCGCTATGATTTGTACAAGACCAGACATTGCACAAGCAGTGGGAGTAGTTAGTCGGTACATGGCGAATCCAGGCAGAGAGCATTGGAATGCTGTGAAAAGGATCCTGAGATACATCAAAGGGACCTTAAATGTTGCATTATGTTACGGAGGATCAGACTTTCTTATCAGCGGGTATGTCGATTCTGACTATGCATGAGATTTGGATAAAAGCAAATCTACAACAGGGTATGTGTTTACAGTTGCTGGTGGAGCTGTAAGCTGGGTTTCAAAACTGCAATCGGTTGTGGCTACGTCAACAACAGAGGCAGAATATGTAGCAGCTACACAAGCCAGTAAAGAAGCAATATGGTTGAAAATGTTATTGGAGGAGCTTGGGCACAAACAAGAGAATGTCTCTTTGTTTTGTGACAGTCAGAGTGCCTTGCATCTTGCAAGGAATCCTGCTTTTCACTCAAGAACAAAACACATTCGGGTCCAATACCACTTCATTCGTGAGAAAGTGGAAGAAGGGACGATAGATATGCAGAAGATTCATACCGATGACAACATAGCAGATTTCATGACAAAAGCAATCAACACTGATAAGTTTACTTGGTGTCGATCCTCTTGTGGCTTGTTAGAGACGTAAGCAACATGGAAAGTACGAGGTAGAAAGAATGGTGTGAAGATATGATTGTTCCAATCAAATCTTCAAGTGGGAGATTATTAAAAGTCAATGAGTTTTTCGGTGCATTAATGCACCGCTTGGTGTAGGTGGAAAAATTTCAACCTTGCTGCAGACTTTGGTTGAAATTTTTGGCATGGTATAATCATTTATTTGGCCCTTAAGTTTAAGTTATTTACAAGTTGGTCCTTAAAGCTCAACTATAAATAGCTTAGTCATTTGCCATTCCTATCATCCCAAATCATTCTAATATCCTCCCAAATACTAGAGAAGTTAGAGAGTTTTTTTAGAGTTGTTTTCTCCTTTTTATCAAGAGAGAATTGTCATTGTTTTCTCCTTGTTAGATTGAGAGAAGTTGTAATTCCTATTTTCTCATAGTGAAATTCTTCTACCTTTGTCCGTGGTTTTTACCCTATATTATTTAGGGGTTTTCCACGTAAAATCTGTGTCTCTTTTATCTTCATTGTTATTTTCTCAAATTATCAGTTGCGTTTTTTGCTCTATCCGACGACCGTATTCCGCAACAGTCTCCCTCTAAGCTGGTTTAAGTTCATTGTATACGTTTAATCTATCACTCATTTTTTGGTACATACAATTTGATTTGCAGATCTAGCGTCCCATGTCATAGATCGAACTAAAAAAAGAAGAATCATAATTTAAGTTTGTTTAGGGACCTTGTCAACCCATTTCCAAACCTTCCAACATTCATCAAAATATATAATGGTTTCATGTCAATAATCTTATCCAACAACATTTTATATGGCGGTGCCATTGAATGAGAACATGGAAACCTCATATACTTTATATTCAAATGGTAATATTACTATTTTGGTCCCTCATTTATGTCTTTATTCCCCAAAATTTTAATTTTATTTCAGATCTATAAAGCAAAATACACTATATATACTTAAAGGAGCGACCTGAAAATGCTTAAACAATGGAGGTACTATTCAGGGAACTGGGAACATATAACCTAAGGCATCCTTAATTGAAGTCAGTGGGTCATGTGTTGTGTAAAAATTGAGAAAGTAAATGTCATTGAAAATATTACAGCCTTTTTATTTGGACAAAAATCTTCTACTCTTTTCAGTGTTTTTTTCTATATTCAACATTAAAAAAAAATTAAAATCTAAGCTATAATCTTAAATCTTAAATTTTAAACCTCAAACCATAGTTAATACATCATATCTTAATTTATCTAAACTCTAATCTTAAATTATAACCTTAAACCTTAACTCTAAACTATAAATTCAAATTTTTAATGCGAGGCATAAACAAAAATACAGAAAATAAACATAATATTTGTATTCTTTTCATTTCTATTCAATCATGTCATGTGTAGGTGCATTAATAAATCTACTTGTTTTCTGTGCCAGACATGCCTTAATCATATTCATATACCAATCGTTTGGTATATATACAAGATTTTGAAAAGGCATCTTCCAAACGAATCCACTCACTTTTAATACAAAAAACATACAGTAAACTGGATTCTCAGCAGAGAGAAAGGAGAATGCTTTAATTTTGGAAACATCCTAAAGTTTGATCACGCTTCAAAGTTTTTAGATTCCTTTCTTTCACCAAATTATGATTTTCGACTATACCCATAAATTTTAATTTCATCTTATTACTATTATTATTAGTGTTAGAATTATTACCTTATACGCTTACAGTGAAAAATAAAGTTTCCACAAATGAAGTTGTTTAGGGGTTAAAAGTTTTAATTTAGAGTTTAGATATTGGGAGGTTCTGTTGTATGATTTGAAATTTAGGTTTAGGCTCAAAACTTAGGGTTTAGTTTTTAGGATTAGAATTTTAGATTTTGACTTGAAAATAGGCATGTTTGTGCAAAAACTTTTTATATCGCAAGTATATTAAATATAGAAAATTCTACAACGGGCGACACACACCGTTGAACACCACTAACGCAATATACCGCTGAACACCATTAATTTTTAATAACTTTTAAATAATTATTAAAAATTTCAAAGGCTCGACATGCAATTAATCATATTTTAAAATAAAATTAGAAGAAATTATTCCATGAACCATTCTCACAATCTCATCCATGATCATACCCAATTAAATAAACCTACATCATCTTTACTTTACACATAATATTTTCTTATAAATTAAAATTTACAAATCATTATCTTCTTCCTCATACCTAATATATTTATTCTAATATGTTAACGAATGTTATTGTTAAAATAAAAAAAAACACCAAAAATAATTAACACACGAATTAAAAAAAACAAAAACAAAATTATTATTAAGAAAATCACTACATTCTAATCTCTGCCCAATTATCGATCAGATTACTACATTCAACCGTGAGCACAAAATATGAGATCACGACAACATATATATGAGCAAACACAACTTTATATTTTAAGGTTAAAAAGCTTTGTGCAAACAACATCCAATCTTTGTCTGGTATTGTTCTATGGAACCCAACCATGTAGCAAAACAATAAAGTAATAAATGAAAGCTATTTGATTGCTGGTGGTTTATCCACATTAACAAGATCTTGGAACGTTTGACACAAATGAATCTCGTGCTTATTAATAGCAAAATCTTAAGTAAAAGTTGAAGTAATTAACAACCTTATTTAACCAGGGTTGCATCTAAAACCGAGTAAAAAAATGCAGATCACGTAAAAATTACTCTAAATTAGTACACTTTAAGACTAGGATGGTAATGAATGAATGAAAAAGCACCTCTTGTTCCTTGGCAACACGAATGGGAGTTTCATAAGAACTTCTCTGTTGACATCTTCGCCTAACCTCTGCAATAAAACTTTGATAAGCTCGTGACAGGATGTATTCAGCAAGTGGCGTCTTCTTCTATCTTCACTCAAATTCTGCTGACATCTTTATTCAAGCTCAAACTGTAGATGAGATTGTGAGAATGATTCATAGAATATTTTTTTAATTTTCTTTTAAAATATGATTAATTGTATGTCGAACTTTTGAGATTTTTTAAAATCTTCGCCTAACCGGTGTTGTTTGTTGCGATCGCTGCCATGTCGGACAGATTCTGTTCGGTTCTCGTTTTGTTGTGCCACCGCCGACAAGGGTTGAAACCCTAGCTTCAGATTCTTGAAAAAGGTAAAGGCGAGAGATGTGTGTTTGAGTAAGCTTAGAAGCTATGTTTTCATGGTTGTGGTTAGATGTGTTAAGCCATTGGAAATTAATGTCGCCGCCTTGTCGAACCGTCGCCGTCGTCAGAATCCTCGCCCCTATCGAATTGTGTTGCGCCGTCAAAGGGTTCTACAAACCCTAACCTTAGGTTACAACAATGTGTTATGATGCTGGGTTGTGTGATGAGATGGGTTGAGCTCAAATCGGGGGGGGGGGGGGGCATGTGTGTGTATTAGTGGAGCCCAGTTTTGAATGTAAGCCTATGTGGTTTGAAACAAACCAAACCAGTTTGTGAACCAGACCAATATGTTTATTGGACCGAACCAGATTAAGTTGTGAATCGAACTACTCTTGTGGATCGAACTGATTTTGACCGAACCGTTGACCGTGTTTGACTGAGTTGACCTGCTGACTTTTGACCATTGATCAGTTGACCTGTTTGACCGAATTTGACCAGTCAAGTCAATGTTGACCGTTGACCTTGAATAGTTGACTTTGACCGACCGAACTGATTGTTGGCCAGTTTGACCAGAGTTGACCTTTGACCATTTCGACTTTGACTTTAACTTTGACCAAGAGTTGACTTTTTTCGGACAACCTTTCTCTTAACCTTTCTCGACGTCCTGAGTCCGTATCCACTGCCCGTTTTGTCATATTAGATCTCGAAAGATCCGTTTTGCTAATTTTGTGTAATTGTTATTGAAATATGATAAGTTATGATTTCAGAATCTGATTCGAAATGTTCTCGTGTTCAGGTGCCAACCTTGAGACCGTTGGGTTACCTCCAGTTGATCAGACCGACCGTGCATGTTTTTCGAGATCTTTACGTGAGTATATCTTAGTTCGGTTTTCAGTGGTTAGTCGGTGGCTTAGTGTTATTATTAAATGTTAATATAGAATTCATACCTTGCAGGTCATGATTCAGTGAGATCCGAGCGTGAGGCTCGCCTTTCTCGAGATTAGAGCTACTGTTGCTTAAAGGTGTGTCTTTTCCTGTGTTATAAACTTGTCTGTTTCTTTTATGCTATAAACTTGTCTGATTTATCTGTGTTCTGATTGTGAAAGTTTTCGGATATCATGCATAGCATATTAGACTATGTTTTAACTAAAATTCAGATTTACTAAATTGTGAAATATCAGATTTTCGGAATCGTAAAACATCGGATTTATAGTATTGCGCAACTTGAATTTTCATAATTCAAGTTTCGGATGAGACTCGGATTTTAAAATCTGCATCATATCATTGTGGGTATATGGTTTGAGATTTGTTCGGGGAAGTTTAGTGGTTTCACCCTTCGGGCTGAATTCTGCTTCGGATCAGTGGTTCCACCCTTCGGGCTGAGTTCCACTTCGGATGGTGACGATGGAGAAAGTAGGTTCTGGGAACCTTACTTTTCGGTGTATCGGAGATGGGTACTATTATTCATGTGCATCAGACATCATATCATCATGATTCAGTTTTGTTGTGTTTTCAGAAAAATCTTTATCAGAAAATAAAATATTGTTTTGTTTGTTTTCGTTTGCACTTTAGAGACGCACTAAGCTCTTTAGCTTACACCCCTTAGTTTTTACTTTTCAGATATCTCAGACTTATTAGGCGACTCGGAACTTGGAGCATCTCTTATTTATTTAGATAAATTATCATTCAATATGAACTCTTTTGACTACCTTGGATTTATGTTTTAACATTGTTTGGGATATTTGTGTAATATGGACATTGGGACTGTCTATAATTTGGGATTTATTAGATACACGCATTAACGAATTTATTTTCAAAGATTTTAATTAATTATCGGAACATCATTTAAAAGATTGAGTTTTGCTTTAATTAAGGTATTTATTGAGTTTTATTTATTTAACCGATTCTTTTGAATTATAAAATATTTTAACCTAAATTGTATCTTGAGGAACAAGTTTTCAATCGCTACTTCCTAGATTCAGCCCATTTCTTTTGGGCCGAGTTTAGGGGGTTACATTTAGTGGTATTAGAGCCTAGGTTCAACCCACAGACTGTGAGGTCTACAACAATTATTTTCAAATGTTTTCGACTTTTGCATGCATCCAAAATATTTTGGGACAGATGGGAATTTTCTGAAAAATATATTATGGTATTCTGTGATTTTGTCTTCAATGTTTCCAAAGTGTTTTAAGTCCGAGACTCCAGTACTGATTCTAACTCTAGGTTATTACCTTTTGTAGTTAGTTCATTATGCCACCGCGTAGGAATCCTAATTCATCGTTTGTTCGAGGAAGTGGCCGTACTGCTGCTTCTGGTAGTGATCATCCGCCTTCTGTTGGACAAATGGAAAATCAGAATGAGATATCGGGTAATGAGAGAGATTCATTGGGAGGACATTAAATCGGAAATGATGACTCACTCGATGTTGAGGATACTGAAACAGTTCAACCGAACAGTGCAACAGTTCACCGTGAGTTGCCCCGTTATCTTACACAGTCAGAGAGTTCGAGAAAACCCATATCTACAGAATTCATAGCTGTTGGGATGAAATTGTTTGAGGGTAAAACTGGTACACATCCAGCTGACGCAGAGTATTGGCTAAAGAAGTTACAACGGTTTTTTCTTGAGATGGATTACCCAACCAATCAGAAATTGCGAGCTGTAGTATCTTTGTTAGAGGGTGAAGCTCAGAATTGGTAGGAGTCAGTGGTTGATACCGTTCCATCTAGTCAGATCACATGTGAGTTTTTTCGATAGTCATTTCAGGATCGGTATGTGGGAGCTGAGTTCCTAGCAAAGTGTCATGATGAGTTTATGAATTTGAAACAGAATAACATGTCAGTGAATGATTATGAGATAGAGTTTCGGAGGTTGACCAAGTATGCTCATGGGTTAGTTGCGACTGAGGAAGATAAGTGTGATTAGTTTCTGAATGGACTTCGGCTACCGATTCAGAGAGATGTTGCAACACATCATGATAAAGTATTCAGCAACATGGTTGATCGGGCTAAAACCGCAGAGAGGATTCTTGCACTAATGGAAAAAGAGGAACTTCAGAATTCTGACCAAGTCGTGAAACAACCGGACATATCTGCTCAGCCCATTTTTGTCAACTCGTCTGGAAAGAGGCCTAGAGATAAGTCTGTTCCTCATAGTTATTGGAATGTGAGACCTGCAGTATCGACAGTTCCGTCTAGCAGCCAGGGTAGTTCAAAATTTCGCCGACTTATTTTTGTATGTGGTTTTTGCAATAAAAAACATAACAAAGAGTGCATATTGATGAACAAAATGTGTTTCAGATGTGGTTCTCAGGACCACTACTTAGAGAATTGTCTACATTCAGCTACTAGTCCATTCGTTCAGATTCAGAGTCATGCATCAGCTCAGGCACCTCACCGAGGTAGAGGGCAGTTTAGGTCAGTTGCTTCTGGTACTGCTAGTAGAGGTAGACATTCTCCGAGTGGTGGATCAGCTAGATCCGAGATTGGACGTCCATGTTCAATACATCCAACCGGATCTCGTGTTGGATACGGTGGTATACATGATGACATGGAAGGTACATCTTAATATGTTTCAGTTATTTTTCCAGTTCTATGTTTCAGTATTTTCAGTTATAATAGATCATGAATTCAGAACGGAAAAGTATATGTGTGTTTCAGTTGGTTATGAGTTCTGTTGTTAAGTCTGAAAATTTCAAGGTCGAAATTTCTTTAAGGGAGAGAGAATTGTAACACCCCAATTTTCCCCCAATTTGAAGATTCTAAAAATTAGAAAATCCCTAATTCAAAACCTTAGAATTTGGAAATTTCTAGTAACCCTAATTTGATTAAGGTGTTTAATTGAACAAAATCAGAATTTTGTGGCTTAATTCAGAAATTTCGGGTCGTTTTGGAAAGTTGGTAAAATTGTCTTTATGTTTTACAAACCCTAAAAGTGTTAAGTGACCATACTTGTGATTTGCCCTTTTGATAGGGTATTTATACCCAATTATATCTCATATGAAAACCCTATCAGACTTTAGTTGTTGGCAGCCGCTCTCTCTCTCTTTCTCTATTCCCCCTCTCACGATGTGTTGCAACATCTCTGCGGTTTTAATCGATTCTTTTGAATTATAAAATATTTTAACCTAAATTGTATCTTGAGGAACAAGTTTTCAATCGCTACTTCCTAGATTCGGCCCATTTTTTTTGGGCCGAGTTTAGGGGGTTACAATGGTACCTAACTTTTTTTAATAGTGAAATTAAGTATCTAACCTTTTTAATGGTACAATTAGATACCTATTTTTTTGGTGCAAGAGGTGCCCATTTTTGTGCAATTAAGTATACAATTTTTTTAAATTACACGTGTTTGTACTTAGAATCTTAACACCTATCTTTTAAATCTGCAACCCATATTATCTCGTTTAGTAAACGTCGTTAAATATATAAAATGAACCGGTCGGAATTGGACATGTGTAATTAAAAAAATGTTAGGTGCTTAATTGCACCAATGAGAAAAGTTAGGTACCTAATTACACCAAAGAAAAAAAAACAAGTACCTAATTGGCACCATAGGAAAAGGTTAAGTATCTGATTGCACCAAACAAATTAAATACCTAATTGCACCTTAAAAGAAAAGTCAGGTACTTAAATATGAAATGACTAAATTATATCAAATTATAATATAAAGGTTAAACCCTAAACCTCAAGATATAATGATCAAAACCATCACTTTTTTAACGCAATTATAATAACTCTTTCCTATGGAGCTCTATTGGACCAAAATTTTATTCAATTCACCATTAATCAAAATTCTTTTTTAAGATAATTCTTTTGGTTATTATAATTCTTTTATAAGTACCAGACTTTTCTTTTGAGGTGCAATTAGGATTTAGGTACTTAATTCTTTGGTGCAATCAGGAACCTAACTTTTTTTCTTGAGTTCCGAAAGGTAGTGGTGATTTGAATTAAAGCATAACATTAGTATAAAAGGACTATATCAAATTATAATATAAATGTTAAACAATAAACCTCAAGATACAGGGATCAAAACCATAATTTCACCCCTTTCTTGTTCGTTATCACAATGGCTTCTAAATATCGTTTTTTAATATAATTATAACAGTTCTAATTTCTAAACTATCCGAATTCAAATTGATGAAGTTAAGCAGCTGGGATCCAGAAAACAAGAAAATGTTCCAAAGCTTTCAACAATTCAGTATGAACTGCTGAGAATTCAGATTCTTTCAAAACTCTTCAACTTTCACAACTTCATTACTATAGCAATGTCTCTCTTGTTCCCCTGTAAATGTTCTTTCGCAAGGTAACAAAGAGTTCCGATTCACCATGGAAGTCGGTCCGAAGAAAACCGAACTTCAGGTAATACCCATAACAGAGAATGAAGAACAACACCACCTGCTAGGACAGGAAACAAGCGTGGAGATCAAATGGCTAATGATTCAATCAACCCTAAGCACATAGGAGCATTACATCACATATATGTATTCTCACAACTGAGTGCACGCTTCACATGCTAAATATCATCGTATAGCATCAAGTACAACACCAGCTAGGAACCAAGCATGGAGATCAATGAGTAATGATTCAATCAACCCTAAGTTCATATATTAAATATCACCGAAACATCAAATATATCAGACTGGCGACTACACTGCAGAGTCGGCATGTTTAGTAACATAAACAAATGACTTCCAAACTGAAACTTTTCTATTCAACCAATGGACCGAATTAAGCCGTAGTTGGAGGATTAAGCAAAATTAGATCGGTTGAATAAGTTACTGTATAGGATCAATTTCACATATACTCACCTGACAAGTAGAGGTGGAATTCCATTACCTGGAGCATAAAATCGATACAACATGAGTATGCTGAGGTATTTCATTGTTAGAGTTCCCAAGGGCTGTCACCAGTTGGCGGTGTGCTAGGTTCTTTCATCATCCGCTGCAAAATTACTGCTCTCGCCATCCTAATATCATGGCTACACTTATCGGCCTGTTGACCCAATTTCTCGATGATTTCCATAAATTCTCCCAACTTTCTCTTGATCTCATCCATTGAAAGCTTCAATGCATCTTCTTGTGCAAGTACAAAATCAGCAGTCTGCAACAGTGACTCGATCTTGATCTCCAATCGGCGAACAAGCACCCTTATGTCGTCTATATCATAGATTGTAATACGAGTAAAGAAATCCATTGTATCTGTTAACTCCATCTGCCCTTTTACCTCTTTCTCATAGCGCTTCCAAAGCGAGTTGCACCATCTTCCAACTGAACCTATAGGAACTGACAATGCCCCTGCCAAAGCTGTCACAACAGGTGGTGCAGCTATAGCTGCCGCCACCACAGAAAATATCAACACAGAGACAAACGTTGCTACAAACAAGACATTTGACACCCTCCTCCATGTTTTCAGTGATTTCCATTTCTTATCGAGCTTTCTCTTACGTGCCAGCAACTTCTGTAGCATTGATTCCTGCTGCCTACGGACTGAGTCTAGCAGTAAAAAGAACTCCTTGGGAAATGGCTCTTCAGCTGCTTTGAATTTCCTTAGTTCTTCCAATGTCTTCACAAATTTCTTCCCCTCGGGTCCAACTCCTAATCCTACCTCTTCATCAAAATAATTAACAGCCAACTGAATAATCAACTGATTGTTTCGAGCACGTTTGAGGCAATTCTCAAGGGCAGTACAAAAGTCTAAAGTCTTTTTGCTGTTCTCAAAGTATTCCTCCACCAAAGAAAACAAGTCCGGATTGTTCCATATATCTCTCTGACTTTCTAAAATGATTTTGACCACTGCCTGGTTGGTTTCAAGAAGACTACCGGTAACCACTCTGAGTGAGTTAAAGGATATGGACTGAACACCTGAACTGGCCGCAAGTGTGCTGATGACGTGGTTAGTACGTTCCTGGAGTGATGCATCAAAATTTTGCAGAGTTGAATCATGCCTACAAGCAGTCTCGTAGGAGCTCAGGTCAGCTTCTAACTGCGAATCCGGTTTGACTTTGGATGATGGTTCTGGACTCCCTTTGGTTTTGCTAGACTGACATCCCATCATGACTGATAAAGATTCAAATGGTAATGGAGAAGATTTAGAAACCCAGAAGCACTTTTGGCTTGTATCAATCGGTTTACAAAGCTAAAATAACTTATTTTCAAGCAACCTTTAGGAAAAGTTTCACTACAAGGATCAATTCTAGGTAAAATGGCAGAGGTATGGCAATCTTATAGGCTTCAATCAATATAGACTACCAAAATCCCAAATCTAAGTAGAACCCATTAATCAAGTGGACTAATATGGTGTTCTCAAATTAAAATTTCTAAAAAATACAAGAAAATCCAGACAAGTCCAACAAATGACCAAAATAAGCAAGCTTGATTAAGATCTTAAAACACCCAGATCCGGAAACAAAAAGAAACTAATAATCCCAAAAGTAAAAAGATCAAACATTTCAAATATCCTATAAATTTATGAGCTTAAAAGTACCTGAATTTCAGATGGAAAGTTAAAGACTATGGTTCCCGATTTCTTCTCAGTTGAAATCCTTAGCAGAATAAGCTCAAAACTCTAAGCTGACCAGCAACAAGCTGTGATCCAGCCACTCAAGGAGCAATCTGGACACAAAAAAACATAAGAATAAGGATTAAAAGAACCAAAAAAGGAGCTTTAGTTAAAAGAAAGAAGGGCATTGAGGTAATGCAAGATACGGTGTTGAAAGCGCGAGGAAAATTACAGAACAGTAGCCTACCAGTGAAGAGTGTTATCAGTTTTGTTACATCATCACTTTCAACTACGCGTCTTCTAGAGGGTTCAAAACCAAGACTTTGAAAATAAAGCTTTGGTTTTTCTCAGGCTAAAAAGTGATGATAAGTCATGAGACCCGAATAAAGAAAGCAAATTTGGTAAAAATGAATCTTTGGCCCAAAGGCAACTACAGTCTACAGTACTTGTATTAGTACATCGGGTGGAGCCTTCGGAGACGCTTCGCTTGTATTAAATTCTAAAAGGGTATTTGTAATAAATGTATACAACAATAGTCTAATATAGTGACAATTACATATTCTAATTTGAAAAAAAAGACAATTACATATTCTAAACGTGTTAACCAATCATTTGGCCATCACTACCAGTTTTAATAAGTAGGTGTAAGTAAATTTATTTTTTCCCTTATTTGCAGAATTTTAGGGTGAGGCACTCTTAGAATGCAATTAAAATGAGGAGGATTTATACAATTTTTTACTTACTTAGTAATAATTTGTGAATTCGTGTAATTAGACAAATTTTTATAATCTACACAAATTCTTATTGTAATACCTGTATTTTGTCCTAGTGTATATGTATATACCGAATACCAAATATTAAAAATGATAAAACAGTCCAAATATATATAATAAAGCCCATTTACATAACAAATGTCCATTTTACATACATAAAACCCAAATAAAATACCAAAACCCAATACCAATTACATTTTCCGCCCAAACTATATACAAATTGGCCCAAACAAACACATATAGCCCAAAAGTGTTTTTAAAGCCCGCCAAAATGGACACGTGTCGAGCTCTTGATTAGTCCATTTTGTTTCACGCGGATTACTACTTCAACTGGAGCCAGCTGGCTTCGCTAGCGAGGACGCTGACGTCATGTTGGGTCAGCCTATAAAAGGAAAGAGAGAGAGTTAGTGGGGGACAGAGAAATTAATGCGCAATCATTATCAAAATTAAAAAAAGAAAGGGAAAGAGAAGTCGAAAGGGTGCTTACCAGAGAAGAGACATCGTCGCCGGGATATTGACTAGACGTCGTTGATCGTTGTCGGATCTTACCGAAGTTGCAACCACGCAACGAGAAGTATATTTCCTCATCGTTATTCCGTCCTTCACATAAAAAACACAAATGAGTCAGTTTAAACACTAGATCTGAGAAAAACGATAAGGAAAATAGGTAAAAATTAATTAAAAGCCTAAATCTAAAGCTGCATGTTCAAACCCGAAACGAAAACCGAAATAAACATATCTAAAAAAGAAAAAGGAAGTGAGAAGCTTATCTTTGTGAGTGTTGTCGAGGTTGTTTGGAGCGAAGCCGAAGTGTTGACGGAGTTTTTCGCGGCATTGGTGGAGTCGAAAATGAGCGTGAGTGTTTGGTTCGAGTAGATTTAGGTAGATTTAGGAGGGGAAGCGGGAAGTTTCTGACGAAACGGGTTAGCTAGGGTTGTAGATCGAAAAAAAGGATTTTTTTAGGGTTCTTTGGGTTCGAAGGCACGGCGGCTGGAAATCGCCTTGTGACGGTGATCGGTCGCCGGCATAGGAACATGGGTGATTGGAGTTTTAGGTTAGGTCGGGAAAGGTGATCAGAAAGAGATTTTGGTTGGAGAAGAAGGCCGGAGATGACGGCCGATAGAGGCTAGCGTCGCCTCCGGCGGCCGAAAAAGAAAAGGGGTCTAGAAAATTTTGAGGTTCAGCTGAGTTGAGTTTGAGTTGAAAATGTAAAAATGAACGAGTGGAACCGGGTTAGAGGATTTTATAGGCTCAGACGTGCGACGTCATTTTAGAGCCGGGTAGGATCCGCGCGTTTCTACGCGGGCGTGGATACGGGTCTGTGACCCGGTCGAGATGGGTTTGGGTGTGTTGGGCCAAGTCTCGGTTAGGCCGTGCATTTGGGCTGAAATTAGATGGGTTGGGTCATTCTTTTAGAGAGTTTAGGTTTGGGTTCTCTAATTTTCTTTTTTCCGCAAAATGGTCACTGTTTCTTTGTAATCTAGCTCCTTAATTTTGAAATTGATTTAATTCAGTCTCATTTCAGTGTTAATTATTTTTATTTAATTGTTTTGTTTAATTATTTAAATTAAATTGTATGCTTGCATATTTTAAATGGCATGTAGTATACTTGTTTAGGAGATCAAATCACATAGTTAGAAACTAATTAGAGCCTTTGTAGTTTAGTTTCTTTAATAAATCCAATTAAGTTGATAGATTAGATAATTGTAGAAAATAAATGAATGTTAAATAAATTTCAATTTTCTAATTTGATTAGTGTCTCAACGTAATGAGATGTTAATCAAGGGAATATTTTAATTGAATATTTAACATTTCATTTAAACTTAGAATATGAAATCATGTATGATTAAGTTTAATAAGAATGAAATTAAGATAGGAAATAAATAGTAAGTGACACCAATATTTAGGAATATTATTACTTTGGGCCTAAAATGGTAGTGCCCAATCATTTGAGAGTTACCATATTAACCCAAAACTAATGATATTCATAGTGTTAAATTATTCAATTAATGGAGCCCTAATTAGGTTTTAATTAAAAATGACAAGACAATAATTGGACATGCATTAAACCTTTTGTGTTGAGATACATATTGAATATAAATTGAAGTGTCCTAATGTATTTGGACGTTTCAAAATTTATATTCGTCCAAAATGTATTTTCTTACAAAAGGATATTCCCATTCGAAATAGAATTCGTTTAACAATTAAAAGATTTAATTAAATTCAAATTAATGTTCGAAAAGCCACATGGAATTAATAAGGTACCGATAACGGGCGTTTTTAGGGGTGCTAACCCTTCCCTACACGTAACCGACTCATGAACCCGAATTTTATTAAAAGGATCTCTGGTACGCTTTTTATGGTGTCTGGTCTACCAAAGTGACCGGTGGCGACTCCAAAACAATTTTTAAGCAAATAAAGAGAATTTGATTAAATGGGAAAACTCCTAATTTCAAGATCAAATTAAAATGAAAACCTCGATTTCCAAAACCCTAATCGTCAGACTATTTTTCCACAAACGAGTCTTTCAAAAGCGGTCGTGATAGCTTGGTGACTTCGCTGGGGACGAAATTGAGAGTCAGGCCTAGTTATTCATTCCACGTGGCATTTTGGTATTTCGAACATTAATTTGAATTTAATTTTTTCTAGAAATTTATTGGATGGATTTTCAGGAAAATGGGGTAGCTTTTGTGTATGATATATCTGTCATTCATGCATAAACCCTCAACCCGGGTTTTTCACCCTTAAGTGGGAGTAAGACAATATTCGACTGATGCTCTACAGCTCCGAGTTCGAATTTTTGTCTTCTTCTGGTATACTAACCTTATGCGTCGAGGGGCCCACGCCTCTGTTATAAGGGACCTATACTACCAAATCGATGTCTTACTGTCGCAGTAGACAGTAACGACAGTTTGGGAACCGAGAGTCTAGAACAAAACCGTATTCTATTTTTAGAAGCCTACCTCGCTAGAGCCAGATAGGGACCTAGGACAAGTGCTGCCGATTTAAATGCATTTCTTTGGTTAGTTCACTGCTATAAATATTGTGCTTATCTGAATTATTAAATTTTCTACTTGCCTTTTATATTAATTCACAGTGCTAACACGAGTTTTTTTTGTTTTTGTTTTGTTTTGAATAAATCCTGTCATGAATTGCATTTGTTTTGGCATCGAATCGGGAGTTAGTCAATTTGGAAGTATTCGATATGTCTCGAGAGTTTAAGATAGGAAAAGATAATGCAACGGTCTGGACCTGGTCCGAGCAGACTCAACACAAGAAGGGGACAACCTCGGTAAGAGTGAAGTGTCCAAGATGAAAGATTATGTAAAGATAAATACTAATCAGAATACCTGTTTACCGGAATTAAAAGAAATGTGAGATTAATGAGATAATGAAATGAAAGAACAATTTAAAAAGGAATTTGGCGACATAGCATTGCTATTAAGTGTAAAGATTGATCAAGAGCTGCTTATAGCCATGACACAGTTTCAGAACCCAGCATACAATTGTTTCACCTTCGGACAAGTAGACATGACACCAACACTGGAGGAATATGAGATATTGGTCAACTGTCCAAGAATTAAAAGTGACAAGATCTATACCAGACCCGTCAATAATCCAAGTTTCGTCAAGAAGTTAATATCATTAACTAGAAAGACAAAAGAGAGGTTGGACAGAAAAATGACAAATAATGACAACACAAACCAAAATGAAGATAGACAATGAATCAATTGGAGGAGCATTAAAGAGATGATATTGGCAAATAATGATGAGTCAGTCAGGATGAGAAGCCTATTCACCTTGTGTATCTATGGTTTGGTTTTATTTCCAAGGACTCTGGGCATATTGATCCATCAACTGTGGGACTATTTGAGCGACTAGATAAAGGAGTTAACCCAGTTCCTGCTATCCTGACAGAAACTTACAAATCGTTGACTGCTTGCAAGAAATCAGGAGAATGAAGGTTTTGGGGATGCACACAACTGCTTGAAATCTGGTTCAGAGGTCATAAGTAAATCACATCTTATAGAGGAGTCAGGTATCTTGACACATATTCGCCAATTGAAGAACACATAACTAGCTGTTCTTTAGAAGAAAATAGTGAAAACATTGGGAAGAATACTTCAAGAACTTAAAGGATACTTATATGGTATGGAAGGCTTCATGGGTGAACCGAGGAACAACTTTCTTATATCGGTGTGGAGATAGAGACTGGGTCCCGCCTCAAGAAATTTGGGGAGGAACGACTTACTGCCATTTGCTAGGATCTAGACAGTTTGGTTCAAGACAGTTTATACCGGTTACTGCACGGATGGATAAGTTCGAGTACGCCCACAAGACGAATGACTACAAAGGGATAGTAGTTCAGAATGCAAGAGCATAGGAAAAATCGAGAAGGGTCAAACCATATCTAAACTCAGGAGTGATGGCAAGATACATGTTAAGTGTGCAAAAGTCCTATATTTATGCCCTAGTTTAGCTCAATTATTGTTGTTCTTAAGTTTAGTTTAGTTGCATTTATTAGGTAATGTTGCGTGTCAAAAGTCCTATCGCAAATAGTGCAAGTGTACACGACGCAAGTAGTAAAGTGATACTTGGAGTATCAGATATCGTCTCCACAGGGACTGGAAATAGCTTTATCCTAGAATTGCTGCACGAGAGAGAAAAAGAGTTTAAATTGTTTGGGAAGTAATCTTGAGAAACAAGTAAAGTAAGAGATAAAAGGATCAGGTTTAAGAAATAGACTGATATTGATTTGTTCGGTAGTGTAGGTGTTGCACTGTAAGAGGACTTCTGTTCTGTCGTCGTCCCTGTCGTGGCAGCACCTGTCGCGGCAGAAGTCTGTTGATGTCGCGGCATCGATCACACAACTCTGCACTTCAAGTTTGGCAAGAATCTATGTTATGACTTGTCCTATCCCTAGGCCCAAGTTCTGTTGATGGACACTTCTTAGATGATACCTCCCGTCGTGAACCGAAGGGTGAACACCAATGTTGTTGAATTCTTCCTTAGCCACTTAACCTCGTACTTATCCTTAAGTCGAGATGGTTTAACCATAAACTGGAAAACGCGTATTTATTCTGTTCGTATGTTTGACTCTCCCGATATCAAACAAATAGATAACCTCACAATGCTCTCCCGATACTCTTGCGAGATGTGAAAATCAAAATAAATAAACTTGAAGTTTTTATTGTTTGAACAGAAAATTCCTAAACAGTACAATCCTTGCAACTACTTTACAAAATCAACCCTCAGCCCTAGGGGGAGTTTAGAACATGATGAAGAGGGGAAAACGACAAAGGTTTTTGGGGAAGATGGCTAGGTATTAGATATCCTTCCCTAGGTCGATTTACATGCCTTTATATAGGCATTGGGTCCAAGTTTTCTAATATGGCAAGAATACAAGTTTAAACTAAAGTACAACTCTATTAAAAACTAAATCTAATGAGTAGATGCCTTTAATTCGTCCTCTTTTCTTGCTTTGGTTTTATTCCTTGAACTTTGGGCTTGACCTTCATTCTTCCTTCGGGCTCAGAAAAATATAGGAGTGGTCCACGACAGACCGACTTTAAATCCTCTATCTGTCGATCTCCACTTCACTCTTCCACCTCACTAATGCCGTCATCATGGCTGCCGTGGCAGTGGCTACGGTAGCGTTATATCCTCGACTCCAGTCCAATGTTCCAGCTTTGCTCCTTTGCTGCCCTACGTCTACCACAGCAGATACCTACAAAAGTGACCAAAATCAGTAGCAACTGTGCCATTTTATCTAATTGTGATGTATATGCAAACATCTATCTAAATGCAATGAATTATGCTTGAATGCAGTAGAAAAATGGGTTAAATAAGGGGTAAAATATAGAGCTTTTGCACACTCAACACACCCCCAAACTCAAGTTCTTGCTTGCCCTCAAGCAAATATGGCCTAACTAAAAAATATTTTGGTTTGGCTTAATTCAGTGAACTTTTCATTACCTACCACACATTCCCTATCAAGAGTAATACCTTGTCGGGCGTTTCTGAAATTATTCGGAACTATGCTATATTTCTTGTGCAGTGTGTGCAGGTTTTGTGACTGAATATGAGTTTAGACTTTTTAGCAACCAGAATAGTTACTTAACTTACTTGAGTTTTACTTCAAAAATAATTCTTTTAACTAGAGCAATTTTTTTGGGCACCTCTAGTTTTCTTCTAAAGTTTTTCTATTTTTACTAGAGCCGGTTTTCGGGTACCTCTAGTTTGATTTTCTAGAGCCAGTGTTAGGCACCTCTACTTTAATTTCCTAGAGCCAGTGTTAGGCACCTCTAGGAGTAAGACTGAATCCAAGTTTTCTTTCTAACTCAAGAGGATAAGCTTCATATTCTAAGTTTGCTAACCAAGTCTTAATAACATATAAGTCACAAAAGGTGTTGTACAATTCAGAATTATAGCAAGGCTCTAAACAGTTCCTAAAACTTCCTAAAGGCACTGTCACGACAGAGAATGTCGCGGCAAATAAGTTTAGTTCAAAGACTTAAGCCAATTCTTTTTGAACACAAAAATAAACTTAATAATTAGACACGATTTAGACACAACTAACAACTTCATTGATGGAGGGATGCCACCCCCAAACTCGAGGGTTGCATTGCCCTCAATGCATAACAGAATGAAAATAAAAAACAGAAAAACAAAATACATCACAAAATAAATAAAATAGTAAGACAGCAAAATATAAGAAAGAACTTAATTTGAGGAGTTGTCGTCACTGCTGCTGCTGATCTGGAGCTACCGGCAGGCAGTGACTTTCATGGCAGGGGCTAGCAGTATGCTTGGGGAGGTAGAGGTTGTCTTCTTCTTTGCTTCCCGAGGTGGCTGGACACGAGTTGGTGAGATGTGCGAGGGCTTGTCCAGAACCTCGACATCATTGTCGGAGCTGCTGCTGCTGGCGGATCTGCCTTGGCCGGAGGGTCCTTCGACAGTCTCATTGAGTTTCTTCCTCTTCATCGGGGGGTAGTCCTTGGAGATGTCTCGGGAAACCGATGGCTCGGAGTCAGAATCCTTCCAGATGGAAGAAGAGGAGAACCCTTCCCAATATTTGGGGTCGATTTCTGGGAGAGGGTCTTTTCTCTTCTCTCCTCTGGCTATGGCAGACTGCCTGCCACCTTCTCCTGTTGTGGCAGGTGTAGGTGTGGAGGCAGCAAATAGAGCTCTGGGGCTTGCAGTAGGAGTAGGTGTGGGGGCAGCAAAGAATTGTTCTGGGAAGGAGGGGAATGTCACATGGGTAAAATGTAAATCATTTTGAATAAAATTTACCGTTGCGGCCGTGAAGTCCCTCATGAAGCTCATCAGTCCGAGCTGTCGTTCCTCCATCCTTTTCAGCGTTGATAGAATCTGGGCGGAGGTGTCTGCTAGAGGTGCTGCTGCCGTCTGCTGCGACAAGGTCTGGGGAGTTGGGGTCTGCCGTCGGCTCTATCGTGGCAGAGGGGTTGAAGTATGACAACGGGGTGGTAGCTTTCAACTCCATGAGACTAAAAATGTTCCGCTGCGTCCACCCTTTTCCTTGTACCTTGACGTCTTCCTCGATTTCTGATACATTATGGCCCCGGCAGATGGTAGTGATGAGGTAGAGGAAGATGAGGGGACCCGACGGTCAGAGGGCACACTCAAGTATTCCATCCCGTATGTAGCGGTCGACATTTATTTGTCTTTCATTTAAAATTGAATGAACAAGGGCTAACCTTGGTCTGTCGACCGTGCTATTGTGGGAGGATGGCATGATGCGCTTCTTGACAAAGTGATTCCACAATTTTGCTTGTGGAGTCAGCTGGGTTCGCTTCACTGTACAATGGTGTTTAGGGTCAGTGTTCCATTCCGTCCCTTCTTCGGTGATATCTGCCATGACCGCTTCGTAGTCTACCGACGACAGACTATTCACGAACCTTTTGTGGGAGTCCTCCTTCTTACTCACATACAATCCGTAGAGTGTGTTGATGTATGTAGGCTCGATGGAGAGTTGCTTACCTCGAACTGTTATTGTCTTGGTGTCTTTGCTGTCGACGACAACGTAGAACTCCTTAACGAGGGTTATGTTCATCTCCTCGGGTTGGGCAGCAAATTGCTGCCATTTGAGGGCTTGTATTTTCTTTGCTATGAAGTTCTTGAGCCTTAGATCTCCCGTGGGTTGTGTGTAGATAAACCCTCTTTCCTCCCACATGTCCCTTTTTTGAAAGGAACTGTAGTATCTCGTAGCAGAGTCGGTGGAGGCGAAGCGGTTGAGAATGGCGTTATGACTTGGGGTGGATACTGTTGCAGCAGAAGTGGAGGCAGCACTGCGACGGGTTTGTCTGCTAGCCATTTGCAAGGACTGTAGAAAATTGAGAAGAAACTTTTTGAGATCTAAAACAAAGAAAACAAGCTGAGAGAATGAGAATGAGATGAAAAATGAATAGTGAGTGGGGGTTTATATAGGAGGGTGATTTTCTACCCGTTGAAGCTGTAACGACAAGCGCGAATAACGGGGCTAGTTGTTACGCAGTTTCTGACGAGTCTGTCACGCGTTTCTGTGTCTACTGCGTGTTTGTTACGCGTTTGCGTGTCTGTCGCGACAGCTCTGTGACAGGTTGTCTTCTCCGCATTTGTCGCGACAGCTGATGACAGGCTGTGACGACAGACTTGTCCGTTGGGCTTTTTGGGCTGCTGTGAATGTGGTGGGCTGGTTCATTCCTTCTCTTTACTTTGCTTCCTTTGTTTCCTAAAAATAATTAAAATAAAATCTTAGTTCCTAAAATAAAATAAATAAATCTTAATTCCTAATAAATAAATAAAATAAAGTAAAATAAAAACTAAGTTAAATTAGGGATGCCTTGAGGGGCATCTCCTAAAGTAACTACTTTCTGCATCCTTGAGGCTTCAGTCCCCTGATAATGCTTGAGTCTCTGTCCGTTGACTTTGAACTGGTGCCCGTCCTTTAGGGATTTGATCGTAATGGCACCATGAAGGAAAACCTGGACAACTTGGAAAGGACCGGACCATCTAGATTTAAGCTTTCCTGGGAAAAGCTTCAACCTAGAATTGAACAACAACACCTGCTGCCCTGGGCAGAACTGTCGTGGCAGCAGCTTCCTGTCGTGCCACCTTTTGGTTTTGTCCTTGTAGATCTTGGCATTGTCGTAGGCCATTGCTCGAATTTCTTCAATTTCATTCAAGTCCAGTAGCCTCTTTTTTCCTGCCTTATCCCAGTCCATATTTACTTTCTTGATAGCCCAGTAAACTCTGGGTTCTATCTCAACATGTAAGTGACATGTTTTCCCATAGATGAGTCTATAAGGTGACATCCCCAATGGTGTTTTGAACGCTTTCCTGTAGGCCCAGAGTGCATCATTGAGATGTAGAGACCTATCCTTTCGAGTGGGTTTAACCATCTTCTCAAGTATGTTCTTTACTTCTCAGTTGGATATCTCGACCTGCCCATTGGTTTGAGGGTGGTATGCTGTTGCAATCTGGTGCTTTACTCCGTATTTTCTCAAGGCAACAGCAATTACCCTGTTATTGAAGTGTATCCCCTCATCACTAATGAACGCCCTTGGGATGCCAAATCTAGAGAAGATATTCTTGTGTAGAAATCTTTGAACAGTTTTGGTGTCATTTTTCTGAGTGGCGATCACTTCTACCCACTTGGACACATAATCCACTGCCAGTAGGATGTAAAGGTTCCCGCAAGATGCTGGGTATGGTCACATGAAGTCGATTCCCCATACATCAAAGATTTCGACCTCTAAAATGTTCTGCAGCGACATCTCATGCCTTCTTGAGATGTTCCCAGTCCTTTGGCATTTGTCACAGCTTTTGTAGAAGGCTTGTGCATCCTTGAACTGTGTGGGCCAATAGAGACCATATTGCAAAACCTTGGCAGCAGTTTTGTTTCCACCTAAGTGTCCTCCATATGGGGAAGCATGGCAGTGGTGAAGCACAGCTTCCTGTTCATCCTGTGGTACGCATCTCCTGATAATCTGATCTGCACAGTGTTTGAAAAGAAGAGGTTCGTCCCAATAATAATGTTTTGCATCATTTTGGAACCTCTTCCTTGCTTGGTAATTAAGTTCAGGAGGTAGTACCCCACTAACAATGTAATTAACAAAATTAGCGTACCAAGGAATTTTAGGAAGCTTACCTGCCGCCATGGCTGTCGCGATAGTGCTGGCGGCAGCAAACAGCTGCTCATCCGGGAAGGTCTCTAATATGTTGGTCTTATCTGTCGATTGACTCCTTCCCGTCTCTAACCTCGACAAGTGGTCTGCTACTTGGTTCTCTGTTCCCTTTTTATCCTTGATATCAATGTCAAACTCTTGTAGCAGCAGAATCCAACGTATCAATCTCAGTTTTGCATCCTTTTTTCGTGAACAAATACTTTAGTGTTGAATGGTCTGTATGGATCACTACCTTTGTTCCAAGTATGTACGGACGGAACTTGTCGATCGAGAACACCACTGCTAACAGTTCTTTCTCTGTTGTGGTGTAGTTCACTTGGGCTTCATTAAGTGTTTTGCTGGGATAGTAAATCACATGGAAGAGCTTATCCTTCCTCTACCCTAGTGCTGCCCCGACATCATAGTCACTGGCATCACACATTATCTCGAATGGCAAACTCCAGTCTGATGGTTGTACGATCGGGGCTGTTACCAGCTTCTCCTTCAGAATTCTGAATGCCTCAGTACATTCAGTATTAAAATCAAAGGGACGATTCTGCTCCAGTAGGTGGCATAAAGGTTTGGTAATCTTCGAGAAATTTGCAATAAATCATCGATAAAACCCGGCATGCCCTAAGAAACTCCAAATTTTCTTGACTATGGTAGGTGGCGACAATTTTTCTATGACTTCTATTTTGGCTCTATCCACCTCTATGCCGCGGCAGCTCACTTTGTGGCCTAGTACTATCCCTTCATCCACCATGAAGTGGCATTTTTCCCAGTTCAAGACCAAGTTCGCCTCTTCGCATCTTTCAAGCACCTTCTACAAGTTGCGTAAAAAACCTTCAAAATTATCTCCAAAGACGGAAAAGTCGTCCATAAATATCTCTAGGAAATCCTCCACCATGTCGGAGAATATTGCCATCATGCACCTTTAGAAGGTTGCTGGTGCATTGCAGAGCCCAAATGGCATTCTCTTAAAAGCATAGGTGTCGTACGGGCATGTGAAGGTAGTTTTCTCCTGATCCTCCGGTGCAATTGCTATCTGATTGTAACCTGAATAACCATCAAGAAAATAATAGTAAGGTTACCCCACTAATCTATCAAGCATTTGATCAATAAAAGGTAGGGGAAAATGGTCTTTCCGGGTAGCTTTGTTAAGCTTCTGGTAATCCATACAAACCCTCCAACTGGTCACAGTCCTGGTTGGGATTAGCTCGTTTTCTTTGTTGGTCACCACAGTTATTCCTCCCTTTTTAGGTACGCACTGCACCGGGCTCACCCACTTGCTATCTGAGATGGCATATATGATTCCGGCGTCAAGCCATTTGATAATCTCTTTTATCACCACTTCTCGCATAGCCTCGTTTAAACGTCTCTGGGCATCAATAGCCGGCTTATGATCATCCTCCAAGAGAATCTTGTGCATACATAATGCCGGACTGATGCCTTGGATATCAGCTATCGTCCATCCAATGGCCTTCTTATGCTGATGTAGCATTCTGATTAGCTGATGTTCATGTTTCTGCATTAACTTGGAAGAGATGATTACGAGCAACATATCATTTAAACCAAGAAAAACATATTTAAGCTGCCTTGGTGGGGGCTTAAGATCTAGAACATGTGGCTTTTCAATTGAAGGTTTCTAGATTATATGTTTATTCGAGGTATAATTAAGAGGCTCAAAGAATTTACCTAGATGTTTGCCTATCCAATTTACCTCCTCATGTCCTTCAGTGTCAGATGTTTCTGAGTCGGAGGAGTCGCTATCGTTGTTGCTGCCGTGACAGTCTTCCAGGTGACTGCTGTGGCAGTGACCAAACTTTATGTCATGGCAGCTTGACCTGATGCAGGGTTGATCTAGGATTACTTCAGTGATGGCCTTGCACTCTTCTTCTGCATCAGCATGTTTAATAGCTTGGAGAACGTTGAGTTTGATTTCTTGATCATTCATTCTCATGGTCAGTTCTCCTTTCTCCACATCGATCACAGTTCTGCCTGTGGCTAGGAAGGGTCGCCCCAGGATGATCGGTGCGTTTTCATCTGCTTCATAGTCTAAAACAAGAAATTCAGTAAGAAAAATAAATTTATCCACTCTTACCAGAATATCTTCGATCTTCCCTTCTAGTTGTACGTAAGAGCAGTCTGCCAGCTGCAGCATGACTGTCGTGGGCCTTGCTCATCCAATACCTAATTTCTGAAACACAGATTTTGGCATTAAATTTATTCTAGCACCAAGATCACAAAGTGCCTTACCCACGAATTTGTCACCAATTATGCACGGTATGATGAAGCTCCCAGGATCCTTCTTCTTCTAGGGTGGATGCCTGTTCAAAATAGTCATGCATCCTTCTGTTATTTTTACCGTTTCAAATTCCTCAAGTCTGGATCTTTTTGACATGGCATCCTCGAGAAATTTCGCATAATCGGACATCTGCTTGATGGCCTCTAACAGCGGTATATTAATGTGCACATGCTTAAAAATATCATAAATCTTTTTGAGCTGGTACTCCTGTTTCTGTTTTTGTAACCGTTGTGGAAAAGGAGGTGGAGGACGGTAATCTTCAAGACTTCCTTCACATGGTATTCGGATCTGAGGAGGCTTAAGTTCTTCAACATCCTTTTCTTGCTCCTCTGTCCCTTCTGCTGTCGCGGCAAGAGTGTCGACAATAGGTTGTTCTTCCTCTGCTGGGGCAGTGTTCACGGCAGGTAAATCTATGGTCGGTTCCTTACTTGGTATGCTCTTCGTCTCCAGCCCTTGTAACTGTTTCTCACTCGTAGTTGTGATTGCTTTACACTCCTCATGTGTGGGTTTTCTAGTGACCTCAATATCACTAGGGAATCCTCCGTTTTGCCTTGGCTTGATATGCTGGGAAACCTGGCCCATTTGTGTCTCCAGTGATTTCAGGGTAGCCTCATGATTTGTCATCCTCATCTCTGTCTTATCCATGAATGACTCAGTTTTCTTGACAAAGTGATCCATGTTCGCCATGTAAGCTCCTGTCCGTGACATGAATGTTGCCAATGCCTGTTCCAGTATACTAGGTGCGGCTACCGGCTGCTGTTGCTGCTGCTGCTGTGGCTGCTGTCGCGATAGAATTCTTGGTGCCCCTTGGTTTTGGTTGTTCTGCATTTGAGGATTCAATGCATTGTTTGGGTTGCTCCAGGAGAACTTAGGATTTTTCCTCCAGTTGGGATTGTAATTGTTGGAATCATAGTTTCTTGGCTTGTTATAATTCCCAACATACATCCCTTCTTCAAGCTGTAAAGGATAGTCTTCTGAACTGTGATTCCCACTACAAGTCTCACATACTTCTTCTGCAGAATATACGAGTTTAGAATCTTTCTACTGCATATTTTCCACTACCTTTGTGAGGTATGCAACCTGTGATTTCAGGGAATTTTCAGTTTCATAATCCTTTACAGTTACCCCTGGTTTGCCCCCTCTCCTAGCTGTAGGAAATTGCTCATCATTCTTTGCTAGGTTTTTCAACACTATCATTGCTTCGTCTGGTTCTTTATCCAATAATAGCCCATTTGCTGCTGAATCTATTCTCATACGAGTCTGTGTATTGGCATCATTGTAGATTTTAACGACATGATTCCACACGGGGAATCTATGCATCGGGCAGTTTCGAAGAAGAGTTGTAAATCCGTCCTATGCCTCGTGCATTGGTTCGTCATCCTCCTGTTGAAAAGTAGCAATTTCGTTACGCAATCTCTCAGATAAATGAGAAGGATTAAAACGAGATCAGAATTCACGAGAGAGATCTACCCAAGTTTGTATTGAACCCGGCGTTAGTTTATTCCACCAAGTTTTAGCTTTGTCTCTCAGTGAATGAGGAAATAACCAGAGCCTCAGTACTTCCGGATTTATTCCTGGCAATCTAAACGATCCACAGATTTCTTGGAACGTTTTCAGAATTTCTCGGGCATCCTCTGTTGCAGCACCACTAAACTGGCCAACAGAATTTATCATGCTGAACATAACAGGTTTCTGCTCGAAATTCTCAGCTTCCACGTCTAGCAAGGTGGTCTCTAGTTCAACATGGTCATTGACCATGTAATCGCGACAGGACTGTCGTGCGGCAGCGGCAGCGGCAGGCCGTCCATTTCGGGCATCTTGGGGAGGATCTTCAATAACCCTTTGGTTATCATCTACCCCGTTGTTCTGCATTGCTTCTAGCTGTTCCTCAAGATAGTCGTTTCTTACTATCAAGAGTCGGACTCGGTTCCTGAGGTTGTACGTTCGTTCGATTTCAGGGTCTAGTTCGTACTCAAGTTCTTTGACTCGTCTAGACCTGTGCATAAGCAAACAGAAAGCCTTGTGAAAAGCACATGGTAAATAATATCAAGGAAAACAGAAAAATTAAAAAGAAAAAGTGCAGTAAGAGTAAGGGTAAAGATATGTTGCCAGTCCATGGCAACGGCGCCAAAAACTTGTTGCGTGTCAAAAGTCCTATCGCAAATAGTGCAACTGTACACGAAGCAAGTAGTAAAGTGATACTTGGAGTATCAGATATCGTCTCCACAAGGACTGGAAATAGCTTTATCCTAGAATTGCTGCACGAGAGAGAAAAAGAGTTTAAATTGTTTGGGAAGTAATCTTGAGAAACAAGTAAAGTAAGAGATAAAAGGATCAAGTTTAAGAAATAGGCCGGTATTGATTTGCTTGGTAGTGCATGTGTTGCACTGTAAGAGGACTTATGTTCTGTCGCGACAGCACCTGTCGCGGCAGAAGTCTGTTGATGTCGCGGTAGCGATCACACAACTCTGCACTTCAAGTTTGGCAAGAATCCCTGCTATGACTTGTCCAATCCCTAGGCCCAAGTTCTGTTGATGGACACTTCTTAGATGATACCTCCCGGTGTGAATCGAAGGGTGAACACCAATGTTGTTGAATTCTTCCTTAGCCACTTAACCTCGTACTTATCCTTAAGTCGAGATGGTTTAACCATAAACTGGAAAACACGTATTTATTCCGTTTGTATGTTTGACTCTCCCGATATCAAACAAATAGATAACCTCACAATGCTCTCCCGATACTCTTGCGAGATGTGAAAACCAGAATAAATAAACTTGAAGTTTTTATTGCTTGAACAGAAATTTCCTAAACAGTACAATCCTTGCAACTACTTTACAGAATCAACCTTAGCCCTAGAGGGAGTTTAGAACATGATGAAGAGGGGAAAACGACAAAGGTTTTTGGGGAAGACGACTAGGTATTAGATATCCTTCCCTAGGTCGAATTACATGCCTTTATATAGGCCTTGGGTCCAAGTTTTCTAATATGAGAAGAATACAAGTTTAAACTAAAGTACAACTCTATTAAAAACGAAATCTTATGAGTAGATGCCTTTAATTCGTCCTCTTTTCTTGCTTTGGGTTTATTCCTTGAACTTTGGGCTTGGCCTTCATTCTTCCTCCGGGCTCAGAAAAATATAGGAGTGGTCCATGACAGACTGGCTTTAAATCCTCTATCTGTCGAGCTCCACTTCACTCTTCCACCTCAATAATGTTGTCGTCATGGCTGCCACGACAGCGTTATATCCTCGACTCCAGTCCTATGTTCCAGCTCTGCTCCTTTGCTGCCCTGCGTCTGCCACAGCAGATACCTGCAAAAGTGACCAAAATTAGTAGCAATTGTGCCATTTTATCTAATTGTGATGTATATGCAAACATCTACCTAAATGCAATGAATTATGCTTGAATGCAGTAGAAATATGGGTTAAATAAGGGGTAAAATATAGAACTTTTGCACACTCAACAAGTAAACATACACAAAACTACATAGATTAGATATTCTACATTATTTGATGCACTTAATTGTTTTTATCTAAAAGATACTGCTCATGCGTGTTTTCTAACTGTGCGTAGGTACCCGTCTAGGTAGATGCCGCCGAGGCAGCAAAGAGGGCAGAAGAAGAGAAGCTGGAAACTGAAGAAGGAAGCTATTGGACCATCTAGAGAGCGGATCGATGAGGAAAGGACCAGAATGACGAGCTGTGCCAACCCTTGCATACTAGACCACACCTTTGCCAAGGCAGTCAACAGAGTGCCGCCGAGGCAGCAACTCAAGGAAGAGTGAAAAAATGCAAAGTGGTATGCGATAGAAAGAGCTCATCAAGCCTGATTTTTAGAGACCACTTGCACGTGCATTGGAGCCCAACAGACAAAGAAAAGACAAGGTCAAAGTCAAGTTGGAAAAAGTCAAACCAGAATCTAGGAAGATTTAATGATCTTTTAATGAGTTGTAATTGTATTCTAACTAGTATTCCTACCTTAAACCGACTTAGGCCTAGGATCCTCCCCTATATATATGTAATCGACTTGAAGGAGAGAACACAATTGAGATTAGAGAGAAACTCCTTCTTGTCGAAACCCTAGTGCCGTCTACACCCATCATGTTCTAAACCTTCCATAGGGCTAGGGGTTAGTTGTGTAGTAGTTGTGAAAGTTTGCTTGTATTTGTTTAGGATTTCAGTTTTTGCAATAAAATTCAAGGTTTGTTTACTCTTGGTTATTCATTGTTGCAATCTTTATTGGGAGAGAAGAGGGCAGCAATCTATTTGTCAATATCGGGAGAGTTGAACTCACAAAACGAGTAAACACGATTTTATCCAACCACAGGGTAAAGCTACTTCGGCTAAGGGATAAGTTTAGAAGTTTAGCGGCTAAGAGAGATTTCATAATCAGTTGGTGTTCACTCTTAGATTCACGCCGGGAGGTATCATCCAAGACGTGTTCACCAATAGTACTTCAAGCCTCGGAAGAAGAGGGAGTCATAGAAGGGAGCCTTGCCAAACCTTCAATCATCGCTTAACTGCCCAGGCAGTCACTTGGTCTCTGCTGAGGTGGGCGCCTGCCGAGGCATAGTCGTGGGCGGCTGTTGAAAGTTGTTAAGTTGATATGTAAAACTGTGCCGAGACAGTACATTAAATCTCCACACTACGAAGCATCCAATACCGACCCATTCTCTCACTCTGATATCTCAATTCACTTTACTTGTTTTTGTCTTAGTTTTAATCAAACCAACTCCTAATATTTGTATTTTTACTTTTGCATGTGCAGAAAAGTGAACTCTGAAAGGTTGTCACAATCCCTGTGGAGAAGATATCTTAAATACTATAACTTGGCACCGTTTATACTTGCACGCTAATTGCGTATCACTTTTACACGCAACAAGTTTTTGGCGCCGTTGTCGGGGATTGACGTACAACTTTTTGTTTTATTTTCTCCACTTTTTATTTATTTTTAATTTAACCCCTAGTTTCCTTTGGTTTATGACCAGAGCCAACAAGAAATCACCCTTGAGAGAATATGAAGAACTAGGTGTTTTGATATAATAATTGAAAAGTATTTTGGACTAATTTGAAAAGAATTTAAAACATGTCTTTAAGTCCAAACAACTTGAAAATATGTTTGAGGTATTTAAAAAGGTTTTTGGCAAAGTTTGGAATGCTTTAAAATAGTCAAACCTGGATTTTCCGCACAACTGTACCGATACGGTATACCCCGTATCGATACCTTTTTACTCCACATTTGATTCTGCCAAAACTCGTACCGATACATGCTTGCCCGTATCGATACGGAGAGGGGTTGTATCGACAGGCCTTTAAAGCGTACCGATCCCTACTTTAACAACCCCTAACGACTATTTCCCAACGGTCTTTTAAAGTACAGACCGTACCGATACGCTCCCTAGCGTATCGATACGCTTAGGCTGGCAAGAGCCCAACGACTAGTTCTAAAGAAGGGCGTATCGATACAGGTCCCCGTATACCGATACGATAGGCACCAAAACTGCAATTAATATAGGATATAAAGACCCTAACGGCTCCAAAACATCCCCAATGATCCTCAATGGCTACAAACTCATTTTGGAGTATAAAAGGGACCTCCAAGCATCAAGAGAAGACTAATGCTTCAATCGTCAACAACACTATGATCAAGAATTTTTCTTAGAGCTTAATTGTTCATTTTCTTGTATAGACAACACTTGTGAGCTAAACATTGTTATATTTGCTCAAGTGTTTATGTTTTGGGTGAGAGCTATATAGTGCAAACAAATACCTATTAGAGGGATTTCAAGTTTTCTTAGAATTTCTCTTGTAAAGAGGGTTTACTCAAGCTTTGAGTAGAAAGCTTTGAGGGTTGTAAAGGTTGCCTCCTTAGCCTAGAAAATGGGACGAAATTCTTAGTGAATTTGGTTGAAATCCTTAGTGGGAAGCTAAGGTAGTGGATATAGGTGCTTGTTAGAAGGCCGAACCACTATAAATCCTTGTGTCCAATTCCAATCTTTTAGCTTCTACCAAATCACTCAAAAATCCAATCTTCTCTAAACTTGGCAAACACATTGGTTGAAAAAAATCGAGCATCATAAAACTCAACAATTGGTATCAGAGCTTGGCTCAATTGAAGTGGATTAACATCCTATTGAGGTGATCCGGGAAGCTCGATACAACACATCAACCAACCGATCAAATGGCACAATCCATCGACAAGCCACCATTCTTCGACGGAACACACTATGCCCATTGAAAGACAAGAATGATGTATTTCATAAAGTCCAAAGACTACAAACTTTGGGACATAGTAGAAGACGGTCCGTTCGTGCCACAACTAAAGAAGGAGGATTGTAGCGCAGATGATCGCAAGAAGATGGAGCTCAATTGCAAAGCCTTGCACATCATCGTTTGTGCATTGAGCCCCAACATCTATGAGAAGATATCTTCTTTTGAAGATGCCAAGGACGTATGAGACAAGCTTGAAGTCACATACGAAGGAACCAACGAAGTAAAAGAGACCAAGATCGGACTCCTCAACCACGAGTATGAGAGCTTCAAGATGGAACTGGATGAGGACATCACGAAGATGTTCGATAGATTCTCCACCATCACCAATAGACTCAAAGGATATGGAGAAATCATCCCGGAAGACAAACTTGTCCACAAACTCATCTACTCTTTTCCCGAGTCTTGGGACTCAAAGAAGACGTCAATCATCGAAGCTAAAGATCTCAAATCCTTAAAGCTCGATGAACTCATGGGATCTCTCCTCACACACGAAATCATGAAGAAAGGAAGAGAAGAGGAGAAAGAAAAAGGAAGAGATAAAGAAGATGGGGGAGAAGAAAGTCAAAGAGCTAGATATCAACGGGAGTGCCGTTGCTCTTAAATCCTCAAAATACTGACACATTGAATCAAGTGAGGATGAAAGTGAAGACGAAGAGATGGCCTATCTCTTCAAGAAATTCACACGGTTCATGAAGAATGAAATGGAAAGATCTTATCATGAATCGAAGAAGAAGATGAAGGAATCCCACAAGTCCAACAAGAAGGGATCATCTTCAAAACAAACATATGTGGCCACATGGAGTGATGAAGACAACACCGATGATGAGGTATCCCACCTATGCTTGATGGCCCTCAATGAGGGAGAGGTAACTTCTAACTCATCTATTTCAAATTCTTATACTTTTGATGAGTTACAAGAAGCCTATGATGTGTTGGTTTTCGAATTTAAGGCTTCATTTTCAAAAAAACAAAAAGTTGATTTCAAAGTTGAAAAACGAAAATGATTTGCTTTTGAAAACCAATTTTGAGTTTGAAGCAAAATTGAAGAATTTTGAGCAACAAGTTTCTAGTTTACAAAACTTGCTTCAAACAATGGAAAAAGATCAGATGATCTTAAGAAAGAAAAGATTTTGATTTCCATGGAACTAGAAAAGAAAAATGATTTTAGAAAATCAAAATTTTACCAAAGACAATCTAGTGCCCCTAGATTTTTAAATGGAAAATGTTTTAGAAGTGTTTGAGTTCCAAAAAAACTAATCACTTCACATAAAAATGATGAAATTGAAAAATGGATTCCTAAGGGGACTAAATTTTGTGCAACTAACGTTTATGGATCCAAATCAATTTGGATACCAAAATTTGTATGATTGTCTTGTTTAGGTGTGATGGAGGTGTTCAACAAGTCCAATAACCGAGGGGGAGCTCCATGCACACAAGGAAGAACACTTGAAGAAGGAAGGCTTCACATCCTCCCTTGGAATTCAAGTGTTGGTAAAATCTAGTTGTTTTTTACTTGGTTAATCTGCTTTATTTTCTTTTAATTCAACTAGATTATCATGTGTTGGACTAACATCTTTTGATGATGCTTTGAGTAAGGGGAGCCATTTTAAAATCAAAATTCTTATTTGTGTTAATTTTTAGTAACCTCTTAAGTTATTTTGAACTTAAAGTCATTTAAATTCTTTTTGATATAACAAAAAAGGGGAGAATTAATTTTGAAAAATTGCATTTTGAAATGAATAAGGGGGAGCTTCACTTACTTTTAAATTTTTCATCTCTTATTCAAATTTTTAAACTTGAAGGGTGAGAATCCCAAACAATTTTTAAAGTTGGTTTTATTATATCAAAAAGGGGGAGATTGAAGAACCAGGTGTTTTAATATAATAATTGAAAAATGTTTTGGACTAATTTGAAAAGAATTTAAAATATGTCTTTAAGCCCAAACAACTTGAAAATATGTTTGAGGTATTTAGAAAGGTTTTTGGCAAAGTTTGGAATGCTTTAAAGTAGTCAAACCTGACTTTTTAGCACTATCGTACCGATACGGTATACCCCATATTGATACCTTTTTACTCTAGATTTGATTATGCCAAAACATCCCCAACAATCCTCAACCGCTACAAACTCATTTTGGAGTATAAAAGGGGTCTCTAAGCATCAAGAGAAGACTAATACCTCAATTGTCAACAACACTATGATCAAGAATTTGTCTTAGAGCTTAATTGTTCATTTTCTTGTATATGCAACACTTGTGAGCTAAACATTGTTATATTTGCTCAAGTGTTTAGGTTTTGGGTGAGAGCTATATAGTGCAAATAAATACCTATTAGAGGGATTTCAAGTTTGCTTAGAATTTCTCTTGTAAAGAGGGTTTACTCAAGCTTTGAGGGTTGTAAAGGTTGCCTCCTTAGCCTAGAAAAGGGGACAAAATTCTTAGTGAATTTGGTTGAAATCCTTAGTGGGAAACTAAGGTAGTGGATGTAGGTGCTTGTTAGAAGGTCGAACCACCATAAATCTCTGTGTCCAATTCCAATCTTTTAGCTTCCACCGAATCACCCAAAAATCCAATCTTCTCCGAACTTGGCAAACACATCGGTTGAAGGAAATCGAGCATCATAAAACTCAACAGAATACGATCCAGAGCCTGAACGTACTACATGCAGATTAAGACAAGTGAGTAAAGAAACTATGGCTGATCAAGTAGACAACCAGAACCTACCACCACCGCCCTAGGCAACAATGTCGTGGCGGGCAATGGCAGGCAACCTCCTGTCGCTCGGCGGCTGGTTCATGACTACTTGGAGGAAGATCTCAGAAGGCTGAACTCTGGCGTGATTGATCCAGAAATAGAAGCGGGCCACTTTGAACTCAAACCGGTCATGTTCAACATGCTTAATACACTTGGACAGTTTGGAGGATCTGCCACTTAAGATTCCTGCCAGCATATGAAATCCTTCTTGGACATCTGCAAGTCCTTCAAAATCCATGGAGTTCATTCTGACGTGCTGAGTCTCAGATTATTTCCCTATTCACTGAAGCATAGGGCGAAAACTTGGTTCAATAGCCTACCATTGGAGTCCATCGAATCTTGGACGAAACTATGCCGAGATTTCTTAGCTCGATTTAATCTTGTCAATCTGACTAATAAATTGCGTACTGACATCACTACTTTTCGACAAGTTGATGATGAACCAATGTACAAGTCATGGGACAGATACTGCGAGTTATTCAATAAATACCCCTCCCTTGGATTTCCAGAGTGGACATTAGTATCCATATTCTACAACGGTGTAAACACACTAACAAGGATGATGCTGGATTCCTCTGCCAATGGTACATTACTCGACAAGGAGCCCGCCGAAGCAATTCAGATCTTGAACATGATGGCCAAAAATGACTATCAGTTTCCTAATGCCCGACACGGTGGCATAAGAAGGCAGGCCACAACAAACGAGCTAGGAGCATCAGATGCAGTTGTAGCACAAATTGCTCGGTTGGCAAAGATGGTAGAAGCTATACAAGGGCAGAACAATACACAGTAAGTCAAAGCCATTGATGCCTTTTGCGAGCAATGTGGGGGAGACCATGACTCGTCCGAATGCCAACAGGGAACCGAAACCAGCTGCTTTGTGGGGAACTTCAACAGAAACAACAACCCTACATCGAACAACTACAATCTTGGCTGAAAGAGCCACCCTAACTTCTCGTGGAGTAACCCCAACAACGCTCTAAATCCAGCTAATCAAACAAATCAATCGCAAGGATTCCAGTCGGTTATGTCGCGGCCGCAGCAACATGCAACACCAGTGCTTTAGAGCAGACTCTGAATGCCTTCATGGCTCAAACAAGTACCTATATGTCCAACATGGATTTATTTGTTAAGAAAACTGATGCTTTCATGGACAGGACCGAGATGAGAATGTAAAATCATGAGGCAACTCTAAAGTCTCTTGAAACACAAGTGGGACAATTTGCACAAGTACTGAACACCAAACCTTTGAGAGGATTGCCCAACGATACTGAAGTCATGAGGAAACCCACTTACGAATAGTGCAAGGCCATCAAGTCAATTACCCAGACTGAAGCAAGCAATCCTGCCGCGGTAGACCCAAGACCCTCTGCCACGTCAGATCCTACTGATGCTTCCGAAAAACGTGAGGTACATACATACATACCCACCTATTCCACAGTAGCTAAAACACCAGAAGCAGGACCACCAGTTCAAAAAATTTTATGGATATTCTCAAGAAAGTGCATATCAACATACCCCTGGTGGAATCCATACAACAAATGCCTAACTATGCCAAATTTTTGAGTGACATGGTTTCCAAACGGAAAAGAATTAGGGAATTTGAAACGATCGTCATAACGGAAGAATGCATGACCATGCTGCACAATAAAACACCACCCAAGCAGAAAGATCCAGGAAGTTTCCTCATTGCATGCACTATTGGGAACCATTACGAGGGAAAGGCCTTATGCGACCTTGGGGCAAGCATCAATGTAATGCCAAGTTGGTGTTTGAAAAGCTGGGAATTGGAAAAGCTAGACCCACCACCGTCATGCTCCAGTTAGCTGATCACTTCTACGTGCAACTGGAAGGAAAAAATGAAGACATCCTAGTAAGAGTAGACAATCTTATTTTTTCGACTGATTTCCTAATTCTGGACTATAAGGCAGACGACAAAGCACCCATCATCCTGGGAAGACCCTTCCTAGCCACGAGCAAAACTCTAATAGATGTGGAAAATGGGGAGCGTACTATGAAGGTGGACGATCAGAAAATCAAGCTGAATGTCTTGCAACCTTTGAAAAGAGCTACCGACATAGAAGAATGTCGGGACATTCATGCCCCAAAAGAAACCAAACCCAGCACAGAGCTAGAGCATTCCAGCCACAGTCGCCAGGGCGGGAAAACTGGCAGTGACAATGATAAAGAGAAACAGAAAGACCCGCCTTGGCAGAGGGTGAAGCAGATGTTGTTGGAGTATGCCCAAAGACCAATCATATGATGATTGAATAGACATACTATTTTACTAGATTTATCAAGTAATTGCATTGCCGTTATTATCATTTGGTATGTTTTTGTGCATCAAACTAACCATTGGATAATAATGTCCAATACAATAATACGATTATTGTTAAATAGGATCCTTAGTCGAATATTATTACGGGTATGTACAATGATAATATATAGAGACTAATATGTGGTTGATTGATAACAAGTGTTGTCATTGACATAGAGATGTCAAAATCAACACATAAGTATTTGTTAGAGAACAACATACTGGATTGACCCGCTATGAGCATGTTTCTTGGGTAATTATGTGACAGTCACAAAATTGCTCATGATAAACATATGTATAATCCTCAGACTTGAGATCAACATGATTTCAACATAAAGATTTATGTATTTTGACATAGTCAAACGTGTGTCGTAACTGACTACATTATAAAGACTGATGATTGGATACGTGATGACCTATGTAGTGAAATATGGTTGATCAAGAAAGGATTTGTCCCTCTTACATAATGGGAGAAATATCTTCGGCCACTTGATTGAGTGAGATTAGAAAATGCATGGCCATGCTCGAATATTATGATATGAGATATCATAGAGATTCGTTTATAATAATCTACTCAAGACATCAAGAAACACTAGATGGACAACGCAAGTGTGACTAACAAATGACTTGTGTTCATCTAAGATATAAAGGACAAAAGGATAAAATACATAAAGAAAGTTTATTTAGGAATTAAGAAAGTCAAACCATGACTTCATGCAACTTAGGTAGCAATGATGTATTGCTAGATTCCACTCATTGTTTGTAAAATTAGAACAGTTCTAATTTTGCTGCTAACGTTGCATGAACCTACAAGGGTCACACCCTTCGAATGAAACGAACAAAAATGGAAACCATACTCCCTATTTTAGGGAGGTTGCCGAAAATCCTCTACGGGATAGGGGAAACCGGCAACTCCCTTAAAAAAGGATAATATTCGATAAATAATGTATTTATCAGATATTATTTAGAGTATGGAAAAATATTTAGAGACTTAAATATTATAGAATAAGATTCTAGAAATTTAAATATATATTTGGTGCATGATGGCAATATTCTCCGACATGGTGGAGGATTTCCTAGAAATTTTCATGGATGACTTTTCCGTCTTTGGAGACAGTTTCGACGGTTGCTTAGGCAATTTATAGAAGGTTCTTGAAAGATGTGAAGAGGCAAACCTTGTTTTAAACTAAGAAAATGCCACTTTATGGTGGATGAGGGCATAGTGTTGGGCCACAAGGTTAGCTGCCGCGGCATAGAGGTAGACAGAGCTAAAATCGAGGTTATTGAAAAACTGCCGCCACCCACCACAGTCAAAGGAATAAGAAGTTTCTTAGGGCATGCAGGGTTCTATCGAAGATTCATTGCCAATTTCTCAAAAATCCCCAAACCCCTGTGTCTCTTGCTGGAACAGAATCGTGCCTTTGACTTTAACACTGAATGTACTGAAGCATTCATAATACTGGAGGAAAAGCTGGTAACAGCCCCAATAGTGCAGCCACCAGACTGGAGCCTACCATTCGAGATAATGTGTGACGCCAGTGATTATGCTGTCGAGGCAACACTAGGGCAGAGGAAGGAGAAACTCTTCCATGTGATCTACTATGCCAGCAAAACTCTAAACGATGCCCAGATAAACTACACCACAACAGAAAAGGAGCTACTTGCAGTGGTGTTTGCAATTGACAAGTTCCGACCTTATATACTTGGAACAAATGTGGTGGTCTATACAGATCACTCAGCACTTAAATATCTGTTCACCAAGAAGGATGCCAAACCAAGATTGATACGTTGGATTCTGCTGTTGCAAGAACTTGACATTGACATCAAGGAAAAAAAGGGATAGAAAACCAAGTAGCAGACCACTTGTCAAGACTGGAGATGGGAAGAAATCAAGAGAAAGACAAGACCAACATACTGGAAACCTTCCTAGATGAGCAGTTGTTCGCTGCCACCAGCACTGCCGCGACAGCCATGGCGGAAGGTAAGCTTTCTAAAACCCCTTGTTATGTTGACATTGTCAATTATATTGTAAGTCGGTTATTACCTCCGGAGCTAAATTACCAAGCTAGGAAGAGGTTCCAAAATGATGCAAAACATTATTATTGGGACGAACCTCTTCTCTTTAAGCACTGTGCAGATCAGATCATCAGGAGATGCATACCACATGAGGAACAGAAAGAAGTGCTTCACCACTTCCATGCTGCCCCTTATGGAGGACACTTGGGAGGAAATAAAACTACTGCCAAGGTTCTGCAATCTGGTTTCTATTGGCATACACTGTTCAAGGATGCACAAGCTTTTTACAAAAGCTGTGACAAATGCCAAAGGACCGGGAACATATCTAGAAGGCATGAGATGCCTTTGCAGAACATACTTGAGGTTGAAATCTTTGATGTTTGCGAAATCGACTTCATGGGGCCATTCCCAGCCTCTTGTGGGAATTTGTACATATTACTGGCAGTAGACTATGTGTCTAAATGGGTAGAAGCTATCGCCACTCAAAAGAACGATGCCAAGACTGTGCAGAGATTTCTTCACAAGCATATCTTCTCAAGGTTTGGCATCCTAAGGGCGATCTTTAGCGATGAGGGGAGGCACTTTGACAATAGGGTAATTGCTGGCGCACTAAAGAAATACGGAGTAAGGCACCGAATTGCAACAGCATATCACCCACAAACCAATGGGCAGACCGAAATATCAAATAGAGAAGTAAAGAACATCCTAGAGAAGATGGTAAAACCAACTCGAAAGGACTGGTCTCTTCACCTAAATGATGCACTCTGGGCCTACAGGACTGCATTCAAAACGCCATTGGGGATGTCACCCTACCGCCTCATCTACGGGAAAACTTGCCATTTACCTGTCGAGATAGAACATAAGGCATATTGGGCTATCAAGACAGTTGATATGGATTGGGACAAGGCAGGGCAGAAAAGGCTACTGGATTTGAATGAAATTGAAGGAATTCGAGAAATGACCTACGACAACGCCAAGATCTACAAGGACAAAACAAAGAAGTGGCACGACAGAAAGCTGCTGCCACGACAGTTCTGCCCAGGGCAGCATGTGTTGTTGTTTAACTCAAGGTTGAAGCTCTTCCCAGGAAAGCTTAAATCTATGTGGTCTGGCCCTTTACAAGTACTCCAGGTTTTTCCCCTATAGTGCCATTACAATTAGATCAATCAAGGATGGTCACCAATTCAAAGTCAATGGACAAAGGCTCAAGCATTATCAGGGGACTGAAGCCCTAAGGATACAGGAAGTAGTTACTTTATGAGATGCTCCTCAAGGCATCCCTAATTTAACTTAGTTTTATTTTATTTTATTTAGTTTAATTAATTATTTATTTATTTATCAAATAGAGAAGTAAAGAACATCCTAAAGAAGATGGTAAAACCAACTCGAAAGGACTGGTCTCTTCACCTAAATGATGCACTCTGGGCCTACAGGACTGCATTCAAAACGCCATTGGGGATGTCACCCTACCGCCTCATCTACGGGAAAACTTACCATTTACCTGTCGAGATAGAACATAAGGCATATTGGGCTATCAAGACAGTTAATATGGATTGGGACAAGGCAGGGCAGAAAAGGCTATTGGACTTGAATGAAATTGAAGAAATTAGAGCAATGGCCTACGACAATGCCAAGATCTACAAGGAAAAAATAAAGAAGTGGCACGACAGAAAGCTGCTGCCACGATAGTTCTGCCCAGGGCAGCAGGTGTTGTTGTTTAACTCTAGGTTGAAGCTCTTCCCAGGAAAGCTTAAATCTATGTGGTCTGGCCCTTTTCAAGTACTCCAGGTTTTCCCCCATGGTGCCATTACAATTAGATCAATCAAGGATGGTCACCAATTCAAAGTCAATGGACAAAGGCTTAAGCATTATCAGGGGACTGAAGCCCTGAGGATGCAGGAAGTAGTTACTTTAGGAGATGCCCCTCAAGGCATCCCTAATTTAACTTAGTTTTATTTTATTTTATTTAGTTTATTTATTTATTTATTTATTTTTAGGAAATAAGATTTTAATTTATTGTTTATTTTAATTTTCAGGAAATAAAGGAACCAAAGCAAAGAGGAGGAACGAATCAGCCCACTATATTCACAACAGCCCATAAAGCCTAACGGAACAACTCTGTCGTGACAGCCTGTCACCAGCTGTCGCGGCAGGCGCAGAAAATACAGCCTGTCACAGAGCTGTCGCGACAGACACGCAAACGCGTAACAAACGCGCAACAGACGCGGAAACGCGTGACAGACGCGTCAGGAAACCACGTGACAGCTGGCTCTGTTATTCGCGCCTGCCGTTACAGTCCCAACGGGCAGAAATTCCTGTTCTATATAAACCCCTACTCCCATTTCATTTTCCATCTCATTCTCATTCTCTCTACTTTGCTTTCCAAAATTTAGATCTCAGAAACTTTCTTTTATTTTTCTACAGTTTCCTCGCAATGACTACCAGATCAACCCGACGGAGTGCTGCCTCCACCTCTGCCATGACAGTGTCCACAACCAGCCACAACAGAATCCCCAGATGATTTGCATCGACAGACTCGGAGAGGAGATATTATGGCTCGTTCCAGAAACGAGAAATGTGGGAAGAGAGAGGGTTCACCTACACCCAAAAGACGGGAGACCCAGGGCTTGAGGGTTTCATCTCCAAGAAAATCATAGCCCTCAAATGGTAGATGTTCTCCATCCAGCTAGAGGAGATGAACGTCACGTTGGTTCGAGAATTTTACGCTGTCGTCCCCTCCAAAGATGCCACGACAGTGACTGTCAGGGGTAAGGAGATCTCTCTTAAACCAGCTTACATCAACATATTGTATGGCATATATGTGAGCAAGAAGGAAGATGCCCATAGGAGGTTCGTCAACAGTCTGTCGCCGGCAGACTATGATGCTGTCATGGCAGAACTGACGGAAAAAGGCACCCAGTGGAACGAGGATCCCAAGCACAGATGGACAGTGCGAAGGACCCAGCTCACACCGCAAGCAAAGCTTTGGAACCATTTCGTGAAGAAACGCCTCATGCCCACATCGCACAACACTATCGTGGACCGACAGAGACTAGCCCTCGTGCACTCAATCCTCAACGAGCGGCAGATCAACGTCGGCAGATACATCATTGAAGGTATTTTCGAGTGTGCACTCAGACCACTGGGGCCCCTTTTCTTCCCTTACCTTATCACCACCCTTTGCCGGGCAAACAAGGTTCCAGAAATTGATGAGGATGTCAAGGTGTAAGGCAAGGGATGGACACAACAGAACATATAGAGCCTCATAGAGCTGAAACCAACAACCCCCTTGGCCTTTGTGGACCCGTTTGCCATGACAGAACCAACAGCAGAGCCTGAATCCACTAAACCTGTCGCGACAGAACCGAGCAGACCACGGCCGCACCTCCGACAGACACCTCCAACCAAATCCTGCAGATGCTGAAGAAGATGGAAGAACGTCAGCTAGGCCTCATGGGATTCCTGAAGGATTTCACTACTACCATGGTAAATTTTATTAAGACTGATTTAAATTTTCATAACATGCAGTTTCCCTCTTTCCCAGAATCTCTTTTTGCCACTCCCACACTTGCTGCTAGCCCCAGAACACCCATTGCTGCCTCCACCTCACCACTTGCCACGACCGGAGATTGCGATAGAAGATCTTCCACTCCCCGAGGAGAAAAAAAGAAGGAACCACTACCGGAAATCGACCCAAAGTACTTTGAAGGGTTCTCCTCCTCCTCCGTCTGGCAAGATGATTTTGAGTCGGAGCCATCTGTCGTCCGAGACATATCCAAGGACTTCCCTTCGATGAAGAGAAAGAAGCTGAACGAAACAGTTGAGAGACCCTGCCACGACAGATCGGACGGCAGCAGCAGCAGCAGTAGTGATGATGACATCGAGGTCTTGGACAAGGCCCCTAAGATTTCACCTACCCGAGTCCAGCCACCTCGAGAGGCCAAAAATAAGATAGCCTCACCATCTCCCAGCCCCAAGCAAACCTCTGCCGTCAAGGTCACTGCCCGCCGGAAGCTCCAGATCAGCAGCAGCGATGACAACTTATCAACTTAAGTGCTTTTCTATTATGCTTGTTGTTTCTGTTGTTATTTTATCCTTTTGTGATGTTTTGTTGTTTTTATTTTATTGTCATGCATTCAGGACAATGCAACCCTTGAGTTTGGGGGTAGGCAGTCCTCTGTTATTTAATGAACTTTTTAATTTGTGTCTTTAATTTGTGTCTCATCTTAGTTAATTTTTGTGTCAAAAAATGGCTTAAGTCTTTGAACTGCACTTACCTGCCGCGACAACCTCTGTTGTGACAGTGCCTTTAGATTGTTTTTAGGAATTATTTAGAGCCTTGCTATAGTTCTAAACTTCAAAAACACTTTTGTGACTTATATGTTGTCTAGATCTCTGCTAGTAAACTAGAGTAAAAAAGCTTAACCACTTGAGTTGCCCCTAGAGGTGCCTAACACTGGCTCTAGGAAAAGAATAAAAGAAAAGAAAAACTTAGACTCAATACTCCTAGAGGTGCCTAACATCGGCTCTAGGAAGATAGCTAGAGGTGCCCAAAAACAAGCTCTAGTAGAATCAAAATAAGAAAAACATTGAGTCTAAATTCGAAAAAACTAAAGGAGCCTAAGAATTGCCTCCAAGAAAAAAATTAGTTTGGCATAAAAAATCAAGTGAGTAACATAACTGTTCTAGTTACTAAAAAAGTATAGGCACATATTTGTTCACAAAACCTGCACACACTGCACAAGAATTATAGCATTGTTCCGGATAAATCCATAAACAATTGAAAAGGTACTGCCTTTGATAGAGAAAGGGTTGTAGGTAATGGTAGTTCACTGAATTAAGCCAAGACAAAAAGTTTTTATTCTTAGTTAGGTTGCATCTACTTGAAGACAAACATCAACTTGAGTTTGGGGGTGTGTTGAGTGCATAAAAGTTCTATATTTTACCCCTCATTTACCCATATTTTTGCTGCACTCGAGCATGATTAATTGCATTTAGGATAGATCTTTGCATTCACATCACAATTAGATAAAACTGCACAGATGCTGCTGAAATTGGTCACTTTTGCAGGTATCTGCCGCGACAGAAATCCAGGGCAGCAAAGGAGCAGAGGCGAGTTGAGGAGCTGGAGTTGAAGAACAAAGTGCACCGTCTGTCGTGACATCTGTCGTGGCAGCCATGACGACAGAGAGACACTGATGTGGAAAAGTGAAGTGGAGCTCGGCAGATAGAGGATTTCAAGTTGGTCTATCGTGGGTCACTCCCATATTTTTCTAAGCCCTGAAGTAGAAGGAAGGACAGGCCCAAAGTTCAAGGAAGAAAGTCAAAGCAAGAAAAGAGGATGAATTAAAGGCATCTACTCAGAAGATTTAGTCTTTAATAGAGTTGTACTTTAATTTAAACTTGTATTCTTGCCATATTAGAAAACTTGGACCCAAGGCCTATATAAATGCATGTAATTCGACCTAGGGGAGGAGATCTCACTCCTAGCCGTCTTCCCCCAAAACCCTAGTCGTTTCTCTCTCTCCACCATGTTCTAAATTTCCCCAAGGGCTAAGGGTTGATCTTGTAAAGTAGTTGTAGGGATTGTATTGTTCTTAGGATGTTTCTGTTCAAGTCATAAAACTTCAAGTTTATTTACTCTGGTTTTCAATATCTCATAAGAGCATCGTGAGAGCATTGTGAGGTTATCCATTTGCTTAATATCGGGAGAGTTAAGCATACGAAAGGAGTAAATACGCGTTTTCCAGTTTATGGTTAAACCATCTTGGCTTAGGGATAAGTACAAGGTTAAGTGGCTAAAGAAGAATTCACAAACATTGGTGTTCACCCATTGATTCACGCTGGGAGGTATCATCCAAGACGTGTTCATCAACAGAACTTGGACCTAGGGATAGGACAAGGCATAACAAGGATTCTTTCCAAGCTTGAAGTTCGGAGTTGTTGAACACTTCCGCGACAACAATAGACCTCTGCCGCGACAGGAATGACGACATAACGACAGAAGTTCCTCTGAACAGTGCAACACCTGCACTACCGAGCAAATCAATACCGGCCTATTTTCTCAATCTGATTTCCTTATCTTTTATTCCAGTTATTACTCAAGATTACTTCAAACAATCATTTAAACTATTTCTTTTTCTTGTGCAGCAATTCAAGGATAGAGTTATTTCAAGTCCATGTGGAGACGATATCCGATACTCTAGTATCACTTTACTACTTGCGTCATGTACACTTGCACTATTTGTGATAGTCTTATTTACATGCAACAGACAGCAAAAGTACTCCAATCGATCTTTTTATGGCCAACATTGCATAAAGATGCCCAAGCCTTCTACAAACAGTGAGACAGATGCCAAAGAACAGGAAACATTTCAAGAAGGAATGAAATGCCCTTGCAAACCATCTTGGAGGTTGAATTATTTGTTGTTTGGGGGATTGATTTTATGGGACCATTCCAATCTTCTTGTGGCAATATGTACATCCTCCTAGTAGTTGATTACGTCTCCAAGTGGGTAGAAGCCATTGCCACCCCTCACAATGATGCAAAGATCATCCATAGATTCCCGCAAAAGAACATATTCACAAGTTTTAGAATCCCAAGAGCCATTATTAGTGACGAGGGCACCCATTTTGACAACAGGTTAATTGCCAAGGCACTTCAAAAAGTGGGTGTCACACACAAGATTGCCGCAGCATACCATCCGCAAACAAATGGGCAGGCAAAGATTTCGAACAGAGAAGTTAAAACAATCTTGGAAAAAATTGTCAACCTAAATAGGAAAGATTGGTCGATGAAGTTAGACGATGCCCTTTGGGCATATTGAAAAGCGTTCAAAACGCCACTTGGAATGTCCTCTTATCGACTAGTATATGACAAGGCCTGCCACCTCTCGGTTGAAATAGAACACAAGGCATATTGAGCAGTCAAGGCAGTAAACATGGATTGGAAGCAGGCTGGCGAAAAGAGATTGCTGGATCTGACCGAAATGGAGGAATTCAGACGGGAAGCATACGCGAATGCCAAGTTGTACAAAGAAAAAGTAAAAAGGTGGCACGAAAGCAAGATCCAACAAAGGCAGTTCTTGCCCGGGCAGTAAGTGTTGTTGTTCAACTCTCGCCTAATGCTGTTTCCCGGGAAATTAAAGTCTAGATGGTCAGGACCGTTCAAAGTGGTTCACGCCTTCCCACATGGTGACGTGACAGTAAAGCCAATGAACAGAGGGGAAAAATTCAAAGTTAATGGGCAGCGGTTAAAGCATTATGCAGGAGATTCTATCCCGAGAGAAAAGGAAGTAGTCACTCTGGGGGATGCCCACCCCACTGTGACATGATTTTTATTTTTCCATATCTTTATTATTTTATCTATTTAGGAGTATATTTTAATTACTTAGGACTAGATTTTATTTTTAGCTGCGTTGTTATTATTTATTCCCATCTCACAACTATTTCTCCAAATTCAGACCCTAAAGAATCAAGCCGCCGCACACAACAGAGGGCAGCACTGCTTAGCCAGCTGCCACAACCCACAATTGACGGCATAGCAGATAACTCCTCTGAATCATCTCCACCATCTGACATCAACTAATTCTAAGTTTTTTTCCCTGTCTCATATTTATTTTTCAGTTTCAATTCTAATTTTTTTTTATTTTGTGCATTGAGGGCAATGTCATCTCGAGTTTGGGGGGATTAGCACTCATTTATTGTTTAGGCATTCTTAGATCATATAGTTGCATATGTACTTGCCTTTAAGTTAATTAAAAGAAAAAAATTGTTAGAACTTGTGCCTATGATAGGATAAGTCGATCTCAATTTTTCGCACTATTAAAATTGAACTTAATTTTTGGGAAAAGCATGAAGAAAACACAGAATATTTCTATAATTTCCAAAAAATCATAAACACTACTGTTACTTGCTGAATTTCAGTGAATTTCTGGTAAACACTGCCTGCTTGAATTATTTATAAAATTCTAACATGGTTGCAGGTAGCTGCCGGTCAGACAACAAACAGAAAAAGAAAAGCACTGCCACGACAGGAACAAAGAAAGATATGTTGTTTTACCCTAGAGGTGCCCAAAACAGGCTCTAGGAAGAATCATGTACCAAGGACACTCCGCTGCTATCAAATTCCATGTATCTGAAATTTTTTGAAGTGACAGGCGAATTAGCATGAGTGAATGAAAGTCTTCACGGGATGACTCTACTCAATGGGTTCGGGTTTTTGTAGTTTGCTCCTATCTTAATTTCAGACCTAAAGAGTAGTTGTGATGAGCTGAAGCCCTTACTGCCATGATTGCAAATTGTGCTGCCTTGGCAGCAACCTTATATTACCTTGACAACATCTTTGTTTACTTAGAATATTCTTCAGATTCAGCCTGTACACAGTTTCTGCACAACTACACTAGCATTATAGTTTAATTTTGAGGTAATTCATGTTATTTCCTTTCACTAAACTAATGATAGGTGCCACGGCCTTAAGGTGCGGAATCAACTTTAAAACATGGTTTCTTTCTGATTAGTGCAAGGGCAAGTATGTTTAGGATTGCATTGCTTGAGGACAAGCAATAGTTCGAGTTTGGCGGTGTGTAAAGTTCTCATAAGTCTTATATTTTGTATGCATTCCATCTCATATTATTGCTATTCTGAAGTGCATTTTAGGCATATGTAGGTACATGCATGCATTATTTATAGTATTCTTTACTTTACCATGTTTCTATTGAATATCTTTGATTTGGTAAGAAAATATATTGTTTTAGATTAGTTCAACACAGAACTAATCAGGAGGAGGAGAAATCAAGGGAGCGGATGCTGAGGCAACAAACCAAGGAGCTGTACGGAAGCAGTTCAACACAGAGAGAGATGTTGTCGAGTAGCTGCCACCCATGGCAGCAACTTGAAGAATTGGTGAATTGGAGTGCGATCGGTAGAGCATAATTTGCTGAGTCCATTGAGCCCATCCACTCAATTTATTGATGCCAGAAACAGCGGACATAGCCGCCAAGGGAGAAGATCAAGGCTTGCTTGTGGTACAAGGCAACGACAAGAGAAGTCCAAATTAAAGTAAAAAAAAGTCAGATTTAAAGGTTGCATTTAATGTAAAAGCTGCTTTATCACGAGGAAGACTTATACTCCAAGAAGGAATTAACCTAGGCCATGCCCTATATATACTTGATCATATTTTGTACATGTGAGGATTTTTTAGTTGACAATAGCTTAAGTTTTTCTTGTGTTTCCTTGTCGCCACTATGTTCTAATTTTTCTTAGGGTTTGGGTTATGTTGTAGGGTAGTGTAAGAACGGTTGTTTAGGATTAAAGTTTGTATTTGCAATAAAAATTAAAGTTTGCTTATTTCATGTTCTTCACTGTTACAATTAAGTTCGAAAGATTGATTGTGAGCAATCCATTTGTTTGGCATCGAGAGAGTCAAACTCACGAAAGAAGTAAGCACGATCTCATCCATACCAGGTGTTGATCAATCCAGTCTAGACATAGGTTTGGGTTTAAAGCGGCTAAGAGAGGACGAACCAAAGGTTGTTGTTCATTGCACGATTCACGCCGACGGGTATTATCTTCAACAGACATAAACAATATTCTGACTTAGACATAAGCAGAAACACTTTAGAAGCGTTCTGTCGAGCCTTGAATAATTGTCGAACTTGCCGCCGAGCCATTCATCCATTCCACCTACCGAGGAAGTGAAAGTTGTTGAAGCACCAATCTGCCATCATCCGCCGAGGCAGCGAAAGTTGTTGAAGCACCAATCTGCCATCATCTGTCGAGGCAGCACAGTCGGGCAGCACAATACATCTTAACCTATTCAACGCAGTTTCACACTATGAAGCAGCATAACCTGGCCCATTCTATCAACCTGATCTCTTCCTTAAATTACTTGTGTTTATTTACTTTTCTTTTAAACAAATTGAAAATTTATTGTGCATTTAAATATTCTATCAACCTGGCCCATTCTTTGTCCAATCCTCGTGGGAGACAATATCTTTTATACTATAACTTGACAAGAGTGTGCACTTGAGCTCATAATTGGAGAACACCCAAACGCTCTACGATCAGCACACGGAGTTCCTTGCCTCCCTCACATCGGATAGTTACGAGGCAATGAAGGAAGAACTCTACATACCGGGGATGGTTTGGAATGATGGCAGGAACACAAGCACCATCAACCGGTGGAATTTGCTGCATGAGGCCAAACTTTGGAACACATTCGTGAAAAGACGGTTGCTGCCCACGACCCACAAGTCCACCGTCGACAAGCCGAGATTAGCACTCATCCACTCCATCATCAACAAAATGTATATAAATGTGGGTTCAATTATTGCTGACGAAATTTATGAGTGTGGGAAAAAACGAAGGGGCAACTCTACTTCCCCAGCCTTATTACGGTGATGTGCGAGAAAACACATGTTGCAGCCGCCCCAACCGACACTATGACACCAGAAAGAACCAGGTAGATGAGGGAAATAATCCTCCAAAAAAATAGAGATCACAGCAGCCACTCAAGAAAATTATGCCCAGGCGTACGAGATGGGCAGTCAGCAACAATTTCAGCAACAGCCCCGACAACCACCATCTACGGCTTGGCAGCACAACTGGATAAGAAAGGAACGCCGCCAGCTGACTTTCATGGCTTACACCCGGGACTTCAACAACGCCACTGTCATCGCCATCAAAGAAAAGTTCCCAGCGACCCACTTTCCAGAGTTCCCTACCGAGATTTTTGCCTCGGCAGCACCAGACGCAACCGCCGCACCCTTTACCTCGGCAACACATCCGGCAGCCTCCGCAACTCCGACCACCCCCATCTCAAGAGAGCCTCAAGCCTCCCAACAAGCCACAGACACCGAAGTTCTCTCCATCTCTGACAACCGTAGAGATACATCGGCAGCCCCAATCAGAGAACAAGGGCAGACGTCAAGGGCAGCAGCCGATGCACCAGAACCATCCGACTCAGCCTACCTCAACGACTTCCTATCAGACGACTTGATATGACAAGGCACAGTTTGATCAGTCACAAGGAAGCTCGAACCGTCCTTCTCCCCAAGTGCAAAGAGAACACACTCTACCAAAATTCTACCCCAATAGTGAAGAAGGCGATGAAAGAGAAGTCACGCAGAAAGCACAACCCAATCCACCTTTCTGCCAGCAGCCGCTGAGGGCGGCCAAGCACTTCAAGATGGTAGCTCGAAAAAGAGTGATCATTGCCACCACTGATAACGATAACTCCTCTGAATCACAACCAATCTAAGCTTCTCTCTCCTTCTTCTATTTTCTTTTTATCTAATCTATGCAAATTTTTTTGTATGTAGGCATGCATTGAGGACAATGCTCCTCTCGAGTTTGGGGGGAAATTAGTCCTATATTTTTTTCTTTTGTTTTTTTCTTTTTTATGTTTTTTTCTGTTTTGTTTTTTATTTGCATTTAGGTTAGGATCTAATGTAACATGCCTTTATTTAAAGTCTAATGAATTCTTAAGTTTGAGGAAAATTCTTTAGTATCCTTTTCCCTCCGCGGCAGACGGCCCGCCTAGGTGACAACCTTAGCATGACTTTAGATTAACTTAGAAACCTACTATGGTCTGAGCTTAAAAGAAAACACTTTTTGTGACTAGTTTGATTTTAGGACTTCTAGGAAATTTAAGTATTTCACCTAGTAAACTTGGGTAGAACTTGATTTTTTCGAAAAAAAAGAAAGAAGGAGACAAAACATTTGACATCCTAGAGGTACCCAAAACTGGCTCTAGGAGAAGCTAGAGGTGCCCGAAATTGGCTCTAGAGAAAAAAAGAGAGAGAAAATTGATGAAATCATTAGAGATGCCTATTATCGGCTCTAGTGGTTAAATTGAAAAAGAAACTAGAGGGAAACCTAAGGGAATTAAGGGGCTTATCGAAAGTGTACTTAGAAGCCAAAGAATCATTCTTATCACTAGGAACAAACACACTCACGAAATACATAGTTCGGTTTCGGGTTGTTAAGGGGTTTATCGAAAGGGTTGCTAATTAGGCGTAAATCTACACGGTAAGTAAAGGTTGCTCAAGATGCTTTCTCGACTTAGTTTACATATGATTTTAAGTTTGTCATGTTATTATTAGATTAGATTGCTTGAGGACAAGCAATAGTTTGAGTTTGGGGGTGTGTTAAGTGTGCAAAAGTCCTATATTTATACCCTAGTTTAGCTCAATTATTGTTGTTATTAAGTTTAGTGTAGTTGCATTTATTAAGTAAACATACAAAAGACTGTATAGATTAGATATTTTGCCTTATTTGATGCACTTAATTGTTTTTATCTAAAAGATGCTGCTTAGGCGTGTTTTCTAACTGTGCGCAGGTACCCGCCCAGGCAGATACCGCCGAGGCAGCAAATAGGGCAGAAGAGGAGAAGCTGGAAACTGAAGCAGGAAGTTGTAAGACCATCTGGAGAGTTGATCGAGGAGGAAAGGACCAGAATGACGAGTTGTGCCAACCCCTATACACTAGACCACACCTCTGTCAAGGCAGTTAACAGAGTGCCACTGAGGCATCAACTCAAGGAAGAGTGGAAAAATACAAAGTGGTATGCGATAGAAAGAGCTTATCAAGCCTGAGTTTTAGTGACCACTTGCACGTGCATTGGAGCCCAACATACTCTACCAAAATTCTACCCCAATAGTGGAGAAGGCGACGAAAGAGAAGTCACGCAGAAAGCACAACCCAATCCACCTTTCTGCCAGCAGCCGCTGAGGGCGGCCAAGCACTTCAAGATGGTAGCTCGAAAAAGAGTGATCATTGCCACCACTGATAACGATAACTCCTCTGAATCACAACCAATCTAAGCTTCTCTCTCCTTCTTCTATTTTCTTTTTATCTAATCTATGCAAATTTTTGTGTATGTAGGCATGCATTGAGGACGATGCTCCTCTCGAGTTTGAGGGGAAATTAGTCTTATATTTTTTTCTTTTGTTTTTTTTTTTTCTTTTTTATGTTTTTTTCTGTTTTGTTTTTTATTTGCATTTAGGTTAGGATCTAATGTAACATGCCTTTATTTAAAGTCTAATGAATTCTTAAGTTTGAGGAAAATTCTTTAGTATCCTTTTCCCTCCACGGCAGACGGCCCGCCTAGGTGACAACCTTAGCATGACTTTAGATTAACTTAGAAACCTACTATGGTCTGAGCTTAAAAGAAAACACTTTTTGTGACTAGTTTGATTTTAGGACTTCTAGGAAATTTAAGTATTTCACCTAGTAAACTTGGGTAGAACTTGATTTTTTCGAAAAAAAGAAAGAAGGAGACAAAACATTTGACATCCTAGAGGTACCCTGTTGAGTGTGTAAAAGTTCTATCATTTACACCTTTTTAAACCCATATTTCTGCTGCATTCAAGCATCATTGCATTGCATTTAGGGTAGTTTTCAATAAAACATCACAATTATATAAAAGGCACGGATTCTACTGAAAGATGGTTATTTTTGCAGGTATCTGTCACAGTAGATGTCCAAGGCAGGTGCAGGGCAGACAAGCAAGAAAGCTGAACTGGACAAGCAGCTGAAGAAGACGAACCTGTCGCGAACCTGTCGTGACAGCATGATGACAGCAGATTCATGAAGAGGAAAAAGTAAAGTGGACCTCGATAGATAGAGAAAAATCTGCCCGTCTGTCGTGTGGAAGCCGAATATTTTTCCAAGCCCCGGATCAAGAGATATGTCAAGCCAAAGCTCAAAGGAGAGGAAATCCCTAAAAGCAAGGATGCGGCTGGAAAGTAGGAGACTCTAGAGATTTAGTCTTTATTAGAATCTTACTTTTAATTAAAGTTGTAATCCTTGTTACCTTAGATAACTTGAGCCCAAAGCTTATATAAAGGGCATAGATTAAACCTAGGGCATAGCCGACTACCCCATAACCGAAACCTAAACCCTGCCGTTTACCTGTCACCGATATGTTCTAAATTCCCCCTAGGGCTACGGGTTGTTTTGTAAAGTAGTTGCAAGGGTTGCTTTGTTTTAGGATTTTTTAAGTTCAATAAAATAAACTTCAAGTTCTTTTATCTTGGTTTTAACATCTTGCAAGAGCATCGGGAGAGCATTGTGAGGTTATCCATTTACTTAGCATCGGGAGAGTTAAGTATACGAAAGAGATAAAAGCGCGTTCTCTAGTTTATAGTTGAACCATCTCGTGCTTAGGGATAAGGCGAGGTTAAGTGGCTAAGAAAGAATTCATACACATCGGTGTTCATCCTTCGATTCACGCCGGGAGGTATCATCAAAGACGTGATCATCGACAGACTTGTGCCTAGGGATAGGGCAAGGCAGATCAGGGATTCTTGCCAAACTTGAAGTACAGAGTTAGTGATCGCTGCCGCGACAGCTAACGGACAGACGCCGCGACAGGTGCTGTCGGCGACGGGTGCGACGACAGAACTGGAGATCCTAAGCAATTCAATACCTGCACTACCGAGCAACTCAATACCAGCCCATTCTCTCCATCTTGATATCTCAAATCCTTTTAAATACGTTTTTATTTTATTATTCTCGTGACAACTCTTAATTATTTCTTTTACTTCGTGCAGTGAAATAAGGTGAAGTCATTAGCCCAATCCCTGTGGAGACGATATCCGATACTTCGTATCACTTTACTACTTGCGTCGTGTATACTTGCACTACAATTGCGATAGACTATTTTACACGCAACAAGTTTTTGGCGCCGTTGCCGGGGATTGGCAACATAACTACACCTTTCTTTCCTTGCACTTTTTGTTTTTATTTTCGTTTTTATTTTTGTTTTTATTTTTCTTTAATTTTTATTTTGTGTTTTTAAACTCTTGCTTTTCACAAGGTTTTCCTGTTTATGCGCAGATCGAAAAGAGGTGAAGATCCTGAGTATAAATTAGATCCGGAGATTGAACGTTCCTTTAATCTCAAGAAACAGATTCGCCACCTCTTAGACCGAAACGAATACCTTGAAGAACAGCTAGAGCAGATGGTCCGTAATCAGCCTGTCGGTGATGATATACCGCCTGTCGGTGACCCGCCCGCGGCAGGTGGACGACGGTCATGTCGTGACTACATGCTGAACGATCATGTAGAGCTGGAGACCACGCTGCCGGATATTGACATTGACAACTTCGAGCTTAAACCTGTCATGTTTAGTATGATCAACAATGCCGGGCAGTTTGGTGGTTCTGCGACAGAAGATGCCAGGGAGCATCTCAAAACGTTCCAGGAGATCTGTGGTTCGTTTAGACTACCAGGAGTTAGTCCGGAGATACTGAGGCTTCGGTTATTCCCCCATTCATTGAGGGACAGAGCTAAAACTTGGTGGAATAAACTTACACCGGGTTCTATCATGACTTGGGCAGATTTAACTCGTGAATTTTTGTCTCGTTTTAATCCTTCACATTTAGCTGAGCGATTACGTAATGAAATTGCTACTTTTCAACAGGAAGATGACGAGCCAATGCACGAGGCCTGGGACAGATTCACAACTCTTCTACGAAACTGCCCAATGCATGGATTCCCCGTCTGGAATCAGGTAACTAAGTTTTATAATGCTGCTAACTTACAAACTCGCATTCGAATTGATTCTGCAGCAAATGGACTACTATTGGACAAAGATCCAGACGAAGCCCTGCAAGTTCTGAAACATCTGGCTAAGAATGAGGAGCAGTTTCCAACCGCTAGAAGAGGGGGTAAACGGGTCCTTGCTGTCAAGGATTATGAGGCCGACAGCACTATGAAATCACAGGTAGCATTCCTCACTAAAGCCATGAAACACTTATTGAGTGAAGAGGAAGTACGAGGGTTTGCTGTCGAGGAAGTTTGTGCTACATGTGAAGGAAATCATAGCAGGGATGAGTGCCCTATAAATATAGAAGAAGGAAAATATGTTGGAAATTACAAGCCAAACTACAATTCCAACAATTACAACCCTAATTGGAGGAAAGACCCCAAATTTTCCTGGAGTAACCCCAACAATGCTCTAAATCCGCAAGCATATAATCAGAATCAGGGGGGACCTAGATTGTTGACGCGACAGCAGCCACAGCCGCAACACCTGCCGCAGAACCTGCCGCCTCAGCAACAACAGCAGCCACCACCTGCCACGAGTAGTATATTGGAGCAGACTCTGGCCACCTTTATGTCTCAGACCGGCACGTATATGGATAACATAAATAAGTTTGTCAAGAAAACGGAAGACTTTATGGATGAAACTAAGATGAGAATGACAAACCATGAAGCCACCTTGAAATCTCTAGAGACACAAATGGGTCAGGTGTCGCAGCATATTAAGCCACGGCAGAATGGAGGATTCCCTAGCAATACTGAAAATGCTAGAACGCCCCCTCATGAGCAATGTAAGGCGATTACTACTAGGAGTGGGAAAAAGTTACCAGGGCCGGAAAAAGAAGCTAAAACAGAAAAGAAACCTGCCTTGGATAAACCTACCGAGGAAGCTGCCCCGGCAGGTAATGAACAGACTGCTGCCGATGAGCCTGTCACGACAGCAGAAGCGACAGAGGAGAAAAAAGATGAGTATCAACCTCAGATTCGCATGCAGTGGGAAGGGCGCATTGCTGATTATCGTCCTCCACCACCTTTTCCGCAACGGATACAGCAAGCTAAGCATGAATCTCAACTTAAAAAGATTTATGATATTTTTAAACAGGTTCATATTAACATTCCGTTGTTAGATGCTGTTAGGGAAATGCCCGGTTATGCTAAATTTCTCAAGGATGTCATGTCTAAAAAATCTAAACTTGGGGAATTTGAAACGGTAAGGATGCAAGAAGGTTGCATGAGTATTCTTCATCGACAACCACCCCAGAAAAAGAAGGATCCAGGGAGCTTCCTCATACCTTGCGTAATCGGAGATAAATTTGTGGGTAAGGCATTATGTGATCTTGGTGCTAGTGTTAATCTAATGCCCAAGTCTATTTTTCAGAAATTAGGTATTGGCAAGGCGCGGCCCACGACAGTTACCCTACAGCTAGCCGACCGCTCTTACGTTCACCCCGAGGGAAAAATTGAAGACATCTTGGTAAGAGTGGATAAACTTATTTTTCCTGCTGACTTTCTTATTTTAGATTGTGAGGCAGATGAGAACGCACCAGTCATCCTAGGGCGACCCTTCTTAGCCACGGGAAGATCATTGATTGATGTGGAGAAAGGAGAACTCACCATGCGCGTAAACGATCAAGAAATTAAGTTGAATGTTCTCCAAGCAATGAAACATGCTGATGTGGATGAAGAATGCAAGGCCATCATTGAGGTGACCTTTGATCAACCCTGCATCAGGTCGGGCTGCCAGGATATAAAATTTGGTCACTGCTGCGACAACCATTTACAAGCCTGTCACGACAGCAACGACGACAGCACCGACGACAGCGACTCCTCTGAATCCAATTCATCTGATACTGAAGGTCATGAGGAGGTAGACTGGTTAGACTATCGCCCAGGTAAGTTATTCGAACCCTTGAATTACACTTCGGATAACCATTTAATCCAAAAGCCATCTACTGTTGAACCACCTGTCTTAGAACTTAAGCCCCTGCCAGGGCAACTTAAATATGCTTATCTTGGTAGTGATAAAACACTACCCGTAATCATCTCTGCTAAGCTGCCGCAAGAACAGGAACGACAGCTGATCGACATGTTGAGGCAGCATAAAAGGGCGATAGGATGGACTATAGCAGATATTCAGGGCATTAGTCCGGCAATCTGTATGCACAAAATCCTCCTAGAGGAAGATCATAAGCCGACTATTGATGCCCAAAGGCGGTTGAACCTTGCAATGAAGGAGGTAGTGCGTAAGGAAATAATTAAATGGTTAGACGCTGGTATCATTTACGCCATCTCCGATAGCAAATGGGTAAGCCCGGTGCAATGTGTTCCCAAGAAAGGAGGCATGACTGTGATAACCAACGAAAACAACGAGTTAATCCCAACCAGGACTGTGACCGGTTGGAGGGTTTGTATGGACTATCGGAAGCTTAACAAAGCTACCCGAAAAGACCACTTTCCTTTACCCTTTATTGATCAAATGCTTGACAGATTAGCGGGTAAACCTTACTATTGTTTTCTTGATGGTTATTCAGGATATAATCAAATTGCTATTGCACCGGAGGACCAAGAGAAAACGACTTTCACCTGCCCCTACGGAACATACGCATTTAGGAGGATGCCGTTTGGACTCTGTAACGCACCTGCCACCTTCCAAAGGTGCATGATGGCAATATTCTCCGACATGGTTGAGGACTTCCTTGAGATCTTCATGGATGATTTTTCTGTCTTTGGAGACGATTTTGAAAGCTGCCTCGGCAACCTTCAAAAGGTACTTGAAAGATGTGAAAAAGCTAATCTTGTTCTTAATTGGGAAAAATGCCATTTTATGGTAGATGAGGGGATAGTTTTAGGCCATAAGATTAGCTGCCGTGGGATAGAAGTCGACAGGGCAAAGATTGAAGTCATAGAGAAGCTGCCGCCGCCAACCACAGTCAAGGGCATTAGGAGTTTCCTAGGGCATGTTGGTTTCTATAGGAGATTTATCGCAAATTTCTCAAAAATCACGAAGCCCTTATGTCATCTCTTAGAGCAGAACCGACCCTTTGACTTTAATGAAGAATGTACTGAAGCATTCAAGGTTCTGAAGGAAAAACTAGTGACAGCCCCCATAGTACAGCCACCAGACTGGACGCAACCGTTTGAAATTATGTGTGATGCTAGTGACTATGCTGTCGGGGCAGCACTTGGGCAGCGCAAGGACAGGCTATTTCATGTCATATATTATGCCAGCAAAACATTGAATGATGCCCAAGTGAATTATACCACCACAGAAAAGGAGCTGTTAGCTGTGGTGTTCTCCATCGACAAGTTTCGTTCTTACATACTTGGAACGAAGGTAATAGTACATACCGATCATTCTGCCCTTAAATACTTGTTCGCAAAGAAGGATGCAAAGCCTAGGTTGATAAGATGGATCTTGCTATTACAAGAATTCGACCTTGAAATCAAAGACAAAAAGGGGACAGAAAATCAGGTGGCAGATCACTTGTCGAGGTTGGAGATGGGACAGAGTCTACCTGTAGATGAGACACACATACTAGAGACCTTCCCAGATGAGCAGCTCTTTGCTGCCGCAATAGCTGTCGCGACAGCCATGGCAACAGGTAAGTCTTCTAACCTTCCCTGGTATGCTGATTTCGTTAATTTTATAGTTAGCGGAATATTACCTTCTGATCTTACTTATCAAGCCAGGAAGAGGTTTCAAAATGATGTTAAACATTATTATTGGGACGAACCTCTTCTTTTCAAATTGTGCGCAGATCAGGTTATAAGGAGATGTGTACCACAAGAAGAACAAGAAGACATTCTCCATCACTGTCATGCCTCACAATATGGAGGACACTTAGGAGGCAACAAAACTGCTGCCAAGGTGCTGCAGTCAGGTTTCTACTGGCCAACACTGTATAAGGACGCACAGGAATTTTACAAAAACTGTGACAGGTGCCAGCGGACAGGTAACATCTCAAGGAGAAACGAGATGCCACTGCAGAATATTTTAGAAGTCGAAATCTTTGACGTTTGGGGGATTGATTTTATGGGACCTTTTCCATCTTCATGTGGAAATCTTTACATCCTCCTAGCAGTAGATTATGTCTCCAAGTGGGTAGAAGCAATCGCAACTCAAAAGAATGATGCCAAAATGGTCCAAAAGTTTTTGCATAAAAACATCTTTTCTAGATTTGGCATCCCTAGGGCGATTATCAGTGATGAAGGGAGACATTTTGACAACAGGGTAATTGCTGCCGCCTTGAGAAAATATGGTGTCAAGCACAAGATAGCGACAGCATACCACCCACAGACCAATGGACAGGCTGAGATTTCCAACAGGGAAGTGAAGAACATTCTTGAAAAGATGGTTAAACCAACTAGGAAAGATTGGTCTTTACTTCTGAATGATGCATTATGGGCATACAGGACAGCTTTCAAGACTCCATTGGGCATGTCTCCATTCCGATTGATCTATGGGAAAACCTGTCACCTGCCTGTCGAGATAGAGCACAAGGCATATTGGGCAATCAAGGCAGTAAACATGGACTTGGACAAGGCAGGTCAGAAAAGGCTGTTAGATTTGAATGAAATCGAGGAAATACGGACAATGGCCTACGACAACGCAAGAATATACAAGGAGAAAACAAAGAAGTGGCATGACAAGAAGTTGCTGCCGCGACAGTTCTGCCCAGGGCAGCTTGTGTTGTTGTTTAATTCAAGGTTGAAACTCTTTCCAGGGAAGCTCAAATCTAGATGGTCTGGTCCATTCCAAGTAATTCAAGTTTTCCCCCATGGTGCCATTACAATTCAATCATTAAAAGACGGGCACCAATTCAAAGTCAATGGACAACGCCTCAAGCATTATCAGGGGACTGAAGCCCCAGGAATTCAGGAAGTGGTTACCTTAGGTGATGCCCCACAAGGCATCCCTAATTTAACCTAGTTTTATTTTTATTTTATTTTATTATTATTTATTAGGAACTAGATTTATTTTAATAATGTTTTGTTTTTAATTTCAGTTTTTAGGAAATAAAAGAGACAAGTGAGAAAGAAGAAGTGGCCCAAGACCACCGCCCATCCATCAGCCCAACTAAGCCCATCTATGGTAACCTGTCGTTTCAGCTGCCGGCGCAGACGGATTGACAGGCTGTCAACAGACGCACGGCAGACGAAGAAGCGTGCGGCAGACGCTCCGCAGACGCATTAATGCGTGTCAGACGCGTCAGACACGCCATATCCAATCTGCCGCTCCGTTATTCCCGCCTGCCGTTACGGTATTAAATGGGCAGCTACTCGACAGCTATATAAACCCCTTCTCCCTTTCATTTTTCCTCACTTCTGATTTTTCTCTCTTGTATTCTCTTCTAGTTTTATCTATTTTCTCTCCTTTTTCAGCCCTTGCAACCAAAAATGTCTTCACGACAGACTCGCCAAAATGCTGCTGCCGCCTCTTCTTCCGCAGCAGCATCCCCGTTCGCCAACAAAGAACTTTGGGAGGAACGGAGCTTCATCTATAACAGAGATGCTCCTCTTTTTGGACTTCGGCCGTTCATCATGAAGGCCATTACGGCGCAACTTTGGGAAGACTTTGCCGAGCAGCCGGCAGAGCTTAATGACACCCTGGTTAGGGAATTCTATGAGGCGATCGAGAGTAAGTCGGCGACATCTGTCGTCGTCCGAGGAGTGACAGTTCCTTTCACCGCCAGCAGCATCAATCATGTCTTCGGCCTCTTCTTTGGCCCCAATGACGACGCTCATCAACAGTTTTGGGACTCCCTCGACGCTGCCGGCCACGATGCTGTCATGAGGGAATTGACAGAAGAGGGCACAACTTGGAGCACCAGCAAGAAGAACCCCAATTCCGTCAACCGGGCAGAGCTGCTCCCCGAGGCTAAATTATGGAACGCTTTTATTAAAAAGCGTATCCTGCCCTCATCCCACCACACGACAGTCAACAGGCAGCGGCTTGCCCTCATCCACTCTATCATGCATGACAGGCCGATCAACGTGGGCAGGTACATGCGAGAAAGCATTCTCGATTGTGCCTTCAGAACAGATTCACGACTATGCCTGCCCTTCACCATCACGGCCCTCTGCCGCTGCGCTGCCGTACCGGAGGACCCTTCAGACAAAATCAAGAAGGGCAGCGGCTGGACCGACAGCAACATCTCCAGCCTTATGGAGATCATCGTCGTAACACCCCTCAACGCCTTTGATCCAAACGCCCCACCTGCTGAATCTGATGATGCACCTGCCACCGAGCCTGCCCCAGAAGCTGCGACCAACACCGCTCCGGCAGGTCAGAACGCCGACATCTTAGCTGCCATCTTGAGGATAGAGGAGCGGCAGATGGGTTTAATGACATTCATCCGCGATTTCTCCAACGCAACGGTAAACTTTATTACCAACACTTTGAATTTTTCGGATGTCATTTTCCCCACCTTCCCCGCCCATTACTTTAATATACCCTCCCCCACTCCCACACCACCTGTCTCTCCCCACGGAGAATCTGCCTCCTCCACACCCTCTCCGACAGCAGCCGACAGCCCCCCGGCGGACACTTCTCCACGAGGCACCAAGCGAGCTGCCACTGACGACAGCCCTCTTGTCCGGAGGAATTTGGACAGCGCCTTCACTCGGGTGAAAAGAATCAAACATGTGGCCAACAAGAGGATGCTGTCCAAGGCCATCACGAGTAGCAGCTGGGACAGCAGCAGCAGTTCTGATGTTCGACTAGTGGAGCCACCTGCCATTCAACCTGCTGACGACCATGTCCACCAACCAGAGGAAGTACCTGCACCTCAACAGGCAGATGAACCTGTTGACCAACCTGCCCAGGAACCTGCCCAGCCACCTCCCCAACGCAGACGCTACCATCAGATCCGCGTCAGCAGCAGTGATGAGGACAGCACATAAAATTTAAGTTTTTATTTCTTTTTCTTCTCTTATTGCTGCCTGCCCTTATATATTTGTGATGTACTTTTATTTTTCATGTTTTTCTTTATTTGTTTTAGTGTCATTTTGCATTGAGGGCAATGCAACCCTCGAGTTTGGGGGTGGCAACCCTCCATATTTAATGGAGTCTTTAGCACATCTTTTGTTTAATTGTTGTGTCTTATTAATTATTTAAGTTTTTTTTAAAAAAAATCAGAAAAATCAGAAAATTTAAACTGTTGGCTTAAAACCGTGAAGTTAACTTACCTGTCATGACAGCTCTGTCGTGGCAGCATCTTTAGGACAGGTTAAGGAAAAGTTTAGAGCCTTTCTATAGTTCTGAAAACTTAAACACTTTTGTGACTGTTATATTGCTTAGACTTCTGTTAGCCAAACTAGAGTAGGAAGCTTAGAACTTGGATAACCCCTAGAGGTGCCTAACACTGGCTCTAGGAAAGAAGTTTAGCAAAAGAAAATCAAAAACCTAGAGGTGCCCGAAACCGGCTCTAGGAAGCTAACTAGAGGTGCCCAAAACTGGCTCTAGAAAAACTTAGCTTGAAAATAGAGCATGAAAATGTGCCTTCTAAAAGAAAGTAAACTTTGGCATAAAATTCAAGTTAAGGAGTTGAATACTCTAGTGAAACTAAGAGAGTCTTAGCTTATAACTGTTCACAAGCATGCACACACTGCACGAGAGCCATAGGGAGATTCCGGACAGATCCTAACCCTTCCGACAGGTTGCTGCCGCCATAGAGAATGAGCGACAGGCGAGGGACAGTTCACTGTTTGAAGGCCAACACAAAAATTTTCAGATTTCTTTTAAGTCTCCATTGCTTGAGGGCAAGCAAAAACTTGAGTTTGGGGGTGTGTTGAGTGTGTAAAAGTTCTATCATTTACACCTTTTTAAACCCATATTTCTGCTGCATTCAAGCATCATTGCATTGCATTTAGGGTAGTTTTCAATAAAACATCACAATTATATAAAAGGCACAGATTCTACTGAAAGATGGTTATTTTTGCAGGTATCTGTCACAGTAGATGTCCAAGGCAGGTGCAGGGCAGACAAGCAAGAAAGCTGAACTGGACAAGCAGCTGAAGAAGACGAACCTGTCGCGAACCTGTCGTGACAGCATGATGACAGCAGATTCATGAAGAGGAAAAAGTAAAGTGGACCTCGATAGATAGAGAAAAATCTGCCCGTCTGTCGTGTGGAAGCCGAATATTTTTCCAAGCCCCGGATCAAGAGATATGTCAAGCCAAAGCTCAAAGGAGAGGAAATCCCTAAAAGCAAGGATGCGGCTGGAAAGTAGGAGACTCTAGAGATTTAGTCTTTATTAGAATCTTACTTTTAATTAAAGTTGTAATCCTTGTTACCTTAGATAACTTGAGCCCAAAGCTTATATAAAGGGCATAGATTAAACCTAGGGCATAGCCGACTACCCCATAACCGAAACCTAAACCCTGCCGTTTACCTGTCACCGATATGTTCTAAATTCCCCCTAGGGCTACGGGTTGTTTTGTAAAGTAGTTGCAAGGGTTGCTTTGTTTTAGGATTTTTTAAGTTCAATAAAATAAACTTCAAGTTCTTTTATCTTGGTTTTAACATCTTGCAAGAGCATCGGGAGAGCATTGTGAGGTTATCCATTTACTTAGCATCGGGAGAGTTAAGTATACGAAAGAGATAAAAGCGCGTTCTCTAGTTTATAGTTGAACCATCTCGTGCTTAGGGATAAGGCGAGGTTAAGTGGCTAAGAAAGAATTCATACACATCGGTGTTCATCCTTCGATTCACGCCGGGAGGTATCATCAAAGACGTGATCATCGACAAACTTGTGCCTAGGGATAGGGCAAGGCAGATCAGGGATTCTTGCCAAACTTGAAGTACAGAGTTAGTGATCGCTGCCGCGACAGCTAACGGACAGACGCCGCGACAGGTGCTGTCGGCGACGGGTGCGACGACAGAACTGGAGATCCTAAGCAATTCAATACCTGCACTACCGAGCAACTCAATACCAGCCCATTCTCTCCATCTTGATATCTCAAATCCTTTTAAATACGTTTTTATTTTATTATTCTCGTGACAACTCTTAATTATTTCTTTTACTTCGTGCAGTGAAATAAGGTGAAGTCATTAGCCCAATCCCTGTGGAGACGATATCCGATACTTCGTATCACTTTACTACTTGCGTCGTGTATACTTGCACTACAATTGCGATAGACTATTTTACACGCAACATACCCAAAACTGGCTCTAGGAGAAGCTAGAGGTGCCCAAAATTGGCTCTAGAGAAAAAAAGAGAGAGAAAATTGATGAAATCATTAGAGATGCCTATTATCGGCTCTAGTGGTTAAATTGAAAAAGAAACTAGAGGGAAACCTAAGGGAATTAAGGGGCTTATCGAAAGTGTACTTAGAAGCCGAAGAATCATTCTTATCACTAGGAACAAACACACTCACGAAATACATAGTTCGGTTTCGGGTTGTTAAGGGGTTTATCGAAAGGGTTGCTAATTAGGCGTAAATCTACACGGTAAGTAAAGGTTGCTCAAGATGCTTTCTCGACTTAGTTTACATATGATTTTAAGTTTGTCATGTTATTATTAGATTAGATTGCTTGAAGACAAGCAATAGTTTGAGTTTGGGGGTGTGTTAAGTGTGCAAAAGTCCTATATTTATACCCTAGTTTAGCTCAATTATTGTTGTTATTAAGTTTAGTGTAGTTGCATTTATTAGGTAAACATACAATAGACTGTATAGATTAGATATTTTGCCTTATTTGATGCACTTAATTGTTTTTATCTAAATGATGCTGCTTAGGCGTGTTTTCTAACTGTGCGCAGGTACCCGCCCAGGCAGATGCCGCCGAGGCAGCAAAGAGGGCAGAAGAGGAGAAGCTGGAAACTGAAGCAGGAAGTTGTAAGACCATCTGGAGAGTTGATCGAGGAGGAAAGGACCAGAATGACGAGTTGTGCCAACCCCTATACACTAGACCACACCTCTGTCAAGGCAGTCAACAGAGTGCCACTGAGGCATCAACTCAAGGAAGAGTGGAAAAATACAAAGTGGTATGCGATAAAAGAGCTTATCAAGCCTGATTTTTAGTGACCACTTGCACGTGCATTGGAGCCCAACATACTCTACCAAAATTCTACCCCAATAGTGGAGAAGGCGACGAAAGAGAAGTCACGCAAAAAGCACAACCCAATCCACCTTTCTGCCAGCAGCCGCTGAGGGCGGCCAAGCACTTCAAGATGGTAGCTCGAAAAAGAGTGATCATTGCCACCACTGATAACGATAACTCCTCTGAATCACAACCAATCTAAGCTTCTCTCTCCTTCTTCTATTTTCTTTTTATCTAATCTATGCAAATTTTTGTGTATGTAGGCATGCATTGAGGACAATGCTCCTCTCGAGTTTGGGGGGAAATTAGTCCTATATTTTTTTCTTTTGTTTTTTTTTCTTTTTTATGTTTTTTTCTGTTTTGTTTTTTATTTGCATTTAGGTTAGGATCTAATGTAACATGCCTTTATTTAAAGTCTAATGAATTCTTAAGTTTGAGGAAAATTCTTTAGTATCCTTTTCCCTCCGCGGCAGACGACCCGCCTAGGTGACAACCTTAGCATGACTTTAGATTAACTTAGAAACCTACTATGGTCTGAGCTTAAAAGAAAACACTTTTTGTGACTAGTTTGATTTTAGGACTTCTAGGAAATTTAAGTATTTCACCTAGTAAACTTGGGTAGAACTTGATTTTTTCGAAAAAAAGAAAGAAGGAGACAAAACATTTGACATCCTAGAGGTACCCAAAACTGGCTCTAGGAGAAGCTAGAGGTGCCCGAAATTGGCTCTAGAGAAAAAAAGAGAGAGAAAATTGATGAAATCATTAGAGATGCCTATTATCGGCTCTAGTGGTTAAATTGAAAAAGAAACTAGAGGGAAACCTAAGGGAATTAAGAGGCTTATCGAAAGTGTACTTAGAAGCCGAAGAATCATTCTTATCACTAGGAACAAACACACTCACGAAATACATAGTTCGGTTTCGGGTTGTTAAGGGGTTTATCGAAAGGGTTGCTAATTAGGCGTAAATCTACACGGTAAGTAAAGGTTGCTCAAGATGCTTTCTCGACTTAGTTTACATATGATTTTAAGTTTGTCATGTTATTATTAGATTAGATTGCTTGAGGACAAGCAATAGTTTGAGTTTGGGGGTGTGTTAAGTGTGCAAAAGTCCTATATTTATACCCTAGTTTAGCTCAATTATTGTTGTTATTAAGTTTAGTGTAGTTGCATTTATTAGGTAAACATACAATAGACTGTATAGATTAGATATTTTGCCTTATTTGATGCACTTAATTGTTTTTATCTAAATGATGTTGCTTAGGCGTGTTTTCTAACTGTGCGCAGGTACCCGCCCAGGCAGATGCCGCCGAGGCAGCAAAGAGGGCAGAAGAGGAGAAGCTGGAAACTGAAGCAGGAAGTTGTAAGACCATCTGGAGAGTTGATCGAGGAGGAAAGGACCAGAATGACGAGTTGTGCCAACCCCTATACACTAGACCACACCTCTGTCAAGGCAGTCAACAGAGTGCCACTGAGGCATCAACTCAAGGAAGAGTGGAAAAATACAAAGTGGTATGCGATAGAAAGAGCTTATCAAGCCTGATTTTTAGTGACCACTTGCACGTGCATTGGAGCCCAACATACAAAGAAAAGCCAAGGTCAAACTCAAGTTGGAAAATTTCAAACGAGAATCTAAGAAGATTTAATGATCTTTTAATGAGTTGTAATTGTATTCTAACTAGTATTCCTACCCTAAAGTGACTTAGGCCTAGGCTCCTCCCCTATATATATGTAATCGACTTGAAGGAGAGAATACAATTGAGATTAGAGAGAAAGTCATTCTTGTCGAAACCCTAGTGCCATCTACAACCATTATGTTCTAAACCTTCCCTAGGGCTAAGGGTTGGTTGTGTAGTGGTTGTGAGAGTTTGCTTGTATTTGTTTAGGATTTCAATTTTTGCAATCAAATTCAAGGTTTGTTTACTCTTGGTTCTTCATTTTTGCAATCTTTATCGGGAGAGAAGAGGGCAACAATCTATTTGTTCAATATCGGGAGTGAAGAACTAGGTGTTTTGATATAATAATTGAAAAATGTTTTGGACTAATTTGATAAGAATTTAAAACATGTCTTTAAGTATAAACAACTTAAAAATATGTTTGAGGTATTTAAAAAGGTTTTTGGCAAAGTTTGGAATGCTTTAAATTAGTTAAACCTGGCTTTTCAGCACTACTGTACCGATACGGTATATCCGGTATCGATACCTTTTTACTCCAATTTTGATTCTACCAAAACTCGTACCGATACATGTTTGTCCGTATTGATACGGAGAGGGGTCGTACCGATACACCTTTAAAGTGTACTGATCCCTACTTTAACAACCGCCAACAGCTATTTCCTAACGGTCTTTTAAAGTGCAGACCGTACTGATACGCTCCCTAGCGTATCGATACGCATAGGCTGGTAAGAGCCCAACAGCTTGTTCTAAAGAAGGGCGTACCGATACGGGCACCCGTGTACCGATACGTTAGGCACCAGAACTGCAATTAATGTGGGAAATAAAGACCCAACGACTAGTAACGACTACAAACTGAATTGGGACTATAAATTGAAGGCTGGAACACTTGAAGATGGTTAGAGACTACATCCAAGCAACATGATCAAGAGAAATAGAGTTTAAATCTTTATTTTACCTTTCTCTTGTACATAGTCTAAGAAGAGTGCTTTATTGTAAATTCTTTGTACACTCTTGTGAGCATAAATTGTGTAAACACCAACCTTGTGAGGTATTTAGTTTACCCAAACAAATCCCTTGTAAAAGGAGAGGTTCTAGTTTAGCCTTGAGAGAAAAACTAGAGTTGGTTCTATCTTAGCCAAGTCCAAAAGATAAGGTTGTAACGGTTTCCTCCTAAACCGGGAAAAGGGGATGAATTCATTGTTGAGTGAATTGGGAAATCCTTAGTGGTATGCTAAGGTAGTGGATGTATGTGCTTGTTAGAAGGCCGAACCACTCTAAAATCATTGTGTCACTTGTCTATCTTTATTTCAATTTTAGCCAATTCAACCACCAAACATTTACAACCCTCCTTGACGGTTTCAGTGATCGATTCGAGCGTGCTACAAACCCAACAATTGGTATCAGAGCCTCATCTCCATCGAAGGACTAACATTCGGGAGTAAAGATCATTTGCTCGAAGTCCACCGTTTAAGAAAATGGCAAGATTTGAAGAAGGCCGCTCAATCTCATGTCCTTCACTCTTCGAAGGAGAAACATACTTCCAATGGGCAAATATCATGAAATTCTTCATCAAGTCTCAAGACTATGAGGTTTGGGACATCATTGAAGATGGGTATTTGGAAGCTCCAAAGAAGAAGAAAAAGCAAAGGAGTGCCAACGACACGAAGGCAAAGCTAAATACCAAGGTGATGCACATTCTCTATCGTGGTCTTAACGAAGAAGTTTCCAAGAAGATCTCCACATTCAAAAGTGCCAAAGAATTATGGGAGAAACTTGAGAAGCTTTATGGCAACAAGAAGGGAGAAAAGAAAGATGATGATCAATAATGTGCAAACCTTCTCTCCAATCCAAAGGTGGATGGTGTTTTGGCTCTCGATGAGCCTAAGGTATCTTCTAACTCAAATGAGCTTAATTCTTACTCTTTCGATGAGTTGCAAGATGCTTTCGATGAATTATTTTTGGAATTTGAGACCATGAATTCCAAATTTAAGAAAATGATTTCAAAACTTGAATTTGAAAATGATTTTCTTTTGAAAACAAAAGTGGATTTTGAAAACCAAAATGAAATTTTGAAAAATGATTTAGAGTTCTCAAAAACAAGTAAAGATGTTTTAGAAAAAGAAATCTTGATTTGAAAGTTAAGTTTGAAAGCTTAACAAAAGAAAAAAAAATTGTTTTCAATAATTCATCCTGTCATATAATGGGAAAATGCTCACATTGTCACTATCATGGTCATTCCTTACATATTTGTCCTATTAGGAATAGAAAATCTTATAGGATTAGATAAGTATGGGTTCCCAAGGGAACTAAAGACATTGTTACTAACGTAAATGGATCCAAAGTAATTTGGATACCAAAAATCAAATGAATGTCTTTTGTAGGTGTGTTGGAGCAATGGCAAGCAAAGAAAAATCAAAGATGCTCAAATCACACATGAGAAGAACATTGGGTAACCTCTAAGCTTAATGCTTTTATTTTATACATTTGGTTATCTAACTTTTGTTTAAAGTCTTGGATTATTTGTTAAGCCTAACATGATGCAATGAGTAAGGGGGGCCATTTTAAAATCAAAATTCTTATTTGTGTCAAATTTTAGTAACCTCCTAAGTTATTTTGAACTTAAAGTCATTTAAATTCTTTTTGATATAACAAAAAGGGGGAGAATTAATTTTGAAAAATTACATTTTCAAATGAATAAGGGGGGAGCTTTACTCACTTTTAAATTTTTCATCTCTTATTCAAATTTTTAAACTTAAAGGGGGAGAATCCCAAACGATTTTCAAGTTGGTTTAAAAATGTTTTGGACTAATTTAAAAATGTCTTTAAGTCCAAACAACTTAAAAATATGTTTGAGGTATTTTAAAAGGTTTTTGGAAAAGTTTGGAATGCTTTAAAGTAGTCAAACCTGGCTTTTCAGCACTACTGTACCGATACGGTATACCCCGTATCGATACCTTTTTACTCCAGTTTTTATTCTCCCAAAACCCGTATCGATACATGCTTGCCCGTATTGATACGGAGAGGGGTCGTACCGATACGCCTTTAAAGCGTACCGATCCCTGCTTTAATAACCCCCAGCGGCTATTTTCCAACGGTCTTTTAAAGTGCATATCGTACCGATATGATCCCTAGCATATCGATATGCATAGGCTGGCAAGAGCCTAACAGCTAGTTCTGAATAAGGGCGTACCGATACGGGTACCCGTGTACCGATACGGTAGGCACCGAAACTACAATTAATATAGGAAATAAAAACCCCAACGGCTAGTAACAGCTACAAACTCAATTGGGACTATAAATTGAAGGCTGGAACACTTGAAGATGGTTAGAGACTACATCCATGCAACATGATCAAGAGAAATAGAGTTTAAATCTTTATTTTACCTTTCTCTTGTACATAGTCTAAGAATAGTGCTTTATTGTAAATTCTTTGTACACTCTTGTGAGCTTAAATTGTGTAAATACCAACCTTGTGAGGTATTTAGTTTACCCAAACAAATCCCTTGTAAAAGGAGAGGTTCTAGTTTAGCCTTGAGAGAAAAACTAGAGTTGGTTCTATCTTAGCCAAGTCCAAAAGATAGGGTTGTAACGGTTTCCTCCTAAACCAGGAAAAGGGGACGAATTCATTGTTGAGTGAATTGGGAAATCCTTAGTGGTGTGATAAGGTAGTGGATGTAGGTGCTTGTTAGAAGGTCGAACCACTCTAAAATCATTGTGTCACTTGTCTACCTTTATTTTGATTTTAGCCAATTCAACCACCAAACATTTACAACCCTCCTTGACGGTTTCGGTGATCAATTCGAGTGTACTACAAACCCAAAAGGGAGAGTTAAAATCACGACACAAGTAAATATGGTTTTATCCAACCATAGGGTATAGCTACTTCGGCTTAGGTATAAGTTTAGAAGTTTAGCGGCTAAGAGAGGCTTCATAATCGGTTGGTGTTCACTCTTAGATTCATGCGGGGAGGTATCATCCAAGACATGTTCGCCAATAGTATTTCAAGCTTCGGGAGAAGAGGGAGTCATAGAAGGGATCCTTGCCGAACCATGAATCATCGCTTAACTGCCCAGGCAGTCACTTGGTCTCTGTTGAGGCGGGCGCCTATCGAGGCATAATCGTGGGCGGCTGTTGAAAGTTGTTTTACAAAACTGTGCCGAGACAGTACATTCAATCTCCACACTATGAAGCATCCAATACTGGACCATTCTCTCACTCTGATATCTCAATTTACTTTACTTGTTTTTGTCTTAGTTTTAATCAAGCCAACTCCTAATATTTGTGTTTTTACTTTTTCTTGTACAGAAAAGTGAACTCGGAAAGGTTGTCACAATCCCTGTGGAGACGATATCTTAAATACTTTAACTTGACATTGTGTATACTTGCACGCTAATTGTGCATCACTTTTGCACGCAACAATACGATGAATGGAGAATGCAAAGGGTCAACAACAACACATTTCAAGAAAGGGCGGTGAACGCTAGTTCGTCTACTCAAACTGTTAAGGAAGCACCTTCAGCTTTAGAAAATCACAAACATGACAGTGAGTTGGATTTGAAGAAGTACGAAAAGGGGATCACCGATCTCACTGAAGAACTGGCTATGACAAAGCTACAAGTGAGCATGCATGAGGGAAAGGAAAGAGAGTAGTTGGAACAGAACAAGAAGATTATTCATGATCTGAAAGAGTTGCAAGAATTACACAATGATTATAAAGAAAAGCGAAAGGAAGGAGCGGGAAAAGTAGTAAAGAGTCTATTTGAGAAATTGGGTGCAATGACCAAGGAAAGAGACGACTATAAGAGAATGTACGACAAGAAATCACGAGCAAGAAAGGAATCAAGTAGTAAGGCAAAAAAGAAGCTGGAAAAGGAACAATCTATGAATTTTGATTTGACAAGCCAAGTAATACAGCTAGAGAAAATAATTACAAAATATCATAATGAAGATAAATTTCAGTTGGAAATAGAGAAGGAAGGGCTATAGAAAAAGGCAACAAAGCTAGAAAATGATGTACATGATCTGAAGGAGAAACTTGCGGGTTATGAAGGAGCGTTGTACACATAGTGCGGAGGATGGAAGGACAAGTACGAAGTGGTACAACACACGGTTCAGAACGATGAATTAGTGAATTTTAGGAAAAAAATAGGTCAAGAGTGTTGCCTTGTACGAACAGATATTGTCGAGGTAAGCTACGAGTTTGTTGGAGCAACCTAATGTTGAGTTGGAACATGGAGAAGTTATCACTAGCTTGTTGCACGATTTGGTCAACCTAGGAATTAGGGCTAGCAACTTCCTGTAGGAAATTTATCTTTTCTTGTATTTGAACTTTCGGACGAATAAATGTTTCCAAAAGACTAGTTCCTAAAATTCGATGCCTCTTACATTCTTGTATTTCACACATCTTGCATTCAACATATTTCATATTCATCATACATGTTGCTGATGGAGAAGAATTTGCATCCTTGAATGAAGAAGTTAGTCTAAATCCAAGAAAATGATTTCTCGTCAGTATAGCTTTGGAAATATGAGTGATTTGGTGGCAATAGTGGACAAGCTTGAAGAATTCCAAGAACAATTAATTCAATCAGAAAGAAATGATGGAGTATATGAGGAAGTTTCAAGATGAAACAATGGGGTAGAATAATGAGTTGATGAGTATGATGATTACCACAACTAGAGGAAAGGGTTTGGCAGAAGATTCTTTCATGCAAAAAGACATTGGAAATGCAAATGATAATTGAAACGACGACTTTGTAGCTGAAGAGACATTAACTGATGAAGACCAAGCTATCATCAACCAATATGAGATAGTTCACACTGCCTTAGAATGTCCCACTAAACTGATATTGGATAAGATCAAGGACTCTCCCTTGAAAATCCTATCTTCTCCTATTAACAAAGACTTGGGGAAAACAGAGCTGCAAGTTAGGGAAATGAAAAATGTGACAAGAAAATGAAGATGGCAGTTGCTTTGAAGTCTAAATCGTCACCTCACTTGGCACATGATAAACCTTTGATGTCAACAATTTCAAAACCTCATCAGTTACAAGTTGATCAAGTTTCTGGTCTTCAGAAGAAGAAAAAGAAATTGAAGGACTTCCAATTTAGTCCTACTCCTTTCAGATATCAAGAATTGTTTTCCAAGTTGCTACGAGCTCGACTGATTGCACCATGCTTCGTCAAACCACCATCACCTCCGTATCCAAGATGGTTCAAGGAAGAGGATCGTTGTGACTTTCACGTTGGTACTCAAGGTCATTCAATCGAGAAATGTACAAATTTCAAGCATAAGATTTAGCATCTCTTGGATCTCGAGGTATTGGAGTTTGATATGACAGTTCCATATTTGAAGATTAATTATCCAAGTATAATCAATTCCGTGAAATCAGACAATGATCAAAATAATAAGGATAAGAAGGAGATGGGTCTTTCTAAGGGGGCCAGACGCAGAGCAAGGGTAGCTGAAAAGGAACGTTTGCAACAAGAAAAGCTTTAGGAGGAAACACATTTTGAAGTTTTCCATGTGTCTATTTCAATCTTACTTCCTTATTTGATACAAGGGCAATACCTCGTCCCTAGGCCGATGGAAGAAATGACAGATCCATTGCTTTTCAATTACAATCTGGATAGTGTTTGTGATTTCCACATGGGAGTATCAGGGCACCCTACTAGAAGATGTTGGGCTTTAAAGGAGGAAATAGAGAAGTTGGTTGCTAATGGAACATTGACCCATGAAATGGTGAAGAAATGGATTGAAAAACGATCGGGCGAGCTGTCGTAACCGTTGAAGAGTCAGAAATGACGAATTTGTATTCCTAGGATGGTCTAAATTTTGGATGCACGAGTCTTTCTCCCTACCCATGTCTTCCATTTCAGAAGTTGATTGGTTCAAATTTTCTCACATTCTAAGTTTTCTTTTAGAAACGATACATGGAAATAACTCTGCTACTTTTTGCCCGAAAGTAATAGAGATCATTTTCTAAGGGCACATGTCATGTTTGCTGATTTTCATTTCAATAAAAGGATTTTTTAAAATGTATAAATATATGTATATATCTTCTTACCCTTGTAGGCCCTTGGATGCCAATTGCAAGGTGCAGTACTGATTCTGGTACGAAGAATGATTGGATGTTCTGAAGACAATGATGTGAGATTTATTTCATGGTCTGCTCAGGTCAGCAAAGTAAGAAAAGACCAGATTAGAGCACTTTTGACGATGTTCGATGACAAATCCTCGAAATTCATAAACAGTGAAGCAAACTAGGGGATTTTAACCAAGAAGAGTTGCTTAAAATTGAAGTTCTAAGTGTAGTATTCTATACTCTAAAAGACACAATAAGAGGGAAAAAGAAAAAGAGAGGAAAAAATGAAAAAAATGAAATAAAGGGTGAAAAACGGAAAAGGAAAAAGAAAAAGAAAAAAGAGAAAGGAAAAGAGAAAGAGAGTGAAAAGAAAATATAGAAAAATGAAAGAAAATGGGAGGAGTGAGGTAATGAACTATGGAATAAATAAGTCTCGGAACATCCTGATGGAGTTGTGGGGGATGTCGACAAATCTAATAAGGAGCTAAGCTCCACCAGTCCAATAACTAAGCGTCAGAGATGTATCTTTGAAGGCATGCGTATAATAATATAATAATAAGTACTAATAAGAATCAGAAGCACACACATGCGCTTATAGAACTCTATTCTTAGAATGATATTTTTGCACTCTATTCTTAGGATGGAGAGAACAGAAAAAGAGTTGTTTTCTCGTTGGATCGAGCAACGCAGTAATCATAGGGTGTGAGCCGAGTGATTCGGAAGAAATTTCATAACCTCAGACGTTGCCACAACATTCATGAGTTATGCTACCCATGGGAGGGTTGAATCTAAAACGCTCTTGCACTTGATATCCAGGGCATCATATTCTGTTTTTTTTTTTTTTTTTGCTTTGTATTAAGACCTTGATTTTTCGAGTCATGTAAGGTATCCTTCATTAAAATATTAATCAATAAACTGACATTTTTCCAAAACAAAAATTTCCTTATGTTGCTTCAGAAAGGAACCTCAGAATAAGAGATTAAGGATACAAATGATTAATCTGACATGGTAAAGACATTGTTGAGTATGGGACGCCCATATGTTCAGCAGTCTTTTAATCAAGAAAGAGGAATCACTCAGGGGTCGTGGTGAGGGCAATGACAAGAATGCATAAATTAGAAAGGCAAAAGACCTAAAGTATGTCTCTACCTTGGGTGAGCCAATAGAATGGACTCGAAGAAAGTACAAGAACTTTGTTAAAGTTCGGGAACTTGAAGAAAATACATGGAATTCGAGAAAGTTTAGAGACTTAGAGAAAGTTCTTAGACATAAAGCAAGTTTTTCCATGGAATTTTGGTCGATTTTTGAGATTAAAGTATGAACTTGATAAAAGTTTAGGGTTTTGAAAAAAGTCTAGGGACTTGAAGAAAGTTTGGGGACTAAAAAAGTTCAAGGACTTGAGGCATTTGTTCACCCTAAATGATGAAAGTGTGGCAAATTTTACATAATGGGGGTAAGAAATAAAGAGATCAGGGGCATCGTTGACTGTGAAGATGGGACTTTTGAGGGCATGGAGGTTAAAATCAGAATAGACAAGAGAGGACGCGGAGCCTAAAAGAATTTGATCGCCAAAGAAGTCAAAATTTGCTCAAGAAAGAAATGATCCCAGCCACGAAGTTCTGGGGCAGATGTTGTCGGGGCCTGAAAACAATAAGAGCTTTAGACAAATCTCAAGAAGGTCAAGTTGATCAAGAGCTGATGAAAATAATTTAAAGAGATAAGGAGAAGAAAAGAAGTTCAGCAACAAAATCCTGGGGCAAAGTCTGTCAGAACAAGAAGATAATAAGAGCTCTGAAAGAAATTCAATAAGATCAAGCTAAGCCAGATTTAAGAAGAGCAGTCTAAAGAGATGAAGTACCGTTGCAGCAGAAGCAGAAAATTCAATGGAAAGGCAAAGAAGATCAGAGCCCATCCAAGTGATCCTTGGTTGACACATCTCATGCATCATATTGTAAGACATACATAAGATAGGAGCATTATAATGTATGCATTCAAAGCATTTTTATATATTTTTGCATGAATTTACAAAAATCAACAAGAAACAAACTAGATTTCAATCTACTGCCTCAAGATTTAGGAAAAGGATCCAATAAAGAATTGCAAAGATTTCAACCCGTTTGAAGAAACAGATCAGTAAAGATTTCAACTCGTTTGATGAGACGGATTTATAAAAGGTTTACACGTTCGTTTGAAAAGACGAATTTCAGCAAAGATTTTCTGATTGTATGTACAAGACAAATGGTGCATTACAATTCTAAATACTTTGGGTCATCAGTAAATCCTTTGGGTATGATGTTAAATCTTTCGGGTCATCAGTAAATCCTTCGGGTGGGATGTTAAATCCTTCAGGTCATTAGTAAGTCCTTCGGGCATGATGTTAAGTCCTTTAGACCTACACTTTTGGAAATGATGAGAACTTTTTGGATGGTGTCACAGTAAGACAGTTGGACATCTGGACGGTTGGGGCATGGTATTGAAAAGGATATTGATCTTCTGGGCCTCAGTTTAAAACAAGAAAAAAAAAAGAAAGGGGAGAAAGAAAAACAAAATGGTTCAAGCTGTCAGGAGGGAAGCATGAGAAAGATCAACCTTAGGTCACATGCAGTAGAAAGAGACGAACTTATACAGAAAGGAAACAAGAGATTTGATATGAGTTTCAGATTGAAAGATGGAGATACCTTTGACAGAAAGCAGCGACTCTATAGAGTGTCCACAAGTTCTATATTTTGTACACATTCCTGCCCTTATTGTTGTTGTTCTTAAGCTCATTTAGGCATATTTAGGTGCATTGCATGCATAATAACAATATTTGCTCTTTTATCACGCTTTTATTGAATATTCTATGTTTGGTTAAGAAAAGATATTGTTTTAGTCTAGTTTTCATTTTCAAGTGTTGTAGATGTGTAGAGGAGGAGAGGACAAGAAAGCAGGGAGCAAAAAGAGTTGTACTGAAGCAGTTCCAAAGTGTCGCCAACGTCGCCGCCGTAGTATTGCCGCCGACTGCCACCCAGACAGAAGTTAAACCAACTTAGTCAAGATGGGTTGCGACTGAAAGAGGACAATTCCCTGAGTCTAATGAGCCCAGTCTTACAATTTTCTGAAGCCTGTAGCGGCCTGAAGAGCTGATTAAAGAGGGATAAGTAAAGTGACTTATCTTTACTTGCTGGAGAAGGCAACGTCCAAAGAGTCCACATTCAAGTAAAAAGGGAGTCAACATATAATGAAAGCTATTTTAAGGAGGCCAAAGCCCTATATATACCCATGTAATTGAGGGTATAGGGGCATAGCGATAGAGAGATTACGCTTTTAGATAACGAGGGTTTAGGCTTTTGTATGCAAAGTAGTTGTGAGAAACGGTTGTAATAGTTTAAGTTGTTTTGCAATAAAATACTCTCAAGTTTGTTTAACTCATGTGCTTCACTTCTTTAATTAGTTCCAAAAGTCCAGTTGAGGAAATTCATTTGTCGGGCACGAGAGTTTCAAACTCACGAAAGAATTAAGCACGATCTCATCATGTCGAGGTGTTGACTAATCCGGCTTAAACATAAGTTAGAATTTCAGCGGCTAAAAGGAGCAACCAAACATTGACTGCCTGTGTTAGGTTTACGCTGAGATTGCTAGGTATTGCCTACATCACGTAGTGACAGAATCCTAGCCTAGACATACATAGAATCACTTCAGACTTGCTTCGCCGAACTTGGAGTGTCTTCTAGACTTGTCGTCGGGACTTCTCTCCATCTCACCTGTCGAGATAGCGAAAGTTGCAAGAGCAGAGTACTGTTATGGCATTGAAAGTTGTCGCTGCCTTAATCTGCCATTACCCACCGAGGCAGTAGATCGTGGCAGCGCAAAACACACTTAATCTTTACAACGCAGTCTACACACTACTAAGCTACAACTATCTGGCCCAATCTATCACCCTGATCTCTCTCTATCTTAAATTACTTGTGTTTTTATTTTTATGATTTTTAATCTTCAGAAATTTAATTGTGCAATTTACTATTTCCTTGTGCAGGAAAACTCTCATAGAAGTTGTTCCAATCCATGTGGGAGACGATATCTTATATACTATAATTGGACAAGAGTGTGCACTTGCACTCATAAATAGAGAACACTCAAACACCCTATAGACTCTAAAGATCTCAGTGCTTCAAAATGGGAATTGAATATGTTTCATACTACCAGTTTGAATTCTTATTAATTGGTGATATTTCTTTTCTGCAAGTTTCATTTTTTTTCTAGAAATGGATCCCAAGTCATTCTGTCTACAGGGGCGGAAATATACCGTTTGTAGAGACAGATCTCAAGACATTCCGTTTACAGAGAAGAACTTCAAGACATTCCGTTTACAGAGGCAGACCTTAAAGACATATCGTTTATAGAGACGGATCTCAAGACATTTCGTTTACAGAGCCGAATTACGGTAAAGATTTCAACATGTTTGGAGAAGCGGATCTCAGCAATCAGTTTGAAGAGGTGGATTCGGGCAAAGATATTAACCTCTTGGGTTACCAGTTAAAAAGAGAGATAATGAAAAACAAGATGGATCGACTTTGAGCTCAAATGAAAAATATTCGCAGTTTAACTGGTCAAGCAACTTTCGAGTGTAGAAAGAGATAGACCAATAAAGAAAGGAATAAGAGATCTTATACGAGTCTCAGATTGAAGGATCAAGACACCATAAGCAGAGAATATGTGACTTTAAAGATTCCATGGCTTCAAGCGGAAAATTGAAGGTATCTCATATTACACCAAGAAGAATACTTATTAATTGAAGATATTTCTTTTTGTAGGAAAGAAGAACTCCTAATGAGAAGAATTTGCCCCAGCAAAGAAGGATTTTTGATGAGAAGAGTCCGCCTCAGCAAAGAAGAACTCCTGATGAGAAGAGTTCGCCCAGCAAAGAAAGGTTCCCAATGAGAAGAATCCAACCAGCAGAGAAGAGCTCCTAATGAGAAGAGTTCGCCAGCAAAGAAGAAATCCTAATGAGAAGAGTTCACCCAACAAAGGAGAAGAGTTCGATCAGCGAAAGAAAAATTCCTAATGAGAAGAGTTCATCCTCAGTTAAAGAATGAGATAAAGGAAGATTGGAGAATTTTATAATGAGAATAACAACTTCAAGATTCCATAAATGGATAGTTTTGACAAAATCTGTGTCTTTTCAATCTTTGCCTTATTCATGTTCCACAACAATGAGCAAAGAGGGGCAGCTGTAATACCCGTATTTTATCCGAGTGTATACGTATATACCGAATACCAAATATTAAAAATAATAAAACAGTAAAAATATATATAATAAAGCTCATTTACATAATAAATGTCCATTTTACATACATAAAACCCTAAATAAAATACCAAAACCAAATATCAATTACATTTCCCCTCCCAAACTATATACAAACTGGCCCAAACAAACACAGATAGCCCAAATATGTTTTTAAAGCCCGCCAAAATGGACACGTGTCGAGCTCTTGATTGGTCCATTTCGTTTCATGCAGATTACTACTCCAACTAGAGCCACCTGGCTTCTCCAGTGAGGACGCTGTCGTCATGTTGGGTCAGCCTATAAAAGGGAAGAGAGAGAGTTAGTGGGGGACAGATAAATTAATGCACAATCATTACCAAAATTAAAAAAGGAGAGAAAGGGAGGTCGAAAGGGTGCTTGCCAGAGGAGAGACACCGCCGCCGGGATATTGACCAGACGCCGTTGACCGTTGCTGGAGCTTGCTGGAGCTACAACCAAACAACAAGAGGTATATCTCCTCCTCATTTTTCCGTCCTTCACATAAAAAACACAATGAGTCAGTTTAAACCCTAGATCTGAGAAAAACAGTAAGGAAAATAGGTAAAAATTAATTAAAAGCCTAAATCTAAAGATACATGTTCAAATCTGAAACGAAAATCGAAATAATCAGATCTAAAAAAGAAAAAGGAAGTGAGAAGCTTATCTGTGTGAGTGTTGTCGAGGCTGTTTGGAGCGAAGCCGAAGTGTTGACGGAGTTTTTCGCGGCGCTGGTGGAGTCGAAAATGAGCGTGAGTGTTTGGTTCGAGTAGATTTAGGTAGATTTAGGAGGGGAAGCGGGGAGTTTCTGATGAAACAGGTTAGCTAGGGTTGTAGATCGGAAAAAATCAATTTTTAGGGTTTTTTGAGTTCAAGGCACGGCGGCCGAAAATCGCTTTGTGGCGGTGGCCGGTCACTGGCATAGGAACATGGGTGATTGGAGTTTCAGGTTAGGCCGGGAAAGGTGATCGGAAAGGGATTTTGGTCAGAGAAGAAGGCTGGAGACGACGGCTGGAAAAGAAAAGGGTTGAGAGGATTTTGGGGTTCGGTTGAGTTGAGTTCGAGTTGAAAATGAAAAAATGAGCGAGTGGAACCTGGTTAGAGGGTTTTATAGGCTCGGGCGTGCGACGTCGTTTTGGAATCGGGTAGGATAAGATCTGCGCATTTCTACGCGGGTGTGGATACATGTCTGTGGCCCGTTCGAGATGGGTTTGGGTGTGTTGGGCCAAGTCTCGGTTAGGCCGTGCATTTGGGCTGAAATTAGATGGGTTGGGTCATTCTTTTAGGGAATTTAGGTTTGGATTCTCTAATTTTCCTTTTTCCACAAAATGGTCACTGTTTCTTTGTAATCTAGCTCCTTAATTTTGAAATTTATTTAATTCAGTCCCATTTCAGTGTTAATTATTTTTATTTAATTGCTTTGTTTTATTATTTAAATTAAATTGTATGCTTGCATATTTTAAATGACATGTAGTATACTTGTTTAGAAGATCAAATCACATAGTTAGAAACTAATTAGAGCCTTTGTAGTTTAGTTTCTTTAATAAATCCAATTAAATTGATAGACTAGATAATTGTAGAAAATAAATGAATGCTAAATAAATTTCAATATTCTAATTTGATTAGTGTTTCAACCTAATGAGATGTTATTCAAGGGAATATTTTAATTGAATATTTAGCATTTCATTTAAACTTAGAATATGAAATCATGTATGATTAAGTTTGATAAGAATGAAATTAAGATAGGAAATAAATAGCAAGTGACACCAATATTTAGGACTATTATTACTTTGGGCCTAAAATGGTAGTGCCCAATCATTTGGGTGTTACCATATTAACCCAAAATTAATAATATTCATAGTGTTAAATTATTCAATTAATGGAGCCCTAATTAGGTATTATTTAAAAATGACAAGACAATAATTGGACATGCATTAAACCTTCTGAGTTTAGATATATTTTGAATATAAATTGAAGTGTCCTAATGTATTTAGACGTTTCAAAATTTATATTCGTCCAAAATGTATTTTCTTACAAAAGGATATTCTCATTCAAAATGGAATTCGTTTAACAATTAAAAGATTTAATTAAATTCAGATTAATGTTCGAAATGTCAAAATGCCACGTGGAATTAATAAGGTACCGATAACAGGCGTTTGTAGGGGGTGCTAACCCTTCCCTACACGTAACCAACTCCCGAACCCGAATTTTATTAAAAGAATCTCTGGTACGCTTTTTATGGTGTTCGGTCTACCAAAGTGACTGGTGGCGACTCCAAAACGATTTTTAAGCAAATAAAGGGAATTTGATTAAATGGAAAAACCCCTAATTTCATGATCAAATTAAAATGATGTAGAACTAATTGTTTTGATATAATAATTGAAAAATGTTTTAGACTAAATTGAAAAGAATTTAAAATATGTTTTTAGTCGTAAACAACTTGAAAATATGATTAAGGGTTTTACAAGGCTTTGGAATGATTTAAAGTGTATTTAAAGTAGTCAAAACCATATTTTTAATGTACCCGTATCGATACAGTATGGTACCGTATCGATACCCTCTAGGGTTTTAACTACAGTGAAATTCTAGTAGCCAAAACTCGTACTGATACGCTTTGTCTATATCGATACAGAGAGCTTTAAATACCCAACGGCTAGTTCGCGTACCGATACGCCCAACTATCCCCAACGGTCTTTTAAATTGCAGGACCGTACCGATACGCTTGCTACGCGTATCGATACGCACCAGCTGGAAGTGCTCAACGACTATTTCCTTATCGAGACTGTATCAATACGATTTGAGGAGTATCGATACACTAGGTTGCAGAACTACATTTATGGTGGGAAACAAAGGCTCCAACGGCACTAATTCAACCCCAACGATCCTCAATGGCTACAAACTCAATTAGAAGTATAAAAGGGATCTCCAAGCATCAAGGAAAGACTGATGCTTCAATTGTCAACAACATTATGATGAGAAATTTGTCTTAGGGCCTTAATCGTTAATTCTTTGTATAGACAACACTTGTAAGCCTAAATTGTCAAATTTGCTCAAGTGTTTAAGTTTGGGTGGGTGTTTTAGTGTGCAAACATCAACCTTGTAAGAGGGATTTTAGTTTGCTTATCTTTGTCTCTTGTAGAGAGGGTTTGATCAAGCTTTGGGCTAGAAAGCTTTGATCGTTGTAAGGATTTCCTCCTAATCCTAGAAAAAGGGGACGAATCAATTAGTGAATTGGTTGTGAAATCCTTAGTGGGAAGCTAAGGTAGTGGATGTAGGTGCTTGTTAGAAGGCCGAACCACTCTAAATTATCGTGTCTTTTATCTTTTAGCTTCCACACCTCAATCATCCAAAAATCCAACTTCTCGGCCACTTGGCAATCCATAACGGTTTAATGAAATCGAGCCTATCAAGTCCAACAATTGGTATCAGAGTGAGGCCCAATCGAATGGGATTAACATCCTATTGAGGCGATCCGAAAGCTCAATACAAAAATCCAATCAACCAGTCAAATGGCGCAATCCATTGACAAGCCATCATTCTTCGATGGGACCAACTACGCACATTGGAAGATTAAAATGAAGTTCTTCATCAAATCCAAAGAGTACAAGCTTTGGGATATTGTTGAAGAGGGTCCTTATGTGCCACAATGAAGTAAGGTGGAATAGAGTGTGGATGATCGCAAAAAGATGGAGCTTAATTGCAAGGCCTTGCACATCCTCTTTTGTGCATTTGGCCCCAACATCTATGAGAAGATGTCATCTTGTGAAGATGCCAATGAAGTATGGGACAAGCTTGAAGTCACATAAGAAGGAACCAACGAAGTAAAGTAGACCAAGATCGGTCTTCTCAACCACGAGTATGAGAACTTCAAGATGGAACCGGTTGAAGAAATCACAAAGATGTTCGATAGATTCTCCACCATCACAAATGGACTTAAAGGCTATGGAGAAATCATTCTGGAAGACAAGCTTGTCCGAAAGCTTCTCTATTCTCTTTCCGAGTCATGGGACTCAAAGAATATTGCCATCATCGAAGCCAAAAATCTCAAGACCTTGAAGCTAGATGAACTTATGGAATCTCTTCTCACTCATGAAATAATGAAGAAAGAAAAAGAAGAGGAGAAGAAGAAGAAAGAGATAAAGAAGATGGGGAAGAAGAAAATCATGGAGCTAGGCATCAACGCGAGTGTCGTTGCTCTCAAATCCTCCACATGTCCACATATAGATTCAAGTGAGAAGCAAAGTGAAGAAGAAGATATGGCCTATCTCTTCGAAAATTTTGCCCGATTCATGAAGAGCAAAATGGCTAAACTCAAGCATGAATCGAAGAAGAAGATGAAGGATTCCCACAAGAGCAACAAAAAGGGATCATCTTCAAAGAAAGCATATGTGGCCACTTGGAGTGATGAAGACTCCACCGCTGATAAGGTAGCCCACATATGCTTCATGACCCTCAATGAGGGGGAGGTAACTTCTAACTCATCTACTTCAAATTTATATACTTTTGATGAGTTTCAAGATGCCTATGATGATTTGCTTTTGGACTTTAAGGCATCATTTTCTAAAAACAAAAAAGTTGTTTTCAAATTTGAAAAAGGATAATGATTTTCTTTCCAAAACAAATCTAGAGTTTGAAGCAAAAATTAAAGATTTTGAGCTTTAAGTTTTAAATTTACAAAATTTGCTTCAAACAAAGGAAAAAGATCATGAAAAAGAAGTTGATGATCTTAAAAAGAAGAAAGATTTGATTTCCAATGAACTTCAAAAGAAAAATAATTTGGGAAAATCAACTTTCTATGTTAGACAATCTAGTGCCCCTAGATTTGTAAATGGAAAATGTTTTAGAAGTATTTGGGTCCCAAAAGGACTAAGTACTTCAACTAAAAAGGATTAAATTTAAAATCGGATTCCTAAGGGGATTAAACTTTGTGCTACTAACGTTTATGGATCCAAAGCAATTTGGATACCAAAAATTACTTGATTGTCTTGTTTAGGTGTAATATCCTCAATGTACCTTAGAAGGAAAATAAATTAAGTTGATTAATTAATAGAATTAATTGATCACAAATTAAATATAATTAGAAGATTTAGTAGCTAATTGAATGAAATTGAAAATATGAGAGCTAAATTAAGATGACTTAACTAAGATTAAGCTTAAATAATAAAGTTGCATGCAAAAGTTTCAAATAGACCAAGCCTAACCCTTGTAAATAGCTAATTCTAGAAGAGAGTTGAGGGGCAAAATTGAGTTTTCCAGCCCTAATCATCACCTTGGCCGGCCACTTGAGAGAAAGTGGGATTGGACATATCACACTACCAAACAAAACACTCTCTTCTCGTTCTTCCTTTCTTCTTCTTGCCGTGAGACTTAGAGTGAAAAATGAGAGGATTTGTTGCTGTTTTGCTAGCCATAGAGGGGTGTTGAAGCTCAATTTGATATTAGAATTGAGAGGAATTAGAGATTTTGCAATGTATGTAGCCTCCTTGTCACCATCTTGTTATCCGATTGAGTTGGTGCATTTGCATGAGTTTTATCTTGAATTTATGGACGAAAATGATAGTATCATACATGCATGTGTTTGTCATGATCTTAGAATTGAAATTTGATGAAGGATTGTACTTGAAATCTGATTTTTAGCTTGAATTAGAGAACCAATTAACCTAAGGACAAATTTGAAGATAATGTTTAAGGTTGTGGACTAATCTGTAAAATTGAAAGAATTAGGGTTTGAATTGAAAATTTTCCATTAGGAATGAATTGAAGATTAGGGTCTTAAATATAAATTTTAGGCTTTGTATTGGCTAAATTGTGATTAAAATGAAGTTATATTGAAGGAATTAACAAACTAGTTCAGTGAATTATGAAAACTGAATTGTAGGACTGTTTTGTAATAATTAGAAAATTCTAGGATTAAAATTGGTTAAATTATGATTCTGAAAATTGATTCAAAAATCAGGGGATTATGTTAGAAAAATTTTAGTAAGTTGAATTGAACTTAGAATGGCTCAATTTGATAAATTGAGCAAATTGGTGAAATCTGTTCAAGACAGCCCTGTTCCGGACATCAACTTTGAAAATTCACTATAAATTGTATATAAAAAATTTGAAGCTGAAATTTTGATGGACTAAACTTTCATATGTCTATTTTATTTTGGAGAAAACAGAGCTCCATTTGGAGCTATGTGCTAAAATCTGGAAATAAATTAAGTTAAGCACTCCAAAACTGTTTTGAATCCGGAATACCTGTAAAGAATTAATAAACTGTATTAATCTAGAAGTGATAAAAATGTGAGGTCAATTTGGTTAAATAGAATATTGAATTACCTTTCTAAGAATGTATGATAATTTATTTTTGGAGTTGTATAGAAAACGTTATGACCAGTTTAGTGACTGGTGCTCAAGTCTGTCAGATTAGGACAACCTTAAGAAATTGAATTTAGCATTTGCATATTGGTTGTCTAATGCATGATTTAGATACTAATATGTTTTTTATATGTATGTGTATGATCAAAAGACCAAGGGATTGAGAACTTGGAGGAGGAAGTCAAGATTGGACCATCCCAAAGAAGGAGCAAGATGATTACTATCAAGGAACAAGTGTAGCTTGGAAGTTTGTGAGTGTAGTTACCCTAGGGTTAGGACTAGTTTCCTAACCATCATTTTAATTTAATTTTAGTTATGTTACAAGCATGAAAATGACTTAAGTTAAAGCTGGTAATTTAGTAAGGGAAGGAGGCTAAATAATTAAACATGAAAGTATGCTCGAATGGATTGTTTGGTATTGTGAATTATGTACATTATTGGGCTGCTTTGTGTGATATTATGAATGATTGAATGAGGCATGAAATTTCTTGTATGCTACTGAATTTGAATGCTAACTTAAAGTGTTATTGTTACTTGATACATGAGATGGATATATGTTTGACATGGTTATAGTAATATAAGGACTAAAAGATAGATTTATATTAATGTTAATGAAATGAGAAATTGCAATGTTTGATACTAAATGAGTTGATATGCTAATTTAAAAGCTACAAGACCTTGATTTACTAGATGGCTTAGGTAGATGGGCATGCCTTAGGGTCTAGATCTCTCTTGATTTGGGTATTGATATACCTTCTTGTGTTGGTGATTATACACCTTGATTAGCACCTTGTGTGCCTCGTGAAATGGTATTTTATGTACTAATAGAATTGATGTCTTAGCATCTACTTGTGATACTATTTAGTGTCTTCTTGATTAGGTACAAATGTACCAACTTGTGACTCGATTACCTAGACCAATCTAATAACCAAGAGAATTTAATTACAAGATTAAATATAACATGAATTGTCTTGCATGGTTGATTCTTATGATAATTATTATCGTGACTTGTTTTGCAAGTAATGATTATTGTTATATGACTTTTTGTGATTGAATATGCTATGAGACTAGCTAGGTCTTCTTATTAAATGTCTATGTAGGTAATCTTTCATGAATTTTGACTAGGTCCCTATATTAAACATCTATGTAGGAAATTTTTATGCAACCTTAATTAAGACCTAACTTGATTTAAAATTGAATAATGTAATAGCAGATTGATCATGGTTCAATAGCTAATACTTCTTTAATCGAGAGCAAAGATTACAAGCATAGTAATCATGTATGACTTTATCTTTTTTGTTCGACTTCTGAATGGTGGCATAGGGGTAGTTTTTGAGTTGGTTATGTCATGCATAATAAGTCTAGATGATATGGATGATGATATGAGTTTTGAGAAGTTTGAACAAATGATGTATTTGCTAGTTTGATCTTGGCTTGTAATGAATTGAAGACATGTTTGTAAATACAAACTTGGCATGTAATGTTTTGAGACTTTGTTTGTAAATATGTCATTTTGGTTTAACGAATGAAAGCATGATTTGTTTTGAAATTTTGAATTAGATATATGGTTGATTGAAATGTTAAATGGGTATGTTTGATTAATCGTTCCTTGCCTTGTAATCAATCGAATGGAATTATTTTTTTTATGGGGTTGATGTTCGAATAGGTCAAATAAGATTAGGATATATTGTTTACTTGTATGGTTCAAATACTTAAGTCTTAATTTGTATATGATTAAAATTTTATATATATAGGTTGAGTAAGATAGTAACATTAGTAAATTTTAATATGGTGGTTAAATTATATGTAAGATTGAACTTGAATCTCACCTAACTTGAAATGTAAGTAAATGTCTTCCCTAATTTGGTTGATTGTGTGTCATGTATCTGAACATGTTGGAATTGTTTGCTAAGTGTTATGGTTGATCATTGTTTACTAGCCAAGTAACTCATTCTTTAGGAATGAGTTGCGAAAAGTTTTAAATTTTTTGTGTTTTCGATCCGACGCCTCTCGACCGGTTTACTACTAAACCGGGAGGGAGGTGTCACATTAGGTGTGATGGAGAATGATCAACAAGTCAAATATTAAAGGGGAGCTCTATACACACAAAAAGGAAAACACTTGAAGAAGGAAGGCTTCACATCCTCCCTTGAGATTCAAGTGTTGATAAAATCTAGTTGTTTTTTTATTAATTTTGATTTATTTTTATTTCAACTAGATTATCATTTATGTTGGACTAACCATTTAATGGTGCTTTGAGTAAGAGAAACCAATTTTAAAACTAAAAGTTTTTAATTGTGTCAAATTTTTTAAACCTCCTATGTTATTTTGAGCTTAATATATTTTAAATTCTTTTTGATATAACAAAAATGGGAGAAATGAATTGAAAAATTGATTTTTCAACAGTATAAGGGAAGCTTTAATTTCATTCAATTTTTAAATCTCTTATTCAAAATTTTAAAATACTAAGGGGGAGGAGAATCCCTAAAAATTTTTCAAGTTGGTTTTATTATATCAAAAAGGGGAGGTTGTAGAACTAATTGTTTTGATATAATAATTAAAAAATGTTTTGGGCTAAATTGAAAAGAATTTAAAATATGTTTTTAGTCAAAAACAACTTGAAAATATGTTTAAAGGTTTTACAACGCTTTGGAATGATTTAAAGTGTATTTAAAGTAGTCAAAACCATGTTTTAAATGTAATCGTATCGATATGGTATGGTATTGTATCGATGCCCTCTAGGGTTTTAACTACAGTAAAATTTCAGTAGCCAAAACTCGTACCGATACGCTTTGTCTGTATTAATACGGAGAGCTTTAAATACCCAACGGTTAATTCGCGTACCGATACGCCCAACTACCCCCAACGATCATATTCCCATTGGTCTTTTAAATTGTAGGACCGTACCGATACGCTTGCCACATGTATCAATACGCACCAACTGGAAGTGCTCAACAGCTATTTCCTTATCGAGACCGTATCGATACGATTTGAGGGGTATCGATACGCTAAGCTGCAGAACTGCATTTATGGTGGGAAACAAAGGCTCCAACGGCTCTAATTCAACCCCAACGATCCTCAACGACTACAAACTCAATTAGGAGTATGAAAGAGACCTCCAATCATCAAGGAAAAACTAATGCTTCAATTGTCAACAACATTATGATGAGAAATTTGTCTTAGGGCCTTAATCGTTAATTCTTTGTATAGAAAACACTTGTGAGCCTAAATTGTCAAATTTGCTCAAGTGTTTAGGTTTGGGGGAGTGCTTTAGTGTGCAAACATCAACCTTGTAAGAGGGATTTTAGTTTGCTTATCTTTGTCTCTTGTAGAGAGGGTTTGATCAAGCTTTGGGCTAGAAAGCTTTGATCGTTGTAAGGGTTTCCTCCTAATCCTAGAAAAGGGGGTGAACCAATTAGTGGATTGGTTATGAAATCCTTAGTGGGAAGCTAAGGTAGTGGATGTAGGTGCTTGTTAGAAGGCTGAACCACTCTAAATTATCATGTCTTTTATCTTTTAGCTTCCACGCCTCAATCACCCAAAAATCTAACTTCTCCCCCACTTGGCAATCCATAACGGTTGAATGAAATCGAGCCTATCAAGCTAAACAAATGAAAACCCTGATTTTTAAAACCCTAATCGTCATATTATTTTTCCACAAACGGGTCTTTCAAAAATGGTCGCGACACTTATTATAAGAATTTTTGTAGTTACTCAAATTCTTACCTAAGACAAAATCTACACAAATTATTACTCAATTGATAAGGTTTTATATAGTTACACAAATTCTTACCCAGTTAGTAAGAATTTCGGTTATACCTAAATTATTACCAAGTCCTACACAAAGTCTTACCATTTTAGTAATAATTTATGTAACGCCTCATTTTAGCCTCACCCTAAGCTGCGTCACCTTAAATTATTATATGAATTATTATATAATATTTTATTGCATAAATTTTAGGGTAAATTACCTAGATGACTACCCAACTATCGGGTATGACATATTTTGACCACCGAATTACAAAAATTCAAAATTTGACCACTCAACTATTTATTAACTGGTTGATAATAATTTCGGATTCACTTTTATTGAAAATCTATTAATATATTCGTAATTATTTCGAAATATATAGTTTCAAAAAAGTACTAGATCTATTTTGACCGCCTGCAGTTAAAATCTAACGGAGATGTGACGTGGCAGTGAAAGAAAACTTGTATAATAACACATTCGGTCCCTGTTAGTTACATATTATATTAATTTGGTCATAATGTTAATTTAATCAAATAAAATTAATCAACTAATCGGATGACGACACGTGTCATCACCCAGTCAGGTGGTGATACGTGTCACTACCTGGTTGAAGGAAAATTAAAGAGATAAGACTGTGATTGGTGTGGGTTGAACCTAAGATTTCCTAGATAAAAAAAACCAAGCCATTTTCACTACACCAACCTATTCATATTAATATAAATTGCACCTTTTTATATATATATATATATGCGCTCATCTTCCTCGCACCAAATCACCCTCCTTGTTTTCTTGGGTAAAAGACTTGCAGAAAATTTTGGACAAGGCCTTCAAGAGTTTAAAAATAATATCCTTTTAATCTCCAAACTTCAACATAGAAATTTGGTGCTATGTTGTTGCATTGAAAGGGAAGACAGAATATTAATCTATGAGTACATGCCAAATAGAAGCTTGGGCTCCTTTATTTTCGGTATCGATCTCAACTCTCTATTCATTTTTTCTGATATTTATCTTTCACAAATAGAAGTTGGACCAATATTGACCTCTTTTTATTTCAAAGTTAAGACTGTCAAATTATAAATGATGTACAAAGGCTGCAAATGAAACAAGACGACCTTCACTTAACTGGAGATATAGATATGACATCGTTGTCGGCCTTCACGAAATTTAGTCGTAATTTTCTGTTTAAAACGCTCTAACTCAACGATGAATACTTAGGCCTAGAAGTTATGGAATGAAAAGAAGGCCTTGGAATTAGTGGATGAATTGATGTAACAAGATGTCATGTACTCATATATTAACATTCTCTTTTTCCTTTCAATGCAACAACCTAGTAGCTTCACCAGATCTCTATGTTGAAGTTTGGAGATTAAAAGTACTTCATTTTTGAACTCCTGAAGGCCTTGTCTAGAATTCTTTACAAATTTTTTTACCCAAGAGAACAGGGATGGTAATTTGGTGCGAGGAAGAGGAGCGCATATATATAAAAGAGTGCAATTTATATTAATATGAATAAGTTGGTGTAGTGGCAATGGCTTGGGTTTTTTACCCAAAAAAATCCTAGGTCTAACCCACACCAAGCACAATCTTATCTTTTTTAATTAATTTTCTTCAACCAGGTGGTGACACATGTCACCACCTGATTGGAGGTCACCACCTGGTTGAAGGAAAATAAATATATTAAATATTAAATAAATTAAATTAAATTAAAAATAAGAATAAATTCATCAAATCGGGTGATGATACGTGTTGTCATATGATCGGTTGACTAATTTTATTTGATTAAATTAAAATTATGACCAAATTGATATGATATGTAACTAAAAAGGACTAAATGTGTAATTATACAAAAAAATTAACTGTCACGTCACATCTCCTTTAGATTTCAACGGCTGGTAGTCAAAATAGGTCCAATTAAATAGTTTGGTGGTCAAATTTCGAATTTTTATAATTCGGTGGTCAAAATAAATCATACTCAATAGTTAGGTGGTCATCAAGGTAGTTTACCCTAATTTTTAATTCATTATTTATTCATATTAATTTTAATTTATAAGATGATCCTGAGCATAGACCTGCCCTTAAGTTTACTAACAGCCCACTCCAGCTCCCAAGTCCAATCCCTCACTCCTCGCAGCAAGTTACTTCCTAAAGCCACAACTTGCCAAAGATTAGAACCCTTTCAAACATACTCATAGAGCCAAACAACCCATAATGACTCTTGCCAAAAATTAGCTATTCCATTTTTCAGCCTTAATAAAAACGCACGAACAATTTACAAACAAAATTATTTAAACTCGAATTATCTGAATAAATTATTGTTTTTTTTTTCTATTTAGATTATTTCTTGGGACCATTGGTCACCAAATTTTTATAACTTGTAAAACAGTCATTAAACCTTTAATTCTCTATTAGTATAGTCATTATTCTTCTTTCATAGTCGAACTTTCCTTTTCAATGTCCGACTTTGGGTCCACCACTCTCCACCTCACGATCTCTCTCGACTTAACGTATGACGAAGTTACGAACGTCTTAACTATAAATGGCAGCTCGATTGGTGTACGGTGATTTCAAGAATTTCAATTTCTTTTTACTTACTCCTTAGCAAAAGACTTGTCCAAACGACTGGTTTTTTAATAAATAATTAAGAAATCGATCAAAAAACTAGAAGATTACAAATACAGAAGAGAAGTGAAGAACACATATACACCAAAAATGGGCTCACAAAAGCAAGGATTCATGTGGTTTGCAAGCTTTTTGTTTCAGAGCATCTTTCCCTTTTTTCTTGTATTAATTAGAGTTATTGTTTAATTTTGATTCTGGGTTTAAGCAAACATAAGACATGCATTGGTCGCTTCTTGGTATAAAAACTTCGCTCAAAAATGAAATTCGCAACCAAATGTAAAATTGCATAAAGAAGTAACAAAAATGAAAATTTTCTTTTCAAATGAAAAGAATAATACATGTACAGTCGTTTTTATCACACGTCTATAATCACCCAACGTGGTAAGAAAGAAAAATGAGTAACACCCGAAATGGTTAAGTTCCAAGCACCACAATTGTATCATTTGCTTGTTCACTCCCAATTTAGCATACATGTTTGCCTCAAAGTTAATTCTTCTATATATGTGAGCAACACATCAGTCTTTATATTCTTAGCAAAGTCGGACGATGTTAGAGTAAATCACATGTATGGGCTTGAAAACCAATTTTTAATTAAAAAATGTATCATTAAAACACATGGTTTCGATGTATCATTAAAACACATGGTTTCGATGAGAGGATGGAAATCCTCTACCCCTTTTCGGTGCCCCTACATATGCCCCCACGCTCAAAGTTAACTTTAGAGTTTAGGATTTAGGGTTTTAAGTTAGGGGTTGTGGTTAGGGTTTAGAAAATTTAGGGTAGGGTGTATTTTTTAGGGTATATAGTGTAGGGTTTAAGATTTAAAATTTAGGGTTAGGGCTTAGATTTTAATTTTGGCTCTTAATTCATTTTTAAGCAAAGTGTTTTTACCTTCAATTTATCTAAGTGGAGTACTAATTACATTTGAGCTTTGGGATTGCTCAGGATCGTCTACATAAGCTAAAAACAAAAACCTAAAGTTAATTTAGATCGAGAAGAAGTAAAAGGTTTTCGAATCTAATTTTTCGTTTTAAAATTTACTTCAAAATAAACGAAAAATTACCATAATTTTGTTTAGGGAAATAATCTACATTTCCAAGCAGGATTTCTTTTTCTAATGACGCTGATTATATTAATAGTATTGTTGATGTCATACCAAACAAAGTGGTGATGATGAGTGCTAAGGAATAGGTTGGTGGTGGTTCACCCATTTTAGTATGGGCGGAGAACCAAGAACGACGGTCAGAATGAGACAGAGAGAATTGGCGGAGGATCCAGTGAGAAGTATTGGCTTGCCCGTTCTCTTACGCTCGGTGGGTGTTTATAGCCAAATTGTATTGTTTGATGGGGGCAGAGTTAGGCCTAGTGACGGCCATTGATAGGTCGAAAAAATTAGGTCTGGCTCTCAGCTGGTAGTTTTTTCAATTTGGTCACGTGGGTTGATAGAATAGACTTGGCTATCAGATAACATTCTCAACTGGCGGGTTAGGCGGGCCTAATGACTATCATGTCGAGAGAGTGACCCAGAGGCATGGCCTGGAAGCAAAGGTTTCAGAGGCCATCATACTACGCATGCTGAGGCATGGCGCAAAGACTAAGAGTTTCGTAGGTAGAGTTAGGAGGAGGCATGACAATTGTAAGCGAAGATACAACAGTTGTAAGCGGATGTATAACACTTCCCCCCCCCCCCCCCCCAGTCGAATGAGTGCTATAAAGTGGCACGAGTTGAGACTTGAGATAAAGGATCACCTTGTATTCGTTGTGTTGATGATTTGTATTTAAAGGAGATGTTTCTCGAGAATATAGGCCATCATTGGCGTGAATATAGGAAATTAGGTATTGTCTAAGTGGTCCAAAGCAAGGGACGTGGATTATGGTCTTTAATGGCACTCTGGCGAATTATAAATTGGGGGAAATTAAATCGCTAATATCATTGGTCTGTTTCTTTCTCAGGCTCCCTCTTTTCAATCTTTGCATTTCTTCTCTTGTCCTATATTGTCAAAATGGTGAGGAGTACGAAAGCTTTAGCGAAGAAAGTCGAGGCGAATAGGGCAATGGACGTGGTTGGGATTGAAGTCGAGTGTAAGACATGCATAAATGAAGTGAAGAAACTGTTAGAATGTTGTGGGCTACAGTGACTGAACTTTGAGTTCGCGTTTGAGGTTCCAAAGGGAACATTTCGCTTGAGCGGTTGCGGCGAGGGGGAAGTAGGAACCTTGGAGTGGTGATACTTGTCGTTGTATATGTTCGAGGCCTGGTTCCATCTGTCGTTACATACGTTTGGTCGTGAAGTGTTGGTGGAGTACGGCGTAGTTCCGGGACAATTGGCGGGGGTATCCTAGTCGCTCCTTATCGACTACTTCATATGGTGTGCAGACCAGAGCTATAAACCATGCGTGGAGGTCTTAAAGGGGTTGTTAACCCTCAGTCTAGTGGCTCCGCAGGATTCTCCCCGTCTATTGAGTTTCACGAAGTGACATACGAAGTGCCTCCATGAGGAGCTCTCACCTCCACACAACCTTCGGTTTTATATTGATACAATATGGGATGTGAAGATGGCGTGTTCTGATGTATGGGAATTTGTTGGGTCTCTTTCCATCTATTCACTTTGGAAGGTTACAGTGACCCTTGCTGCTTTAGGAATTACTGACTTTTGTCGAGTTGTTTCCTTATTGTTGGTCACCGGATACGACTGTTTGCGCAGCGTTGACTGCAGGTTTAAGTTGGTTTGCTTTTTGTGGTCTCCTTGCACTAGCGTGCAGGATCTTGTGCTTGCTCTCCCCTGTGCATGGCTTTGCATGGCATGGGGAGTCTGCACGTCCTTGCGTTTGTACCGTCTCTTTTTTTAGTAATGAACTCCTACCTTTATGATAAAAAAAATATTAGGAGCAGAGGAATTTTACCCAAATGCGAATGCTACTTTCTTAGGGAATAATATTAGGGTCTGTTTGTTTCATTGAAAACTGTTTCCGGAAAATGAATTCTGGAAAATGAACTACAGTTGTTGGAAAACTAATTGCAGAAATCATTTTCTGGTGTTTGGATGATGTTGTACAATTCATTTTACACTTTGGTAGAGTTTCCTGAAAATTTCATGAACAATCCACAAACAAGCATCGATAATGGTAAAAATAAGTTCCAACCAAAACATGGTTTAAGGTTTAGGTCAGTGTTTAAGGTTTAGGGTTTATGATAGCATTTATGGTTTATGGTTTATATTAGTATTTAATGTTTATAGTAGCATTTGGGGAGTAATATTTAAGGTTTAAAATTTATGGTTTAGATTAGTGTTTATGGTTTAGGGTTAGGTTGGTGGTTAGGGTTTGTGGTTTAGGATTTATGGTTTAAGGTAGCATTTAGGGTTTAGGGTTTAGTGATTATGGTTTATGGTAGCATTTAGGCTCTATGGTTTATGGTTAGTGTTTAGGGTTTATCATTTAAGGTTTAGGTTAGTGTTTATGGTTTAGTGTTTAGCTTTCAGTGTTTATGGTTTAGATTATCATTTAAGGTTTAAGGTTTATGTTAGTCTTTAGTGTTTAAGGTTTAGTGTTTATGTTAGCATTTAGGGTTCAGGGGTTAGTGTTTATTGTTTAGGGTTTATATTAGTGTTTATGGTTTAACATTTAGGGTTTAGAGTTTATATTAAGGTTTAGGTTAGTGTTTAGGCTTTAGGGTTTAGGGTTTAGTGTTTATATTAGTATTTAGGGATTATGGTTTATGTTAGTGTTTATTGTTTATTGTTTATGGTTTAGTGTTTATGTTAGCATTTAGGTTTTATGGGTTAGTGTTTAGGGTAAGGGTTTATGTTAGTGTTTGGGGTTTAATATACATGGTTTAACATTTAGGGTTTAAGGTTTATGTTAGTGTTTATGGTTTAACATTTAGGGTTTAAGGTTTATGTTAGTGTTTATGGTTTAACATTTAGGGTTTAAGGTTTATGTTAGTGTTTATGGTTTAACATTTAGGGTTTAGGGTTTATGTTTATGATATAGTATTTAGGGTTTTGTGTTTATGGATCAGTGTTTATAGTTTATGGTTATGTTAGTGTTAATGGTTTAACATTTAGGATTTAGGGTTTTGTTTTAGGGTTTAGGGTTTATGTTTATGATATATCATTTAGGGTTTTGTGTTTATGGTCTATGGTTATGTTAGTGTTTAGGTTTATCATATATGGTTTAGGGTTAGTGTTTAGCATTTAGTGTTTAAGGTTAAGTTATGGTTTAGGGTTTAAGCTCTCATTTAGGGTTTATGGTTTATGTTAGTGTTTAATGTTTAGGGTTTGTTGCTAGTGTTTAATGTTTATGTTAATATTTAGGGTTTAGGGTTTGTATTAGTGTTTAGTGTTTATGTTAACATTTAAGGTTTAGGTGTTAAGGTTAGGGTTTTTAATGTTTAGGGTTTAACATTTATTGCTTATTGTTTGGGGTTTAGGGTTTAGGACTTAAAGTTTAGGATTTAATGTTTATGGTTTATGGTTTAAGTGCTCATTTAGGGTTTAATGTTTAGGGTTTCTTGTTAGTGTTTAGTGATTATGTTAATATTTAGGGTTTAGGGTTAGTGTTAGTGTTTAGTGTTTATGTTATGATTTAGGGTTTAAGGGTTTGTGTTTAGGGTTTATGGTTTAGGATTTAGTATTTAAAGTTTATGGTTTAAGGTTTAGGGCTTAGTTTTATGTTAGTATTTAGGGTTTATGTTTTAAGGTTCATGGTTTAGGTTAGTATTTGTAGAGAGAATGAGAGGAAGGAAAGCGACTTACCGAAAATCAATGGGTAAGTCGTTTTACACTGAAACAAGGTCTGTTTTCCATTGACTGTAGTTGGTTTTCCTTTGACTTTTTCATTTTCCATGAACCAAACAGCGAAAAGTTATGAAAATATTTTTAGGAAAACCAATTACAGTGAAACAAACAGACCCTTAATGTACTTTATATTATTCTTCCTAATATTTATTAGTAACGTATTATTGGTTGATAATATGTCACCATTTGACATTTGATTTGAATGGAAGAGTTATGAGAGCATAATTAGACAATATGTTTCATTGGTACAACAGGTTTCTAACCTGATATGAAGTTGAAGATGTTAAAGAGAAACATGGAAGGGCGAAGGAGCAATAAAACAAAGAAGCCGTCGGTGATCCGTCCCGTCCCCATGCAACAGAAGAGAGCGAGCAACCGCAAAAAGGCACGCCTCTTCCCCGCACGTGGGTCAAGTGTCGTTGATTCCATGCCCCCATCAACATAATTATGCCAGCTACCTAACCTCCCTTTCAATCCTTAGCTGGAACCCTTATCCAACATGTAATTAATTAAATACAAACTAATTATTTTAAAATAAGTTTATGCTAAAACTCATACAACATTGGATCCTTTTAAGATTATGTATACCAAACTTATAATTATTGATGGATATATTGGATTTTGAATTCTTTTTCTTCGGTCAAATTGGTTATTTTCAATCCTATGCATTGCATTACTGAAAGTTTAAAATGGTGTAAACTTCTCAACGTAATGATTAAAAAAATAAACATTACTTTGGACAAAAATGAATTAAATAAAATTAATAATCAATTATCAATTGATATAACGAGACGATGTTCTAAATTTTTTAAATAAAATTAAAAAGTTCAAATTTATCAGTAAATAAAATGAACTTAAAATTATTTTATATTATATTTTTGTAATGCTCTATCTTGATCAATACTCAATAGACTAATAAATTAAATATAAATTGTTATAAAAATAAAATAAAAAGAACTTGAGGGAAGAAAAATAGTTGGATAGGGAGAGAACACGATGGACCACTTCACGCGTTCCAAGCACGAGCAGAGGTGGGACGCGTTGAAGAGATATCGGTCCCCCCATCTGTTGGACTCCGCCACCGCAATTAAGGTGGTCTATTTCACTTATTTTTTTATTTATAAAAATATCGATAGATAATATCAAGGGTAAACTATTAAAATGGGCACTTATGTTTAGTAAGTTTACACTAATGGTCACCGAGTTTAAAAAACGTTTAACGGTAAAATAGTACGAGCAATCATAAATTTACACAACGGAAACGTAAGTGACCATAACGTTCATTTTTTTAAAATCGGCGACCAAAAGTATCCACCTGCTAAATGTAAGTGATTATTTCAGTGTTTACCTTATTTTTTTACCCCTGTCCAATAAGCTTTCTATTAATGTTAAACGGTAAGAAACGTTTGAGTGACAATAAGTTTACATAACGAAAACATAAGTGATCATAACGTTTAATTTTTTAAATCGGTGACCAAAAGTGTACATTTACTAGACGTAAGTGACAATTTCAATAATTAATTACCGTAAGATCAATGATAAGTTTATTTAATAGAACGAGGAATTAAATTTTTTAAATAATAGATAAAATTTGAATTATTATATTATGAGTAAAATAAATTGGACTAAAAAATCATTACATAACAAATCTCTTATTTGTACCGTACTTACTAATGGATCAATAAATTAAATATCAGTAATCAGCAAAATAATATTACAGAACCTAATAAGTGGTCCAAGTAAAAATATGGATGATATTCATTCGAGAGACTTAGATTTAATCACAAAATCTGTAAGGTGTTTGCTTTATCAATGAGTTAAAGAATAACTATAAACAGGTGCTACTTGTAATCAGCTTTAAATTATTAAAAAATTAAAATAATACAACAAATAATACAGATTTCTCTGTTGCACGTGTGAAGTGGAGTGGACCAAAAAGAAGTTGCCGTCCGAACGGGGTTCCAATGGGTCCCACTCCTACCATCTAAGATCGTAATTTGTCCACAATTGTACTAGTTCAAAGTTCAAACGCATGATCACGTCTGTAACTTGCATCCAAATTAAATTAATTTTAAAACAAATTTGAATTTGCATTTATAGATAATATTTACATATAATAAAAGGATTAATATCCTATACACTGGCGGTGGAAACTTAAAGTTTCCACAAGCGCCTTAGTTTTAGGGTTTAGAGTGTTAGTTTAGGGTATAGGGTTTATGGGTATAGGGTTTAGGGGTTTAGGTGTAGGGGTTTAGAATTTAGGGATAGTTGTTTCAATTTAAGGTTTAGGGTTATAATTTAGGGTTTATAGGTTAGGGTTTAGTTTTTAGGGTAATATAGTGAGGATTTAGGTTTTAACCTATAAACCCTAAATTATAACCCTAAACCTTAAATTGAAACAACTATCCCTAAATTCTAACCCTTCACGCCTAAACCCCTAAACCCTAAACCCTAAACTAACTACCTATACCCTAGAATTAAGGCGCTTATGGAAACTTTCAGTTTCCACCGCCTGTGTATAGAAAATTTATCCATAATAAAATTGATATTTTTCTATTTCTCAATTCACTCGACCGCAGATTTTTCGAGAGAAAATGTTAGATCAATTTTTAAATATTTTGATGTGATCGTATAGTAATATTTATTGATATTTTTTTAGCCTTTTGATAAATACACATGTGCTTGAACTTAAGTCTCTTGGATGAATATCATCATTTTTATCACTTGAGTCGTTTGTTGGGTTCAAAATGTTGATCAATTTAAATAAAGTTTATATCACAAAATAAGTATCTACATATACTAATTTTTTCATTTAAGTATATAAAGTATTTTTTTGTCAAAATATTATTTTTTTTATCAAAAGGAAATTTTTTATAACTAAGGCAAATTTACATGGAATGAAGCAGAACAGAAAAAGGCTTGTGGCCTCTAAGACCAGTCCTAACAACCAAATCAGCTGCTTGATTACAACAACGCGGGACAAAGGAAAAAACAACGGACGTAAACCTCCGCGTCAGCAGGCGAATATCCTCCTCAATGGCGGATGAAGACCAGTCACATGTGCATCCCGTCTTGATGCTTTCAATAACGGCCTGACAGTCAGATTCTATAATGACCTTGGAAAAGCCCGAAAGGTGGGCAAGAGATAACCCGAATCGAATCGCAGCCATTTCCGTTGCATGGACGGATGGGGCGAGAAGAGGGGTTGAATCCCAAAGGATAACAGTACCCTCGCAATTACGGGCAACAGTAGCGAGTGTGGCTTTACCAAAACTGCCCTCAAAGGTTGCATCACAATTGAACTTAATGACTCCTTCTGGTGCTGAAGGGTCGAAACATGAAAAAAATTCGTATTTTTATCCCTCAGGTTGAGCCAGTTGACCCTAGAGCGTTGATGCCAATACCTCTCTTCACTTTCCCAATCCTTGTCAAGCTCTTTTTTAATGGTTTCCACCTCACGAAGTTCTTCGTCGCTTAATCTTTTGTCCTGAAAAGATTTCAGCTGAGCTATCAACGTTTCTTTTTTCCGGGCTTTTGCGCGGAACTTTGCCTTGCTCCACTTGATAAGAGACAACCTTGTTCTCTTTATCTTTCGGCCAAAACGAAGGGACCTACGCGCATTAGAAACCGATGACCATCCCCTTCTGACTGATTCAGAGCAATCCTTCTCAAGGAGCCATTTAGATTCAAATTTGAATTCTTTCTTGTACTTTCTCGATTGACCCTTAGGGAGAAGAACAACAGGAGCATGGTCCGAGGCCACGACCAAATCCATAAGCCCTATTGCTTTAAGGAAAGCGAGATTCCAGTCTGTTGAGCACATGATACTGTCAAGTTTTTCAAGGATGGAATCCTCTCCGCTCTGTTGATTATTCCAAGTAAAGGATCCCCCTTTATTGGGATTTCCATTAACTCGTTAGAGTTGACAAACTCCTAGAAACAATTGGCATCTGACGGGTTAAAAGGCAGTCCTCCAAGTTTTTCTTGCTGGCTTGTAACAATATTAGTGTCTCCAATAATCATCCATTTCTCCCTAGTTGGTGACCCCAGGAGAGATAGGTTCTTCCAGAAAGTATTTTTCTCTTCCCGGTAAGGAGGGCCATAGATAAACGTGGCGAACCACTCCGTTCCTCCATTAAAAGAAACTTTTGTGTCAATAAAGAATTTCTCTGTTTTCAGAATGGTGACAAGAGTGTCAGAGTTCCACCAGAGGGTGAGGCCGCCAGCAGTTCCATCCGGCTCCTGATAACAGGCTTCATCCATTTTCATTCTCACTTGAATTTTTTCAAGATAGCCCTTCTTCTTTTTCGTCTCACTTAAGAAGACAATTGATGGTTTGAACTTGTTTATGGAGCTTCGGAGAGCTCTGACGGTCCCTTTGCTTCCAAGCCCTCTCACGTTCCATGAAAGTATTACCATGTCACTAACTTAGGAAAAAAACCACTCCAAGAGTTCACTAGATACACTCAGAGGTACAAGTGGAAAGGGAGTAAGCTCATAGCAAGGAAACTTCAATAACCCAAAAGCTTAACAGTGACGGATGGGCAATCAGACCCGTTTCAAGAGACAAAAACAGTTGAAAACAAACCAAACTCCCTCACGCCGAAGGTCGAAAAAATAGATTACCACAGCAACACAAACAGCTCATAGACAACTCCAAGCACAGACAACACCAAGCACAATTCAATTTACCACACCATCAAGATAAGGATCACACCGGAGAGGCAATATTAAACAATAAGGAGAATATTCAAACAAGGAACATGGATGAGAAACAAGAGGCAGGATGTGGCGCAGGGTAGGGAAAGACTAGAGATAGCGGGATTTCGCCAGTAAGGGGAAGGAAATTAAACCAATTACCTAAGAGAAAAAGTCACCGGTGGCCAACAGGAGGGACTCAAGCCAGTACTTCGAGGGAGATGGTGTGGAGACCTTGACCAGTACCGCCGTCCCGCAGCTCCATTAAAAACGCTGTAAGGAATCGACCACGGAGACCAAAGCAGCCAGCGAGGCTCCGGCAACAAAACCCGTCCCTTTCTCAAATCTCCATAGCTCCCAAAGCAATCCACCAGTCGGCGTCGACTCTAAACAACTGGCGCTCTGATGGTCCACCGACGAGGACAAGAAACTCGTGCAAGGACCAAGCAACAACACTGGAGATGGAAGAACAAACTGTCGTCTGAGGCTCCGGTAGCTTAGGGTGGAAGAGAGAATTATGGGCGCGTGTGATAGCGTGTAGATCCATGTTTTTCGTCAAAATATGTAGCTAAAGTATAAAACCTTTTTCATCTAAGTACTTAAAGTATTTTTCCGTCAACTTTAAATATATTTTTTGGTATAAATAAGTACCTAAAGTATTTTTTAATCAATTTCACATGTTAACTTTTAGGGATATATATATATATACACACACTTTAGGTACCTATTTTAGTGAAAATATACTTTAAGTACTTGTTTTAATAAAAAATAATGTGGGTACTTAAATGGAAAATGTAATATACTTTAAATACTTATTTGTGATATATGTCTTTAAATAAAAAAATAGATTGAGGCTTGTAGATAATAACAATATATTTATTTTTCGATGTAAAATAATTATTTTCTTTAAATATTGTAAATTTTATATTTATTAGAAGTGTTGGGAAACGTCGATACACTCAATGGCACATCGAAAAAATTATCAGGCGATTACCTCCAGAGATCCATGTACGAGGAATGAATTCGGGGTGAAAAAGATGAAATGTTACCTTAATAAATCTGGAAATTCGCATGGAGTATAGGAGAATCCAAATCGAATTCGAGTCGTCACAATCGCGTTCCAACCTCTACATATTCCACCCGAACGAAACGAACAATATTTTCTCTTCTCTAACTGTTAGAGAAGTTTTCCGAATAGTTTATGTTTGGTTGCTAGACCTCATACCTTTATATAGTATTTAAAAACCTAATTTTAATTAAATTCTGATTCCTTTAAATATACATTATATTTATTTGAATATAATTAAATATGTAGAATCTGATTCTACTTCTATCATGTTTCTTTAGGGATATATATTTTAATAGTATCTTATAATTACATTAATTATCTAGTATTAAAATATATAAACGAGATTATCTATAATTACAATAACCATGATAATTTTGGTTCTTACTTATTTCGTGCACAACAAGTTTGTACACATGCTATCTAGTCGATATTTGTTCGTTTCAATCATAGGGTGTGACCCATGTAGGTTCATGTAACGTTATCAGTAATATCTAGAACAATTCTAGTATTACAAACAATCATTTAGCAATACATCATTGCTACCTAAGTTACATGAAGTGGTGGTTCGACTTAACCTTCTTTTGTGATTAACTTATTTTATGTATTACATCCTTTTGTCATCGTATCTTTTTTTTTTGCTCGGCTAAAGATATGATTTTATTAGGAGAATCATACATAGCCACCAAGAACATATGTCTCATTAAAAACCTCTCTAATCCTAAATGGAGGAAAATAGTACTTATGTAAGTGAAAAAAATAAGAGACAAACCCCAAAACAAGTCTGCCAACAAAGGAACAAATACACCAAAACAATGTTAGACGCCTAAAAGACATGCTATTACAAAGAAAAATTCATCATCAAAGTCCAGGAAAATCCATTCTCGGATACCAGCACCTAATCCTCCACCACATAAACAGAACACCAAACAGACCCACTCCACTCATCGAAACCATATAAATCGATCAACGCCACCTATCACAAGGGCATCGACGAATATTACCGCAACACCATCTGGTCTCCCCACTGAGTGTGTAAATTCGAAAGCAATGTTTTCTGTATACCACAGTCCGCTAACAATAACAAAATCACCAAACATTGCAACGCCTTTCTTTTCGAATCCGACCCTAATCCCCTTGTATCCCACTACAACACCCGCATCCCTCGATGTTATTGCCTCCTCCCTCGCTTCTCAATTAATCGCGCGATATCTTTTACAATCTTCTATTCGTTCCTCACGGTTTAACATCCAATATATTTCCCCAACACCAATGTCTCCCTCGCCTCCCGTAATATTACACACTTTCTATTCAAGAATTCAGAATCAGATAGCGAGCCGTTTGCAATTGTACTAGTCTGGGGATTCTTACGCGGTCTCCCCCTTCCTTTTATTCCCTAACTTTTCCTCTACTTCCAGCCTAGCTTTCGATCCAAGAAACTGAGTACAATCTCAGAAAGTTGCCTCACACACTTATGTTCGCCTTTATCTTCCACCATCGTAGCTTTTCCAGCCTTAGGTAATTCTATTCTCGGCCCATGCTCAACAATATTCGACCTATCGTCAACATTAATCAATTCACAGTTAAGATTAATTTCACCTTGTTGCGACTCGACGCTAATTGCCACCATAATATCGACGTGATTCTTCCCCTCCATCGACCACTCAACCATTCCAATTTCCTCATCGACCATCCAACTCAAATGTTTAGACGTTGTATCCAAGACCCTTAGGTCCTCCCTAAAATTTCTGTCCCAAATCTTTGTTAGGTGGTCAGGTCTTGGTTCTTTTTTTTGACTCCGATTCAGGGACGACTGTTCCATCCACAGACCTACTCAAAGACCCCACTTTGGCAGCACTTTGAAACTCCTCCTAATTAGCACTGCTACGGAAAAATTCACTCTCACTTCCTCACTACTCATATCCTCCTCAATACCACAGCTACAATCACACTTTGGCCCAATCGCTTCTTCAATCTCTACCACTCGAATTTAAAACGTATTATCCTCTACATGTAGCTCCAATAATTCATTAATCTTATATATCCAATCTGTTTCAATTTGGTATCGACATCTCTCAAAAGTAGATGGTGATGTTGTTTCCAAATCAATTTGTACCAAATCACCCCATATCGCAGCAATGTTTCAAAACATCTCTTCCAACCAGGAATGGATTGGAATGCCACTCACCGATAGACATAGTCTTCGATTAAGCATTCGTAATGTTGGCGACCATTCCATCACATTCTCGAGCCATTGATCAAAATATAGTTCCTCCATAAGTTTCTTCCGAACAACACTATCCTCAAACATGAGCAAAACTAAGAAGCTCGCGGCACGCATCACCGAACAACCCTCAATATTTAATTTCTGAAATTCTTGTGCCAAATCCTTAATACTATAGGGTTGTTTACAAAAACCTGTTGCGCACGCTTGTAGGATTTCCCATTTGTCCTTATCCACCCCACCCACAATCGATCTAGACTCAACCTACGGTTCCTTCATCTTTTGGTTCTCAATCTGTGTCTTTATATGCTCTTTTCACCTATGAGTCAATGATTTCGACTTGTGAGTCCTTATTTTTTGTTTCAATGTTTTCAATGTCCCTTAATAACGTCTGGGATCTAATTGATTTTGTGAATGATGTGTCCCTTGATTATGTGGTTTTGGTTTCCCATGATTACACCTGGGATCAAATTTAGAATGTCGCTGATAATTTGATCGCTTCTTTCTCCAATACGAATCCCGCGTATCTCGTAAAGCCATATGTACCCTCACCCTCGATCTATACAGTCGAAATCTATCAAATCTTTCAATCACCCTCTCGGCATCAGCAACATTTGTTTCCATTCGTACAAACCCAAATTAAGAACCATCTTTTTCCCTTTTCTGTGGTACAAAAACATCAACGATGATCCCATGTCTGTCAAAAAATTTGCCATATTCCTTGCCAATGAAGTTGCATCGGCAGATTTGCTACAAACAGAGTCCAACAATGTTGTATGTATGATCGTCCTCCTTGTGATCTCCAATGATCTCTCTTTGATCGCCATTGAACACCATTGATGTTCTTTTTAATATATTCATATGTACATATATCAATTAAAAGAGAGAAAATGGCAATGTTTTGTATGACGATGCATTTTTTTTGCTTTTATCATGTGCTCAACTTTGAAATTAGAAGTAACAAATTTGGATCAAACATTTCCAGAAAGAAAAGGGCAAAAATCAAACTTCCAAACAAATATGAATTTTTATCCTCATATCTAGATCGGACACAAGTCATGGATTATTCACACTTGTATAGTCCATCTAATATTTCCTGATATTTTACGTAGACTATTATAAATGAATAACTATGATATCTCATATCAATTTATTCGAGCATGGCATGCATTTTCTAGTCTCACTCAAACAAGCAAGCAAACTCTTTTTCACGTTTCTTTTCTTTTATTATTTTTTTTAAAGAAACTTTATTTCTTTTTACCTTTTAAAAAAAGCCAAGACTCATTTTTCCATTTTTTACCTTTTTCATTTTTTTCATTTTTTTTACCCTTTATATTTTCTCTTTTCAAAAGAATTCCACTCTTTAAAAAAAAAGTCATTTTTATTTTTTTCATTTTTCAAAATTTTCTTTCAAAAACGACCCTTTTAAAAAAAATTATTTTTCCTAAAGAACCCTTTTAAGTTTTTTTTTCAAAAATTTATTTTTAACCTAGACCCTAAACTTTTATTTAAAATATTTTCTTTTTTCCTTGAAAACTTATTATTTTTCTTTTTTTCCTACAAAAAACATCTTTATTATTTTTCTCTTTTAAAAACACTTTGCCCATCTACGTTTAAAAACTAAATTTCATATAAAAATATATATATATATTTTTAAAAATCAAGCCCCTTTATTATTTTTACCCATGCATTATTATTTTTTCCTAACTAAATCTCTAACTTTAAGTTTTTCAATTTAACCACATTTATTCATTTTTTATTCTTGCATTTTTAATTAAAACGCTTTTAAAAATTATTTCTTCATTCATAAAGATCTAAACAATTCTAACAATATTTTTAAGCATGCAATTTTTTAAAGATCAAACTAAAAAACGAAACGGAAATTTAAAACAAAAATGCTACCGGAATCGTGAACGATTTTTCGACTTTGAGAAAAGAACCTAAAAGTCACAAACAACACAAACAAAAACACCAAAAATTCATCCAAGAACAAACATAAAAATCAACATAAAAATAAACGAAAAGAAAGATAGAAATTTTACCGAGAAAACAACAAACGAAGAACTCGAATCTGGGCTTCTCGAAATGCTCCAAACCGCCTTCGGAAAATTGCTCCCAAATTCGAACTTCTACTCGAAAAATTTTCAGGAAACTCTTGAAAAATTCAGGGAATTTTTCGGATTTTTCTAAGCTTTTTCTAGTGGTTTTTCTCTTCAATTTTGTGTGTGATGAACAAGTAAAAAGGGGGTATTTATACTAATCTTGAGCTTGAAAATCAAGCTAGAATCCGTGTTTAAATCCCCAATTTGAAGTCAAAATCAGACCAAGAACTTGATTCTCGGTAAAACCCATCAATCCTCATCCGATTTGGTCCAATATCGGAGCTGAATTTTCTCCTTGATTCGAGCCTAGGATTTGACCTCTTGTCTCGGTATTTTTTAGATTCCGAAAAGCTCAGGCGGCGGCGGCGAGCGGGATTGGTGGCATTGAGTCGGCGGCGGCGAGGCGGACCGGACAGTACCAACGGCGTCGGTGGCCGTGGCCTGTAGGTGCCGGTCGGCCACCATGAATCGCGCGACAAGAGTTTGGTTGGGGAACCAGCCTGCGCATGTGCGGCCCACGCGCTGGCCTGCGCTGGTTCCCCTTTTTATTTTTTTCTTTCTTTTTTGACTTTTTTGCTGTTTTTTATATCACATTTATTATTATTTCACCTTACTTTATTTTCCTTTTTTCCATAATTATTTTACACCATGATTATTATTATTTTTTCTTTTTTCTTTTTTTTTCACTTTTTTCCCTTTGAAAAAGTGACCTTAAAAATGGGCCTTGTTCTTTTTTTTTTATTTTAAAATAAACTTTTCAAGTATAAGTCTTTGTTTATTTAAAAAATGGGCCTTTAAAAGAAATTTTCTCTTTTCTTTTTTTTTCTTATATTTTATATATATATATATATATATATATATATATATATATATATTTTTATTATTAAAAACTAAGGTGAAAATTTAGTGACAACAGTTTGGACTAAAAAAAGATAGGGCTAAAATGACCAAAATGTGAAACGTTGTGGGCTATTTTTGACCTTTTACCTGTTTAATATATATGTTTAATTATTTTTGTTGAAGGATTTAGAGTGTATTTTCTCGGTTTCTCATTTATCATGTAAATTTTTTTTTGTATTTATTTAATTTTAATTAGTTAATTTTTAATAGTTAATGTTGTTATATGTAGTTTTTTGTATTTACAAATTTAATAAGGAATTTTTCATGTATGTTTATGACTGTCTTTTTCAATATGTAGATAGAATGAGCTCATCAACAGATTGTGACATTGAAAATCTAGTTGATCGTCGGGGCGAAATACTTGATAATTTTAGTGAGAATGAAAAAAATATTGTGCATATTACAAAACATGATGACGTTCATTTACTCGATGCTGATGATGTTAAAGTTGTTAGGACAATTGCGACTAAGGGTAATGGTTTGGATGTTGATGATGATTTTTGGGCCACAATTGTCACTAGATTTGGGTTGGGAAATGATTAGCATGTTTGGGGTTTTGTTCAAACAGAGCCCATTGTAGAAGATGTTTGGGAAAATGTTGTTGGTAGATGAGCCACATATTTGATGTTATCTTGAACCAGAGCCCAATCAACCGGAGGGCATTTATCCGACTTATGAACCTCCAGCTCACATGTATGAGGTGGACTATGCTGCAATGTGAGATCTGGAACATGAAACCTGCATATTTGCTTCTTCATCAGCTTTCAACTACGGAAAATTGAAACTCAAGGCTTTATTCGAAATAAAAAAAAAAGATGCCCAGTTGGCAGTTAAGGAGTACTGCATCAAACGCCATATGAAATTTTCTGTTGCTGAGTTTGATAAGTATACCTATTACTAAGGGTGGGCAAAAAACTCGATTACCCAGTCCCGATCCCGGACCTAGTGATTTTTTACCCAGAATTAATTTCGGTAGGACCGAGACTGGATCCAAAATTTAGGTCCCGGTTGCAACCGGACCCGAGACTGGATCTTGATTTTTTGGACCCGGTATCCGGTGGGTACCCAATAGGACCAACATCAGTACCATGTATTTGGTAGTGGTCTGGTACGATTGGCGTTAAAGAGGTTGGAAACAACTAAATGTGCTCCTTTATTTCTCTTTATGTATGAATATTATGAGTATGACTCGTTTTAAGACTTCAACCTTTAAGCCTACAATATTCTGAATGTTTTATTTAATATTATTATTGATGGTTGAAATTTTTTCTCATGTTGCTCAAATTTTATTAATAATAAACTAATTGATCGAGTACCCTGTATTGGTACCGGTTCCCACTAGTACCGGGACCGATTCCTAAAATCTTAGACCTGGTCTAACTGGGACCGGAACTGGTTCTAGTTTTCATGAACTGGTGGTTACTGGGATCGGGACCAATTTTAGATAAATTGGTCGGGTACCCGATCTTGCCCACCCTACCTATTACGTAAGGTGTATTAATTAAAGATTTGTATGTGTGAGAAAAACAACAATACTCTTACAACAATATTTATTATAATAAATATTTTACTCAGGATGAAATAGTACCACTTGCTTTGTTAAAAATCACTAATCTTAATCGGAGGAAAAGAGTACATATGGTAATTATTATTATTATTATTATGATAAAAAAATTAATTTCAAACTGAGTTGACATTCGATTAACTTATGAAATTAAATTCAACTAGAATTATACACATTAGAATAAATTCAAAATTATTTGAAATTGAAAATCGATTAAATTTTAGTTTGATTGCTACATTTGCTACTACAACCATTTAGAGGATGTAGTTGAAACATATTTAAACAAACATTTTTCTCAATCTATTCAATTAGGGGTTTAAAATTCTTAGTAAATGCAATACAAAAACATATGCATAAAAATTAATTCAAATATTTTAAAAAAAAAACTTTAGTTGTATTATACATTTTTACGAAGGAGATTAATTTTTCACGATGTTCGGTTCTGATTTGCAGATTGTCAGTGGTCTTTAGTAGTAAATGTAATTTTTTTAAAAGGAGATACATTTTTTACGACGTTCGGATCTGATTTTTGGATTGTTAGTGGTTTTTAGTAGTTTGATTCCCTTCCGTGGTTCGTTTGTTGATGCAATCAAATTTGTTTTACGAAGCAGCCTCCAAGACCTACTTCAATCCTAAAGCGTGTAGGTGGATTGAGACAATGAGTCTTGCTCTCTTTCTATTTCTCTAGTATTTCATCTTTATTACTGTTTTGCAGCCTACTGGAAGTGTTTTGCTGGTCTGATGTTTCGTTTTTTAATTTTCTTTTTCAATTTAAATTTATTGTGTTTTTACTTTTTCTGTTACAATTTCATTTCTTTTGAACTATTTTTCTATTTTAGTTTCTAATAAAATTCAACCAGCATATTATTAAAAAAAAACCTTTAGTCATACGGGTGAGACCTAACATCAAACCTAACATCAAATTGTATGGAAATAATTATGTGCAGAGAAAAAATTAAGCAAATAGTGGTAAGGGGTAAATTGCAAAGAAATGAGCATTGTTACCATTGTCAATAATGGAGGCATAACCATTTCTAGGGGCCCAGCGTAGCAGAAAATGACTGTGTCCGTCCCATTACAAGTGTAATGCAACCAAATTCAGTCATGGAAACAGTTTGGGTAACCAAGCTTTGACTGCTGAATTCGACTTCTTCTCTCTAATTTAATTTAACTTTGATTGTTCCAACTTATTAACTCAGCCAATATTGCTATATCTTAATAACAGAAAACATGTTATCAATACTAGCCTGTTATCAAAAACTCTGGCTATTTCCTCTTTCTCACAAACCAGGAATTAAAAACAGAAAACATGTCATAAAAAACCAACCCTCCATGTGACAGGGCAGGGCAGTTTCATGTTTTTACCTCTGTTTCTCGACCTTGATTAGCCTGTTATCAATACTAGTGCTATTTTTCGAGGTTATATCACTTTCTACACTAGAATTAGACTAGTTCAATTCAAACAAGTGTGAAAGCAAAAGAGAAACAGCGAGACATAGGAAGAATCTAAGGAAGCAACGTTGCAAAAAGTGTAAAACTTTCCAACTTCAACTATAAAGAAAAGCAATATCCTCGTGAAAGATAGAGAAGAAAGTTGTCTCCTCCGTGTCTTTCTTGGGACTTCACACATATCTTCTTCTTCTTCTAGGTTGAAACTTTAAACGAAAAGCTAACATCTTTGCAAGAGAAGATAAGGTTGGAGATCGGTGAAGATGACGGGGGGATCAGGGAGATTACCCACATGGAAAGAAAGGGAGAACAACAAGAGGAGAGAACGGAGAAGAAGAGCCATAGCTGCAAAGATATACTCCGGCCTCCGAGCTCAAGCCAACTATACGCTCCCTAAACATTGCGACAACAACGAGGTCTTGAAAGCTCTTTGTGCCGAGGCTGGTTGGATCGTTGAAGAAGATGGCACCACTTATCGCAAGGTTTGTTTCCCTTTCCCCTTCTCCTGTAGATCCTTTCGTTTTTATGTTGAAATTTTACTTTTTGATGCTTGTTCTAAAATGGGTTTCTATTTGATCTTTGATTCAGGGATTCAAGCCACCTCCATTGGAGCTTGGAGCCGGAGGGGGTTCAACCAACATCAGTGCCTGCTCATCTATTCAACCGAGTCCACAGTCTTCGTCTTTCCCAAGCCCCGTGCCTTCCTACCATGCCACTCCCTCCTCCTCCTTATGCCCCACTCCGACTCGTTTTGATGCAAACACCTCGACTCACCTTCTCCCATTCCTCCACAACAATCTCCCTCCTCTTAGAATATCCAACAGCGCTCCGGTAACCCCACCACTTTCTTCCCCTACCAGAGGATCTAAGCGTAAATCTGACTGGGAATCCCTTTGCAAGGACTCTCTAAACTCATTTCGCCACCCACTTTTTGCTACCTCAGCCCCATCGAGCCCCACAAGGCGGTACCACCGCCCACCAGCCACTATACCGGAATGTGACGAGTCCGATGCGTCGACTGTGGACTCTGGTCGTTGGATGAGTTTTCAGGCTGCGGCTCCTCCTTCACCTACTTTTAACCTTGTGAAAAGGGTGGTTCCTCTCCAGGGGAGTGTTGCAGTTGCAGTTGCAGAGATGGGGAGAGGGTCGGAGTTTGAATTTGGGAATTGCAGAGTGACGCCTTGGGAAGGCGAGAGAATACACGAGATCGAAGTGGATGATCTTGAACTTACACTTGGGACTACCAAAACCTGTGTATAAAAAACTTGGATTCACATTCTCCATTGCCCTATCTTTGTTACGTTTGTACAGTTTCAATTTTCTAAGAAGTAACTTAGAGGCCTCAATCTTTATGTCTGCATTTTTGTTTCTCATGAATTTCTGCATTTATCAATATGATTGATAGGATTATATTTTGTCATACACAGAGATTGTGTTGTGTTCATTTTTCTAGTTTTTTTTACTAGAAAACACAAACTCAGAATTTGGAAGGCAGTAAGCCAGTAACTACCACTCCTACTATTCCCGGATTTTATTTTTCTAAATTATTTCGACATTTGTATGATTTAAATGAACTGAAAAAATAGTAGAGGTTAAGTGACAATGTGTGGGAATTGTGGGGGCCATTTCTATGTTTGGTTCAGTGTATTCTGGAAATTTGTGCAGTTCTTGGGGTTCAAACTTCAAAGAGCATCTTTAGAATGAATAAAATAGACCCATTCCCCATGAGGGGATGAGGCGCAAGCCCTTCCATGTGATGTGTATTTTTTCTATATGTAAGCATGTGATGTTAATTCTTTTAGGGAGAAATTCCAATTATATTGTGTTGGATTTTTTTTTAATTTTAAAAATATGGTTCCAATTAAATTATTTCTCACAATATAGTAGTTTACTGTTCAATTCAATAAACAAAGGGAGTTCACCCCGATTTTGAACAGTAATTTGAAAGAAAAAAACGATTATATAGGGACTAAAAATGAGTATATTGGGACTTAAATGAAAAAATTAGGAAAATAATGACTATTTTGTAAAAATCTTAAAATTGAAGGATTTTAAGGCAAATTGCCTAATGATATAGGGTTGTAATATATTCTTACTTGTCCTGTAGGATGGCTGAGCAAGCTCCTCTATTGCGGTTAGAGGATCAACACATTAGTGGTCTGCCAGTTCTTGAGATAGTACAAATGTGTTAATAATTTATTTATAAAAAATTCAATTATGTTAATAATATTTGGTTTATTTATTAATGTGTTAATTATAGGATTTTGAGGATACATTTAAGCATCATCTGACCATGGCCAAAAATCCTTCGGACGATCGAAGCAATGAATGGTTGAAAGCTTTCGATTTTATTATGCGACCTTCATTCGGGGGTACAAGTTGGTACCCGGGTTGATAGCCGCTCTGTTTGAGCGTTGGAGGCCAGAACCCCATACGTTTCATATGTCGTATGAGAAATGCACAATCACACTTGAAGACGTGGCCATGCTTATCGGGCTCCCAGTAAACGGGTCACCATTGATCGGGGAACTATTGACCGGGGACTCGTTGATCGACACGACAAAAGCTACACCTGAAACACTTTGCTCATTTTACCTTGGGAATGTGCCAGATAAATCAAATTTGAAAGGATCTCGTGTGAAATTGAGTTGGTTAAAAATTGAATTTAAACTCGGTTAATATAGCTCGGTTGTTGCGATTATAATGTCAGTCGGGCTTATATTCTGCAACTCATTGGAGGTATACTGATGCCAAATAAATCCGGCAATGTTTTTCATACACGGTATCTACGCTTTTTGAGGTATTTGTGGGAAGATGTTAAATATAGTTGGGGATCAGCCGTATTAGTGTTCTTGTATCGTGAGTTGTGCAAGGGCGCTAAAAATGGTCATAAGGTTTGGGGTATCAGTGGATGTTTGTTGTTGCTGCAAGCATGGACTTGGCAATGATTTCCATTTTGGACACCGATTACGGTGGTAAGGGTGAATCCTCTAAGAGTGCAGCAGCAGGTGTATCTCAAAATCCCGTTGGGAGTAGAAACCCCGAAGGTTGGCCAACCACTTGGGAACAATCAGAAGTGGGCTCGCCGGTTATATGGGAAAAGAAATCGGCTCTTACATATGTACAACTAGAAGTGGGCCCGAGCTTCTCAGATACTCAAGGGTTTGATGATGTTGTTTTATACACACCCGAGTTTATTCCTCAACAACCACCTCTTTACTAGGACTTTTTACAGAGCATGGATTTTCAGGAAATACAAAATTTCCTAAATTCACCAGAGATTATGAGAGGGCAGAGCGGTCACCTTGACATGTTCACAACGCCGCCTCCTATGCCCTTGGTGACTGAGGAGGTTAGCTACGATGAAGAGGATGCTGAAGAGGATCCCGAGGCAGAACAGAGGCCACAACGTAAGAGGATCCCAAAACATACTTACTTTTCGACCATATCCGCTCATTGTCAGAAATTATGTAAGAGGATGTAGAAGAAAAAATGATTTTATGTATTTTTTGTAATACATTAGAAACATTAACTGAAAAACTGGGTTTTGTGTTTCATGAACTGAAAAATCGGGATTTTTCGTTATCCCTTGTATTTGTAAAAGTAGAAACAAAACAAGTCTTTGCAAAAAGCTTTGCAAAATTGCATCGCGTCATGTTTCATGAACTGGAAAATTGGGTTTTGTGTTGCCCACAGTTGATCAATTTTAACGATTCGAGCGTGCTACAATATGTAACGGAGTTTGAAAGAATGATACTTACCCATACTTAAAATCTCATTGCGAAGGTATTGATTTTTGAACTACTCGTAGCTGTTCTTACCGATGTGACAAACACAGTATGTAGGGTATGCGTGCGGAGGTGTCCAACAACTTCCCTCTCGATTAATTGATGCTTTAATACATGTCCCCCGATCAGAGATAATGCAAACTCCATCTTCTCGGACCACATGATCACACAAATTGGTCAAAAAGGAATTCCAAGCTTCCGCAGTCTCCCCTTCAACAATTGCGAATGCAATCAGAATGACATTGCTCTCACCATTTTGCGCAACGACAATCAATAATATATGAGAGTATCTCCTATACAACCACGTGCCATCGACTTGGATCATATGTTTACAATATGGAAAGCCTTCAATGCATGGCTTGAACGCCCAAAATAGTCGATAGAAAAATTTTGTACCTTCAACCAGTTGGCCTTGTCGGTTGTATGCATCCTTTGTTTCATACCTCACGATGGTGCCTGGGATAAAACAGGTTATTGCTACCAATAAAGTCGGTAGCTCATTGTACGACTTATCGTAATCACCGTACACCAAATGCAATGCCTTCTCCCTTGCAAGCCACCCCTTCTTGTATTTTATTTGATATTCAAATTGTTGCGCAATGGTTGCCTAAATTGCTGAAACAGAAACCCTTGGATTCGCTTCGACCAACTTCATCACATGATGGCTTATTACATTCGAGTCCAATTTCGTGTGGTCCTGGTCGATGGATGTTCGTAAACACGTGAGATCATCGTTGTACTTTGTGACCTCCCAACGATCTATCTTCTTATCATACGACACTCGAATCTTCCAATTGCACTCGTGTCTATATTTCATACACTTCGCAAAGAAAATCCTCGGGGTGGATTCTGCAACCACGTAGTCCACATGATGCATGATGTTATACTCTTTTATTGTCAATATAGCTTCATTTTTTTCATAAAACCGAAGCCCAAAAATAATTCACCATGCTAACACGAAGTTAATTGGGGCATATCTGGGAATTACGGTGCCCTTATCGCATCAAAATCCACCGAGTTCATGTGAGAAGGAGGTCCATAGAATGTAATGTCGCCCCCGGTCGGAACAAATTCTCCAACACCGAAATTAGGGGCTTCACCAAAGTCATCGGGGAACAAATCAAGATCCTCAATATCTTCATCTTCGTTGGAATCTTCAAGTGATTCTCCACATCGACCTCATAGGTTCTGAACATTAGCATCAACAGTTGGTCCGTATGATGTTGCATATGTCGACGACCCACCTTGATGAAATCCACTACATGTCCCATCTGCCAACATTGCGACAAAACTGCCTCCGGACATATCAAACTCGTTACCGAAATTCATTGGACTAGATTCCCCAACAACTTTTCAGGATGGGTAGGGAATATCACACACCTCAGCAAATAACTCGACATTTCGAATATCCATAGAGTCATGCTATGCGATCATTATTCCCACATCTGTATCATCTTCGAGAGCTATTGCAGAATATCTGACTGGATTGTGACATGTCAGCGACCGATAACGCAAACCATGAATCTGATCTCCAATTTTCTCCGATATCTTCTCCTTAAATACTCGAAGAGAAATTTATTTTTTAAATCTCATCTTCGTTGGGCTTTCAGATTCAAATACAATACCGACATCAGTTTTTACCATTTGTCCATTGTAATGGACAATCGCCACAAAGATGTTGTTGCTCATTTTCTCTGTATGTTCGAAAAAATATATTTTTAATAATAAAATAATACACAATAATTTTAGAACATACTATTTATTTACAGAAGTATTTCAAATATATATTTGAATATACTTTAAAAAACTATACTAATTTCTCAAAAATACTAATTACGATTTTTTCTCACCACTATAATCCTAAACAAAAATAAAACTTTCATCGTTCTAACATAACAATTAAATTTCAAACAACATCAAAGTTATACGGATAAAAAATCAAAATTTCAAATCGACTTACAATATTTTCCCCACAACTTTCTTCTTTTGCTTCTTCTTCTTCTCTCTCTTTACTCAATTTTTTTCTAACAAATTACCTTCAACATCAACATAACCTATTTAAAAAAAACAACTCCAATTTTTTTCCCTTACATACCCCTACACAAAATTTAATATTCACTAATAGGTTTCAAAACAGAAAATTACACTACCCCTATATAATTTAAAACTAATATAACAATAAAAAAAATTACCTTACCACCCTACATCTACACCTACATCACTACTTCATCACATCACTGCAACCCTATATCAATTCAAAAAAAATTCTTCTCACCCATCCAATCAGATATTAATTAAAAAAACCTAACCTATTTAACCCTAACAACTAAATCCACCCACTCTACCATTTTATCCAATTAGATAACAAATTTTGTTTACCTCCCCGAGGCATGCATGGCTGGTGCATGCATGCCACCCCTGCCACCCTGCTCGACTGCACCTGCACCCCTCGGAGCCCCCATTGTAACACCCTAATTTTGGGCATGGAAGTTTAGGGTCTGAACCGGATCGGTTTAAATTAGGATTCGAATATAAAAGGTGATTTTAGGGAAAACCTAGTTCGGGATGCATTAAAAATATGGAAAAATATCTAAAAACCCTCTTTTATTATATATAAGAGAGTGGTGAAATCAATTTTACAAAATGGGGTTTGGAAATATGACATTTCAAGTTAGTGACTAAAATGTAATTTTTGAAAAGTTGGTGACTGTTTTAAAAGGATTGAAACTTTGAATCTTTAAGGAGCTAATTTACCCAAGGAAGAGTTTCTCCAGATTTTTCTTAAATTTTAAAGACTCGTTTAATGTTATTAAATAAAAAAAAGAGGGAAATAGATATTTTAGTTATGACTAACTTTTGCCAAAATTTTCCCATTTCATTTTCTCTCAATTTTCCCTCAGCCAAACACATTTCCACAGCCACTTTTCCTTTGATTTTTACACCTAAAGTTGGGATTTCAATCTCTAAATGATTTCTAATCATTTCTACACCAAATCCTCATCATTTACTTATTGAATTTTCAAGAATTTTGGCTCTAAACAAGGAGAAATCCACATTTAGAGGTATGAACATCCTTCTCCTCTAAATACTCAGTTCTGTACTGAAATTCCCAAGTTCTCAATCCTTAAATTGAGTTTTATTAAAGGTTTTGATGTTGTGATCTTGATTTTGGCTTAAAATGCAAGATTTGGATTTAATTTTGATGAAATTCGTATTAAATGATTGGGCTCTGTTTTGAGATGTCTTTTTGATGTATTTTGGATGTCTAAATGTTGTGTAATTGAGGTTTAATCAATGCAATCCCGAATAGGTTGATTTTCCTAAGTTTTTACTTGAGTTAATGGTGGTTTTTGGGGTGATTTTGATGTTCTGCTATAGCTGGAGGTATAAGGACGTGATTAGGTCCTTTTTGGATGTTAATTGATGTCTAAGAATGATTGGAATTGATGGATCTTGGCTGGGTAATGTTGTAGAGGTGTTTGGATGTGATTTCGGTTGTGTTTGGTAGCCGAAATGTGAGTTTTGATGAGAGCAGCGAGTTTAGGCGTTTTGGCTGAAGATTTTAATGCATGATGATGCATTAATCCTCTGCTTTGATGTGTTTAAAACATGGGAGACATCTTCGGATCCTTGTGGTGTTGATCCGGAGGCTTGATCGGCGTTTCGGCAAGCTTGCGAAACGGAATTGGTGAGTGAAGTTTGGTTTTCAGCTTTGAAACCAATGTTTGAAGGTTATGGGAGCTTAGTTTAAGTCTAAACAACTTAGCTAAGCTCAAGAGTAAGTTTTAGGAGAAACTCTCTTTTTGAAGAACCATGAGATGGTTGAATGCAATGTGTTTATTTTGCATGTTTAAATTCTGTTTTGAAAGCATATTTTAGCATGTTTAATGTTGGTTTTGTAAGCCATGTGTTGAAGGATGCTCAAGGTAAGAGATCCTTGATTTAAACATTGATAAATGTGGTTTGGTGCATTGTGATGCATGATTATTTAATGGCTTTGTTAAATGCTTTAAAACAGTGGATTGATGATGGTAAATGATGTATATTGGCAAGTGATGTGTTGGTTTAAAAGTACTTGAATCGGATATAGTTAGCCGGCTATAGGATTGGGTGCACCGTGAATAAAGTCGTCTTGGATGTTGAGGGGTTGTAATGGTACCGTAAACTCCATCCAAGAACACTAACGAGATGTCTAAGATCATAATGGTGGTTAAAATGCCATGTGAGGATCTTGTGTTGTGTGTCTCGTATTCTCGTTAGTGATGTTATACAACTACCAATGAGTGATGTGGAGGGGTTGTAATTGTACCGTAGACTCCATCACAGGTGTTGAGGGGTTGTGATTGTACCGGTAAACTCCACCTTGAGTGTTGGTAGTGTGTATGGAGCGTATGGGACAACGCTTGTAATCCGCGTATCCGATTGTGTTTTGAGTTGAAAAATGGTTATGGATTATCACTTGAAAGCCAATATGACATGTTGATGAATTGAAGCATGAGATGCTTGGTTTGTATGCATAAGTGCATGATAAATGATGTTTTGAAATTAAAGGCCTTGGAAAGGTGTTTTTACAAAGTGCATTATTGTGTTGTTTTATTAGAGCATTTCTCACTAAGCATACGTGCTTACGCTCTCTCTTTCTTGAACCAATAATGCAGAGCATTGAAGTGCTTTAAGGGCAGCAAGGAGGTCAAGGATCCAAGTGAAAGTCTAAGCTCATGTATGGTGACTATTTTCAAAACACTATTAGCTTTTGGTATTTTGCAATGGGAACCTAGATTGTGTTTTTGGGAGATGTTTTGGACTCCCTAAGTTTGGTTTAATGCCTATGGTGTTTGGAACATGTAAATGGCCATTTGGTATTTTGTTTTGGAGATTTGATGATTGCTTGCTTTTCATTATAGGATGCATGCCTTTAGACTTGTGGCTTTTCTTGTTTGAGGCCGTGGTTGAGCTTTGATGATGAAAATATGTTCCTTTAATGTTTGATGACTTGTTGGCATGTTATAGAGGTCATACGAACATGTTTGGTGGGTCGAAAGAGTGAAAAACAGACTTTTCTGCTGTTTCTGGGCAGGCTGTTTCGGAACACCATTGCCCGTTTCGAAACAGGTGCATATTTTGGCCTGGGTGTTTCGAAACGGGCTGAGGTGTTTCGAAACACTTTGGCTACTTCCAAGGGGTGTTTCGGAACGGCCTAGACCCGTTTCGAAACACTTGACCGTTGGGCAATATTTTGAATGATTTTGAGGTTTGCAAGCTTTACGTTTTAGTCCTGATTTTTGTATATGCAATTGATTGAGTTTGAGATGTCCGTTTGAGATGAAATTTGACAGGGAAGCATGAAACATGACTAATTTCATAATGGTAACTTAAAAATTGGTAAAGTCCTCGTAATTTCCAGAATTTACAAATTGGTCCCTAAATTCGTACGGTGTGCAATTGAGCCCCTTATTGTTTTCCGATTGCTGTGATTTTTGAATATGTTTATCTCAAGAGTACACCTAGGGTTAATATGCATTTAGACAAGGTTAAAAAGAAAAAAAGGGTCGTTAATCAAGGTTGACTTTCGGGTTGACTTTGGTTTTCCCCGTGTAATCTTCGTAGTTCAGGTCAACCGTCTAGGCCGGGCAAAGGGGGTTACACCCATCCCGGTCACTGTTCAAAGACGGGGGAGGGAACTCCGCCTTTCAAAATGTGCAACGCCCTCCCTGCATGCTACGTGTCAAAGTTTACTGTTCAAAGCCAGATCCTTCACCCTTTGGCTTTGTTCGATTTTTTTTTTATCATTTTTAGGTAAAAAATTGTTCAAAAACATATTAAAATCCGTTTGCTTACTGATTTGAACAGTAATCCACAATATTGTGGGAATATTTTTCTTGGAACCTTATTTTTGGAATTAAAAAATTCCAACACAATATTGTTGGAAATTCTCCTTCTTTTATGGGTAATTATTGAAGGGTAAGTATTATATATATATATATATATTGGGGGTAGAAACTGAGTTTTAGGGCTTAAGGACTTAGTTTATGATGTATGGTTTAGGGGTTTAGGTGTAGGTGTTTAGAATTTAGGGATAATTGTTAAAATATAAGGTTTAGTGTTAGAATTTAAGCTTTATAGATTAAAACCTAAATACTCATCATATTACCTCAAAAACTAAATCTTAATTCTAACCTTAAACCCTAAATTATAACCACCACCCCTAAATTCTAAACCTCATATGCCTAAACCGTTAAACCCTACACCCTAAATTAAGTCCTCGAACTCTAAAACTAAGACACTTGTGGAAACTTTTAGTGTATTGATTATAAATCCATTATTCAATAGTAAAATTTCTACAAATACTCTAGTTTTAAGATTTAAAGGTTGGGGGTCTAGATTTAATGGTTTAAAATGGATGGGTTATGGTTAGAATTTAGGGATCATATATTAAAACTTAAATCTCTACCCATATTACACTAAACTCTAATTATACATGAATGTTATCAACACCGTTTTGGTTCTTATTTATGTTGCTTTTTTAATTATTTTATAGGGAAAACTACACCACTGACCACCAAACAAATCGAGGATACCTATTTGGACCACCGAACTATAGAAATCGTCAATCAGACCACCGAACTTATAAATCAACCTATTTTGATCATCGCCGTTAAAAACCTAAAGGTGGAGTGACGGAACTGCCACATGGCAATTGACGAAAAAAATTTAAAATTACACATTTGGTCCATGTTATTTATACATTCTTTCAATTTAATCCTAATTTTAAATTAATAAAAATAAATAAATTATTTCATTAAGTAGTGACATGTGTCAACACTAATTTAGATGAGAAAAATAAATTTCTCTTCAAGTGTAAAGCCAATGGCTTTGCCACTGCACCAAGCACAACTTTATGCTATAATTCTCCAGATATAATATGTACATCTTATTAGTTTCTACATTTATAAGCCAAAAGTGTAAACCCTAAACACTAATTTCACATATATAAATCATAAACCCTAAACTCTAACCCTAAATATTTCAAATTAATTTCACGCTAAATATTTCAAACTAACCCTAAACCCTAAACATTTCAAATTAAATCCACGCTAAATATTTTAAATTAAACCACAAACCCTAAAAATTTCAAATTAATTTCATACTAAATATTTCAAATTAAACCCTAAACCCTAAAAATTTTAAATTAATTCCACAATGAATATTTTAAATTAAACTCTAAACCCTAAAAAATTCAAATTAATTCCACGCTAAATATTTTAAATTAAACTCTAAACCCTAAATATTTAAAATTAATTTCACACTAAATGTTTCAAATTAAACCCTAAACCCTAAAAATTTCAAATTAATTACACGCTAAATATTTCAAATTAAACCCTAAACCTTAAACCTTAAAATAGGATTTGAGGTTTAATTTAAAATATTTAGCATAGAATTAATTTGAATATTTTAGGGTTTAGGGTTAGGGTTTAGGGTTAGGGTTTGAGGTTTAATTTGAAATATTTAGCGTTTAGGGTTTAATTTAAAATATTTAGCGTGTAATTAATTTGAAATTTTTAGGGTTTATGGTTTGGGTTTACGGTTTACGGTTTATGATTTAATTTGAAATATTTAGCGTGAAATTAATTTGAAATATTTAGGGTTTAGGGTTTAATTTGAAATATTTAGCGTGAAATTAATTTGAAATTTTTAGGGTTTAGGGGTTAATTTAAAATATTTAGTGTGAAATTAATTTGAAATTTTTAGGGTTTGGGGTTTGGGGTTTAATTTGAAATATTTAACCTAAAATTAATTTGAAATATTTAGGGTTAGAGTTTAGGGTTTAGGATTTATATATGTGAAATTAGTGTTTAGGGTTTAAGATTTTTGGCTTATAAATGTAAAAACTAATAAGAGGTATATATTATATATGGAGAATTATAAAAGTTGTGCTTAGTGCAGTGGCAAAGCTATTGACTTTATACTTGATAGACCCAGGTTTGAATCCTACATAGTGTAGGTGGAGAGAATTTTATTTTTCTCCTCTAAATTGGTGTTGACAGTGTCACCACTTAATTAAATAATTTATTATTTTATTAATTTAAAATTAGGACTAAATTTAAAGAATGTGTAAATAACATGAACCAAATATGTAATATTTAAATTTTTCCGTCAATTGCCACGTGGCAGTTCTGTCACTCCACCGTTAGGTTTTTAACGACGGTGGTCAAAATAGGTTGATTTTATAAGTTCGGTAGTCTGATTGGTGATTTTTATAGTTCGGTGGTCTAAATAGGTATCCCCAATTTGTTTGGTTGTCATTAGTGTAGTTTTCCCATATTTTATTTAAAAATAAATAAAATATCAAATATCATTATAATAATATATGTTATTATTGATTTTAACTGAATTAATACTCTGCTAATTTACATAATAATCATTTAGAGCGAGTCCACATGAAGCCCAAGCCCCACTATAAATAGGTCTCACATTCGAACATAAGGGGACGAAATCACTCGGATGAAGCTCTGTCAAAACTCCATGACTCAGATACAAATGAAATATTAACATGCAAAAATTTTCTTTGAAAAATTTGTTAATGCTTTCATTACAAGAAAACAATAACCAAACTAATATTTTTAAATTGAATTATTAAAAGAATTATGTAAAATATAAAATCAATTGAGATACAATATGATATAAACAAAAATAATTTTATATGACGAATTGTGCAGGAAAATAATATAATTATACTATATATACAATATATATATTACACATAATTCGTTTCTCTATTTGTTGAATGAAGAAAGCTGCACATAACTACTTATACACGTGGCAGCATATTAGAGGGGCTAGCTCCAAAGTCGTTAGTTTGTTTGTAAACCCTAACAGAATGTGTACCAGCTTTGTATCAACCTTGCTTCAGTTTTAACAGCTTTATAAGAAAGTTTTGTATCTTTTTATGTATCTGATTCAATGAAAACATTTCTTTATTTTCTTCTATTCTTCCAAAGATCTTAACATGGTATCATCCGCCATTGATCTTGAGGTTCTTTTGCTTCCGCTGGCGATCTAGGTTCTCTCCTGATTGTTGTTTGTCATTCTTGTGTAATCTGGTTGTGCTTCTTTGTGGTTGCTTCAATCTCGCCATGGTGACTCCTTCCTCTATCGGGTCCGATGAAGCCTTGATTGAGTTCTCCTCCAAGAATACCAAAACCTTCACAAATAATAAGGTGACTGTTATCCTTGATGAGATGAATTTTCTGTTATGGAAACAACAAGTGCTTCTCATCGTTCGTAGCCATCGTCTCGAGCGGTTACTCACAGAGAAAGTCAAGCCTCCTCTAGAGACGGTGGTCGATGATTCTGGTGCTACAGTAGATAATGATGAGTATGAAGAACTTGTCGCGCAAGATAGCGCGCTTGCCTCGTGGTTGCTATCTACGATTAGCCCTCATTTGTTATCTTAGTTCGTCGGTGCAGAAACAACTAATGGTGTGTGGAAGACGGTCCTGCAATTCTTTGCCAACAAATCGACCACGTCGGTCATGAGTTTGTATGGCAAGCTTCGATCGCTGAAGAAAGGTGATGATAGTATGCGAGCTTACCTTACTCGTGTTAAGGAGGTTTGTGATGCACTTGCCTCCTGCGGGAACCCTGTGTCGTCCATGGAACAAGTTGCAAGTATTCTCAAGGGATTGCCTCGTGATTGTCAGCCATTTATGGTTGTTATCACCAATAGTTCAACTCCCTTCTCAATGGATGTTGTTTACACGTTGCTCATTGATGTGGAGGCTCAACTGGCTGGTTTCGAAACTGAGTTTGAAGGTCTTACTCTCAGTGCAAATGTTGCTCAAGGTGAAAATCTGCCTCATGGGTCCAGTTATTCTCATAATCACCGAAATCTGAGACCTCCAGTGTTTGGTGGCAGATCTGGTGGCAGATTTGGTGGTCGTATGCGCATTCAGTGTCAATTGTGTGGCAAGAATGGGCATCTTGTAGACCGTTGTTGGCACAGGTTCGATCAAGATTTCCCAGGGGTTACTGCTACTCAAGGGCATCATCGAGGGGAGGATGCCAATGCTCATCTTGCTTCTTATGCTGTCAACAACTCATCCTGCAATTGCTGTGCTCATGGTTCAACGGTGTCCAATCAGGCTTCTCCTTCTCAGGCACATCTTGCAACTGTCTCGAGTGATCAGTGGGTGGTAGACTCAGGTGCTACGCATCATGTGACATATGATGCTGGAAACGTTGCCCATGCTGTTGATTACAGTGGCCCAGGTAAGATTATGGTTGGGAATGGAGTGTCTTTAGGCATTGATATGGTTGGCCGTTCATCCCTTTTTACATCCACTCGTGCTTTACATTTACATGATTTGTTGTGTGTGCCTCAAATAACCAAGAACTTACTCTCGGTATCCAAGCTTGCTAGGGACAATCAGGTTTTCTTTGAGTTTCATGCTAAGGATTGATGTGTTCGAGATGAAGCTTCTGGTGCAGTGTTGCTTCAAGGGCAAGAAAAGTATATGATTTGTGGCATAGGCGTTTAGGGCATCCTGCCTTTGATACTCCAGTCAAGATGTGTAATGCAATGGATGTAAAAATTTCTTCAAATGATAATAAAACTTGTGTTGCTTGTCACATGGGAAAAAGCCATAAACTTCCATTTGAGAATTCGGTTACAACCTATACTTCTCCTTTTGAATTAATCTTCACAGATCTATGGGGACCTTCACACAATGTATCAAATGGTTTTAGATATTACATATCGTTTGTTGATGCCTATTCTAGACACACTTGGATCTATCTCTTGAAGGATAAATCTCAAGCTTTGTCTGTTTTCCAGCTGTTTCAGAAGATGGTGCTGACACAATTTGGATGCACAATTAAAGCGGTCTAGAGTGACTGGGGTGGTGAGTATCGTTCCTTGTCCTCTCACTTGCTCAAAGAAGTCATCATGCATCGTGTGACATGCCCTCACACGTCTGAGAAAAATGGAGTCGTTGAAAGGAAGCACGGACATGTCATTGAATTGGCTTTGGTTCTCTTGGCACAAGCATCCATGCCTTTACATTTTTGGTCCTATGCAGCTCTTACTGATGTACACTTGATTAACAAAATGCCCACAAAGGTGTTAAATGGCACTTCTCCTTTTGAGAAACTCCTTGGGAAGAAGCCCAATTATGAAGAGATAGGAGTTTTTGGGTGTAGGGGCTTTTCATACCTCAGACCTTTTCATTCTCACAAGTTGGAATTTCGATCAGAGGCATGCACATTTCTTGGTTATAGCCCTTAGCATAAAGGATTTCAATGTTTGGCATCTAATGGACGTGTCTATGTCACGAGACATGTGGTGTTTGATGAGATGATATTTCCTTTTGCAAGTCTTAAAGGTGTATTGTTAGGGCCTCAGCTCAATAGGTCTCAATCTCTAAAAGTGGTTACTGATGTGAGTACGCTGAGCAGATCGTGTGGTCAGTCCCAATCCTTGAATCCTACTTCACGAGTGTCAACTTGTAATACTCTTAGTAATGATGTTTCGATGTCTAGTGATGTGCCGGCTCGTGTTGAGACTGTGGTAGATGCAGGCAAGATGGATCAGGATGGTCATGTGCAACAGGAAGATAAAGTTGGTTTAGTGCATGGTTCTCCTGGACATGAGCTTGAGGAGCCCTTACAAATAGGTGGTGTGTCACCTTCTACTTCAGAAAATCAGCCTACGTGTGATGATGTACCAGCTTCTACTGCTGAACATGCTGCACCTACGACTAAGGGGGATACTCACATACCTGCCACTGTAAATCAACATTCTATGCTCACAAGAAGCAAGTGTGGTGTGTTTAAACCTAAAGCATACCTGAGTGTATGTGATATTGAAGAACCAAGTGATGTGTATCAAGCTATTCAGTCTTCTAAGTGGAAAGAGGTTGTGATTGCCGAGTTCAATACTTTATAGGACAATGGTACTTGGACACTGGTGGAGCTCCCTAAGGGCATATCAGTGGTTGGCTGCAAATGGCTATTTAAGCTTAAAAGAAACTCAAATGGCTCGATTCAAAGGCACAAAGCGAGAATTGTTGCCAAGGGGTATTCTTAAATTCCTGGTCAGGACTTTTGCGATACGTATAGCCCAGTTGTTAAGTTCCCTACAGTGAATGTCATCTTGTCCATGGCAGTTTCACAAGGGTGGCAACTTCGACAAGTTGATGTGAACAATGCGTTCCTTAATGGTGATTTGGAAAATGACGTATTCATGCAGCAGCCACCAGGCTTTGAGCAACAAACCTCAACTGGTGTTCAATTGGTGTGCAAGATGAATAAAGCATTGTATAGGTTGAGACAAGCTCCACGAAACTAGAATGTCAAGCTCAAGGAATGTTTGAGCAACCTAGGGTTCAAAGAAACAAAAGCTGATGCTTCTTTGTTTATTAGGTGTAAAGGGTCAGGATACACATATATGTTAGTTTATGTGGACGATATCATTGTCATAGGACATTCATCAGAAGAAATTGATTGTGTGGTTAAGATGTTGAACGAACAATTCTGGTTGAAGGATCTAGGAAACTTTCCTTATTTCCTAGGAATTGAAGTAACACGAACTGAGACATCACTAATCCTCAGTTAAAAGAGGTTCATTCTTGAGTTACTCAGGAAGACTCAGATGGAGGGTGCTAATCCTACACCTACACCTATGGTTGCAGCTCAGAAGATGTGTCAAGAGGATGCAGGAAAGCCATTGATGGATGCACGAGAGTACATGAGCATTATAGGCACCTTGCTCTACATCTGCCACACGAGACCTGATATCACCTACGGTGTGAATAGAGTGGCTCAGTTCATGCATGCTCCGTGTGAACTTCATATGATTGTTGTGAAGAGAATTCTGAGGTACTTGGTTGGAACACTAGATCGTGGCTTAGTGTTCACAGCTTCTTCATCTGCTCTACAAGTTACGACATTTGCTGATGCTGATTGGGGAGGCAGCACAGATGATCGACGTTTCATCTCTGGTCACTGTGTGTTTGTGGGCAATGGTCTGGTCACATAGAGCTCGTCAAAATAAAAAGTGGTGTCACGGTCCACCATGAAAGCTGAATACATGAGCCTCGTTGATGTTGCAGCAGAAGTCATCTGGGTTAATTCCTTGTTGAAGGAAATGGGTATGGCTAGCAAGCAGATTTCGACTATTTGGTGTGACAACACCAGTGCTATTGCACTCACAGCCAATCCTATGTATCATGCACGATCCAAGCATGTGGATCTAGACATTTATTTTGTTCGAGAAAATGTGGCCATGAATCAACTATGTGTAAACTATGTTCCAGTCATGCACCAAACCGCAGATGGATTGACTAAAGCTTTGACAAAGCCACTGTTTGAGTTGTTCAGGGACAAGATTCATGTGAAAACACTTGAGGAAGCAGGGAGAATGTTGAATGAAGAAAGTTGCACATAACTACTTATACACGTGGCAGCATATTAGAGGGGCTAGCTCCAAAGTCGTTAGTTTGTTTGTAAACCCTAACAGAATGTGTACCAGCTAGGGGTGTTCATTTTCGGATACCGGATCCGATCCGATCCGAAAATTCGGATATCCGAAAAATTCGAATCACCTAAATAGCGATTCGTATCCGATCCGAAAAAATCGGATATCTGAAAATCCGAATATCCGAATTTTCGGATCGGATACTCGGATATCCGAAATTTATGAATTTATTTGTTTATTTTTTTAATTTAATGATTATATCCATGAAAAATTTAGGTTTTTGAATATAAAAATCAATAAATTATTGAATATAACAATCTTTGTATCCATGAAATTTTCAATTTTTCATATATAACAAGTAAAAATATCGAATATAACAAGATTTATACCTATAAAAAATTGAATTTTCGGATATCGGATAATCAGATATTCGATCCGCATGTAAAACCACTATATGTATCCGATCCGAAATTTTCGGATATTCGATCTGAATTATCTGAAAAATAAAAAACGGATCGAATATCCGAAATTTCGAATCGAATCAACGGATAATCGAATCGGATCAATCGAATCCGATTTTTTTGAACACCCCTAGTACCAGCTTTGTATCAGCCTTGCTTCAGTTTTAACAGCTTTATAAGCAAGCTTTGTATCTTCTTCATGTATCTGATTCAATGAAACATTTCTTCATTTTCTTCTATTCTTCCAAAGATCTCAACACTATTTTAATTTTTAATAAAATTTAGTTGATGTTTTGTTAAAAAAAAAACTCTAATCTTAAAAGAAAGTTAAATCCCAATAAAAAATTCAAATTACCAAATACACGAATAGAAAATACGAAAACTTCTTTAACCTTTTAAACATTTCATTGCTTACGAAATAAGATGATAATTACAACAACAAAAAAACACTTGCTAAATTCTTAATATACCACAGATGAGTCGTCGTTTTTGCAATAGAAGTTTGAGAAGAAACGGTGATAAGACTTATTGACCATGCGTGTGGAGCCGGAGGTTTTTTTTAGCCATTGATATCTGATTCATTGGTCGACTAATTCAGATCGAATTTTAAAAGGGTTAGTATGAGGGTGATTGTCTCAATCCAGTTTTCTGGATTCACAATGCATAATTCAAACTTTTAATCATATTTAAGGGATCTAACGTTTTATCCCGCTAGATCAACCGGTTATCAGTAATACTGAATAAGAAGAAGAAGCTAAACTAACAATCAATTATTAGTGTGTGTTTGATTTTGTGGTGATAGAATTGATTTTGGATCATCGTGATTTTATATAATTGATTTTGTGTATAATTGATTTTGAAGTAATGTGATTTATGTTTGAGAGTTTTTTTTTTCTTAAAAATCAGGATTGTGTAAAAATATAGTGTAAAAATTGTGACGAAACGCAAAAACTACTCTTACTTTGCTTTTCCCAAAATCACATTTGAATTTTTAAATCCTAACATATTAGTACGATGATCAAAGTATATTTTCCCGTTCAATCGAGATTTTTGGACCCCAAATGTAAAATCATGCACGCTGCACTATCAACAATTGTAACCGGAGGTTCTGTGAAGAATTCATCTTGTATTGGTGGTGGACACTTCCCCCACCGAACATAAAAGGATCCTTGGAATTTTGAAGCACGTTCATGGACTGGAAAAAAGAGGTCATAGCCTTTGCTGTTCAGTTTTCATGGACGCCTAGTATTAACTTCCATTGACTTCGCCTTGCTTTTCGTGTGCAAGCCAACGAATTTCATGAATTGTTTTCAAGTCTGAAGCCAAAATTCACAATAATCTCAATTGAGCCAATCTAAATCCGAATATTCACTCAAAAAATAGTCAAAATTTTGAGATGCAAATTACATATAATCTCAACGCTTTTTTAATGGAATGGAAGACAATATGTTAATATAATTTTTTTTTTTGCATAAAAGCTGGCCATATTTTTCAATTTTAAAGTGTAGTGATTGCCCGCCCTGCCCCTGCCCAAGGATTTTCGTATTAATTCAACTTGACCAGATATGAAGGTTCAATTTGGTTGCAGTCCTGACACGATTGGCGGTCTTAAATTTCCAGGCTCCCACAAATTCAACTACCAAATGTTTCCGTGCCAAAAATTATTTTACGTATTTTAAGGGCTTGTGGGAAAAAAAAACATGATCCTCATTAATATCAATTTATCTCGTATAATTAAACAATATCGTCAATGTTTGATGTGAAAGATGAGTGGTATATAAAATAGAGTATTTGAATTTTAAAATATTGAAATTATTATGTTAAAATGTTTGATTGTTTACCCTAAATCTCTGATTGATAATATATTAGATTGAAACTTGAAAGTGTAAATATAAATAAGAATAAAATGATGATTAGAATGTAATTATTAAGTCATCAATTTATCCGTGACAGTGTTTATATGTAATTTTTAGTTGCTGATGAGGATGAAGTTCCAAGAAAATTCTCTAAACAGAATATTAAAGTTACGTAATATATGACTTATCACATCACAAGTGTGTCAAACATGCCTTCATGAATTGTGGAAAACGTAGGGCATATTGACTCTGGCATTTTGAAAATTGACTGAAAATTCAATGCTTTTTGTTTTTGCCTATAAATTTATTTTAGCAAAATTGAATAACAAAATAACCAACCGAGCTCACTTATCTTTTAACTTGATATTCTGCTTTGAAAATTTTGTAGCCATTATGCAAACCAGGAAGCCTCATGCAGCTCTTCTTGCCAGCCCTGGCATGGGACATCTCATTCCGGTCCTTGAGCTCGGCAAACGTCTGGTTTCTCATCACGGCTTCAACGTTACCATCTTTGTTGTCACAGCAGATGCCTCTCTTTCTCAATCCCAACTTCGGAAAGTATCGGAAACTGCATATGATCTCCTTGATGTTGTTTTATTGCCACCGGTAGATGTCTCAGGCCAGATTGACAGAACTACTTCAATTTTGTCTCAGATTGCCATGATGATCCATGAAGCTTTACCGAGCCTCCGGTCTGCAATATTAGCAATGGAAGTCCCTCCAATTGCTCTTGTTGTCGACATGTTTGCGACCGAAGCTTTTGCTATTGCTGAGGAGCTTATGATGCTGAAGTATGTTTTCATCACTTCAAATGCATGGTTTCTTGCCCTTACTGTCCATGCACCAAACCTTGATAAGGAAGTGGATCAAGGTGATCACATTAACAGCCAAAGACCTCTTTTGATTCCCGGGTGTGAACCGGTTTTCTTTGTCGACTGTTTTGAGCAGTTTCTGAGACGAAACGAGGTGTATTTCCGCATGGGAACCGAGATATCCACAGCTGATGGTATATTAGTGAACACATTCCATGAACTGGAACACCAGACACTCGCTGCTTTGAATGATGCAAGGAAGCAAGGGCTGGTTCCGAATGCACCCGTTTATCCGATTGGACCACTGGTGAGACCGGTCAAGTCTGGTTTGAGAAGTGAAGTTTTGAGTTGGCTAGACGTGCAACCCAAAGGATCAGTGATATATGTTTCTTTTGGGAGTGGAGGAACCCTGTCTGCCGAGCAAACTATAGAGCTAGCATGGGGTTTAGAGAAGAGCCAACAACGGTTCGTTTGGGTGGTCCGTCCACCAGTAGAGAATGATTCAGCAGCAACAGTTTTTAATACGAACAGCAGCTACACAGACTTCCCTGACTACTTGCCTGAGGGGTTCTTGAATCGGACCAGCAAAAATGGGCTGGTGGTTCCGATGTGGGCGCCTCAATCTGAAATCTTGAGCCACCCATCGATAGGTGGATTTTTGTCTCATTGTGGGTGGAATTCAAGTGTGCAGAGTATTGTCAATAGTGTTCCGATGATTGTGTGGCCACTGTATGCTGAACAGAAGATGAATGCGACACTACTAGCAAAGCACATTGGGGTGGCAATCCGGTCGAAGTTGTTACCATCGCAAGGTGTGATTGGGAGAAGTGAGATAGAGGCAATGGTTAAAAAGATTATGGTGGATAAAGAGGGTGAAGCAATCAGAGCCAGGGCGAAAATGCTAAAATCATGCGCTGCAAAGGCTCTAAGCAAGGGTGGCTCCTCTTACAAGCTCTGGCCAACGTAGCCAAAGATTGTGAGACCAGAATGCAAAAACTGGCTGAACTTCATCTTTGGGGGTGATGGTTTCATACTGCATTTTTTCCTTATTGATACATAAAATGTATGGTGATTCCAACAAACAGAGACAACAAGAGGATTTTCTATGACAAGAAATAAGAAAAATGCAACCCTTTTTTCTTTATTAAAATCAAGCTTTGAGTGAATTACATGGAGAAATTATACAAACCAAGAATCCCCAATTCCCACATATAGACATCTTAATTGATAAGACAAGACAGAAGAATATCAAATAATGTACATCTTTCTCAACTAGAATGGAATTGGCAAACATGAAAGGTAAAAGAGGATACCAATAAATTAGACATCTTTCATGCTTGCTAACAGTACAAATGCCAAGACCAATGCATCCAAACACAAAACAGATTGAACAGGGGAAAGAAATGTGGGGTATGTCATGCCTGAGAAAGCAGCCTCTTGACCACACCAGCCATGTACTTTCCCTGATGCTCTGCAAGAGCCAGCTCTGTTTCACTTGGCTCTCTTGTGCCATCACCAGCATAAACTCCAGCACCATGAGGTGAACCTCCTCGTATGGAATCCATGTTGAACATACCAGCTCCGAAAGTGTAGCCAATAGGAACAAATAGCATTCCATGGTGTGCCAACTGGGTTATTGCCGTCCAACTGAGCCAGACGGTAGCATTAGAAACATCAAAATACAGTGCTCAATACATGACTTCATTGATAAGTACATAAACGATATGTTTATTTACTATTTACATGAGACTCTCATGGATTTATTAAAAATATAGTTGACAACAATCATTGGAGCAGTAACCCAGATGTACAAATGGGTCAGAACGGACACTCCATGATCCAAAGGAACTTGTGGCAAGTGCCATGTCAGCCAAAATTCATTTTTCATTGAGCATGAACTAGATGGAGAATCCTAGTAAGGGAGAAACTAGGAAGCAAGTATCCCTGGTCTTAACTTCAAATAAGCACTCATTGTTGTTAAATTTAAGGATGTAGAACGCCTACCAGTCACTAGAGTTGCAACAAAGCGATAAAATCCATCAAAATGCCACAGATCATAATAACCAAAAACCGAGGAAATTCTTTCTTCTTCCAAGAAAAATTAAAGCTCCAATTTCCTACCTACTTGATCTCAAAGAGACCATATTCCATTATTTCAAACCTTTGCTCAAACATAAATGATAAGCTAAACAACATAAATAAAACTAAGTCACCTAAACAAACCCAAGGCCTAAATTTCTCTAGTTTTAGATAACAAATTCAGGAAACGAGAAAGAATCAAAATTGATACTCAAAATTTCTCTGCAAAATTGACTTCTCATTTCACTCGAAAAGCATCATTCCAACAACAATAGAGATTAAAACACGATTTTAACTTACGCTGTGGTTTCTTGGCCGCCTCCTTGGGTTCCAGTACTAACAAAGAACCCAGCCAGCGCCTGCTCCTTCCAGAGCTGACCCGTGGAGTCGAAAAACAACTTCATCTGAGCCGCCATACAACCATACCTCGTCGGAAACCCGAACAGCAACCCATCCGCGGTCGCTAATTCCGCCACCGCAATCTCAGGAATCTCCGGGTCTTTAGGCGGCACCTTCATGAGCTCCAATACATCAGCCGGAAGCGTCTCGGGAACCCGGAAGAGAACCGCCTCGACACGTTGCACGCCCTCGGCCCCTTTCTTCATCCGCTTCGCCAACTTTTCCACGTGACCGTACATGGAGTAAAACACAATGAAGAGTTTCAAAGTCGATTGGGTATTCACAGAATTCACCGCCTCGGCGGGGATATCGAGGATGTCTTCATCGGAGACAATGGGTGCGTTGTGGAGGAGCCACGGCGGCGAGAGGCGTCTTCAGCGGAGGAGGAATGTTTCTTCTTGCTCGGGACACAACCACCGCCTTTTCCCATGGGGAATTAAGGGTGAGAAAAAAGGAAGATTTGAGGAAGAAAAGGCCCTTTTTGAGGAATAAGTAATAAACATAGAAGGTGAAGACTCGCATGCTTCTTCTTTTCAATTCCAACCTGTGAAAATGAAATATATATACTTTGGATTCCGATGAAAGCAGTAATCGTAGAAAATGAGAAAGAAATTCAAATACTGCACTATAGCCGAAACTATAAGACTTGAAGCTGACGTGGATGTTAATGGTTTTAAGACAATGGCCCATATTTATTGGATCAATAACATGGCACAAGCAAAATCTGCTGTCGCCGTCCCATTAAATGAAATCCGTGAAAATCCACATAAGCCCAAAACGATTGGCCCCATGAAAACATATATCAAGGCTTAACTCCACGGGACATCTTCAAACTATCTCCCTCATTTAAAATAGGTCCCTAAACTTTATATTCTAATCGAATCCTTCAAATATTAATATTGTATTAATCATATCTTTTATTAACTTAACTATTAATTTAGATGTTAAATGTTTGTTCGAGTATGATGTAGAGCACATGGGCGGAGGAGCTCCCTTGGGGTTCAACCGTTCAAGGGGGACTCGCCCCTGCTATAAATTTAATTATTTGATATTTTTGATAATAATTTAGCTCCAGTAAAAATAATTTTTTAAATTAAAAAAAATATGAGTTTATTAAATATATGATCAAGTAGGGGTTAAACTAAGAGTGTAAATGAACCGAGCTTGAACGAATAAGGTTTTGTTCGTGCTCGTTTATTTATACTTTAAGGTGTTCATGCTCGGTTCGTTTAAATTTTTAATATCATGTTTGTTTTCTTTTATTTATTTTTGTTGTTCCTGTTCGTTTGTTTAACGATCACGAACATGTTCGTTTAACGTTCATGAACACATTCGTGTAATGTTCGCGAACATGTTCATTTATATGTTTGCCAAAATGGTGGAATTACACCACTAATCTTTAAGCTCAATAGGCTTCACAATTTGAACTCAAAAGTTCACAACGCGTTCAATGTAGTCGGTACATTCATCAATATTTAAAATGTAAAAAGATAAAAGGAAGAGAGAAACTAAGTAAATGAGCTTATATACGAGCCAATAAACGAGGTTGTTCGTGAACATAAAAGAACGGAATACACCTATGTTCATGTTAGTTCATTTATTAAACAAACATAAAAATTTGTTCATACTCATTTATTTAGCTTAATTTACGAACGGTTCACTAACAATTCGTCGAACGTTTTGTTCATTTACACCTCTAGGTTGAACTAAAGAAGAATGAGCATGTATCCTCAAATTTTTTTATCTAATAACAATTTAGGTCTTATAAATTTAAATACTAGATAAATTAAGCCTTACACGCATGAATTTTAGGTTTAAATAAGTAATAAACCCTTTCATTTTTTGAAATTCAATATTTTAAACTTGTCAATATTCGATATTGACTCTGTCCCTGTTCGAGCAGCAAGTACATACATTTTTTTAATTTAATGCACATGTTTAAGATTCTCGCATTAGATTTTAATGGCATTTAATGACTTACCTAATAATTACATAAAGGATTCAGTTTATTTTTTCTGATATTTTTTAATCAAAAGCCATAATTCATTAAAGAAGGAAAATGTACAACTAAGCACACCCACAAACATAATGAGAAATTTACAAACTACGTACACCAAGAATTATACAAAAAACGAAATAAAAATTAAAAACCAAAGTGCGTGAAGAAAACAAAATCTTTCCTCGAATATGACCTTTAATTTCCTTAAAAATCTAACAATCATCATTAAAATTTCTTTCTCTTTATCCAACTAGACGCTTATGTGGTAATATAGAAGAGGTAATGTACATGATCAGTCTTGTATATTTGCTCCGTTGACAGTTCTGATTACATCGACAAACTGTCATAAAAATGTGTCTAATCATATTAGAACATCAACCTACATTGATCAGTCTTTATCTAATTAGACGCTTATATGGTAATGTAGAAGAGGTAATGTGTAACCCCCTCGTCCCGGTCTGGTCGGATGACCGATCCGAGTGGGCCACACGGGGAAAACCGAAGCGAAACCCGTTAAGGCTTCCCCTCGGTTAACGACCCAGAAAATTTCTTTTTATTTTATCTTGTCTATATGCATAAATTAATCCTATGTAAAGCACAGCAGCGGAAATACAAACATTGTAACATACACCGACCAACCAAACATTAAACAGTTCATTTTAATCTTTTACAGCAGGCCGTTTCGAAACGCCCTTAGGGTGTTCCGAAACGCCTTGACTTAGTCAACAGGCCAGAGTCAACCATAGGGTGACCGTTTCGAAACAGGGGTGACCCGTATCGAAACGACCTTGACGGTCAATATCTCGTGGTCAATGAGATTTGACCGTTTCGAAACATTAGAGGCCCGTTCCGAAACGCCTTTATCTCGTCAATTTCTCAAAATTCCAGTAGCAAAAATTTTCCGAAACGACCCCCATCCGTTTCGAAACGGCAGGCCATTTGCAAAGGAACCGTATCGGAACAGGGTGACCCGTTCCGAAACGCCCCCTGTCTGCAGACTCGTTTTAGCTGTTTTAAGGCACAAGGGTGCCCAAAAACACCACCAAAACACCCTATAACAACACATCAACTGAACCTAAGGCATACCGACTATACTAGCATGCTTCAACAAGATTAAGACAAGTCTAACACTAAGGCAAGACTTCACAAGACATGCATTCATTCAATCATCATTCATCATATAGATAGCCTCTAAGGCATAGGGTTAACATCCAAGTTAAGCAATTTAGGCATGAGTTAACATTCATCATGGCAACACAAACCATACAAAAGCAAGGTATCAAGGAGTCTAAACATGCTCCTAGCAACCAACAACTATCCAACAGAATAATACATGTCCCATTGCTCAAACCATTACATGTTCAACTTAAAAACTCATACTTGAAATACTCAAGCTAACAACCACACTTGGAGGCCCTCCACTTGCTCGAGCAACCCGCGAACTAAGGATCTACAATGTTGAACAAAGAGAGCGTAAGCAAAGATGCTTAGTGAGGGTAAGCTCTAAAATCAAACCTCAACATTGCAGGGTCCGAGCACGATCTAGCCAAGGCATTTCACCGACATACCAAGGATCCACAAGAATAATGAGAATAAAATGCATGAGCAATGTACATTATAAATGTCATGATCATAAGTTTAACTCCACCTTACATGTAATCACATCCAAGCATTTCATCAATGATCATAAACCTCAACACATTGATATACACATCAAGCAACATTGGCACCTAGCTATGACCCGAATACGCGGATAGACATGTTGGAACTCACATCCAACAACCACATTACCTCACGGTGGGATTTCACTCATCACCGGTCTCGCGGAGGGGATTCCACTCATCCTCACGCCCCGTCGATGGGATTCCACTCATCACCGACTACATTTAAATACAATTTCCGGGCGAACCCGTACTCCTCCTTGGTGACTCAACGCCACCAAGGCCACGCGCGACTTTAGACTCATGTGTACACACTAACATCCTAATGATCGATCATTTGTATTCAAGTATACTAGTGCCAATATTTACTCGTTTCACATTACTCATTCCAATCATTTCCGTGCTTAGCACGTACTCACCAACAATCATCATCAAGCATGTCTCAAGCATCACAAGTCATATTTCATCTCACATGTATAATCCAATATACAAAAGCATCCATATCACATTTCATACGAGACATACACATCCACATAAGAGAGTTCATCCAAAGGCTCTAGATCAAGTTTAGGATTAGGCTACCACCCTAATCCTAACTCTAGGTGGGTCTACCAAGCCCAACCTAGTCCTTATACTCGAACCAACATTTTAAAACCATTTAAAACAATTAATCACTCACCTAAACACCCAAGCTCAACGACCAAGCAAGCAACAACCTTCAACTTCCCGGATTCACTTCTGATGCTTCACCGATGCCCAAACTCGATTCTAATCAATCTCAAACACAAACAAAACATTCATAATCAATATCTCATCATCGGAACTAACCCGGATCAACATTTGCAAGCATCCAACACCCAAAACAAGTCCAAAACAAAATTTTCGAGCTGCCCCTAAAGCCCACCAAAATCTTCCATTTTAAGCATCTAGATAAGCATCAATTACACCCAAAGTGATCCTCATATATCATACTACCAACAGCCCCCATAAACCCACATTAAACAACCCCAAAACACACTTTAAAACCCTCCAAAAACCCCCTTGAAACCCAATTCCGAAAACTGTTCAAAATCACTTGAAATTCACATATGATACACCCTTTGACTTCTATATACCATAACTAAGCATAACAAATCAAAATACTTCATTTATCAACATAAAAATCTCATTTTTAATCAAAATATTCAAAACTTCCATTTTCTAAAAACTTCATGAAAATCAAAATAAAAGGTACTTTCATGGAGAGGAAGGTGAGGAGAAGTCAAAAATACCGTTACCTTTCAATTTGGAGTTGAAATGGTGGAGCTTTTGAATGAAATAGTGAATAGGGTAGAGAGTCTTGGTTTCCTGTTGGTGAGTTTTGAAGAGGAAGATGAATAGTAGAAAAAATGGGTGTTTTATTTGACATGTGTTATATTTTAGGGCTTAAAAGACTTGTTTACCCTTAATGAAATGGAACATTTACAAGGAAGGTAAATCAATAGTTAAATGGGGTTTTAAGTCTTAAAACATGGTCAACCCAAGTTAATTAATTTTGAAAACAAACTCGATTTATTATTTAGAGTATAAAACCGAGCCCAAATAATATTAAAATATTATTTTCACCTAACCCCTAAACCCGGGTGTTACATAATGTACATGATTAGACTTGTATATTTGCTCAGTTAATAGTTACGAATTAAATTGACAAACTGCCATAAAAGGGGATTTAATCATATTAGAACGTCAACCTACCTTGACTAGGGACATGCATCGTGATGATAGCTACACTAACATAAAATTTCCACAAAGAAGGTAGATGATAATTGTGCCACAAGGCAGAGAAATCATGCATAATCAATCTTGCATATTTGTTCCGATAATAGTTATGATTACATCGACAAATTGCCATAAAATGAATCTAATCATACTAGAATATCGAACTACCCTGATTAGGAACATGCACATTGATGATAGATACACGAACATGAAATTATCACAAAGAAGGTAGATGAAAACCGTGCCACAAGACAGAGAAAATCGTGTCACAAAAGCAGACGAAACAAACGTAGCAAAATATGTAAGAAGGAAAAATTCAAGACAAAAAAGTTCTTAGTGAAAACTTTAAAAAAAAGATAACTGATAGTCGATAACCAGCACAAAACTAATAGCGTCACCAACAATACAATAAAAAAGTCTAAAAATAATAGGAAAATAGGAAAAAGAAAAAAGAAAAAAGAAAAAAAAGGAAGAAAACGACTAAGATTTTGAATTCTTTCCACTTTATTTGAATGGTAATAATATTCACTAAAATGTCTTGAAGTTCTCAACAAGCAATTTAGATTTCGAATCATAATTCGATAATACTGGGATAATTAATTTATTAAATACGTTAAAATAGTTAAAAAAAACTTTTAAATTCAAAACAAATCACGACTCAACATTTGTTTATATTAGATTGAACCATGACAATCGACGTATCGAATCAATATATAGGTTCATATACCAATACAAAATATAAATTTTATTTAGTAGTAACTCAAAGTATATCTTTAATTACTTGTCCTAAAAGGCATGGACAAGCTTCCACCTACTATTTATGCACATGGTTAAGCCAGTAATCTATTGATTAAGCAAGAAGAACATATCCAACACTTTGTACGAACCACATAATCATACGTGAACACGTATCATTTCACGTGCAAAAAAACTAGAACAACATAAAAGTATAACAAAATTCAAATGGGTGGCCTAAACTTACACAAGTTTGGTACAATCCCGCTATAAAATAATGTCTCTTTCTCATTGGAGACTCTTTCGACAAGGTAATTTAATTTCCTTTATTTATAATGTTTCTTTCCTAAATGTTTTTGCAGCCTTTCCCGTGACGTACCGATAACAAACAAACCAGACAACCCGATTTATATATGTAAACTTACTTTTTCATGTTCACTGGCATGATGCAAAAAATCTATCCGTTCATATTTCTTTAGCTTTTGATTAGGGGTATACATTCAATTGATCCGAGCCAAATTAAAATCTTTTGACTTAATTAAGTTGATGTGTCGTATTTTGTAATTCAATCTTTATTTAAAAAAAATTTAAGTCAAGTTGTTCAAGTTTTGTTTAAATTTAACTGTAAATATTTATAATGTTATGATATTAATTATTTCTAATTTAAATGACTTTCTATAACCATATACAATACATATATATATATATATATATATATATTAATCAGCCAGAATTGAGGGACTCGACTCAAATTGAAAACGAATCCACTAGTTACTAAAAATTCGAGTTATTCAGATTTTTATTTTATAACTCAAACTTTATTTGAATTTTTTTCGAGTCGAGTCAAGACTAATCGAATTTTTTGCTTCTAGGCGAGTCAAATAATTCAGTTTTTTTAGTCGAGTCAAGTTTTGGATACCCCTACTCTCAATGTTTTATTTTGAGCCAAAATGACTCATCTGTAGATGGAAATCATTAGTCAACTAACCATAATTGAAATGGCGTGACTAACATGCATGAAATTACACGCTAACCTAACAATGTCATATAGACAAAAATGTTGAAATGACGGAATGACACGTCGACTAAAAAATAATTTTATAAAATTATAGAATATATATATATATATATATATATATATATATATATATATATATATATATAAGGATGGGATCAAGTTACATGGTGTAAAACTCATTTAGTTTTACACTAATTTAGGACCATTGGATGAGTGAAATGGATGGATGAGATTAACAGTAAAAAATGTGAAGATTATAACTTGGGAAAAAAATAAAGAAATAATCTGAGTCATTAATTATCATCATCCAACGGTCCAAAAACTGTTTAAAAGTAATTGAGTTTTACACAGTGTAAGTTGATCCTAACCCATATATGTATATATGTTGATGTGCATTTTATTAAGTCATCTCAAAGCATTGACAATTAGTTGACTAGCGATTTCTATTTACGGAATATTCTTTTCATTTTGACTCTAAAGTACTTAAAAATAGAACAAAAGTGACTATATAATCAATTGTTAGAAACTTTTTAAGATTATACCTAAAATTCTCAAAAAAAAATTATTTCATAAACTCGATCGTTAAATATGATACGAAAGATGAAACAAATGTTGTCGATGGGAGTTAAAAAAAAGGAAGCAAGGTGGCAAGACCATGGCAATGGACCACTACAATGGATGCACAAATTATGAAAAACAGAAAGGGGCATGCACCATTGTCTTCGGATCTTAGGACAGTCGAGCTTGAGGAGCAATCTTAGGCAGGCTTTGGTGGAGCTAGCGGGAATCCGTACCTATCCCCGACGCTGCCCAAAACCCTTGCCATACACGTGTTAACCCAACTCCAATCAAACCCCAAAAGAATCGCATGGTGATTTCATAATAAAGAAAGACCCAAAGTTCCAAAAACCTATGAACAACACTATAATGGCTACCATGTGACGAGCTTTTCATCATCAAATCAAAATAAAGAGAGACAGCTTGGAATTTCGTTAAACCTTGGGCATTAAAAAAAGTCTATGTCACACTAATTAGGCTGATCCAAGTAGTAAGCAGCTTAGTATTGTTTAAATAAATCTCAGATTCGAGGCATTGTATATGCAAAAATTCTCGCTGAAAAATTCACCCACCAAAACTAGGTGTGCGACGCAAGTCAGTCTGAATTAGTCAGAGCCAGGCCCTAAAAACCAGAGGGCAACCAAAAAAAGTATATGCCCCAAACCCACTTGTCCTCCACCAGCCTTGTCTCTCTTTTTTGTACGATTTTTTCACATGTTTAATCATAAAAACTATGGGTTTGATTAAATGAGTTAATCGATTGTTGTAGAACCATTAATCGTTATTTAATTCAAACCTAGCTGTTTTAAAAAGATTTCTTCTGATTAAGTATAGGGAATATAATCCTGCTTTATCTTTTAAAATAAAAGAGAGTTATCCATTACAACGAGAGAGTTATCATTTACAAGAAGTTTGTTTTCATTTTCTTAGAAAATAAAAACGATAAAAAATGTGTTTGATTGTAAAATTAGAAAATAACTTTTAGAAAATAAAAATAAAAATAGGTGAAAATTTAAATACATACAAAAATATTTTTATTGAAAATATTTTAGAAAAATGAAAAATATGAAAATAAGAGTTTTTTAATTTTAACTCGGGTTCGAATCATTGTAATGTCATTTTTTTAAAACTTTAGTTTATTTACTCATATTTTATTTATTTATTATTATAATAATATTTTCTAACTATATTTTATTTTAATTATTTAATAATTATTTTTTATTTATATTTTGAAAAGTTATATATCAAACACATTTTTATTTTTGAAAATAACTTTTCATCTCTATCAACAAAACATGTTTTTCTAATTTAAAAAAAAAAAACTGAAAATAAAAATTATTTTTTGAAAATAAAAACAAAAATATATTTTTTAAAACTAAACGTACTTTAAGTATTCTTAGGGTTTAATTAATCCTTCCTATTTGAAGGCAAACACTTTAGCGTGTCACTTTCACTTTCTTTTAAGTCCACGTTAGCACACATAGGCTTAGTTTGGGGTTGCTTTTGAAAAGTGTTGTGGAAAAAGTGATTTTAAACTGTGATTTTGAAAAGTTGGGTTTAAAATTTTAGTGTTTGGCATTGGTATCAAAAAGTAGTTTTGAGAAGATAAAATGTCTATTTTAGACATTATATTATAAAATTTAAAATGTATTAATCTAGATCATATTTAAATTCTTTAATATTATGACATAAAATATATAAACTTAAATAACATTTTTATAACTTATTAATAATATTTTGATGTATAAAATATTAATATAAAATATTTTTTAAGTAATATAAAAATTTTATGTAATATATATTTTGATATTAATTGGTTTATTCATGAAATTTTTTAAAACAAACACATGTATGATAAAAAAAGTTGAAAAATAATTAGTTGAAAAGAAGGAAAATGACGAAACAGAACAAAGCAATAAAAGAAACATTCAGTAATTTTAAAGGTTAGAAATGTAAATGCAGCCAAACGTTTTTCGTTAAAAGCAAAAGCCAGAGTTTTTGACTTCTCAGGGTGAAAAATACCGTTTCAAACTTGAAGGAGCGCTCAAAAGTTGGGGTGTTTTTCATTGATTAATGGGTGGAAAAGTGATTTTGAATGGGTAACCTCAACCAAAAACAGGGCCTAAATAATGATAGTTTTAAAAAATAATTAAAAACCATGCAATCAAAAAAATTATTAAAATATATAATAATTTAAGTTGTGTATAGGTAATATTTTAAGCTGCGCGTAAAATAACATTTTAAATAACATTACTCAAACAAACATAAAATATTATAATAATATTGTAGGTTAGTCGTTTTTTAAACTATCGCATAAGAGAGTGGTCCGTTTTAAGTATTTGACTTAATATCTTTTTTGGGAAAACTACACTGGTGGTACCCTAATTATGCCTGTATTCCTACTTTGGTCCCAAAACTATGTTTTTCGGCAAAAGAGTCCCTTCCGTTACATAGTTTTCCTGTTTTGGTTCCCCGACGTTAAATAACTAACGGTTTTACTGATATGGCATTTTTTAATATTTTTTAAGACTGACGTGACATTTTTAAATATTTTTTTAATCATTTCTCTCTCCTCTTATATATTATTTTTATTTAATTTTATTCACCCAATCATGTTGTGACACGTGTCACTACACTATTAGGTGAAAAAACTACCCAAATATCCTAAAAATCGGAAGTGGTGCTGCTGGGATTCAAACTCAGGACCACCAGCACACCAAGCATGCACTTGAACCAACTAGACTAAGCTGGATACTTGATTTTTGGTGCGCAGGTTTGGTTCAAGCATGTTTGATTCAAGCGTTAACTGATTGATTATCTTGAACATCAAAGACAGAAAAGGAGGACCAAACTTTCTTTACAGAACAAGCCAGGGGAACATCACCTTCAAGCTCCTTTGCTAACTCCACCAATATCCATATACCTCGGTCTCTCCAAATTCCCAGAAACTCATCCCACTCATGAGCTACACGTAATTGACTCACACTGAATTTGCACTCGTCATCCTCATCAGAAAAATACACAGACCGCTCAGATGCATTATCATCATTATCCAAAATTACCCCTTCCCACCACGCATCTTCAAAAAATGCATCAACACAAACCCCAAAACCCAGGTTTTGATTAGAATGAGGTTTAGATGAGGGAGGGAGAGGTCGTATATGCCCTCGATAGGTTGATGGAACATGGCGACGGCTATGAAGACCTTCAATTGCCTCTGTCACAGGGATGGACTCAATGAGCTTTGAATCACCTGATTCACATAAGAGTTCATCATACTCAATAGATCGGAATAAATGTGAAACACCAACAACCACCCCAGGGTGCCATGATCCCCGCAACCCTTCCTCAAACTGGCGAACCTAAAAACAGTCCACAATGAAACTTGTATCAATACATTCAGAAATCAAATAAATGAAGCATTGTGACAAAAAAATGTAACAACTATTTAAGATTTTGGTGGACTTTTACAGATAGACCGTTGATTAAAATAGGGGGAAGATTGCTTACATCAGGACCTTCTCTATGTCCTGCTTATATTGGGAGCTTGGGTACAAGCTTCTCTTTCAAAGGAAAAGTTCCAGGAGAAAAAAATTTAGCTTGAAAACTGTAAAGAAGCATGACCAAGCTAACAAGTTCAATTTTAAATTTAAGTTTTTGAAATTCACTTTTATTCAAAGCAATTAAATACTTTCATCAAGGCATTGGCCACTTGTGCTTTAGATTTCCATATTTTAAAAGATTTTATAATTTTTATTTGTAAAAGCGAAAGAAACTCGTATTTATGTTTACGAATTAGGTCTTAGTATCTTACCCAAAGGGAAATTAATGCAAATACAATCTTAACTAACAAGAAAATTACAAACAATTTTGGAATCACTAATTTTCCCAGAGAAAATACGCTCCCGCGTGGTTATCCAGAAAATGCGGGAAAATCAATTTCAAATTTGAAACCTTAATTGCTTCAAAAATCAGATGAAAACAGCGAAAGAAGAAACTTCAAAGCTTCGATTCCCAGCGAAATAATAAAAATATCGGAAGTAGATTTGAATCAAGTATCTAGCCTAGCCTAGTTGGTTCAAGCGCATGTTTGGTGCGCTGGTGTCCTGGGTTCGAATCCCAGCAGCACCACTTCTGATTTTTAGGATATTTGGGGTTTTTTCACCTAATAGTGTAGTAACACGTGTCACAACATGATTGGGTGAATAAAATTAAATAAAAATAATATATAAGAGGAGAGAAAAATGATTAAAAAAATATTTAAAAATGCCACGTCAGCCTTAAAAAATATTAAAAATTGCCACATCAGCAAAACCGTTAGTTATTTAACGTCGGGGGACCAAAACAGGAAAACTATGTAACGGAAGGGACTCTTTTACCGAAAAACATAGTTTTGGGACCAAAGTAGGAATACAGGCATAGTTAGGGTACCACCAGAGTAGTTTTCCCATCATTATCATTTTTTCATTGAGAGGAAAGTGTAGGTTAGGTTTGATTAATTGATGGATTACTTTTGGTACCCACGTGATAGCGGTGTAGTGGCGCATTCTAGAACATTTTGGTATATTATATTATAAATTAGAAGGGTTTGGGTATTTAAATTTGAACTTGATTAAAAAGGTTTAATTACCCTATGCCACACTTAACGTCATAGCTAATTTAGTTAATGCCTTAAATTAAGGCGTAATTCAAGGGTTGATCTTAGTTAAAAAAAACATGAAAAGAATTAAAAAAAATCCCACGCCTTAAATTGTTAATTCAATTGGTGCATCCAAATATCATGTACAAACTTAACACGAAGAGAGTAAAAAAATCGAAAGTTTATTAAAAAAAATTAGATCATGTTTGGCAATTAACGAATAACTAATAGTTGATTGTATTAGTTGATTTGACTAACGGATTGTATTAATTAATTGTATAAATATGTTTGGTAAAATTAACTGATAGCTTATATCTATTTGATTATTTAAACAAATAAAATGACATATAAAGACATAATTATATTCGATACATGTTTGAACAGTTTATTAGTTTCAATATTTTAGATCTATTAATATTAATTAGATTATGAAAAATAATTTTTTTCAATATAACATTACTAAGCATATTTGAATGATTTATACATTAATTTATTGTTTATATAATTATTTTTAATACAATTTAATTAATTATTAAATTTAAATATAAATGTGTGAGGATAAAAAGAAAAAAAACACAAAAATATTAGTTTACAAATGTCACAATATAAATATGCGGCGGTGAATAATTAAAATAGAAAATGTTAAATTTAAGTTATTTGGAGATTTTTTATAATTGTCAAGGTTAAAAGAGTATTTATAACTATTATGTAAAAAACTCTAATTTCAAAAAGCTCCTATTAGCTGCTTGTTCAAAATTAAAAGTTTGAACGATCAAATTCGTTATTCAACAAATATCTAAGTTAGCATATTTGACTGGTCAAACATATAATTTTAATTCAAACCACAGTGTACTAAACATGGCCAGTCTCTTTTTCTCTAATTCAAAATTCCATCCTTTAACTTACGGGGAAAAAAAATCAACCCCTCTAACAGAATTCAGTCTTTGTAACTTATGAAAATTGTGAAAATAATTTATTTAGATAACATTGATATATCTTAAAGTTGAATTAACTTCTCAAGATTTTATAAATTAAGAAGACGCATTTTTAACAAATTAAAATAGAGTTTTTATACATAAATGTTGTACTGAGAACCAAACAAGGTGTAAAGGACTAAGGAACATGGAAGGAGATACCTTATGAGTGGGAGTGGCTGCGGTTTCCGTAATTTTTTTTTGGGAACTAAAATATTTAATTCCCCCCCCCCCCCCCCCCCCCCCCCGAATGTCCAGTTGCTTTTAAAATGTCTTAGTTTTGAAACTAGAAAAAACAAGTCTTGGTCCACATTTTCGATTTAAATACTTCTTAAGTTCCTATATATTTTTGAAATTAAACAAGTTAAGTATAAACCTTATTTTTATCGGTTTAAATACAAATTAAATGCTTGTCCATCTCAAAATTGAACAAAATAAATCCTAACCCTCTAATTTTAAATTTGAATATTGATGTTTTAATAGGTAAACATCGACTCCATTCTTTGTTATTTATATTATGTTATATTTTGATACACATGTTGTGTAAAAAAAATTACACAACCCTTTATACTTAAACTATAAAATTTAAAAGTTAAATTCTTAACCTAACACCCTAAAACTTAAACCTTGAATTCTAAATTATAAATTCTAATCATACATCCTAAATTCTACATCCTATGACATTGTACTCCCAAGGAGAGGACACAAGTTCAAACATTGGAGACGACATTGTTGAGATAGACAACCTCACACTTCAAACATGGACCGTAAATCAGATATACATGTTATCAAAAAAATATTTTCCATTTATATTTATCCCCTTAGTTTTATCTTGCTTCCGTCCCGCAAAGAAATGATGGAAAGATGGACCGAGGCAATTGGCACTTGGCATACATAAAACACAGACAGAATTGACTTGAAGAGGATAGAAAGAGAAAGAGGGACCTGATTGGAAATGGACGTTTGATAAGCACTCAACTTAATCTAGAGACACACACTTACCATTCATGCAGCTTTTTTTTCTCATTACACTTGAACTGGGGGAAGTGGGGATAGGGGCCAACTTTATGCATCACCCAGATCAAATGTAAGCACCAGAAACATTATCTGGAGAGAAAAAAAAAATGGGTCCTATATATTAGCATCTCTGTCATGTGAAACTACCAATTGGTCGACATGTTGAAAAACCAAAAACATGTTCCTGATGTACATCAATCTCTGACTCAGTGCACTATGTCGTCATAGGCTTGGTGTCATTTTCACAACCCCAGAAAAGGTAACGTAATAAAACTATTTTTTAAAAAAAAGTAGTGATTTGATCATAATGCTATAGTTTTGCTGTTTCGAGTTGTATTGCAACCAAGTACATGTATGGTTTATGATCTAAATGATAGATATATAGTTAAGGTTTAAGAATATTCTTATTGAGTGGACCAGTGTTTATTATTTGATAAATCTCTCCTTAATCAAGGAAAGGCCTTTGATTAGCCAACAAAAAACTAATGCGAAATCTAATCGCCAAATAGATGTGTTAAGCAGAATAGTTGGAGTCGGAAGATGGGGAAGCAACAGCTCTAGATGTCGGGATAAACATGGCATTCCAATAATTTAATATTATTAAGCACAACCTGGTTTATTAAATTCACAAAACAGCTCAAAAGCATTCAAAGGAATCCCTCCCCATATGCCATGCGCATCTTGCTTTATATTTTTTCCTCTTTGATAAACTTCCACATTCGTTTAGGGAATCTCTTTGCTGCTTTCATCCTTATTCTTTCTTAATCCGAGTTTAACCTTGGTAAAGAAGAAATGAAAAGAAAACAAAAAACTCTACATTTAGACAAAGGTTTACAATTTAATCCACTTTACAGAAATAATGGAGTCATCCCTATAGTTTTTATAGGAAACTCTATCCTTGCTAGTTACGATAATGGATGATGTTATTAGCCAAATCATTTTACTCAAATGTAGGTAGATTCTTTTAAGATAAGATGATGCCTAAAAGAGATATAGGAGCAAAATCTAAAGTTACCAAGCTTTTTAATTTCCCCCTTTTCTTACAACGGTTGTTTCTGGGGTGAGGGCGTCAAATCAAAACTGTTGGAATATCTTGCAGTTAAATAGAGTAAGGTTTTTAGGTTGAAGGTGGGGGAGATAATAAATATGGCGGCTGGGGGTTCTAACTTCTAAGTTTTAACAGTGGAAATGAAGGAAGCAACCTGATTGGCCGGCAGATGAGACAACTGTCTACATCGAAATGGAAGTAACACGTGTTGGATCGAACAAGGTGGTCCCGAAAGTTGTGTTTTCTGGGGTGCTGACACCGAATAAAGCGTTTGGTTGCACACTCATGTGCATGCCCTTACAATGAAAACAGTCTTTGTTTTTGTCTCCTTTTTCTCTTTCTTGCTGCCCTGTGTTTTTCAATCAGAGTTAAGAGTTAAGACATTAGCAATTGGCCATTTGGCCTTATCTCATCAGAATTACCTTGTACTCTCATACAGGGATTAAAATTACGGTAGCAGTCATATTTCTAGTATTTTATCGTAATTGCGAACAATAATAATTGTATTACGGTTATTATAAGCTTTTATTTTTTGTAATAACGATTTCGAGCGATGTCGTTAATATTATATAATGATCGTTATTATAATAACGGACTGTTATTTGAACCCATGCTCTCATCGAAACTGTAAGGCTCCGTTTGGTTCTAGAAAATATTTTCTATTTTTGTTTTCTGTTTTCATTTTTAGAAAACAGTTTTCATTTTCAGTTTTTAGAAAATTAGAAAACATGTTTGGTTAATAAAAATGGATACTTGTTTTTAAAAATGAAAATAATGAAAATGTGTTTGGTATCTAGTTTTCCAAAATAGAAATAAACAAATGATTGCTAAATAATTAAATAGTATTATTAAAAATTATTTTATTAAAATAAAAATAAAATATGATTAAACAAATTAAATTCTTGAAATAAATAAAAAATAATTCTTATTCTTGAAATAAATAAATATTACTATGACTACTTCTTAATAACTATATTTATCTTTTTGAATATTCAATTCTGTCTATAATTAATCCATAATGATGTCGCAATCTCCTCTCTAACTTGAGCCATTTCAGCAGTTTGTGACATATCAAATGTAATATGCTCCTCGTTTAACCCCGAAGAAGTTGCCTTTGTGTCATCAAATTCTTGTTCGTTGTCTCTTTCACCCTCTTCAAATAATTCATCCTTTTCAGCTTCTAGCCTGATAAAATTATGAATTGTACAACATGCTTTTGGTATATAACGTTGTTTTCTAAGAGGATAATTGGGCATATCTCTCAGTATAGGAAATCTTTTTTTCAACACTCCTATACTTCGCTCAATCACATTTCGAACAGAAGAATGCCTCATATTAAATAATTCTTATTTCCCTCTTGGTTGATGTCTACCTATAAAGTCACGTGCATGGTACCTTTGTCCACGAAATGGTGCTAAAAAACCTGGTATATTTGGATATCCGGCATCAACCACATAATATTTACCTACAATTTCAACATAAAACACTTATTAATAAAAAAATTATATATAATACATTAAAAATGTTAGTCAACTAAATTTTATCAAAAAATAATTAAGCTAATAAAACATACCAGCACTTGGCATTGAAAGAGAAATTTGTTCAGCATGATTACTTAATACAGCATTAACAAAAACTCTAGTATCATGAGCTGTTCCTTCCCATCCAGCACATACGAATGTAAACAACATGTCATGAGAGCAAGCTACCAATACATTTTGTGAAAGATTTTGCTTTCTATTCCGAAATGGTATATGCTTTGATGCAGGAGTCCAAGCAGACACTTCAGTTCCATCAATAGCTCCAATACAATCCTTAATTCATAAATATAAATAAAATCATGATATAAGTTTAAAAAATTAAAAAAAAATTAAAATGTATATATGCAAATATATATATATATATATATATATATATATATATATATATATATATATCACATTTAACGTACCTTGAAATAAGGAAACCAATTAGAATTTCTAGCAATTTCTGGCTGAACATCACCTCGATCTCTATGACAAATAATTTTAGTTCCCAATTTACATACAGCTATCAAAACCTTTTGAAACCATGTTGATACAGTTTCGGTAGAATGTTGAAATCGATCAGCTATAAGTCTTTGTGTTGCATTCTGACCAATTATAAATAAAAACATTGCAACCGCTTCTTCTACTGAAACTTTTTTCTCATCTTCTAAAAGTTTATCAGCCTTCAACCTATCACAAAAATTTAAAAAAACATATTTTTTCATGCGAAGCATTTCATAGCACACCGTTGGGTTTCCAGATAAAATCTCCATAATATAAGTCTTGCCATCTAGTATAGAAGTCATGCATGGCATTTTAGGTATGAATGCATTGTAGTAATTATGGACATATTTTAGAAGAAGAAATTGGCCCATTTCATCATCTAAATCAGACGAACTTTCTAAACTAGAGCTCATTATAATCTCCTGCATAATATAACCATAAAAAATTTGTTAATAAAATGTCTCATATATTAAATAATATAATGATAAAATGTCTTCAAATACTCTATATAATTAAATGATAGTTTAAAATATTATTACACTGCATAAAATAAAAATTAAATGATAATTAAAAAAACACTTAAAACTAATCAAAACTATCCACCCAATCCTTTCGCCTTGCTTCAGACATTTCAACAAAAATTTGTCTCCATTCTGCCGATGTAAACTTTTCAATTGCTTTGTTATAAGAACGTGACGAAACATACTCCATTTTTTCCAAAAGCTCCATACATATTCCAATAGAATAAGGATCAGGAATTGATAATTTGTATCTCTCAGCTTTTGCTTTAGCAGCTTCTTCTTTTGCACTTAATGTGGATGCCCACTTATCCAAAAATACTTCCATCTTGTTCATTTTATTCATCTTGTTAGATCGACGGTCTCCAGAAAACGACTCAATCTTATGCTTTTTACCTTTTTCGGGCTTTTCACTTTCTGAATTATTACCTTCCAAGTCAACATGTATAGAACCATATAAAAACTCCTCTTCCAAGCGCTTCTCTTCATTGGGAGACAGTGGATCTTCAGTGGATAACTGTTGGAGTTTTCCAGTTGCAGTTGTTGTATTAAATATTTCACCAAGTAATTCATAATCTTCACAACCTTGTTTCTTAAACTTTTTAAACTCTTTATGTTTCTGTAACATAAGAAAAAAACACGCATTAGATAAATAAATATTATGTATTTTTTAAAACTTTAACGAGAAAACAAAAATAATTTTACCTTAAAAAATTCTTCTCAGATGTCTTGTGATGCATGAACAATATTTGATGTCATATCCCATTTGACTCCGGTATGCCCAATCAATTCAGAAAAATGCCGATACTTTGTACGTAAGCGATTGAACTTACCCTTCAATTTGTCAATACCATAATCTACTCCGATTGCATCACATATCTCACTATTAATTTCAGACCATACTTCTTTTTTAAAAGTAGATGATTGTAACTTTCCTTCTCTAACTTTTTCAACTAAAAGTTGAACCAATGCTACCTCGTTCGCTTTCGGCCAATCTTTCATATCATCGGGATCTTTACCCTTTCCGCCCATCTAAATTACTATTTAACATACAAGCCAAACATAAATAAAACTATTATTCATAAACTAATTACTCACTAATCAAAAATACGTTCTTTAAGTAAACCCATAGATCCTTAGATCCACACAATACAAAAAAAAAAATCACTAGTTATAAAAGCTACACTAATAGACATTCCAATACTAATCAATCCACAATTGTATATGAAAAAAAAATCAAAAATCAACATCTACAAGATACAAGTTTCAAATATTTCAAAATATAAAATGCATTAAACAAGAAAGATACACAAAATTAATAATAAATTTCAGTTAGTTATTTACCCGGTAAATGTGAAAACTGCAGATCAGCTGCTATCTTAAGTTTATGAGTTTTAAAATATATAAATCATTAATATTTATAGACTAGACGAAAGGGTTAAAAGGTAATTAAAAAATACTTTTAGGGTTTGAAGATATGCTAAAGAATATGGTTAAATGTCATTTAAATGAAAAAGATACTTTTTTACTCGGTAAGTACATTCTATTAAATTAAGAAATAAAGATTATTCCATTACACATAGATCATCAGAAAAATTAAATTAGAGAAAAAAAAAAGCTAGGACAAACAACATCGTAATGCTATCATTCAAATAGGCAAATTACATGTCCCTTGAAATAACCTTTCATGATGTATGTTAAGTACATATAATATAGAATTTTTATATACATAGTTACCACCAATCAACTAGACAAATTACATGTCCAAACTCTACTTACACAAGTAAAACTAAACCTTTTTTTTTGCTAAGCCTTGCTTAGAATTAAGAAGACCATAAAATATAATGGTTCCAAAACAAATTTACAAGATCATCTCATTGCTACTTACAACTAATATCAACAATCACACTCTCGCAAAGTACAAATACTATATCAGTATAAGAAAACAAAAAGAAAAACGAACAGTCTGATACATAACCAAAATTAGAATTAAACTAAAAACAATATTATATAAATGTTATCATTGAATTAAATAAAAACAACACTCAAAGAAATATATTTTAATAGTAAAGGAAAGAATAATAACGAAAATTCTGCAAAATCTCTAATCATCTTTTAGTGGATATAACTCAAACCTCATCAGAACAATGTTGATACTCATATTTAAAAAAATAAAAATGTTATAACGCTTGGGTGTGGATGCCTATCGGAACATTCAGTTTTTTCGGTGAGATTTTTTATTTGATATTTTGTGAAGCACCAGAGAGAATGTCAAGTAAACTTGCAAAGTTTTTAAATTTCAGTATCATACTTATAAAGATGATAAATAAAGTTAGACATTGTCATTGCTTCGTCTTTTGTTTGCACAAACTATACAAACATCACTATCACACCTAGAAAGATAAATTACGATTCTGTTATTAACAAAAAATCATAGTTTCAATACTAGCAAGGTATTTGGATTAAGTCATACATATATCTATATATATATATACATATATATACATACATTCATACAAACGCAAACTTATTCTTGTAAGAATGTATGCACATACATAGAGAGAGGTTATGATCTATTTATTCACACACACTATACTAACAAACTTCATCTATGATATACTCATACTCAATTCTTCTAATTTGAAGGGAGAAAAACTCACCTATACAAGCAGATTATAAACAACATAAACTTGAACCATTAAAGATCCACATCAAATAACATAATCTTATAAAAGTTCCACTAATGCACACGACCAAGAAACCAAACTAAGCTTTGATATATTTCTTCGTATTATTTTTAAATCTCGCAATGTTCAATAAACATTTGAATAGAACTATAAAAGTTTACTTACTTCTCTTTCTCTTGAATTATGACAAGTAGGTGAAGAAGGCCAACATGATCGCCAATCAAATACATCCATAACCATTGTCTCTAAAATGTGCTTTTGTAGTTGACTAGAATACCAGCAAGAAAATGTGAAATTTATAATTCATAACCACAAAAGATCTTTTAAGAAATTGTAAAAATTTAACAGTAGCTTGGCAAGTGACTTACATGTTTTATCGAAATTTCTTTGAATGTCTTGGCACTGCAATAAACAATCGTTTCCTCTCCAATAATAAGGACAACACAGAGAGATAAATGATATAACTATAAACAAATATCTTCCATGGTCAGGATTCTTTGGGGACCAGTCCCTCGATAAAGACCTCCTTCAAAGCCACCAAAGAATACAAGATGTTAAAAAACTCTTTCCAAACATTATACACTCTATCGTTAACATAACTATGGAGACCTCAAAATTAAAATAATCAATCTGCCAAACCATGCTAACATTTGCTTAAAAGGCTGAAAATCGATCTCTTAAAACAAATTCTTAGTCACCACGAAGCTGTTTTTTAAAGACCATCAATCACCCCTGAACCACAATGATCTTGGAAGACATGTTGAAAAGGGGGAAATCACAAATGAAATTTCACATAACATAAATATAAAAATTTTCACACACATATGAAAAATTGATCTAAAACTTGAAGAAAAAAAACGTTGAAAAGGGGGGAAATAGAAAGACCCAAAAACTAATTGAAACTTTAATTGAGACAAGGTTTGACAATAAAAATGGCGATTAAGCTATGGAGATGGAAGATACGATCATATTCAAAGCTACTACACCAATATAATTTTTCAAAAGAGAAGTTTGTTTAAAATAAACGATTTTGTACCTTAAAGAATAGAGAGAACCAGAATGAGGATGGGCTACTGGGATCTACTCTTCTTTTCTGTTCTTCGCGATTATGATTTTTCTCTGAGTGATTGCAGAGATAAGCAGTGTCTTTTTTTGTGTAAGTTAAAAAACTCCAAATCCCGTGTTTTCTCATTTTCTAAATTTCAAAACAGTTTCTAGGAAAACATAGAAAACATCTTTTTATTGTTTTCTAATTTTCATTCATTTTTATTTTTGTTTTCTAAAAATCATTTTCCATTTTTTTAACCAAACACATTTTCTTATATATTTTCTATTTTCTAAAAAAATGAAAATGGAAAATGCCTATATTTTCTAGAACCAAACAGAGCCTAACTTTCTTGTATGAAAACAAATAAGACAGAATATAACGTAACGTAACAATTGCTTCACCTATGAAGTGTTTTACTAGATGACCACTTCACCCGTCGTATACCATTTTGAGCTTCTTTTCAAAGGTAAAAAAGGATCTATGACCTCATTCAAAGTAATTTTTTTACTAGTTTCTGGGTTGTGGGTGGACAAACGAAAAGCTAAATTGCTTCGTAATTGATAAAAAAACCATTTTTAATTTTTTTTTATATTTTTATATGTAAATTAATATAAAAACAATATATTTTTTGTTATCAAGACTAGATTTGATGAGCAAAAATAATGTGATGTCCATATCTATATTCTAACACTAAAAAATTAAAACATACACTCTAACTTTTACTTTTAATTTAACCTTAAAAACTAAACCCCACACCTTAAACTTTAAGTCATAAGTTCTCTTTAAATCTCAATTCTAAATTTTAAACTATATTTTTAAGATTGAAGTAAAAACAAAAACACAAAAAAATATAAAAAAAAATTCTATCCAGATTTGACTGAGCTAGTTCAAAATTACCTAATACTTGTTCCACGCAGAATAGTTTTTCCCCGTTAAATAAATGAGGTAGTACAAATAAAATAACTCCAAATATTCATTTAATTTTCACTCATTTCAACCTTGGAACTTGGGATGGTTGAAAGTAAAAAAAAAAAGCAAGGTGATTGGGTACAGACAGGCAAAGGAGGAGAGGTTATAGAGTAGTGATTGATTGAAATGGTTGGGATACCACCTAATTGGACAACAAAAGGTGACTTGCCATTGCATGTGCAAATCCAGAGGCCAACCACAACTCCATTTTTTATTTTGTTTTCCAAGGTGGTCAGAATTGGGATCCCAAAACCCTTTTGATTTTTGCGTCTCTTCCCTGCTCACCCCTCACTTCTGCTCTTAATTACCTTTATTAGGAAAGCCTAATCCAAACCTAGGGGATCAAATGTTACTCTATATGTCCCTTTAAGATTATCTCTTATTGTTTTTTTTGTCATTTTTAATTTTTATCAATAAAAATATTAAAAATATATTTTAAAAACTTTTAATTAAATAGTTTTTTTGACTATATATTTTATAAATTCTAATTATCTAAAATAATTATGATCAAAATTTTAAGTTTTAAAAAAATAAAAAAAATAATTTTAGTGAGATAAAGAGAGTAAGACTCTGGATGGAAATTCTTTACCATTTTCGGTACCCCTACTTATGCTCTCATACTCAAAATTAAGTTTAAGGTTTAGGGTTTTAGGTTATAGGTTATGGCTAGGGTTTAAGAAATTTAGGGTAGGGTGTATTTTTAAGGTAGATGATGTAGGATTTAAGATTTAAAATTTAGAGTTAAGGCGTGAAATTTAATTTTATTGTATTTTTTAGTATTGTGGCATAAATAAAGACACCGAAAAAGAGTAGATGATTTTTATCCGTGACTTCCACTTTAAAAAAACTAGGAAGCTTAAGGGACATATACCATTCTCTTATTTGTATTAGTTGATTAATTAATGAAAATTGTGTGAGGAAGGAAATATCTTTTTTTCTTTTTTGCCTTGCCACCTTTTAATTGGTATATCTATTTTGCACATTTTTTAATTTTGATACGAAGTGCTCTATCCACTTGTAAGGTAACGTCATTTCATTAGAAAGATGATTATTTTCTATATCAAGGATTTATATTCGATATATATACGGTAGAAATAAATTTTTTTATAAGTGTTTGAATTTAAGGTTTAGAGTCAAATTTTAGGGTTGAAAGGTTAGGTGTTTAATTTTAGGTATTAGGATTAGGATTTAGGGTTTAGATAATATGGTTAGAAATTTAAGTTTTAACTAACAAACCCTAAATTATAACCCAATTCCTAAATTCTATCCACAACTTATCAATTTTAAACAGCTAATCCTAAACTCATAACTTTTAAACTTTAAAATCTAACATTAAATCCTAAAATTAAGACGTCTGTGGAAACTTTTTATTTCTACTCTCTGTATATTGAATAATTACTTGTATATCAATAGTAGAATAAAACTGTACCATACTCCAAGGCTTCACTCCCGCACCGTTGATTCGGCTCAAGAGCTTCCACATCCACAATAGTCCCTTCTTTTTCTTTCAATTTTTTTCTTCACAAAACAAGTCGTAACATGAATATTGACGAACCACAACGAAATTCAAGTCACAAGTTCTAATATAATATTTAAATTTTATTATATTTTTAACAATTAAATCAAATTCGAATTCTATACATAAAACCACTTTTAGAAAAATAAACATCTATATAAAACAACTCAGGGGTTTGAATAACAACATACACAATACTTTTTACCTTATCTCTAAGCTCGAACTTCCTTTTGAGTAAAAAACCCTGATCCACACGTTTATTAGATAGGTGAAATCTATGTAATTGAAGTATAAGGTTTCTAATTTTTATTGTCTCAAATTAATATAACATATAATGGCAATATTGTTATTGATGAAGCAAAGAAGTCCAATCTTTGATAAGCTACACTTTAAGGCAAGAAACAAGTGCTTAAGTCCTACTCAACCCTATAAATAAACAACGTTTGTTCCCAACATATCCACTTCTCCACCATAACAGATATCACCCTTCACTAATTAGCAAAGAATCATGACGACCCAAACCAAAGAGCTTGAAGATCACATGGCACTTATCTCCCAAATGTACCATGGCCTCTACACTCATGTTGTACCGCAGCAAGGTAATAGTTTGTTCACTAAAACTATAACTCAAAATCTTTTCTATGCCTAATTTCCAATAGTCTTGGTAGCTTAAACGGGTCCTTTTTTTAATGAGCAGACAAACCGAAGGCTCGACGGAGACGGAGGAAGAATAAGGGTGGGGAAAGCGGCTCTGCATCGGAAGCTAAGAAAAGGAAGCTTAGTGATGAACAAGTTCATCTTCTTGAACTTAATTTCGAGAATGAACATAAGCTTGAGTCGGAACGTAAAGATCGGCTTGCTTCGGAGTTGGGGCTCGACCCTCGGCAGGTGGCGGTTTGGTTCCAAAACCGAAGGGCTCGTTGGAAGAATAAGAAGCTTGAGGAGGAGTACAGCAAGTTAAAGACTGTCCATGAAGGCGTTGTTCTTGAAAAATGTCGACTTGAATTCGAGGTATAATTATTTCAACTCCAACTTAGTTCATACATTTTACAAAGAAAAATCATTCACCAGTTGAAAAAAAAAACTTTTTTCCTGGTTTCTCAGGAACTAAACAGATGCTAATAATACTATCAGGTTGTTCCTTCTTACACATTAACATGTTTTTGTTTTTATCCAACGTGAATTATTTTATATCTATTATAAAATAAAGGATGATGGGAGCTTAATCCGCAATTTATAATTTTTAAGCACTAATTATACTAATTAACAAAAGAATTAAGAGCGTAGGTTCGAAGAAAATCAATTAAGTGGATGTCTCTTTAAGCTTTATCCTCTGAAAAAAACAAGGTGACCCACCATATTAGGAACATGCGTGAGCTCTAGGCTCGAAGAAAACCATGCCATATTGTTGGGTTAGGCCATTAAAAAACTTTACAAAGAAATTTTGGCAATAAATGACAAAAGCATTCATAATGAACAGCAAACCTTGCCACTTGAAATATCTCCAATCAAAACATGGGTCTGAGGGTCTCCATGGTCTTGTATAAGCTAGATGGCGCTGGTCTTGGCCTAGGACCGTTACATAATTTGTTTGACTTTAGATCGAAATTCGAATCTCAAAATTTACTATTTTTTTACGCAGGTTCTAAAGCTCAAGGACCAGCTCCGAGAGGCGGAGAAAGAGATCCAAGGGCTAACGGAACGAGTAGACGGAGTTTCGAGTAACAGTCCATGTTCGTCATCGGTTCTTTCAATGGAAGCCATGGATCCACTACCTTTCCTGGGGGAATTTGGAGTCCAAAGATATGATCAGGATGTTTTCTATATAGGACAAGACAGTTATATTCATGGCCTGGAGTGGATGAACCTATATATGTAATGTAATTAACTAGTATGTGTAGATAATTATGATCTCTAAATATCAAATATAATGTAATTAATCCTTAACCTCTTTTTTTTCTCAAAATAGTTTGCTAGTGTTAACAAGGGACATTAATGTTACTAGAAGTACTATATCGAGTAACTTACCTTTTGACTAAGATGGTTGAGTGTATTACTTGATAAACTCTAAGTCTAACTACAAGATTATTTTTATATTTATTAATTAATTATCATAAATTCCCTCAATCTTTGACTAATAATAAGATAATGTTTGATCTTATGTACTCCAAATTCCCAAAACTATGAAAAATATTAAACACTTAAAGATAGCAAGATTATAAATTTATGATGATGATTAGTTAGGAATAAATTGATAAAATGTGTAAGTAATGAGAATTAAAGAATTAAATGTGTAATTATATAAACTTATTTAATTACCACATTAATATTTTTGTTAACTTTTAACGGTTAATTGTCTGATTAATATCATTTAAATAGGTAAATGATTTGATTACTAAATCAAAAGATCAATGGTTAAAATAAAACTTTTACTATAGTTAAGTGATTATAGAGATAATTTACCCAATTTTTTTTTGCTATCGATTCGTTGTATTGGATTGTGTGAGACGGTATTTTTTTTTTCATTTTTACGGAAGGTGGACGGTGGTGTAAAACCAATAAAATGTATGGCGACACGCAAACCACACCGCACTTGTTAGCATACTTTTTTTTGGACAAATTTTAATTTTATTTAAGAGAAAAAAAGAAAATTTTAAGAAAAAAAATGTTTTTTAAAATAAATAATTTAACTAACCGGTTAAATATACTTGCTTTACATGTTATTTTTAAGAAACTTTGAATTTATTGTTTTCTATAAATGTTATGATTGAAAGTAAGAGTTTAATCTTCCTTAATATAATAATTAACATTCGTTCTATTTTATCACAGTTGTCACCTATATTATTTTTTAGTGGTTAATTTTTTTATTTTTGGAATAATGGCATCAATGCTCCCATACTTTGTCGAAATTTCTAATGTGGTCCATATACTTTTTAAGCAGTGGCGGATGCACCCAACCTTGGTGAGGTGCATTCGCATCCCTATTTTTAATTTTTTTAAAATTAGGTTTAATTTAGTGTTATTTTTTTGAAAAAAAATAATAATTTTGTTTAGTATGTAGAGGAAAATTTTATTTTTGCATACCCATTTGAAGAAAAAATATTTTAAACCCCTATTCTTGAATTTCTAGATCCGCCACTGTTTCTAAGTATTCAATGTGCCCTTTGTATACTTTGATTTCATGTTTTACTATGTGTTTCGAGACTAATATCATCAAATGATGATGTGATGACACATATAAACGGATAAGATAATAACACGGAACACCTCAAATGAAAAAAAAAATAGAGGCATGCAAGCAGTTTTATCATTTATTTTCTAGAAAAAAAACCGATGGAACATTTTATGAGTTAAATAGTTTTCTTCTTCTTCGTTGGTCTCCTTCGTTATTGATGAAGATTTTCCAAATGGTGAACAATACAAAATCAGCTTCAAAAATGATGGTGAGCTTGGATAAGTTGCCGAGATTTCAAATGAGACACAAAAGAGAATTGCCACGAAATCTTTTTTTTAATAGAAATTGGCACTAATCATTTTTTAGGCAGAAAATTGGCACTAATCTTATACTCCTATGTGCTAAACTTACAAAATCACCCGAATCTATAACACTGGTGAAAAAGTAGGGGCCTTTATTTCTCAGATAGTATGATTTTGAAAATCCTTCCGATCTTAATTGGAGGTAAAAAGTGCATATGATGATTGTGAAACAAAACAATAACAAAAAAAATCTCAAAAAAAGCTAAACAAAACTAATTATATGTATGCATACATGCATGCAGGGACGGAGTAAAGATTTAAGGGTGGAGACAAAACATAAATTTTAAAATGTGGGGCGACAAATTTACAATCATTCTAAATTTTTCAAAAGAGAATATAAAAAATTAAAAAGTAAAAAAAAAATCCCAAACCGGTGGGCAACAACCCCTCCTATGAGCAACATAGCTCAGTCTGTTGTATGTAACTTTTGAATAGGAAAAGGACAAAAAAATGAAGTTTGCTAGCTGTGGAGATTGAGTAAGGGTAAATATTGAGGGTTGAACTAAAATTTTTAATAATATTAAAAGATTTAATAAGTACTTTTAAAAATTATAAGAAGTGTTTTAATTAAAAATATTTAAAATTTTGAAGCTTAATATTGTTAGGCTTGATAGGCTCGATTTTCTTCAACCGACTTAGCTTTCCAAGTGGTAGAGAAGTTAAGCTATTTGGGTGATTGGTGGTGGAAGCAAAAAATAAAAAGACACGAAAATTTAGAGTGATTCAGCTTTCTAACCAAAGTCTACGTCCACTACCTTAGCTTATCCACTAAAGATTTCAACCAATTTCACTAAGAAATTCGTCCTCTTTTCTAGGCTTAGAGAAAACCCTTACAACGATCAAAGCTTTCTAACCCAAAGCTTTCTAACCCAAAACTTGATCAAACCCTCTTTACAAGAGATAAAGATAAGCAAGCTAAAATCCCTCTTACAAGGTTGATGTTTGCACTTTTAAGCAATCACACAAAACCTAATACACTTGAGCATACATAAAACATTTAAGCTTACAAGTGCTTTGTCTATACAAGAATGACACAATTAGACACTAAGACATTTCTTTGATCATAATATGTTGACTTGTGGATCATTAGTCTTCTATAGATGCTTTGAAGTCCCTTTTATACTTTCAATTTGAGCTTCTAGCTGTTGGAGACCATTGTGATTAAAATGGAGCAGTTGAGGCTAATTTTCATGCTCATTTTTTTGTTCTGGTGCATGGTGTATCGATACGCGTTGTACCCGTATCGATACAGTCTCTTTGGGAAAGAGCCGTTGATTATTAAATAGCCTGAGCGTATCGATACGACTTATCATTTAAAAAAGTCGTTGAAATCAGACCGTTGGGGTAGTTGAAAGAGCCGTTGGGATAAAATAAAGGGTATGAATACGCTTCATAGCGTATCAGTACGACCCTAGTCCGTATCGGTACGAGTTTTGGCTACTGAAATTTTCATGTAGCTGAAACCCTAAAGCGTCTCGATACGGTATACCGTATCGGTACGTTGACATTAAAATTATAGGTTTGGATACTTTAAAAACATTTTAAGTTATTTCAAAGCCTTTTAAAAATCCTTAAACATATTTTCAAGTTGTTTGGACTTACAAAATATTTTGAAATCTTTTTCAATTTAGTCCAAATCAATTTTTCAATTATTATATCGAAAGATATATCTTAACAATCTTTCCCTTTTCGATATAATAAAACAACTTGAAAAATTGCTTGTGATTCTCCCCTTTATAAGATAATTTTTTTAATAAGAGACATAATTTTTTAAAATTTGAAGCTCCCCTTATTCTCACTTGAAAAAATCATTTTTTCAAATTATTTCTCCCCTTTTTGTTATATTAAAAAGAATTCAAAAGACTTTAAGTTCAAAATAACATAGGAAGTTAAAAAAATTTGACACAAATAAGAATTTTGGTTTTAAAAATTGTTTCCCCTTGCTCAAGCATCATCAAAGGTTAGTCCAACAATTATGGTAAACTAGTTGAATTAAAATAAATGAAACAAATTAAAATAAACAAAATTCAACTAATTTTTACCACATTTAAACCAAAGGTATGATGTGAAGCCTTCCTTTTTCAAGTGCTTTCCTTGTGTGTATGGAGCTCCCCCTCAATGTTGTACTTTGTTCGCCATTCTCCATCACACCTAAAACAAGACAATCAATTAATTTTTGGTATCCAAATTGCTTTGGATCTATAGGCGTTAGTAGCACATAATTTAGTCCCCTTTGGAATCAATTTTTCAATTTCATCCTTTTTGGTTGAAGTAATTAGTTCTTTTAGGACCCAAATACTTCTAAAACATTTTCTATTAAAGTATTTAGGGGCGCTAGATTGTCTTTGATAAAAATTTGATTTTTCAAAATTAGTTTTCTTTTCAAGCTCTTTGAAAATCAAATCTTTTTTCTCTTGAACTTTATGAAGCAAATTTTGTAAATCAACACATTTTTGTTCAAACTCATTAAGTTTTGCTTCAAGTTCAATTTTAGTTTTAGAAATCAAATCATTTTGAATTTGAAACAACTTTCTTATTTTTCAAAATGTGATTCTTAAACTCTAAAACCAAATCAGCATATGCCTCTTGTAATTCATCAAAAAAGGAAGTAGAAGTAGATGAATTAGAAGTTACCTCACCCTTTTGGAGGGCCATAAAACATAGGTGGGCTACATCATCATCGGTGGAGTCTTCATCACTCCATGTCGACACATATGCTTTTTTTGAAGATGATCTCTTCTTGTTGAAGCGAGGGCAATCATATTTGGTGTGCCTCGTCTCCTTGCATTCATGATTATTTTGGGGATCTTTCATCTTCTTCTTTGATTTATGTTTGAATTCTTTTCATTTCGCTCTTTATGAATTGGGTGAACTTCTTGAAGGGATGAACCATCGCTTCATCTTCATTTTCCTCCTCACTTGATTCTTCATGTTGACATGTAGAGGATGGAAAAGCAATGATATTCACATCAATGTCTTGCTATTTAATTTTCTTCCCCTTCTCCCTATTAAAGGGTAAAGACATCATATCATGGGTGAGTAAAGATCCAACGAGCTTGTCAAATTTGAGCTCCTTCAAGTTCTTTGCTTCTACAATGGCTGTCTTTTTGGACTCTCGTGATTCAGAAAGTGAGTAAATCAACTTCCGAACGAGTTTGTCTTTTAGAATATCCTCTCCAAGACCTTTGAGTTGATTGACGATTGTAGAGAATCGGTCGAACATTCTCTTGAAGTCTTTATCTGGGTCCGTCTTGAAGTTTTCATACTCGAGGTTGAGAAGACCGATCTTGGTATTCTTTACTTCGTTTGTTCCTTCGTATGTGACTTCAAGTTGTCTCATACCTTCTTGGCACTCTCACAAGAAGACATTTTCTCATAGATATTGTGGCCAAATGCACAAAATAAAATGTGCAAAGCCTTGCAATTTAACTCCATCTTCTTGCGGTCATCCGCATTCAATTTCGCCTTGCATCTTTGTGGTACATATGAACCATCTTCAACAACGTCCCAAAACTTGTACTCTTTGGCCTTGATGAATAACATCATTCTAATCTTCCAATAGGCATAGTTAGCCCCGTCAAAGAAAGGTGACTTATCGATGGATTGCGTCATTTTGCTGGTTGATTGTATTGTTGGTCGAGCTAGCCGGATCTTCTCAATTGGATGTTAATCCTATTGATTGAGCCTTGCTCTGGTACCAATTGTTAGGCTTGATAGGCTCGATTTCCTTCAACCGATTTAGCTTGCCAAGAGGTGGAGAAGTTAAGCGATTTGGGTGATTGGCGGTGGAAGCGAAAAATAAAAAGACACGAAGATCTAGAGTGGTTCGACTTTCTAACCAAAGCCTACATCCACTACCTTAGTTTCTCCACTAAGGACTTCAACCAATTTCACTAAGAAGTTCGCCATCTTTTCTATGCTTAAGAGGAAACCCTTACGACGAAAGCTTGATCAAACCCTCTTTACAAGAGATAAAGATAAGCAAACTAAAATCCCTCTTACAATGTTGATGTTTGCACTCTTAAGCACTCACCCAAAACCTAATACACTTGAGCATACATAAAACATTTAAGCTTACAAGTGCTTTGTCTATACAAGAATGACACAATTAGACACTAAGACATTTCTTTGATCATAATATGTTGACTTGTGGATCATTAGTCTTCTATAGATGCTTTGAGGTCCCTTTTATACTTTCAATTTGAGCTTCTAGCTGTTGGAGACCGTTGTGATTAAAATGGAGTAGTTGGGGCTGATTTCCATGCTCATTTTCTTGTGCAGGGTGTATCGATACACGGGGTACCTATATCGATACAGTCTCTTTGGGAAAAAGTCGTTAAGCATTAAATAGCCTGAGCATATCGATACACGTGGTAGTGTATCGATACGACTTATCATTTAAAAAAGCCATTGAAATTAGACGGTTAGGGGTAGTTGAAAATGTCGTTGGGATAAAACAAAAGGTATCGATACGCTTCATAGTGTACCGGTACGACCGTACTCTGTATCAGTATGGACAACCCGTATCGGTACGGGTTTTGGCTACTTGAATTTTCCTGTAGCTGAAACCCTAAAGCGTACCGATACGGTATATACCGTATCGGTACGATGACATTAAAATCATAAGTTTGGCTACTTTAAAAACATTTTAAGTTATTCCAAAGCCTTGTAAAAACCCTTAAACATATTTTCAAGTTGTTTGGACTTACAAAACATTTTGAAATCTTTTTCAATTTAGTCCAAATCAATTTTTCAATTATTCTATCAAAACATATATCTTAACAAATATGAATTTTTAAAAACCTTGAAGGGGGTCAAATTAAATTTCTTTTAAAAAATTAGGGATCAAATTCTAATTTTCCAAAATTTTAGAGGGCCATACCCTTATCCCTTAGGCTTTGCTTGGTAGAGAGGGTGAAAAACTAGAAGGAAAATAAAGCTCCGATTGGTTTTAGAAAATATTTTCTATTTTTATTTTCCAAAAATATTTTTTCTTTTCCAATTTTCTAAAAAAATAGAAAATGTGTTTGGTTAACAGAGATGGAGACTTGTTTTAAAAATGAAAATAGTGAAAATGTGTTTAGTATCTAGCTTTTCGAAATAGAAATGAACAAAATAATTATTAAATAATTAAAATAAAATGTAGTTAAAAAATATTAGTATAATACGTAAATAAAATATGAGAAAATAAACAAAAGTTTTAAAAATGGCATTAGAAAGATTCGAACCCGTGTTAAAATTAAAAAAAAAACAATTGTTTTCATATTTTCTATTTCCCTAATACATTTTTAATGAAAACAATGAAAACATCTTTTTTATGTTTTCAAATTTTCACTCATTTTGTTTTCATTTTCTAAATATCATTTTCTAATTTTTTAACCAAACATATTTTTTTGTTGTTTCCATTTTCTTAGAAAATGAAAATGAAAACAGTCTTCATTCTCTAAAACCAAACGAACCCTAAGTTTCTTTCCTCTATATTGCTTGGTACAACGGAAAAGTGAGAGAAAAGAAAATTAAGCTTTGAAAATTATAATTTATTTTAATTTTTATAATTTAGTATAATATTTTTAATTTGATTATTTTTATTCAATTTAGTGTCTAAATTTTTTATTTAATCTAAAATTGACCCATATTTGTAACGCCTCGGGTTTAGGGTCTAGGAATTTGGACCGATACCCGGGCAATGTTTATAAATCGAATTTTGGCGTTCGGGTTGTCTTTAAACGAAATGGTTTCATAAAAAAGGTTTTAAAAATAGAATAAAATAGAATATTTCAAAAGAAAAGAAAAAATGGGATAGATATTCACTTTCTTCTTCCCCATTTTCAAAACATTTTCACGTTAAAACTCCCAAATGCCTAGCCACCATCCATTTCCACTAATCTTCACCTTTTTGAAGGTTTCAAGGAGGTAAACAACTTGATTTTTACTCTTCTCTTCATTTAAATCTTATTTGTAACATTTTCTTTCCAAGAACTTGGTGATTTCTCAAGTTCTCTCATTTTGGGTAAAATGAGTTTTTGAAGAGGTTTAAGCAATTTAGTGAAAACAGTGTTTTGTGTGAGTTTTAAGTCATGTTTTGAGTATAAAATAAGATTAAGATTGTGAGTTTATCAAGGAATCCCGAAATGGAATAAATGGGTAAATTTTGAGTTGGAGAAAAATAGGTTTTTGGGTAGTTTGTGGCTGGAAATGGTTTCTAAGGGGTTTGTGGATGCATGTTGAAGGTTTTGAAGCTTTTGGGTGTGTTTTGGATGTTAAATTGATGAAGTTGTGGTTGATTTTTGGTTGGAGTGGAAATGTGATTGATTTTGATTAGTTTTGGGTAGAAATCGGGAATGGTTGTTGTTGAATTGAGATAGAGTTGATTTTAGTGGATTTGATTGTTGAAAAGTATGTTAACTCTTTGTTTTGATTTGGGTAGAAGCAATGGATAGAGATTTGGGTACTTCGGACGCGACACCCGGTGTTATGGAGGCTTGAAATCGGTGTTTCGGCTATCGTTGGGTTCTACCGGTGAGTGAAAATATTTTTTAGAGTTTAGGTTGAGCTTGAAAGGCCAACCTAAGCTCGAGAGTAAGTATTTAAAGTTTACGTTTTACTTTTCCGAATTCTATTTTTAATTCTTGTTAAGCATTGTTGATATGCGATGAGATGAATGTGTGTATTTGACTAATGAGTGTGATATTGTTATGATGACTTTTATGATGTTGAGTATTGGCAAATATGAGGGTCTTACCGGGTGTAATTGGTCGACCATAGGATTAGAGTGCACTTGTAAAATTCGCGTGTGGCCCTAGTGATGTAAAATGCCACTAAGGAGGAGTACGGTGATGTAAGATGCCACCAGAAGTTTTATTGTTAGACCTTGGTGATGTAAGATGTCATCGTGAGTCTTATTGTTCTTATAGAATCGGTGATGTAAGATGACATCGAGTCCAATCCGCGTATCCGAGTAATGTAATCATAGTTGCCTTTATACTCTTGTGTTGTAAGTAGGGGTGGGAATTGTCGGGTACCCGGTTCGTCCGGGTACCTCTTTAAACGGCCCGTGTCCCGGCTCATTAAATTCGGGTACCCGTAAAATTCGGGTACCCGGGTAATCGGGTACCGGGTACCCGGTTCATATATTTTTTTTATTTTTTTTATTTTAAAATTAAAAAAATCATATGTTAAACACAAAAAAATTAAAAAAAAAACTTAAAACTTAAAAGAATATAATACAAACATAGAAAAAATATAGGGATTTAAACTTAATTTTAGAGTGAAAATATTAAGAAACATAAAATAAAAATATAATTTTAAATATAAAAATATATATTAAATTTTATCGGGTCGGGTCGGGTACCCGGTAAGGGAAAACTCTCGGCCCGTGTCCCGGGAAATTTGCCGGGTCGGGTACCCGGCCCGGTCGAGTAATTTTTTTCCGGGAATTACCCGATATTTTTATTTCGAGTAGTCGGGTTTTCGGGTCGGGTCAATCGGGTCGGGTATTTTCTCCCACCCCTAGTTGTAAGGTTGATTGTTATCTTGGTAGATGTTGAGAGTCATGCCATGATGTTATATGTTGTAGCATTGCTTGATGTAAGATGCTAAGCACATGTTAGATTGTTGATAATCTTATTGTTGGAAATCATGCTTGTAGTTTTATTATCAACTCCTAAATGGTTTTACTAAAACTGCATTGTTGTTGTTGTGGTTTTGAGCACCACTCACTAAGCTTTATCTTTACGCGCTCCTTTCCAATAATGCAAATCGTTAGAGATCCGAGAAGCAAAGGAAGGCGAGGGAAATGCTTCGGTGATCGTAACTTAAGCTTAAGTATGGATTTTAAGTTGTAATAATGATTTAGCAATGTGAATACTTGTTTTTGTGGTTAGGGAGGTGGTTGTAAACTCCCATGTGTTTGACCATGTTGCTACATGTTTTATATATTAAAACCATGCTATGTTGAGGCTTGTTTTGGCTTTTGGTTAAATGCCTTGTGTTTTGACTTGTTGGTGTTTTTGAGTTAAAGTGTCCTTTTTGAGCTTTCATGTTTGAGACCCATGTTTGAGTGTGTGCTTGTTTGAAACCTGCTTTTAGGGTGTTTTGCCTCTAGAATGTTTGTTTGCTTAGTATGTTGCCAAGTGGTTTGTGGTCTTTCGGGGTAAGCATGGGAATGTTTGAGGATGCTAAAATGCATTTTCGGGCCAATCTGTGCTCAGGCGTTTCGGAACATCTGGTATGATTTCGGAACGGCCAAGCTTTTGGGGCACCAGTATCAGAACGGGAGTGGTGTCGTTTCAGTATGTTTTGCCACTAGAGACTCTCATTTCGAAACCAAGAGGAGTCGTTTCGGAACAGCCTAATTTTTCTTTTTGATGAGAGCCCGTGTTTCGAAACGGGTAACCCCTGTTTCGAAACACATGTAGTTAAAGTGGTTAAAAGGCATCTTTGAAGGTTTTCAAATGTTACGTTTTAGTCCCTAATGTCTGTATGCTTCTTAAGTGAGTTTATATGTCTCATTTGTGTTGGTCTTGCCTCGTGTGCTTGAAATATGACTAATAAACTATTTGGTAAGGTTTAAATTACCTTTTTACCCCTATTTAGTGTGGTTTTTGAAAAATGATCCTTCGTGACTGTTTCTCTTTAATTGGACATCCAATTGATGTCCGATTGAGATGTTGTTCTTCTGCTGTGAACCTTAACATCATAAGATCGTCAAATTGCATTTAGACAAGATAAATCTTAATCTAAGGTCGTTAATCGGAGGAAAATTCTCGGATTTTTCTCCGGTTATCCCTGTATGACTCTCCTGATACGATCTTGCGACTAGACCGAGTCGAGGGGTTACAATATTTATTTGTAATTTTTATAATTTAATCTAACTTTTTTAATAAAATTTTATTTTCGTTCAATTTAAGCCCTAATTTTTTTTAATTCAAAATTTACATATATGTATTTCTATTATTTTTATAATTGAGTCTAATATTTTTCATATAGTTTTATTTTTGTCCAGTTTAGTCAATAAATTTTTTATTTATTCCGAAATTAATCTCTATTTATTTCTAACTTTTATGATTTAGTCTAATATTTTTATAATCTAATCCCGAGAGTTTGATTGTCAATGTAACACCTAATACACAGTATGAACAAATCCAACCCGAATATCGAATGCTACAAATGGCCCATTTGTGGCCTAAAACAATTTTTTTAAAAAGTAAACATATTTGATTACATGAAAGTAAACAACCAACATGAACATAAAGAAGAAACAATTAACTAAAGTCACCCGAGAAAATAAACCTTTAAAAACTTTAGAAAATAATGATTTAACAAAAAGACATGTTGGTAATTTTACAAGATTTGAACCCAAAAAACATTCTAAACTTAATTAAAAAGTTTAATATAATTAGAAACATTGTATACCTTTGTTTTTCTAAATAAGAAGTTCAAATCAAAGTAAATTTAATCGAATCGGGTTTTAAGGACTAAAATGTAAATAATTCATAAGTTGGATTTTAAGTTAAAAACTCAATTTCAGGTTCGTTTTAGACTCATTAATTTCAATTAGACTTAATGGTAAATCCGTGTTGAAATCGAATTTGAAATAGAGTGCTAATTGCAAAAAAAAATAAGTAGTTTCTGGGTCTTTTTGAAAACATTCATAAAACACAAGGCCAGTTTTTCAAAAAGTGAAATTAAAGCTTCCTTTAAAAATAATTGTCATCATTGACATATTGACCAAGTTTCAGGTTAATCCAAGCTAAAACAATTCCTTAATTACAATTATAAAACTAGTGACTGAAATGTAAAGTTTGCTATTATAAGGTAATGTACTGAATTATAAAATAGAGGTTAATTCCACATTAAATAAAATTTTAGGGATTAAATCGAACAAAAATAAAATTATAGTGAAAATATTAGATAAAATTATAAAAAAAATTAGAAACAAATAGCGTTCAATTTCAGATTAAATATAAATTTTAGGGACTAAAATGAACAAAATAAAACTATAATACAAATATTGGATGTAATCATAAAAAATAATTATAAATATAATTAAAATAAAATTAGAATTTTTTAAACATAATTTCATAATTTTATTATTAAAGTGTGATAGCTTTCACTTTTCTTTCCTATTTTCCATCTAATTTGAAGAGAAAATTATTTGTATATGAGCGAGGAAAGCTACCTCCCCTCATATTTTCTTTCCTTCTAATTTTTTACTCTACGAAACAACTTAAATTTATTTTTCTTTCCAATTTTCCTTCCCCTTCCTCCCTTCCACTTTTCCAATCTAACAAACAAAGCCTTAAAGCTTCCGCCACTTATTTGAGTTAAACCCAAAGCATTTCAAATTTGTCTTAAAAGCGATTTGAGTGGGTATTTACGTAAGGATTGATTGAACTTTTTAAAACAGCATTATGTTACAAAAAGTAAAAGCAGATGAGGAGGCTGGTGACAAAGATTATGATAACAGTGGTTTTGTTTATTGATAAAAGGAAACAAAACACAGATTAACAGAAGAAAAATCTCTACAATAATGAAGCACAAATTGATAACAAGGACACCGCCAAAACTAAAATAAAAATGAAAAGCATAAATTGATAAGAAGATTATGATAATCTTGGTTTTGTTTGTTGGTTTAGGCTTGGATTAATATTGATCAAGTTATTTTTTAGTTATCTTAAAATTAGATTATTTTGAGTTTAGGTCATTTTTGTTCAAATTAAGTTATGTTGGGTTTTTAGTTTATTTTGAACACTTGAGCTTTGATAATTTCAATTTTGAGTATTTTTAAATCAATATACTTATAATTTAAATTATTTTCAGGTTTGAGGCCTCCCTCCTTTTATAGTGGAGTCAATGTAGAGTATGAGGTATGGAGGATTCTTACACTAGTAGAATAATTATTGCTGACCCCATACCTCAACAAATTAAGTGATGTCGATTCTAATATTTTCTATAATTTTTTTTTAAAATTTCATATTAATTCCTTGAAAACTCTATGCCCAACAAATTAAGTAGGGTCAATTGACCTTTTAAATATAAATGTAGATTTATCCATAAATTAAGGAGTGAGTAATTAGTTATACACTAAAATGAGTGAATGTTATTGAATATAATATAAATGAGGTGATAATTGGCATCATCTAATAATTTCTCAAAACAAACGGATTATGGTAAACAAACAATGATAGAAACGGAATAACGGATAGTAAGTATTTCAGTGACGTGGAAGCCACACAAGCCCAAAACCAAAAAAAGCTGAGAGAGAAGGACAGCCAGAAACGGCGTCGTGTGATGCAGAATCTCCTCTCTTTTTCTTTTCTTTTGCCTCTTTAATTTAATGATGAATGAATCATCCAGTTGGATGCAGTGTCATAAAACCTAATCCACTCCAACGTATCCCACCTGTCTTCCCTTTCCTTCGCACGTGTCACCTGCGAAACCCTAACCCCTTTCTCTCTCCCCTTCATCCCTTCTCTGAGCTCACTGTTTGCGCTCCAACCACGCACCCGACCACACCGGATTATTGTCTTCTCTCTCTCTCTCTAAGACAACACAACAATACCAACAACGATCTCGTCGTACTTCGAATTCCCGTACGGCCGTTGTTCGTTTCATCCTTAATTTTCAGCCGTCGGATGAGGGAAGTGGAAGTAGAAGAAGAAATCAAAAAACGAATATTTCTCTCTCTCTTTTAATTGTTTGTTTTTGTAAGTGTTCCAGTTAGACTTCCACCTCATCTCCTTCTTCAACCCCAGGGAAACAGGTCTTTCTTTTTCCTTCTTATTTTTACTTTTCGATTTTTATTTCATTTTTTTTAATTTAAAATCATTGAGCTATTTTTTTGTGTCTTAATTTTAGTTACTTATTTGACCTTTGTAATTGTTATGGCTATTGAGCATCTGGGTGGGTTTAGGCTTGAAGATTAAGATTAGCTCTTGATCTTTGTAGAAAAAGTAGTTAGCAATTTGTTGATATTTGTTTAAGTTATTGTCTTTTTTCTCTAACATGTCGGAAAGGAGATTCATAGATTCCAGCTGTAAGATGTCTATTGATGGTCTACCTTAGTTTTTTTTTTTTTAATTAAAATTTATAGTGAAGAATAAGAGGGCTAACTGTTGACTGGCTTTAGCTCTGGGCTATTTAAATCAGACGCTGTCAATTTTGTTGAGGGGTTACCCCCTTCTATTATTTGGCAAGTTTGAATCTTTTATGGCAAAAAACTTAGAGGGAAGTTTGTTTTTTGTTTTTGGAAAGGTAATTAAGCGAATTGAAGAATTACTTTCTATTTTAAGGTTGTCTGCTTACATAAGGATTGTTGTTGTCATATGTTCTAGCTGTGCTTTGTTTTCCATATTACTAGAATCAATTACAATCCTCTTGCCTTCACTTGTTTGAACAAGGATGGATATTTTATATATTAAGTTAGGTTTATGGAAGATCTAAATAACCCGGTAGGTAATAATTTCGAATTGTTAATTCACCAGTAGTGTGGCCGGGATAAGTGAAGATTTTGATATGAAACGAGTTTGTTTCTGAATTTAGCTCTTTTGATGGTTATTAAGGTATTCTGTGCTGGTATAGGATGTATAGTGTGTACAATATTCTTGGGATGGTTTCGTCTGCAGCTGGATCATTTATCTTTCCATTTTGAAGATGTTTCATGATAATTTGCTGATACTGAAATTTGCATAGATTTATGTTCCATGAATCCTGTTTTCGCTCGTAAAAGCATAAAAACCTTGCGAATACTCTGAAGTGGTCACATTTTATCTGCTTCTGCAAATCATGAATTCTGAGCTGTAGTTGCTTTTTCCCCTTATTAGCTGCATTGGTTGATATTTTTCTTGTTATCCCTTCTTTCTGACATACAGTGTTACTTATTATCAGCTTCTACGGTGCTTCATAAAGTTCGTTGGGGATTTACGGATTTCATTCTAATTTTGCTGAAATCCAGAGCCAGAGGTTTACAAAAGTAATTATGGGAACGGAAGAGGAGAGCGCACCTGCCAAGCCTTCTTCCAAACCCGCTGCCTCAACACAGGTCTGTCATTGTTGCCTCCACCCCACCAATTAGGAAGAACAAAGAAATTTCCCATTTCAGTCTTGCCTTCTCATCACTAACGTATAGATGAGTTTACTGACATTTCTGCCTTGGACTTGTAGGAAATGCCTACAACACCCTCATATCCTGATTGGTCATGCCCGGTGCAGGTTTGTATACTTTAGTACATAAATCCCGGGGTTTTATTTAGTTCTGTTAACTGTTGATCTTGTTTATGGAATCCTAAAAATTTGTTCTATTGTAAGTGATTATTCGATCTTACAACCCAACTTCTTGTTCAGGCTTATTATGGTGCTGGAGCTGCCCCGCCTCCCTTCTTTGCCTCAACAGTTGCTTCGCCAACTCCGCATCCATATATGTGGGGAGGCCAGGTGATACCACTTTTGAAATCTCCATTATACAATAATGTTATTTTTAATATTTGATCAATGTTCTTACTTTCCTTTGCTTTTGATGATATTTCAGCATCCTTTAATGCCTCCATATGGCACTCCAGTTCCATACCCAGCTATGTATCCTCCTGGGGGAGTCTATGCACATCCTAATATGGTCCCGGTAATATTATTTTTTCATCTTCTTCTTTCTTTCTCCATGTGTTTCTTTTTGCCCTTTGTATTCCTTTTGATTCACAATTATGAATTAAACGTCCTTCCTCCTGGCAACTTTTTGTTTAGGCTCCCGCTCCAAGCATTGCACAGAATAATACTGACCATGAAGGGAAGGGTGCTAACGGGAAGGATCGAAGTGCCGCCAAAAAGTCGAAGGGAACTTCAGGAAGCAAGGCTGGAGAAAGTGCAAAGGGGGCTTCTGGCTCTGGAAATGACGGTGGCTCTCAAAGGTGCACTAGGATTTTGATTTTCACGTTCATTCTTAACATTGGGTTTTGGTTAAACAGCTTCTCCAATATCTGCCATGCCTTTTCTAATTCTAAGCGTTTTCTTAACAGCGGTGATAGTGGTAGTGAGGGTTCATCAGATGGAAGTGATGACAATAATAATCAAGTATGTGCGTAGATATCGTTATTGATTGTTATCATGGACATCGAATGCTTTCAAAGTTCAGTTTCCCTCATCAACATTGTTTACTGGCTAGCATGTCCGTTCTAATGAATATGTGCCTTTTTTTCCCTTTAGGAACTTGCTACTGGTAAAAAGGGAAGCTTTAACCAGATGCTTGCAGATGGTATATTATGCTTCCTTATCAAGTTTCTGCTTTTATTTGTAGGAAGAAAAAAAAAGCTTCAGATTACATTGAAAATGGTTTCAATATATGGTTTCAGACACCCAAACTTACTTCCTTGTGACCTGGAGTGAGGAAGTGTGTGTTTCGGTAATAAACTTAGGATTGGTTTTTGTATACCGTTATAGTTTTCTACTTACAAATCACTCTTGTTACAGCCAACGCACAGAGTAACAACGCTGGGGCCTTGGTTCCTGGGAAACCCATAGTCTCAATGCCTGCAACCAACCTGAATATAGGGATGGACCTATGGAGTGGATCCCCTGCGGCCACAGGAGCTGCAAAAATGAGGCCTAACTCGTCTGGTGCTGTAGCCGCAGTTCCTACTGGAGTTGTGATGCCTGAACAGTGGGTTCAAGTATGAGCTTTTCGCTGCTATTTTTGTTTCTTATTTTACATGTTCCTTCATTACTATTTGCTCCGTTTCCGATCCAATATTCTGTCTGTCCTTGAGTTGGTCAAATTCACCTTAGTCCTTTAAGGTCCAACTTTCTCCGCTCCCTTTTGCATCCTTTTAACCAGCTAGAACATTTCGGATATGACATAAGGTCTAACGTTCTTCCAGGATGAACGTGAGTTGAAAAGACAGAAAAGGAAGCAATCTAACCGAGAGTCTGCTAGAAGATCAAGGTTACGCAAGCAGGTACACTGGAAATATCTGTTTGTCAACCAAATGGTCCCATAACTTATCTCCATAGTCGAAGCCTAACATATATAGCTTGTATTTTGTGTTTCCATAGGCCGAGTGTGAAGAGCTACAAGCCAGAGTGGAGAGCTTGGCGAACGAAAACCAAAGTCTGAGAGAGGAACTAAAGAAGCTTTCTGATGAATGTGAGAAGCTTACATCCGAAAACAGTTCTATTAAGGTATAGAACAGCTTTGCGCCCTGCTATTATTCATTCATCGCAGTGTATTAATGAAGTGTTGAGATCACTTCTTCCTTGTTTTTCTGCTTCTATAACAGGACGAGCTGACACGGATATGTGGATCGGATGCGGTAACTAATCTCGAGCAAGGTGACGAAGGGGAGAGTTAGTAGGAAACCTACAAGAGGTAACTAGCAGCCAATGCAGTAGTTTGTTGTTATCCAGGAACATTATTTTCACCATGGATTCGGTTTAGTTACTAATCTATACCCTTAACCCGTTACAACTGTAATGTCTATTTTTACATACAGAAAACAGTTTTAACCAGGTTTCCAATAGTTGTATTGCTTGTAGTTTATTGGGAACAAAAGAATAATTGGGGATTGATTCGGACACTCAATTCAGATTTTCCCACTTTTATTTAGAATACAAGGTTGATTTTATTGCTTATCATATTGGTTTCTTAAAAAAAGAACCAAACCATACATGGTTTTTTAAGATTTAGATAAATATTGCTTATGCATTGACTCTGCATGTCCAAACAAAGATGCACTTTTTGGTTAGAATATATTGATATACACTATGAAATATAGATTATTGATTATTATTAAATATGTGATTATAATCAGTGTAAATATGATGGGAAATTTTGAATATCAATCTTTTCAAAACTTGTTTAGAATTTTTAGAATCAATCTTTTTCTCCAACATTTAACGACCAGAAGTTGTTGCTCGTCAAAAGATTTTTATGGTTATCTGAACTCAAAAATTGAGCCAATTTAGGCTGATCTCTTCTTTTGCATTTCTTATTTAATATTAGAAAACCCAAAAAATATGGATTTTTCACAGTGAAAACGCATCAAGAAAGTAAAATTTGAGATATAACAAACGAAAAAAATCTTCAAATTTCACAAAAAAAATCTTTAACTCGTATAACAGAACTAAATCATTTTTTTATTTTCCAATTTTGATCTCAATTTTCAAACTTCAAGTCTCAAATTAGAATGGAGTTTTGTAGTTATTCAATAAAAAAAATCTAACTCAGCCCAAATTTCAAAAGAAGAAGGAAAGTCAAAGCAAATATTTTGAGACAATTTTTTTTCTTTGTATTTACCTCTAAACAAGCAAAGAAAAAGGGAAGAAATGAATTTTTTTTGACTAAATTTAATTTTTTCGGGTTGAACATAAAATGAAAGAGAAAAGAAAAGATGAGATAGTATTATATCTTTCTCAACGGAGATTTTTTTTTCATACACAAGGTCTCGAATTTAAGATCAGTTTAAGCGATATCAAACTGTTTATCACTTGAACTAACCTTGTTAGTTAAATTGTATGTTTTATTATTATGTGTTGGATGTATTAATAAAAATTTACATTTGAACTCGAATTATAAATCTTAAATATGAATTATCAAACTAATATAGAAAATATAAAAAAGCAAAGAAATGAATAGAATTTGATTTCTTTATTGGGTGTATATATATATATATATATATATATAGCTGAATAAGAAGAAATTAGGCAGGCCTAAAGGTACTCTGACTCTCAAGTCTCTCAGCTCTTTTACTTGGGACAATTAATTTACTACCACCGAGTTTTAATTACCCAAATTTAAAAAGGCATGCAAAATACTAGAATTCTAAATCCAGCTAGGCTAATTTCATATTTAACACCTCCATGCTGACGTGGCAACCAAGGCGCTCTCGTACCAGCAAAGCACCAGCTCCGCCTGTCTTTTCGCCACGTGGAATCCCCGAACCTGCACCTTCCCTAGCAAACACTCAGCCTGAAACTCCGCCAACCGACTCAAATGCACCGCCTTCATCCCCACCCCTCGAAAACTCTCCCTCCACGGAGGCGCCGTACTCCTCGACGCCGTTTCTACCGCCGCCAATATCCTCGGCCGTAACAACAACGCCTCAATCTTCCTCACCCATTCCCCGTTCGCCACCGCCGCGTCCAACGACTCCAACATCATGGCGTAGAACTCCAAACCGTTGACGAAATTCTTTCTAAACGACGTCGTCCCAGACTCCATCCACACCTCACTATCTACAAACACGACGATGCTCGGGCTAACCCTTCGGAGATCACTCAAGAACGCCGTCACGTTTAAGTTGGGACATCGGAATATAGACGGAGACAAAAGGATGGCCGTTTTCTCCCCGTCGATGAACTTAAAAGCCTTAAACGACAACATTTCGAACGTCCGAAGGAGAACAAACTCAATCTGGAACCTTAACTTAAGGTCTTGAGCGAACTGAACAAGGTTGTCTTTAATGAGCCTTGTCTCAATCGCATATTCCTCGGGAACCACCGCAGTTATACGAATGAAGTTGCAAGGGTGATCGTGTCTTTCGGTCATTTCTCTCATCAGAGAAGCGTATTGGCCGCCCAATCCGATATCGAAATCAATTATGTGAATCAACGGTGCCGATCCATCCAGGGCTTCAAGGAGAGCTTGATTGGTCGTGAACTGGCTGAACATAGGGATAGGGTTGATCCCAGAGAAGGCCTTGTAGGCTTTGATGGTCTGAACGATTTCATCCCATGAAGACAAACGAGTCGGCCGAGTTGACCCGGAGAGCAGAGACTGGAGAGCTTCCTTGAAGTAAAAAGCGGCTCTATGTAACGGTTTCCCCGAAGGAGATCGTAGCCGCTGACTGAGCCTCGCCAATATCACCTGCGCCAGTTGCAATTCGTGGGTGTCGAAACAATCCGCGGCTCTTACCAGCTCTTCTATAAAATCAAACCCCGAGTTGAAGTTGCCAGTACTATGAAAACCGCAACTATTAGACATATCAAGGTAGTTATTAGTGTTAGTACCACCATTAAAATCACTTTGATGAGATGGGTTTTGATTTAAACCCGAAAAAATATCGTAAAGATTGTTAAACTCAGAGTGATGAGTCAACTCGCAGGAGGTGAACTCGGGGAGGTTCTGGATATGATTCTGGCAGGAAGGAGTAATAGGTTGAGGAGGAATAGTTTTGATAGACGGTACTGATTCGTCATCTAATCCCAAGTCTTTCATGATGGAATCCCAATCCATGTTTCGTAGCACATGCTCGTCCCACTCAAGAGGCGCCTGATGGTGATGAAGTGGAGGATCCGATGCCGGGATACAATTCGAAACATCCGCCTGATTCGATATCGGCTTTTTGGGTGCTGGACTCGGGCTTCGACGAAGATCCAGAACAGAAGTTGGCTCATAGCATGAGCTTGGCACACTGTTAACCCCATGGAAACTTATGATCCTACCTCTACTATTATTACTACCCGTGTTATTGTCGTTAGGTTTAGGGCTTTGGGGAGAAGAAACCGGGACTCTCATAGCTTTTGAAAAGAAAAACAAAACAAAGAAAAGATCTCTTTTCTTTGCCTGGATTTGGAGATTAACGTGGATTTAGGGTTTGAAAGTAGGAGAAGATGGAAGGGGAGTGGGGCGGGGGGCTTTTAGAGGTTATAATTGCAAGCTTTTTATATGTGCATGGGGAGATGGAAGGGGTATGGGTCGAAGGGCATGGATGAGGATGACATATATACATGCTCGACACAATACCAGACCTGTCTCTTTTTTTTTTTTTATCAACTTTGATGCTTCTCACTCAAGCTTTTGCTTTCTTACATTGTCTTTCTTTTTTCTTTTTGGCTTAAAAGAATGACTAAATTTTACCTTTTAAATTTTAAGGGTTTATTTTTTTCCTAAGTTTACATCGTTATAATTTTAGGTGATTGGTAGTTAATTACCGTTAAAAAATTCGTTAATCAATCAATACTTGACATGTGGTAATAATTTGAATTTTTTAAATTTTTTTGAAGGAAAAAACATTTATTTTAAATTTTCAGAAAATCCCAAAAATTTCTAATTTTTACCAAACAATCCCTAAATTTTCCCAAATCCTCAAATTGGGGCCGCTTCCGCCGCCGATCGTCGCCCCTGAGCATACTCCTTTGGTCGCCGGATCTAGCCAGTCGTTTCCCCCAATGTGTAAAAATTGAAAATTTTTGAGATTTTCTGAAAAATAATTTTTTTGTGTAAAAATTTGTTTTAAACTTTTATTTTAAAAAAAATAAATATGTCACATGTCATATTTTAATTGGTTAACAGACTTTTTTAACGGTAGTTGACTATTATATACCTAAAATTGTAACGGTGTAAATTTTAAGTACTTATTTTTATCAAAATAATACTTAAGGTAACTAAAATTTAAAAGAAATATAATGTGAGCATTTATTTAGTTTAAGCTTTCCTTTTAGGATTCTCACTCTTCATTTTTGTTATTGTTTCTTTTCAAGATTGATTGTTTATATATATCTAAGGGTCCATTCATATTAGTCTTCTATATCACTGTGTTCTTATATTTACCTAATTTGATTATCTATATTTCATATGCTACATTCATTTAAATTCTCCATGTTAAATTAATTTTGGAGTGAGGTAGAAATATCATTTTACTATAAAAAAAAAGTTTGCTATACACAACGGTTTGTGTATAACAACTACTAAATTTTTATCATTAATTGTTATTTTACTTTTTAATGGAATTAAACATCGTTGATTTAGGGTGTTCAATGTAATTAATAATCATGTAAAATAATTTAGGTGTTTAGAGTTTATGGTTAGTGTTTAGTGTTTAGAATTATGGTTAGGGTTTTTAGGTTTATGGTTTATGGTTAGTGTTTAGTGTTTAAAATTATGGTTTAGGGTTTTAGGTTTATGTTTTATGGTTAGTATTTAGTGTTTAAATTATGGTTTAGGGTTTATGAGTTATGGTTTAGGGTTTTAGCGTTGTTGTATTTTTAGGGTTTTTAGGTTTATGGTTTATGGTTAGGGTTTATTATTTTATAATTTAAGGTTATGATTTAGGGTTTAGGGGTAAGGTTAGTCTTTAGTATTTACTGTTAGGGTTCATTATTTTAGGGTTAGGATTAGGGTTAGGGTTTAAGGTTTATTATTAGATTTTAAAGTTTAAGATGTTAGGATTTAATTCTATTAAACACCATAAATTGAAATTTAATTTTTTAGAAAAATAATTAATTACATTATAATAGATTCTATTAAAAAATAAAATAAACATCAATGAAGATAATTTAGTAGTTCTTAATTCTTATACACAGTCCTAAGGACTGTGTATAGCAAAACCCTAAAAAAATAGCCGTTATTAATGATAACTCACTATTTATTTTGAATATTTTTTTAAAAAAATATTTATTTTCAATAGAAATCTTCCCTCATTTATCGTGCCTCTACTTATGTTATCACTTTAAAAAAATAGGTTTATGGTTTATGGTTAAAAGTTAGAGTAAATGTTTAAAGTTCAAGTATTTAGGATAAGATATTTTTTAAGATATAAAATTTATGATTTAAAATTTAAGGTTAATAATTAAAATTTAATTTTTAAGGTTAGACAAAAAAAACACCAAAATAAGCAATGATTTTGTTCATTTATTTCCTTTGATTTAGCAGAAATAGAAAGGTACGCTCAAGTATCGTGATACGAAAATTGAATGCGATTAAATCAATTATATTGCAGACTTCAATAATAGATTTGTTTATATTATATAAATCGTACGTGAGTTTATAAAACATATATAAATTAATTAATTAATTCCACTCTTACGAAATTGATGCTACCTATATAAATAAATAAATATCAATCGTCCACTAGCGTAATAATTCATGAAAGGTCCTACCAGATACCCACTTGTATAATTAATAATGAATTTGATGAATTAAGTTTTGAATTGTAGATGATGAATTATATTATCTAAGGTTTTTTTTTTGCACGAGTGTACTTGGAAGTTGCAATCACTGAAAATTCCAAAGAGAATGAAGTCAACCATAAAAACCCTAAACTTTTTTAAATTATTGTATAAATAGACATGCGACCAAACATGCTCTCATGAGAAAACAAAGGGGTATCATAACATAATATGTCCAAACAAATTGATTTATGAAACAAACGTAATATGTAATGATTAAACAAAAAATGTTAAAATATGAAGATTGATGCTTCATTAACAGCGAAAGAAGTAAATAGAAAAAGGAGCTTTGAATTTGGATCCGAAGGTGACAAAAAAGTCCATTTTTTGTGACTTAAAGTCCCTCACACAGCTTCTTTTCTTTTGCTTTGGTTTGTCCCCACAATTAGAAAACAAAATTAATGAACCAGGGACCTACGAAAGGGGCATTATCATAAAGTAATTTTGAGACTTGAGGAGCCCACCTTTTATGACCCCCCCTCATCATGATTTATTTGAAAATGCATTTTTTTATAATGTGCGTACAACCGGTAGATTGTGTGTTATAATGTTTAATTTTTTATTAAATGATTTAAAGGTGATTACAAAATAGGGTTGTGTAAAAAATTCGACAAACCAAAATCTGAAAAAATTATCCAAAAATAGGGTTAACTGAACCGAAAAAATGAGTTTCGGTAATTTTTTTAAGAATATTATTTCGGTCTGGATACAATTTAAATTTTTGAAAAAAACGGGAACTGAAACGACCGGTTATATAATATATAATATACAATATATATATTTATACAATTATATTAGCAAAATTTTAGATTTATTTTTCATTTATTCTCCTCCAAATATTTACATATTTTTTATTACCCTCCGAGTAGAAAATCAACGCAAAATATTGATTTGGGAAGTATTTTGCCGTAGAATATTCATTTGGGAAGTCAATAATTAAAGGTAATTTATTCCCATAATATTTTTATTACCCTTTGAGTCGTATATTAATTTTTTAAAGTGTTTACTGTTTTCAAATGATTTTATAGTTTTTAATTGATGTTATTAGATTTTTTTATGTTATTAGGCCTAGTTTTTGCATATACTACAATTATGTTTTATTGAATATGTTCTAGTATTGAGAAGATATTGGCATTTTGTGTCAAAATTTTTAAAGATATATTTTCTTTGACTATGTTGTTAAATTTTATATTTTTAATAAGTAAAAAAACTATTACCCGACCGAACTGAATCGAATATTTCGGTTAACCGGTTTAATGGTTACGGTTTAAGGTTAAGATTGAGCAACCCGAATTTACCGGTTATTCGAAGTAATTTACTAACGGTTAATTGAACCGTGTTTTGCACACTCCTATTACAAGGTAATATATGTTCATACATATTTTTAACCCTTTAACAATGCATGTACACCTTGTAGAAAAATGCGATTTGAACTCGTATCTCTTAAAATGAACATTCGTTTTTTCACTGAGACACTTATTGGTTTCATTATAATGTTTAATTCTTATGATAATTATTAAATGTATTATTTATAAATGTCATATAAGAGGGATGATAAAAAAAGGACTCATATAAGAGTAGGGATGGGCACGGGTCGAATTTTTGGCCCACCCGGATCCGGCCCGAAAATAAATACCTTAAACCTACACCGGATCCGACTCGAACATATTTTTTAAAAAATTTGACCTGAAAATAAATATACTAAATTTGACCCCGACCCGACCTGTATAAAGTAAATTAATTTTAAGGACCTAACTGTAAACAAAATAATTTTAAGGGACTTAATTATAAAAAAATATAATTTAAAGAAATAAATTATAAATACAAATTCAATTTCAAGGACTTAATTATAAAAATACATATATAAAGAAGGGTATTATTATAAATATTCATAAAAAATTTAAGAGAAAATTACACTATTAGTCCCAGGTCGGGTCGAATATTTTTCACCGTAAACCCGAGCCCAACCCGAGTTTATCATCAACAAAAATTCGACCCGACCCAAATCTAATTTTTTTCATTAAAAAATCTGGCTCGATCGGACCGGGTCGAGTTGAAACCTTCGAATCCGGATAAAATGCACATCCCTATATAAGAGGCGGCATAGGTTTGAATCTTAATATACTATCTATATTCGTTTTTCGAATAATGAAATAATATTCTGTCTATACGTAGCTTTAAATTGTTGTCATTGAAAATTTTTAGAAAATTGAACATAAAAAATATTCAATACAAATATATGTTTTGTAAGAATTAGAGTTGTCCAAGGATCAAGTGACTTATCTTGTTCGACAGATGAAAATACTCTTACTTTGGACAGACTTAACATGAATTTGAGTTAAATAATAAATAAATAAATCTAAATTTAATTATAAAAAATAAAAATATTAAATAATTTTACTATTTTATTAATATTTGAATAGTAAAACGAGTCATCTAGTCTGGTAGAACTGAGCTGAATAGTCTGATCTTAAAAACAATATAGAATCAAACCACATAAAATCCCTGTCTAATAAGAACTAAGATAACGAATATATACAAGTATAAAAAGGTACTTTACTAATGATTTTAAGATGAGAATTAATTATGTAATTTTTTGTTATTGTTAATAGAATTTTCTGCCTGTGCCTGTTGGTGCTCGAACCCGTGACTTTTAGGAACAACAATCGTTCCCTTAATCACTGAGTCAAGTTGATTCATGCAATTTAATGTGTAATTTACCGCATAAACTTTGACTTGATGCAATTATATATATATATATATATATATATGATTATATTTCAAATATGTACACAAAATTTTAATTTTAATTCAATTATATAAATATAAAGAAATACATAAATAAATTTATTTATTTGTATACTGGATAAATATATATATATAATTAATGTAATCAAATTGAAATGTCATGTACAAAATTACGTAAAATCAAAATTTATGTACTACATTACATATTTCATCGAAAATCTAATGTATTTATAAGATTTATTCTAAAATTAATTTTACTTTCTCTTTTTTTTTTCAAATCCAAGTGAAGATAATTTGAAAGGAACAAACTTTATAATCAATAAAAGTCAAAACTAAACTTTGTTTAAAATCAAACTAAGAACACTCGGGAAATCGGGAAGAACAGAGTATAAAATATTATATAATATGATTTGATTCTATTGATCATATTGTTTTAGAATATCATTTTTCTTAATCACTAATTAACCAACAACCGTGTGAATTCTTAATAAAATATTAAAATTCTTAATCAATGAGTCTTAGTTCAATCGACCAAATCTTTGAGACGCAAAAAGTTAAGATATTCAACATAAAATTTCCATCGATTTTCTCAAGAACCAAACAACTTTAAAAGAACGATGAGTGATATCTCATCGTAGAAAAAGAAAAGTTAGGGTGGCAAAGGCACCTCCTCATGGATGAAAAATCAAATCAAAATTCCACAATCCACGTATTTTAATAACATAATAAATGTTAAAAGATAAATAAACAAAAACAAAACCCACAAACCCTGATCTTTTTAATTATTAAAAGCATATAAATTAAGAATGCAACTAGACCGTTCAGGCGTTCGCATTAGGCAACAAGCAGGCACTGCAGCAGCCCCGTCGGCCATCGTTCCGTTCCAAAAAATTGATTAAAAAAACATAAGTTGTCAAATATCAAACTATAGTTTTTTTAGGCTAAAGGGGCACTTTTGCCCCTGAGTTTGACCCAAAAATGTAATTTCGCCCCTCGCCGAAAAGTGCACTAAATGTGGCCCTCCGGTTCATGAAATCGATCAAATTGACCCTTTGACCGACGTTGACCGTTACGGTGCTGACGTTGCAGTTAATAGTGATGACTTGGCAATACATTATGCTGACGTGGTGGTCAATGATGCTAACGTGGTAGTACACGTGGGATGATGACGTGGGGCAGGAGGGGCTGAATTGATTATTTTAACTGAATTCGAGGGCATAATTGATTTTTTTCCTGAGTTTAGGGGCATAATTGATTTTAATTAAAAGTTTCATAACTTATTTAATATTTAAGTTGGAAAATAAGAATTTATGAAATTATTAAAATTTTAAAATATTAAAACTAGATAAATAAATTTATTAAGTGAGAATAATTTAAAAAAAAACAAAGTGAAGATTGTTACAGAAGATCAAAATATTCTTCAATTTATTTTATAAAAATTCATAAAGTTAATAAAAATAAATTAAAAGTTACTGAAAATAAAAATTATATAAAAGCTAATAATTTGGTGTTAGTCGACAAGACCTTAGTGGTCTAGTCCGCGATTCTTGTTATTTCGTTTAATATTTTGTACGTAACAACACATGTACTCTTTTCCCCCATCTAGGTTTAGGGGGGTTTTAATGAGGCATGTGTTGTTACCCCTCTTTTCAATAAAAAAAAAGATAAAATTTAATCTAAAAACTTAATAATTTTTTTATAAATTATTAAAAAATTAAACACTTTTATCGAAAAAAATTAGATTTCGTCATTTTGAGTATTACTATTCGTTAGATTTTTTTAGTGGGATCAACATTGTACTAGAGTAACAATAGAATTCAATTTTCCCCCGCTTTTTTACATCAAATTGATGCTCATTAATATTTGATGTACATAAATGAAAGAAAATTTTGGCTTTATTAATACTTTAATACAAGGATGTCTCAATTGAAAATATGTTCAAGAAACATTAGTACGCGTAGCATAACGAGAAACAATCGAAAGATTCTCTAATGGTTTATAAATATTTTTTAATTTTTTATATTTATAACTTTAATGTTTTTACTTATATTTAATTCATTATGATGTTTTTTAATATTTTATAAATATTTAAATATTAATAGTTTTTATTTTTTAGCTTAAAGATTAAATAAGTTATCGAACTTTTAATTTTGCCCCTAAACTCAGGAAAAAAATCAATTATGCCCTTGAATTCGGTTAAAATAATAAATTCAGCCCCTCCCGCCACGTCATCATCCCACGTGTACTGCCACGTCAACATCGTTGACCACCGAGTCAGCATCATGGACTGACACGTCATCACCGTTAACTGCCACGTCAGCACCGTAACGGTCAACGTCGGTCAAAAGGTCAATTTGATCGATTTCATGGACTGAAGGGCCACATTGAGTGCACTTTTCGACGAGGGGCGAAATTGCATTTTTGGGTCGAACTCAGGGGCAAAAGTACCCCTTTAGCCTTTTTTTATATAGGCGCTTAAATATTTTTTGAGTCAAATACGTACCTAACGTTTACAAAGTTACTCGTTTAGGTGCCCCGTCAAAGTTACTCGTTTAGGTGCCCCGCCGTTAATTTATTTTTTTTAAAAATTCTTATATTTACCAAAATTCACAATATAACACTAAAATTAATAGATTTTTAAATTCGGCCACTGTCGTCGCCGTTCATCACATTCCGAGATGAAATAAAGTTTTCTTCTCTTGCCGCAAGACTCAATCATTGTTCGTCAGTCGATCGGCCGCCATTTGTCGTTGATTATTTTGTTTCCCTTACGTGAGAATGGGGGAAATGATCGTGGGGGTCTGATGACAGAAGTGGTGGGTGTCGACGATTGACAACGGCGACGACTAGAATCGAGATTTGGGACTTATGAATTTAGGGATTTGGGGACTATTTTGAGGATTTTAGAATATTTTTGAAAATAAAACATGCCACATGTCATATTTTTATTGGCTAACGAATTTTTTTAACAATTGTTAACAACAAAGTGCCTAATTAAAAACTTTAAAAATATTAAACACTTATTTAGCCTGAAAAATACTTTGAACACCTACTTAAAAAAATGGTATAATTTTAACACTTATCTAATAAAAAAACTCGCGGAAGTTTTGTTGACAAGCCAAGTGATGACTCATCCATCAAACAAGGGACCCGCAAAAAAGACAATGCATAGGGATTGTGACGGTGGTTGGCCAAGGAAGCCATGAATGGGTCCCACGAGACGGCTTTCGTGTCGGATATGCATGAGTTTTATGAATCAAAAGGTCCAAAGTCCAAACCCTAAGAGAGAAGCTGGTAGTTTTAATTTAATTTAACTGAACGCATCTCTGTTGTGTTGTTGTGGAATAGCGCGTAGAGAGCACGCCCACGTAAGACAGCTTTAGCTTTTTGGAGGGGAGAGGGAAGGGAATATGTTCCGATCGATGACACAGACACTGTGTTTTCCATCGATTTGATAAATCTCCATCCGACTGTTTACGTACCACAAACAAATCCATTTCCTCCACTCATTTATTTACTTTGTATTTTTTTAAATATTATTAATGATAAATAAGGGTTTCTTAGGCGAATTGGTCTGAATATTCCCTTTTGGGAATTTATTAGGGAAAATAACCCCCAAAGATTCATATTGGGAAAAATACCCCCCTTTCATGCCATGTAGGACGAATTCGCGTCCTGCAGGACGCGAATTACTGCGCCGTTTCAGTGGAAAAGGGAATTCGCGTCCTGCAAAACGCGAATTCCACGAGATTTTATTCAAATTATCGCAGTAAATTGCGAATAAATGCGGACGGTTGGGGAAATAGAATTCGCGTTCTGCAGGACGCGAATTCTATTTATTATAATGAATTCGCGTTCTGCAGAACGCGAATTCGGTTTGAATTCATAACCCCCAGCGTCCGTTTTCTCTATAAAAGCAGTGGAGTTGGGAGAGAATTTTGAAGAGGATTTGAAGAGTTTCAAGAGTTTTTGAAGAGTTTTGAAGAATTATGGCGGGTTTGCTAAGATTAGAAGAAGGCCACGTATCCAACTATCGCCGACTTAATGTAAGTTTTTTATTATTTTAATTCGAATATGTAAATTTAATTTAGTGTTGCCGGCATGATTTGAATATGTGAATAGTATTTATTTTTAGAGTAAGAAAATTAGTTAGATTGGAATATGTTAATAGTATTTATTATTAGACTAAGAAAATTAGTTAAATTCGAATATGTCTTTAGATTATATTTTTAGAATAAGAAAATTAGTTAAATTCGAATATGTTAATAGTATTTATTTTTATACTAAGAATGTTAGTTAAATTCGAATATGTCTTTAGATATTGTTTTTAGACTAAGAAAATTAGTTAAATTCGAATATGTTAATAATATTTATTTTTAGACTAAGAATGTTAGTTAAATTCGAATATGTCTCTAGATATTATTTTTAGACTAAGAAAATTAGTTAAATTCGAATATGTTAATAATATTTATTTTTAGACTAAGAATGTTAGTTAAATTCAAATATGTCTTTAGATTTTATTTTTAGAGTAAGAAAATTAGTTAAATTCGAATATGTTAATAGTATTTATTTATTGACTAAGAAAATTAATTAAATTCGAATATGGGTTTAGATTTTATTTATAGACTAAGAAAATTAATTAAATTCGAATATGTCTTTAGATTTTATTTTTAGACTAAGAAAATTATTTAAATTCGAATATGTTAATAGTATTTATTTTTAGAGTAAGAAAATTAGTTAAATTCGAATATGTTTTTAGATTTTATTTTTAGACTAAAAAAATTAGTTAAATTCGAATATGTTAATAGTATTTATTTTTAGACTAAGAAAATTAGTTAAATTCGAATATATTTTTGGTATTGACTTATAGATTAAAAATTAGTAAAATTAGAATATGTTTAGTATTTTATTGTACACTATAAAAAATTGTGATATAATATGTGATTGTTAATATGTGTGTGTCATTAATTATTTGTAGAATGGAGAAGAAAGTCGATTGGAGGTTTATATCACACGGATGAGGGTGCCCCCGGATCCTCTTCTAGCTGAGTACATAGCCGAAGCCGGATTTGGACATGTGGCGAAAATTCATGGAGGAGGTGCGAAATTAGACGTTGATTTAATCAACGCGCTTGTGGAGAGGTGGAGGCCAGAGACACATACCTTCCACTTACCATGTGGTGAGGCGACCATCACATTAGAAGATGTGTCGCATATTCTTAGCCTGCCTGTAGATGGGGAGGCTATCACTGGTGCCGCCAGTGACGATTGGGAGGGCTTATGTATGGACTTGTTAGGGGATAAGCCAGAAAAACTACGGGGCGGATGTGTGACTCTGACGTGGTTGCGTACGGAATTCGCTAATTTGCCTGCTGGAGCCAATAAAGATGTGAAGAAGGTAAAAAAAAATATTTTTTTATTAGTAGTAATAAAATTATAAAATTATTATATTTTAATATTTTTTTCGTTATATTTTAGGCATATGCTCGGGCCTATATCTTACAGATCCTCGGGGGAATTTTGGTGGCCGACAAAACTCGCAACAAGGTTCACATGTTGTGGTTGCGGCACTTGCGGGATTTTGAAGAGGCTGGTAAATTAAGTTGGGGTTCGGCAGTACTTGCATTTTTGTATAGGGAGTTGTGCAAGGCTGCGAGTGCTGATCGACACGACATCGGAGGATGTCTTTTGCTACTTCAGTCTTGGGCGTGGTTTAGAATGCCATTTTTATGCCCTGACTTGTCCGCGCCAGCAGACTATTCGTATCCACTATGTTTGCGGTAAGGAAAATAATCTTAACTAAATTTTATTTATAAATTGGTTATGTTCCTAATATTTATTTTTTAAATATTAAAATTATATTTTTGATGTTATGTAGGTGGTTCCATGCTCTAACTCATGTTGGGATTCCGACTATGATGCATTCTATTAGGCAAAAAATTGACACGAAATCTGCAAATGAGGTAAATATTTTAATTTTATATTAAGTTGAAGTTTAATATGAATATAGTTTAGTTTACTTGTTTTTAATTATTTCTATATTTAATTTACAGTTTTTGTGGACCCCGTACTCTAATTCGGATATCAATGATTGCCTGCCTAATTTTGATCATGAGACGGTTTCCGCTTGGACGGCCATGGTACCTCTCATCTGGTACGCTGTAGTTGAGTGGCATCCGGTTGATCGCGTCCAACGCCAGTTCGGTCGTCTGCAAACAATTCCGATAGATCCTCCTAATTTGGACGACTTACATAGGATCACCCGACAAGGAAAACTTGAGGTATAATAATTAAATTTAATTTAATAGTTATCGATTTATACTTACTTTACAATTTATAAATAATAATTTTGTTGATGTTTTGTGGTAGGTGGACTGGTCGGTGAAACATGTGCAATGGATTGCACAGTGGCAGGATAGGCTTCAGCGGCAAGCACTGAATGGGTACCGGATGTTTGATGAGCCTATGGTGAGCAGTAATTACTTTGCATGGTTCTTTGGTAGTGGGAAACCATATCTCCTCACTCCGGAAGAACAAGAAGCTGTGTTTGAGCCTGTTCAGCGCAACCGCCCCCGGACTCATCGTACGAGCGGAGCAGGTGGATCGCAACGTCGAAGGGGAGCAGGTGCTTCATCCTCTAGAGCCACCGATCCGATTCGCCCCCAGGGCTGCACCCAGTTGATGATTCAGCCGAGGCCCCCGAGTCCGACGGAAGGCTTTTTCACTCCTATTGTGGGAATGATGGGTGGATCTTCGGTACCGACTACGTACGGGTTATTTCCTGGCGGATCTTCGAGTTCCACTGTTCCCTCTGCTTCTGCCCCATACCCGTTTCATGCTCGGCCTTATGATATTTCGGGCCCCGGGTTCGTTCAGCACACACCTCAACAGTCGTTGTTCTATTCTGGAGACGACGACGTTAACGAGCCAGATCATGATCCTCAACAGGTTCCGGTTCAACCCGTTCGACGCAATCAGGGTCGTACTCGACGTCCACCAAATTGTGGTACCGGCGGACATAGACATATGTAGTAGTTATATTTTTTCTATGTTTTTCGAAATAAGTAATGTTGATTTATATTTTCTTAATTAAAACATTATATATTCAGAATTATTAATTGATACTTTTATATTTAAAAACTTACATCGAAAGCACAACATAGAAAGCACCGAGTTCACAAAATACAAGTACGCAAGATAAATAACTTACATAACTTAATCAAAATTACATTACTAATCGTAGTCGGTACTTATGTCAGACGTTAAGTTTAGTTCCTCAATTATTTGTTCTTTCTCCTGCCGTCTCTGATAAATTTTTAAGAACACGTCATTCTCGTCTGGACTAGCTAACTCATTCTCGTCTTCGTCAGCTAACGCATTCTCGTCTTGGACAGCTACCACATTTGTTGAAGAACTTGATCCGTCATCAAATTTCACGCTAAGCTCGATGTTTGTTCCCCCAGCACGTTTGTATGCCCGAAACATCTTTCGCATATCTTTCTTATCTGACAGTGTTAGCATATAATGTTCCTCGGGGCCGGGCTCATTGACTGGTACTTTCACTTGCAAGGCCTCTATTTTTGCGCTGGTCGACTCTTTAACTCGTTTTGAGATCAACTCAAATAATTCATTTCTTGTGATCGTTTCACTAAAAGATGTGTAGAAGTATGTTCCACGAAAAAATACAGTAGTTGAATATCGAGCCATTTTCTCTTTCAGAAAGGTAGAAATAAAGAAATCTCGTGAAGATAGGAAAGTAAAAAGTTTGATGGGATGCTAAGGCAGAAATACAACCTATTTATACAGGGTGTAGGCATGCAGGGACCTATTTGCGTGTTAGAAACGCGGTTTCATCATAATGCATTTGTCAGCCCAAAGCCCGGTAAAGCCTGGTAAACAGAGCAATAATTTTAAAATTCGCGTTTTGGAAAACGCGAATTTTAAAATTATTGCTCTGTTTACCAGGCTTTACCGGGCTTTGGGCTGACAAAGTCAATTATATGTACTGAATTCGCGTTTTGTAAAACGCGAATTCTGTTGGAATCTACTGAATTCGCGTCCTACAGAACGCGAATTCAGTACAAATAATTGACTTTGTCAGCCCAAAAATTATTGCTACAGAATTCACCAATGCTTTACCAGACACATTTCTATTTATAATTGAGGGGTGCAGAATTTGTAGATGCACCCAAACAAAACTTAAGAATCACAAAGCTCTTCGATTTTCAGAAATGGCACCGAGAATTCAAGCTATAGTATACTACGATGGTCAGATGGTCCCCGATTCATACATTGGGATCATATTTCAATCTGAAAATACTGTTACGATCAACATTCCAAGACGATCAACGTTCCAGTCGCTTACGACCTTAATATCCAGGAAGGTTCCCAATCGCTCCGGAAGGGAGTTGCAGTCTTTGAAGTATCGATGTCCAACGTCGATAGAGCCACTATATTACACAATATTCGATGTGGAAGACGACAGTTCTGTAGAAATGATGATAGATACACATAGCCAGTACTCAATGGGATGGGCCATGGAGCTATTTGTAACATTTGCTGAAGGTCACGTTGCTGCTCAAAATGTGGTACCAAATTGGTTACGAGGAAATCTCGAGTTCAATCCAAATGCTATTAGTCCGACATCGAGTTTACGACGTGACTTCAACCTTCTTCAAACAAGAACCGATGAAGCTTCATCGTCTTCGTCTTCGCGGAAACGACGTTCTTCCGTTCCACGGTTCGAATTTGACCTTAACTTGCCACCAACCCAAGAGTCGTCATACAGTCCATACGTTCCAAACTATGATGATTTCTCTACGGGGCGCCACTCAACACACATTCCATACACGGCGTCTTCAACGTACAATGAACAGTTTAACCCGTTCGATGATTTCTCTACCGGGCGCCACTCAACATACATCCCAAGTCACCGAAATGTGGATGATATGTTCTCAGCGGGGAGACATTCAACCGCCGCTACTGTCGATCCGGTTATGACTTCAGAACCTGTTCACGCACAGGTTTATGATGACGCAGAACTTTTCCAGTTTCATGATGCGCTTTCTGATGAAGAGCCGCGTACAGAGGTTGGGCCTGATGGTGACGAGATGGGTCTATTTCCTTCTGAACCATCTGACATTGACGAGCCGGTGGAATCAGAGGAGAGCGCAGAAAACTCTTCTGAGGATGATGAGGACAATGATGTTCGTTCGACGCAACTGCATGGACCAACCAGTTGCGCAACATATTACGACCCACCTTCGCACTTCACAACAGTGGATATGGATGGCTTCTTCGATACTGAATTCCCAGAACATCCACAATTAGACCAGTTCAACCAATGGAATGTGGGTTCGACTGAGCTACATGCTGGAATGGTCTTCAGGACAAAAAAGCTCGCGGAGGCTGCCATCAAGCATTACAACATTCAGCGCTCAGTTACATCCACCGTTTGGAAGACTGAGGCCAGGAAATATATTGCAGAGTGTCCTCACAAGTCTGCAGGATGTAAATGGAGGGTTCGTGTGTCGCAATTGAAAAGGCTGAATAACCTGTGGAAAATAACGAGATATACATGGCCTCACACATTCTCCGTTGGGAGCCTCAGCCAAGACCATCCTAACTTGGATGTACACGTACTTTCTGATGCAATCCTTCCACTCGTGAAAGCAAACCCACGTGTATCTGTGCTAGTGTGTATAGCTGCCATCAAATCCATTTACAAGTACACCGTCAATTACGATAAGGCATGGTATGCAAGATATCGAGCCATCGAAACACTGTACGGGCAATGGGAGCTATCATACAACGATCTGCGATCATGGCTTCAAGTTATGCATGAATACAATCCAGGGACAATTGTGGAATTGGAGACTGTTCCGAAGTACTACAACGATCGTGTTGTACCAGGGGAGGTCGAATTTCATCGCCTTTTCTGGACGTTCCCCCAATGCATAAAAGCTTTCCGTCACTGCAAACCTATGCTGCAGATCGACGGTACATTTTTATATGGCAGATACACGCAGATATTGCTAATTGCAGTTGCCCAGGATGGCAACAGAAAATGTATCCTAGTTGCTTTTGCGATTGTTGAAAAGGAAAATATACCTTCTTGGGAGTTTTTCCTTTACAACCTCCGCAAGTATGTCATGCGTCGGGTTTTGCGTACACGTGAAGATGGCCTAGCTATTATTTCAGATAGAGGCGCAGGGATTTGGGGAGCAATTCAACGTTTGGGAGATTCATGGAAACCCCCATACATACATCACCAGTATTGTTTGCGGCATATAGCAGCAAACTACTATCAGAGGTTCAAGAACGAGGATGAACGTATAATGGTTCTCCGTATGGGTATGCAACCATTTCATTTTGTTATTCTACGTCCACCAATTTCATATTATTACCAATTAACTATTTTTGCATGTCTTATTCAACAGGCAACGCACACCGAGTTAATCAAGTGGAAGAGCTGTTGGAGGAGTTGCAATTGAGGAATCCATTCGGGTATAACTATCTTATGGAGATACCGAAGGAGAAATGGTTGCGATGTTATGACGGGGGTCGTCGATGCGGCCATATGACAACAAACTTGGCTGAGGCGATCAATTCGTCTCTTAAGGGAACGCGCCATTTACCTATCACGTCCGTTGTCAAAGCAACATATTACCGATTGGCAACCCTTTTCGCAACCCTCGGCAAACAAGCAATGAACTGGATGGCAGCTGGTCGCATATTTAATCCAGATCTCGCCGACAAAATCCAAGCGTCCATTGCGCATGCTAACTCGATGGGTGCGTTGTGCTTCTCTCGTCGGGAACACATCTTTGAGGTCACGCAATTTTCTGAACCGCTACAAGGAATAATGCAATACACCTACGTGGTTGATTTGCAAAAACGAACGTGCGATTGCGGGGAGTTCCAGACGTTCAAGTTCCCGTGTTCGCATGCTTTCGCAGCATGTGCATCGGTTCATTTTGATGCAACGACACTCATTGATCCGGTCTACAGGCTCGAAACCGTTTTCAAGGTTTACCGAAACGAGTTCCCTCCGATCGGAAATGCACGTGACCGTCGTATAATCAGCAACGAACCAAAGATATGCCCAGATCCCTCCCTGCGACGAAAGAAAAAAGGCCGGCCACCATCAACGAGGATTCATTGTGCCGAAGATATGGTTCCGAGAGAAAAGACCGGACAACCTAGGAGGTGCAGTAAATGTGGGAACACAGGACATGATATTAGGAAATGCCCTCTTAGGACCGGCCCCCGAATTAACTAGATCAACCATTGTGTACTCTTTTTTGATTTGTGAACTTCTATTATCTGGTAATTTAATAAATCTTATGGGCACTCTTTTCCCCCTACATAGGTTTAGAGGGGTTTTTTAACGAGGCCCTTTAAATTAAAAAAAAAACATGCCTATCGACACATTTTTTGCTTCAAAAATGTTACTTTGATAGCATTTTTAACACAATTTTCTCACATTTTCGGACACCGTCTTCCTCAGAACTTTAGCACCACTGTAAAATTAAGCTGCAGATCTTTATCTCCAAACTTAGGAAAAACCAAAAAAAAGGGGGGGGGTATTTTTTCCAATATGAATCTTTGGGGGTTATTTTCCCCAATAAATTCCCAAAAGGGAATATTCAAACCAATTCCCCGGTTTCTTAACTCTGCTTGTAGAGTAAAAAAAATCATTAGTAATGTATCAAATAGTTATCTATAATTATATACAGTTTAGATTTTGAATTGGTTCTAAATTTCAAAACATTTTAACCAAAATTTTGAAATATAAATATTGTATCAATCAAGTCATTTCACTAACATCAATAAACGCTAAAATGGTAACACATACGATGTAAAACATATTTAAAAATGAGTGAATCAATTTTTTTAGATGAAAAAGGAGATTATTAACACGTGTCTCGTTAAAAAACTCTCTAAGTTTAAGTAGAGAAAAATAGTAGACATGCAAGTAATTATAGAAACGGAAAGGAAAACCTTAAGCAAATAAATTACATAAGTAATCTAAGAGATGAATATCTATCCTCATATAATAGAACCTCAACACTGCTCGGTGGTGTAACAAACCAAACGGTCTTAAGAACCCCATGCGATGCTAACTTAGACATAAAATAAACCACCTTATTTCTACTGCGGTGAACATGTTGTAGTTGCACCTCCCAATTACGCTAGCGTAACACATCGAGAATCGAGATGTTTCAATAAGGTAAAGGACTCATCCAGATATTAACTGTGAGAATATAATTATTTCTTTATTTAATAAAATAAAAATATTGTTACTTTAAGTACTTAACTAAAACATTTTATATTTAGACTCGAGTTTAAAAAATTGAAACATAGTTTAAAGGCGTTTTGTCTATGATTGTAAACAAACAAGACCAATAGGATACAAGTTGAAGAATTTTCATATTTGTGAATATGTAAATATTTGTGAATACGTTCATTTAATATTTACGAATATACTCGTTTAATATTTGTAGTTTGCACATTAAATGAACTAATAGAAACACAATTTTAAAAATTTAAACTGACATAAACATGAAAATGTCTATTCTTCCAAGTTTAGTTCATTTACATCTTTAATTTTATGCTATTAACACATAAATTGTTATAAACTCCTCCCTCCCTTCCACTACAATTGTCATTTTTTTTTTACTTTTAGTTGTTAAAATTTTAAAATTTTGACCATAATTATTTTTAAAAAATTAGTTAAAATATCAGTATCTGATTCCATTATGACTATCATAATGATAATGATGAAATAACAAATAATCACAAACGCGGCAAATAAAACAAACATCAAGATTTATGTGAAAAATCTTAGACGGGAAAAATCATGTGGCAGAGGAGGAGAAAATGTCAATATGTCGAAAAAGAGATTACAACTTATATCTAACCCTTAATCTCTAATATCTACTTATATGGATGGATAAATTACTTGATTACAAAGGAAGCTTGCATAGAAAGTAATTCTACTCAAACCGAATTTCATTTTGCCGGAGCTTAAAATAAAATTTGGGCTAATATACTTATTGGTCGATTAACCCGAATCAGGTTTTGCAAAGCCCCAATACGGGGAGACTCTCCAAACTTAGTTTTCTCCATTCACAGCGCCGAGATTCGAACCTTTAACCTTACTTAAAGGATCTAGCACCTCATCTCGGTAAACCAGCTTATTGTTGGTAATTATGTTAAAAATTTTAAATAATGTTTATAAAATGTATCTTTAAGAACTATTATACTAAAAGTTTTCAAAATATATTTTTAAAAAAAATTATTGATAGTAAAATTTGAATAATAATAATAAGTTAAAATTAAAAAAAATATATTATTAAAAGTCAATAAGTGATAACTTTAGCGGGACAAAAAAATACACAAGACATACATAATATTATCTCATTGGAAGTATTTAAAATTGTAAAAAAAAATGTCTTTAAAAATAAATACACATAAACTTAGTTTAGTAATGCATATATTGAATATAATATATATCTTATTTCGTAATCAAGCTTATGTGGGTCCTTAGGGGTTTTCAATTGTTTTCGAACTTTAAACCTTTCTTTTCATTATAATATAACGTAGTATTTAATTTGGATGGTTGTATATGTGTGAATGCATGGTCAGGGATCCAATGCTATTATAAATTAGCTATTTATCAATACATATCAAATGTTAACTTTCTCTCAATTTTTTCATTAATAAAGATTCCGCTAACAAGTGTGTGCTTCCTATTTTCATTATTATTTTTATTAAATAAATAAATTTGATAAAATTTAATATATCAAAATTAAAAATTTACTTAATATAATGTTTGAAATAACTATATAGTACTACAAACTATACGTGGTTTGAGAATAACATTACTAAATGGGAATAATAAAGCTAAACATGATTAATTTGAAAAGTAAAAGGCAAAGGCAGAGTGTCAACAAAAGCCTTTAAGAAAGGCTCCATGGTAAAGGAAAATGTTTATGCATTTAGAAAGCACTTTCTAGTGTACCCAAAGCTGTATATGGAGATTAATTAATGATTGCTTTAAAGAATTAGAGCTTTATGTGCTTAATCATGGATACTTTTACAAGAAAATTTTCAGATTAAGTCGAGCAAAGGATTGTTTACACATCAGTCCAACTCCATGTATTGGTATTTTACTATATGCATGGTAATTAATATTATACTAGAGTATATTCGTATTATAGTAATATTATCCTTTTCTTTTCATATTCTTATTTAACATATTAAATAAATTTTAACACATGCTCTTATTTTAAAATATTAGTTATATTATGTTAGCATAGTTATGATTGTTGAGGAGAATTTTTTACTTTTTTCTTGATAAGTATATGAAAGTATATGAAGTGTCGTTTGTCAGACAGTCAATTGTGAATCTCTTTAAAAGTTTAGTATTGAGTTCTATAATGTCTATGTACAATTTTAGCATGGAAATTTTTATCTTGTTCTTGAATTAATCTTCTGGAGAAGTCTGTGAAGTATCATCGGTTGGACAATTAGTTGCCACCCTTCAACAAATTCATTATTATATTCATGACGTGTCTATATATTTAGTTTTAATCATATGGTTTTGTCTCAAATACACTGAAAAGATTTCAAGAAAAGGTTACAAAGTGTCCTTCATCAAACATCAATAGAAAATCACTTGTCAAAACTTTGTTTCATGTACACTAAACTATTCCAAAGGTTGGACATGAGTCTGTAAAGTATCATCGGTTGGACATGAGTTTGAACCCACCAGCAATGAAACATTTAATTTTTTTTGATGGATCTCATGTAATTTTTCACACGATCCTGATTGTATGAATCACATACATTAATCTTCTTCAAGATACAGATAACAAAAAATTTGAAACTAAAACCATACGTAAACACGTAAAAATTCACGATCAACTACTCGACGGACATCATTTTCGTAGACTTCTTCCAAATAATTAAGAAACCCCTTAATAAAACCCTACAATTTATGTTGGAAGTACTATGTATATGCTATATATATATATATATGAAGTAAATTGATATGAGTCATTAATACATATAAAAAAAATTCAATTTGTGTATATTAAAATACATTTCTTAAATAAAACCCTGGATGATTCCATTGGCATCTATATTCGAAAGAAGCCAATAATTGTCCAACATCTCTAGCCTGATTACAACCCAATCTTTTATAACAATAATAAAGAAATATTTTTCTCAGAAACACATGATTTACATTGCAACTTGTAAAGAATACTAACAGTATTTAATGGGAATAATTTTTTAGTCAAAATACTTAGGTATTAAGGTTCAGAGCTCACACGCGATGTCCCCAGAAGAAGAGGCTTGAAGTTCACAAAAGTGATTTCGAGATGTTTAGATTCTGATTTATATCATTCACAAAGAAGATGGTCTCCCATTACTCCCCTAAAAAGAAAAGGCAAAAACGGTGCCTTTGTCTTTAGAAAATAATGTTAAAAAATAATACAAAATATATTGATATTTCAAAATCTATGCAATATAATTATAAATGATCAGATTTATATAAACAAGGGCGGATCTTGGTATAATAAGTTGAGGGGGCAATTTAAAATTTTCAAAAATTCTAGAAGCGCAAACTAAAATTTTCAAAAATTGTGAGGTTTAATGAGAAATTTTCAAAAATTTAAAATGGGACTTAATTAAAAATATTTAAAGAAATAAAAACTTAATGATAATTTTTAAAATTTTGAGAGGGCCAAATTAAAATTTCTCAATTTTTGAGAAGGCTAAATTAATATTTTTTAAAAACTTAAAGGGCCAAATGTAAAATGTTCAAAATTTAGGGAGACAAGGCCCCGTTAGGCTCCTACCACTGTCCGCCCCTTATATAAATATAAAATATCTTAAACACAATATTTTTTTAAAGCTATCTTAAAAACAGTTATGATACAATAAAATATGGTATATAAATACAATGCCGATTAATGAAAGGCGGATCTTCAATTTTTTACCGAGCAGGTAACCTTACAAAACCTTTTTTTTTTCTGTTACCGGAGATCCCCAAGGATATGTTGATTTTGGTTTGAGGGGGAAATACACTTTGATTCGATTAGTTTAGTTTAATTTAGTTTCCTTATCTTTCTCAATGAATGCAATACAATATAAGTATATGGATTATTGTGATTCCTTGACAGTCCACATATAATATGGGAGGGATCTTAGTGTTTTTTTTATAGGGATGGACAGAGGGAAACTGAAGTAGTGGTCATCCCCATAAAAAATTAAAATTTTTATATTTAATTTTTTATGTATTATCAATTAAAAATTTATTTTCGTCACTTAAAGTATTATAAATTTATTTTCTTAAAATTTTATATGTTCATTCTCTAACATAAAATTTTGTGCCTGTCCGTATTTATTTATGCTATTTGATGGAGCGTGAGGGGGTTGGCAGACAGGTTAAAGATCGGATGGAATGTGGTGTAGGATTAAAGGGGCTTAAAGGTGATTTGGTATTTCTTTAGCTGCCCAACTTGAAAATGATGAAAAGACATGACCAACTCTGGTATGTCCACTTCATTCAGAATTTTCATGCTTCATGCTCAACCACTGCTTGTTAAATAAACTTGCAAAAATCGTGCTCATTTTAACTATGATTTTGGCCACATCAATCCAGATCAACATAGTTGGTTACTTCCTTGAATTTTCTCCAATTTTGGACTAAAATAAAAAGTATAATGATAAATTGGACCTCTACATATTTATTATTTTGATTATTATTAGTAGTTGCTAAAGTAAGATATTTTGCCTTTTAAAAAGTCAAAATGTGAACTAATTAATTGGTCTTATGCCTTGTTTGGTATAACGAATGTAAAAGATGTGTGTTATATTAAATAACAGACGTGTATTAAAAAGATGAATGAAAGAGAGTTGTTACTACATCAATATGTTTGGTTGTGAATTTTGTGATAAATTTAAAAGACTTGTCTTATGTATAAATGCACTATTTTACCCTTAAAATTTAAGTTTTATATTTTCCACTTATTTTGAATATTGATTATTATATTATTTTAAGGTTTATGGTTTAAACTTTAAGGTTTAGGGTTTGAGATATAGTGATTAGGGATCATGATCTATGGTTTATAGTTTAAGGGTTTATGGGTTTGGGTTTATTGTCTAGGGTTTAGAGTTTGTGACTCAATGGTTGGGTTTAAGATTTGGGGTTGAGTTAGAGTTTGGGGTCCGGGTTGTGGATCATTGTTTAGGGTTTGAGATTTAAAGTTACCATATTTACAATGATGTAAATACGTAAAAAATAGTGTGAGGGTATAACTGACAAAACTGACGTGTTAAATAATCACCACCTTCACCCCGTGATAAATATCAACTAACTTGCATATCAAATAATACAAATGAGGCGTTAGTGTATAAGAGAGCGTTGTTATCCTTAAGTGACTCGAGTTCAAACAGCTTGTCTGTACGGTGTATGTATTTCCAAAAGGTTGTGAGTAATTACCATTTAAATTACACTAAAATATTAAAAAAGAGTCTAATTGTATTTTTTAACAGAAATGCTCAATAAAATATTAGACCTTATACTGTTACAATAAGAGGAAACAAAACTAGTAAGATGTGAAATTATAAATTTAATATAGAAGAATAATATAAATACGTTAGAAATACATATAATGTCAAATTTGTGGTATTTTCTATTTCATGGACCTCGTATATTTTCTATTCCTCGAGTAGCTTAAGATAAGTCCGCTAAGACTTTTCTTGGTAATCAGGTAATTAAATTTTAAAGAATAAATCTTAAACATTTGATTAACTATTTTTTTTCCATATCAAAGAAGGCCTAAATTCTTAACCTCTTTGTAATTTAACAAAGTTTAGTAAGGTGAACCAACGATGCAAAGACCAAAGTTTGTGAACCTAAAAGGAACACTGAAAAGAAAAACGAAAATTTCTTTTTCCATGGCCAAAAATGACTGAGCTAATGAAGCTTTCCAATCCTAAAAACCACCATAAAAAACTACTCTTTAAACTATACAAGGTCTCAATCGGTTCACCAACTTGGAGAAGACACACATCGGCAGAGCTAGCAATGTAGGAAACAACAACAGTGATGTCGTCAAGCTTGCCGCCATTATAGCGGAATCCAACATCTTGGGCAGCTTTGGTAAATGGTGACTGTCTGTTCTTATCCACTGCTCGTTCACAAGCCAAAGTTGCTATCTGCTTAGCTGTTGATTCGGGACTCAAGCCAGCTCTTAAAGACCAAACAACGACAGCAGTAATCTCATTGTTGTAAAGATTATCAAACAGCCCACATGTTCCGGCAACAATGACATCACCTGGCAGAACATGAATTCTGAAAACCTGGCATATTTATTCCAAACTAATAGTTAGGTTTTTGACATATAGTTATGTTTGGGGAAATAGGTTTAAGAGCAACATGTTGATTTTAAGGTTAGGAAAGAAAATAGAAAACTATATGGCTTCATAAGAGTTTCAAAGTCTCAAACGCATAAGAGACTATATGAACATGTTTATTCTGTTGTATCGATAAGCACCGAGCCAGATGAGGCCCAATGGTCAAATTTCAACAATCATCAGTATGTTTTTCTTAAATCCAATATTAGGGCATTAACAAAACAGGGTGCTAAAAAGATCCAAGAGTTTGTCAGGTTTTTCTAACCCGTTCAAAGATATTGCCTTACACACGGTCAAAAAATGAAAGGAAAAACATTGATCAAGTCTTTGTATTCAGGTGGAGTAACGAGTCATCAACTAACCTGACCAGAGCTTGGTAGATCACCATTATTACCACTCTTCAACTGATAAGTAAAATTGAAACCAATGTAGCTGCACTGGGGAATGGAAGACAGTTGAATCGTCCCTAACCACCATGAACCACTATCCCCTAAATTTATGGCATGTAATCCCTGTCAAGAAAAGTAAAGTATATGAACATAATTTGCTTGCTAAAAATCTCAGTCCTCTATAAACTTCGCAACCCTGGATATCCCGAAATACACTTACAATTAAGTTCGATTAATTTTTAGGACCATAAAAATAAGGAAAAACACTAGGAAGACATGAAATGAAATGATAGCAGTTGATGCCCCCAACGACTTTCCTGCTAAGTTCAGAAAATCAATAATGTGGTATGTGGCAAGAATTTTAATTCTCAGAAACAGAGAAACCTCACACCATACACCTATACTAAAACTAAAATTTAAAAGCTCAACCAAGAAAAGAAATTTAGTTTCTTTATTTTTGGAGGTCAGCAAGGGTTTTGTAAATGAAAATACACCTACACAATTCAAAACACCAAATGGTTGACATTCAAAACCTAAAAAGTTTACTCCTTTTTAGTGGCACCAAACTTTTGAAACATCCACAAAATCAATAAAAGGCAAGAAATCATTTCCTGTAATCAAATTGATACCTTCCCTTCATCAAGATATATCAAAGAAAAACCATCTAAAGCACATCTGCTCTCATGCTTGTTAACGTATTAAAAACTGATAAAGACAAGCCTTTGAAAGCGAATACAAACCTCCTCTTTAAGGGTAATGATACATGCCGTTAAGGATCCTTGTGATTTTGTGTTTGAATGGGCCTTTTCTAATTCTCTGGCAGGGTCAATAGAACCCTTGGGTTCATCTCGAATTGCAGTAACTAAATTTGACATTAGTTCACGAGCAAATTCTCCAGCATCAACACCCACTTCTGCCTGTTGGTAAAATGGAACTGCAAAACTTGCTGTTAGCACTGACTGGAAAAATATAAAAAACAGTATGTAAAGATGTGAACCGTGTCGTGGTATGGTGGCCACTGCCTTAGAAACAAAACTGCCCCGAACAGTGTAGTCGCTTCACGGGCAGGCTGTCCCCCGAGGTGCACACGGACGCTCCTGGAACCGTACACTCGACTCCGGAGTGAACAACAGTGGAATTGCTCGAATAAAACAGTGGAGGAAAGCAGAGAGAAACGAAATGCTTTGTAATATGTTTGATGATATAAAATGGTGCATGCAGCACCTCTATTTATAGGCTGGGAATCATGTCTATAAATGACATTTCACTGCTCACATAATTACAGCATAAATACCTCAACTATTTTGCTCTGGAAAATAATAAAATAATTAAACAAAACCAAACCGTGTCGTGGTATTAACCACTGCCTTAGAAGCGAATTCGCCCCGATGTGTGTAATCGCTACAATGGACGAACGGCCCCCTGAGGTTAGCACGGCTCTCCAAATTTCGTACACCCGAAAGATGGAGCGAACTTTGATGGTACTGCTCTTCTCTCAACTCAAAATCAACACTCGTTATAGGTTTATAAAAACCAAAGAGAGTGTTTCTAAAGCAAACTTTATTGCTTAGGTATATCTCAAATGAATGAAATTACCCACTATTTATAGGCTAAATAGTGAGGGCAAAATCGTCATTTCCACATCACAAATTAATTCTATTAATAATAGAATTAAATATCATTATTATAAGTTATATTCATCACAAATTAATTCTATTAATATAGAATTAAATATCATTATTATATAACTTATATTTTGAGTATTAACAATAATCCCCCACCAATGCGAAAAATATCTTTCGTGGATATGAGAGCATTGAAGTTAAAACATGAGAAGAGCAATAGCGAGATTAGTTGCTTAAGCACTAGTGAACGTATCTTGAACTACTACATAGTGATGATGAGCAATCCCTCTCTTAGACAAGTGAAACTAGTCTTGAACTTTCTAAGATTAGGGTAAACTCATAACACACAACTAACCCCTTCATCCACCGAAGTCCTCGATGTGTCTACAAAGTATATATACAAATGTATATATATATATATATATATATATATATATATATATATATATATATATATATATATATATATATATATAGCCTATTTCCTCATGATTCTAGTAAGTGTACTAGAAAAACGGCCCAACGTTTTTCATAGAAGGTGGCTAGTCCTTCTCACTTACATAGGTTATTTCATCAAGTTTATCTCAACATAAACCACTCAAATAAGAGCTATGAAATAATTAAGAGCCTTTTCCTTAAGCTCATCCTCTCAAAAAATAGGTGAATTCTTCAAGTTCAATTATAAAATGAACCACCCAAACTCTGGGATAAGAATTCATTAAGAATAAAAACTCAACCTCTTTAATCGGTGAATTCAATAAGTTCTTCTCAATAGAACAACCTAAACTCTTGGGATTGAATTCTTTAAGAGTTTTAAGAAAACTCATCCTTTCTAGCGGCACGTTCATTCAGTCCCTCGCGATAGGACTTCCCACTCAACACGGGGCAGTCCTTCGCGATAGGACTACCCACTCAAAACTGGGAAATGAACTTATTAAGAGTAGTTTATTCAACCAAAGTCGGTAAATTCATCAAGTCTTTCTCACTAAGACCACCCAAAACCTGGGCTATGAATTTATTAAGAGCAACAATGCTCAACCTGTGCATGTACATTATTCGTCATAGGGATAGGTAATAAGAAATGTACACTATGAGTCTTTCCATGGTTTCGTTTGACCACATTGAACTTAGATAACTAAGTTGGGTATCCACCATGAATTCCTCAACCAATAGGCTTTAAACCCACCCCCCTCGACGAATTTAGGACTAGTTTCCGACTTAACCCTTTGGTAAGCGGATTTGCTGGGTTCCTTTTTGACTTCACATACTCTAAAGAGAATACTCCGTTAAGTGTCTTATTGATTCATGTCTTATGTGAATGTGTCTTTTCTTACCATTGTAAGCTTGGCTTTTAACCACACATATCAATGCTTGTAAATCACACAACAAGGACACCGGAGGAGTCAGTTTTTCCCATAATGGAATTTTTGCTAACAAATTTCTAAGCTATTCGGCTTCTTGCCCAGCTAGGTCAAGAGCAATAAACTCTGACTTCATGGTAGTGCGAGCGATACAAGTCTGCTTGGCAGACTTCCGTGAAATCGCTACACCACCTAAGGTAAAGACATACCCACTCGTGGAGCTTACTTCATCATTATCGGTAACTCAGTTGACGTCACAATATCCCTCTAACATTGAAGGAAAGTCAACAAAATCGAGTTTCCAGTCAATAGTACCTTTAAGATACTAAAGTAAGCGTCTGAGTGCAATCCAGTGCTCTCCACTAGGATTATGAGTATATCTGTTTAACCTACTCACTGCATAGGCAATATCAGGCCGAGTATAGTTTATTAAGAACATAAGGCTTCAAATAATTTTAGCATACTCTTCTTGGGAAACACTACTTCCTTTATTCTTAAAAAGATGGATACTAGAGTCATAAGGATTCGAACATGGATGACATCAAAACTGTCAAATTTCTTTAACACCTTCTCAATATAGTGTGTTTAATTTAAAGAAAATCCTTTTTTAGTTTCGGTAACTTTTACTCCTAAGATCACATCAACCTCTCCCAAATCAGTCATCTCAAATTTAGTGGACAAGAAATTTTTCGTTTTGTTAATGTATTCAATGTTAGTACTGAATATCAACATGCCACCCACATATAAGCTTATGATGACACAATCAGTCCCAAATATTTTTGAATACACGCATGCATCCGCTCCATTAACAATAAAACCAAAACTCAAAATGGTTTTATGAAATTTCTCGTACCATTACTTTGGAGCTTGTTTAAGGCCATAGAGAGACTTTTTAAGTCTACATACTTTGCCTTCCATACCAGGTGTCTCAAAACCTGGTGGTTGCTCCATATAGATCTCCTCATCTAGATCTCCATTCAAAAATGCAATTTTTACATCCATTTGATGTACATGCAACTTATGAATGGATGCGATTGCAAACAAGGCACAGATTGTAGAGATTTTTGTCACGAGAAAGTACGTATCAAAGAAGTTAATACCAAACTTCTAAGTGAACCCTTTGACTACTTATCTTGCCTTATACTTCTGGATTGACCCATTTAGTCTAAGTTTCTTTCTAAAGACCCATTTATTAGTGATAGGTTTAAATCCTCTAGGCAAGTCAACCAACTCCCAAGTGTGATTAGACATTATTGATTCTAGTTCATCATCAATAGCATTTCTCCAAAAACTAGCATCAATTGAACTTGTAGCTTCATTATATGTCTTTAGATCCTCATCTAAAAGGAGAGATTGAGCTATAGGTTCGGTTATATAGTCTAAATCACTAATTTTTGTAATAAAGGAAGTTATAAAATCTGGTCCGAAGGTAGTTTCTACCCTTTGTCTTTTACTTCTTCTATGCTCTAATTCAAACTCTAGAGTTTCCTTGGCAGGAATACTAGAAGAAGCAGAAGTATGACTTTCTCGTTGTGTTTCAACATTTAATCTAGGTTTCTTAAGAGAAAAGAAGTCCTCAAAGAACACAACATCCCTAAATTCACAAATTAAGAAGTCATGTAAAAACGTAAACCTGAATGCAGCACTATTTGTAGCATACCCTATAAACATTGCATCAACAGTTTTAGAACCGATAGTGGTTTTCTTAAAGTCAGGCAAACCGACTTTTGCTAGACACCCCCACATTTCTAACATTTTTAAGATAGAAACAAATCCACAAGTGTCTTAAACAACGTGTAAATAAATACTCAATCATACTAGAGTAAAGTTTTTTATGAGTTTTAACCATAAAATGATATTTTAACAAACTCAAATCTTGTTTACACATGATTATATTCTCAAGGCTTTGAGAAATATTAATTATTAACATTCGTATACAAAATTTCAAACGATTATGAAATTACTTTTATATCATTCAAAGAGAATTTTAACTTTCTCTTAATTCGAGAAATTAAGAATATTATGCAAATATTTATGAAGAGTTTACAAATTTTCCTAGCAACAGGAAAAAATATCTCAAGTTTATTACAAGAGATTTCAACACAACTCTTAAGATAAATCATCTTTTTCCTTTCTTCTACTTAGGAAAAGAACTCAAAGAGATTTAATTGCTACAACATACTTTTTAGTAGCACTAATGTCTATCATATTCTCATTCATATTATTCAGCATATTAGCCCTGAAGAGACCATCACATATTTTATTTACTATGACTAAATTTAGTATTATGCTCAAACCAAATTAATCTCAACTCTTATAGACTTATGGTGATTTCTTCAAGTCCATTTAAAATGAACCACCCAGTCTTGGGATAAGAAATCATTAAGAATAAATATTCAACCTCATTGTCGGTGAATTCAAAATGTCCTTCTCAATAGGATCATTCAAACTTTGAATTCATTAAGAGTTTCTTGAAACTCAACCTTTCTGGCGGTAAGTCTATCTTGTCCTTCTCAATAGGACAACACATTCAAACTTGTGTTATGAACTTATTAAGAATAAGTATTCAACCATATAAACTTAGTGTAGAAGTTAAAAGAGATCTTATTTTTCATAGTATTTTTATAAAAGTTAGCACATTAAAGAACAATGCACCAGGTAGGTTACCATGAAAGAGAGGTGGTGCTCTAGGCACGCTTAAATATCATGTCTTTGATAAAACCAATCCTAGACATGCATTTTCATAATTTTTTCCAATAAGCCATTTATGTATTTTCTCTTTCTTTAATTAAGGTCTCTTAAAAAATTATACTTGATACTTTTACACACAATAGTATCTTATTAAGCATACTTAATATAAGGCTCACTACTTAGAATAAGCATTCATTCTAGCTTTAATCTTTACACTAGTCTAAAACATGCTCACTAAGTTAAAGACTAGTTTAAAGGCGCAACGTAAATTCATGTGATAAAGCATGAATAGACAGGCAACAAATCTAAATAATCTGACCTCGCATGTGCGTAGAATCACAATCCCAAATAGACTTGCTCATTCTTACCATGCTTGCAACTTCAATCTTTGCATCATCATCTTTAACCAGAATGACCCCAAAATTTACCGTGACAGTCACTTCATCTGAATCAATCTCTTTTGAACCTTCTAAATTCAAATGAAGATTATACATGGTTAGTCACAAAAATAATTTACTAACAGTAATAAAAATTAAAATTTTACTGATAGTAATAAGATTCTTATCTTTAAAATTTTGGTTTCTTATCTGCAACGGATTGCCGAAATCAAGCCAAAATTTAACAACTATTTAGTTTGGAGAATTTTCCATTTTAGCTTCACGAACACCATACTTCTCCAAAGAATCGAACTTGGTCATTGACATATTTGTTTTGATAGACGAACATCCATTCCTCCTGTTGACTTATAAATTTCTCAAAAGAAATTAGTAGCACGATAAAAATAATTTACAATTATTTTCACCTTAATTTTCAGAAATTGAATAATCTTACCCACACGAGAATAATGGTTTCATATCTCCACATGAACCAACTATCATAATCCGAGGCAATATATTAATTCGATACTAACTCACCAAATCACATGGTTAATATACCATAATACCATCAGATATTAAGAGTTGTACATTTACATACACACAAATATTACTCAATTAGATAAAATGTTGTATGAAGATGCAAGATTAGTTTACTATCCTCTTGACACCTCTTATAAATGATGGCAATTAAAAATGAATACACTTAAATCCAAAACCACAAATGTTATCTTGTAACTTTCATGAAGAAAACATTGCATACTCAGAAACCAATCCATGATAAGCAAAGCTTTGAATAATAAACGTTTAGACTATTAAATACTTAACTTTATAAAATGTGTAACATATAAATGCTCCACCATTTAATATAAACGTTTTAGCCATTATTATTATCAAAGCAAAAAAAAAAGGTTTCAAAGGCACAATTTAAAATTTCTTCCAAAACATGAATGTTTCAAAACATTTAATCATTATAGAATAAAAACATTAAACCAACATAATTACAAAACCATTAAACGTTGGTAACCACTCAACATTAATATCATAATTAAGTAACCAATATTAAAAGTCATTAAACCATTAAACTCTGGTTTAAACGTTTGTATAATAAAACGGTATTCATCAATATATATTTTAAACCTCAACCGTTTTCATACTTTAAATTCATCAAAAAGGAAGACTTAAAAACTAGCCATACACTTATATACTCCCTTTTTTTCAAAAGGAATGGTCATGTTTTCTATGCATTGAATTAGATAAGCATTCATATACGTGAAAACAAACCAATTTTCCATAGCATCATGTACGGTCATAAAAATGATAATCTATATCAAACCATTACGTACCATTTTGATGCAAGATTAGACCAGCAATGCTTCATACTATCGTACTTAAACTTTGTACAGCAGTATTAGAATTCGCTTCTAAATTGTTGGAAAAATAGACTGCTGCAAAACGAGGCGTTAGCACTGACTGGAAAATAATAAAATAATTAAACAAAACCAAACCGTGTCGTGGTATTAACCACTGCCTTAGAAGCGAATTCGCCCCGATGTGTGTAATCGCTACAATGGACGAACGACCCCCTGAGGTTAGCACGGCTCTCCAAGTTTCGTACACCCGAAAGATGGAGCGAACTTTGGTGGTACTGCTCTTCTCTCAACTCAAAATCAACACTCGTTATAGGTTTATAAAAACCAAAGAGAGTGTTTCTAAAGCAAACTCTATTGCTTAGGTATATCTCAAATGAATGAAATTACCCACTATTTATAGGCTAAATAGTGAGGGCAAAATCGTCATTTCCACATCACAAATTAATTCTATTAATAATAGAATTAAATATCATTATTATAAGTTATATTCATCACAATTAAACGAAACCAAACCGTGTTGTGGTATTAACCACTGCCTTAGAAGCGAATTCGCCCCGATGTGTGTAATCGCTACAATGGACGAACGACCCCCTGAGGTTAGCACGGCTCTCCAAATTTCGTACACCCGAAAGATGGAGCGAACTTTGATGGTACTGCTCTTCTCTCAACTCAAAATCAACACTCGTTATAGGTTTATAAAAAACCAAAGAAAGTGTTTCTAAAGCAAACTCTAATGCTTACGTATATCAAATGAGTGAAATTGCCCACTATTTATAGGCTAAATAGTGAGGGCAAAATCGTCATTTCCACATCACAAATTAATTCTATTAATAATAGAGTTAAATATCATTATTATAAGTTATATTAATCACAAATTAATTCTATTAATAATAGAATTAAATATCATTATTATATAACTTATATTTTGAGTATTAACAACAATCCCCCACCAATGCGAAAAATATCTTTCGTAGATATGAGAGCATTGAAGTTAAAACATGAGAAGAGCAATAGCGAGATTAGTTGCTTAAGCACTAGTGAACGTATCTTGAACTAGTACATAGTGATGATGAGCAATCCCTCTCTTAGACAAGTGAAACTAGTCTTGAACTTTCTAAGATTAGGGTAAACTCATAACACACAACTAATTCCTTCATCCACCGAAGTCCTCGATGTGTCTACAAAGTATATATACAAATGTATATATATATATATAGCCTATTTCCTCAGGATTCTAGTAAGTGTACTAGAAAAACGGCCCAACGTTTTTCATAGAAGGTGGCTAGTCCTTCTCACTTACATAGGTTATTTCATCAAGTTTATCTCAACATAAACCACTCAAATAAGAGCTATGAAATAATTAAGAGCCTTTTCCTTAAGCTCATCCTCTAAATAAATAGGTGAATTCTTCAAGTTCAATTATAAAATGAACCACCCAAACTCTGGGATAAGAATTCATTAAGAATAAAAACTCAACCTCTTTAATCGGTGAATTCAATAAGTTCTTCTCAATAGAACAACCCAAACTCTTGGGATTGAATTCTTTAAGAGTTTTAAGAAAACTCATCCTTTCTAGCGGCAAGTTCATTCAGTCCCTCGCGATAGGACTTCCCACTCAACACGAGGCAGTCCTTCGCGATAGGACTACCCACTCAAAACTGGGAAATGAACTTATTAAGAGTAGTTTATTCAACCAAAGTCGGTAAATTCATCAAGTCTTTCTCACTAAGACCACCCAAAACCCGGGCTATGAATTTATTAAGAGCAACAATGCTCAACCTGTGCATGTACATTATTCGTCATAGGGATAGGTAATAAGAAATGTACACTATGAGTCTTTCCATGGTTTCGTTTGACCACATTGAACTTAGATAACTAAGTTGGGTATCCACCATGAATTCCTCAACCAATGGGCTTTAAACCCATCCCCCTCGACGAATCTAGGACCAGTTTCCGACTTAACCCTTTGGTAAGCGGATTTGCTAGGTTCCTTTTTGACTTCACATACTCTAAAGAGAATACTCCGTTAAGTGTCTCATTGATTCATGTCTTATGTGAATGTGTCTCTTCTTACCATTGTAAGCTTAGCTTTAGCCACACATATCGACGCTTGTGAATCACAACAAGGACACCGGAGGAGTCAGTTTTTCCCATAATGGAATTTCTGCTAACAAATTTCTAAGCTATTCGGCTTCTTGCCTCTGACTTCATGGTAGAGCGAGCGATACAAGTCTGCTTAGCAGACTTTCATGAAATCACTACACCACCTAAGGTAAAGACATACCCACTCGTGGAGCTTACTTCATCATTATCGGTAACTCAGTTGATGTCACAATATCCCTCTAACATTGAAGGAAAGTCAACAAAATCAAGTTTCCAGTCAATAGTACCTTTAAGATACTTAAGTAAGCGTTTGAGTGCAATCCAGTGCTCTCCACTAGGATTATGAGTATATCTGTTTAACCTACTCACTGCACAGGCAATATCAGGCCGAGTATAGTTCATTAAGAACATAAGGCTTCAAATAATTTTAGCATACTCTTCTTGGGAAACACTACTTCCTTTATTCTTAAAAAGATGGATACTAGAGTCATAAGGATTCGAACATGGATGACATCAAAACTGTCAAATTTCTTTAACACCTTCTCAATATAGTGTGTTTAATTTAAAGAAAATCATTTTTTAGTTTCGGTAACTTTTACTCCTAAGATCACATCAACCTCTCCCAAATCAGTCATCTCAAATTTAGTGGACAAGAAATTTTTCGTTTTGTTAATGTATTCAATGTTAGTACTGAATATCAACATGCCACCCACATATAAGCTTATGATGACACAATCAGTCCCAAATATTTTTGAATACACGCATGCATCCGCTCCATTAACAATAAAATCAAAACTCAAAATGATTTTAAGTCTACATACTTTGCCTTCCATACCAGGTGTCTCAAAACCTGATGATTGCTCCATATAGATCTCTTCATCTAGATCTCCATTCAAAAATGCAGTCTTTACATCCATTTGATGTACATGCAACTTATGAATGGAAGCGATTGCAAACAAGGCACGTATTGTACTAGAGTAAAGTTTTTTATGAGTTTTAACCATAAAATGATATTTTAAGAAACTCAAATCTTGTTTACACATGATTATATTCTCAAGGTTTTGAGAAATATTAATTATTAAGATTCGTATACATAATTTCAAACGATTATAAAATTACTTTTATATCATTCAAAGAGAATTTTAACTTTCTCCTAATTCGAGAAATTAAGAATATTATGCAAATATTTATGAAGAGTTTACAAATTTTCCTAGCAACAGGAAAAATTATCTCAAGTTTATTACAAGAGATTTCAACACAACTCTTAAGATAGATCATCTTTTTCCTTTCTTCTACTTAGGAAAAGAACTCAAATAGATTTAATTGCTACAACATACTTTTAGTAGCACTAATGTCTATCATATTCTCATTCATATTATTCAGCATATTAGCCCTGAAGAGACCATCACATATTTTATTTACTATGACTAAATTTGGTATTCTGCTCAAACCAAATTAATTTCAACTCTTTTAACTTTTGGTGATTTCTTCAAGTCCATTTAAAATGAACCACCCAGTCTTGGGATAAGAAATCATTAAGAATAAATATTCAACCTCATTGTCGGTGAATTCAAAATGTCCTTCTCAATAGGATCATTCAAACTTTGAATTCATTAAGAGTTTCTTGAAACTCAACCTTTCTGGCGGTAAGTCCATCTTGTCCTTCTCAATAGGACAACACATTCAAACTTGTGTTATGAGCTTATTAAGAATAAGTATTCAACCATATAAACTTAGTGTAGAAGTTAAAAAAGATCTTATTTGTCATAGTATTTTTATAAAAGTTAGCACATTAAAGAACAATGCACCAGGTAGGTTACCATGAAAGAGAGGTGGTGCTCTAGGCACGCTTAAATACCATGTCTTTGATAAAACCAATCATTGACATGCATTTTCATAATGTTTTCCAATAAGCCATTTATGTATTTTCTCTTTCTTTAATTAAGGTCTCTTAAAAAATTATGCTTGATACTTTTACACACAATAGTATCTTATTAAGCATACTTAATATAAGGCTCACTACTTAGAATAATCATTCATTCTAGCTTTAATCTTTACACTAGTCTAAAACATGCTCACTGAGTTAAAGACTAGTTTAAAGGCGCAACGTAAATTCATGTGATAAAGCATGAATAGACAGGCAACAAATCTAAATAATCTGACCTCGCATGTGCGTAGAATCACAATCCCAAATAGACTTGCTCATTCTCACCATGCTTGCAACTTCAATCTTTGCATCATCATCTTTAACCAGAATGACCCCAAAATTTATCGTGACAGTCACTTCATCTGAATCAATCTCTTTTGAACCTTCTAAATTCAAATGAAGATTATACATGGTTAGTCACAAAAATAATTTACTAACAGTAAAGTTCAAGACAATTAACTGATAGTAATAGATCTTATCTTTAGTAGCTTTCGGTAATCAAAACAACCATTGGATAAGAACATTTGATATGGAGAATTTTTCATTTCAACGTCTATTAGATCTGTTCATCTTCTCCAATGAATCAAACTTTGTCATTGACATATTTGTTTTGATAAACATCCATTCCTCCTGTTGACTTATATTTCTCAAAAGAAATTATTAGTACGACAATTTTATATATATATATATATATATATATATATATATATATATATCCCTCTTTACAAATTATAGTAATACTTACTCATGCTTTTCAAAAAACAAGAACAATCTCCTTCATCAAATAATAATTATAATGTTTAATAACTATTATTAAAGCCAAGGTCATAAGCATACTTCGTAAAACACTATAATGTCTTATAAAAGACATTAAAAAGCTAATGTTAAAAAAACAGGTAACCTCCCCTCATATCAATAACGCTACAACTTTAAAAATAATTTTTTAAAGTCATGACACATAGACATTTATCGTCTTTATAAGCAATAAAAACTAATTAAAAACATTTACCCCTCATAACAGTAAATGGTTTCATTGTCCAAAAAATTAAAAGTAAATTTCCTTTTAATATTTAACTTATATAGTCTTTTCAAAAGCAAAGACCGTTTCCTTCACAAAATAGCATTACCAAAACTGAAAACATGCTATCATTGATTCAATATGCCTTTTAATCAAATTACTTCAATTTGCTATACATTAAAAAACGGTAAAATGTTCTAATTATTTGAACTTTTTCGTTAATCAACACAAATAATAATGTTCGAGTAGTTGACAAAATTATTTGTGTATAACAAAACGATGAAGACAATATTTGATAAAAATAACTTTTAAATATGTTATTATAATATGATAATATTATATGATAACAGTAACAATCATAATTAATGATTGCATGCATCTTCTCATTTAAAAGTTTGCCTTTGGGAATTTAAAACATACGTTTAGGAATTAAAATTATATAATATATAATTTAAGCCATGTATGCAACGCATGAATTTTCAATAGTTACCTTAAGCCATGTATGAATTTTCAACAGGAAACCTACTCTTTTATTCATGCAATTCCACACATTCCCATCGACAGCATAACCAGTGTTTGCTATTGAGTTTAAACTATGTTTCAACAGCAGTAGAATTCGCTTCTAAATTGTTGGAAAAATAGACTGCTGCAAAAGCGAGGCGTTAGCACTGACTGGAATATAATAAAATAATTAAACGAAACCAAACCGTGTCATGGTATTAACCACTGCCTTAGAAGCGAATTCGCCCCGATGTGTGTAATCGCTACAATGGACGAACGGCCCCCTGAGGTTAGCACGGCTCTCCAAATTTCGTACACCCGAAAGATGGAGCGAACTTTGATGGTACTGCTCTTCTCTCAACTCAAAATCAACACTCGTTATAGGTTTATAAAAAACCAAAGAAAGTGTTTCTAAAGCAAACTCTAATGCTTACGTATATCAAATGAGTGAAATTGCCCACTATTTATAGGCTAAATAGTGAGGGCAAAATCGTCATTTCCATATCACAAATTAATTCTATTAATAATAGAATTAAATATCATTATTATAAGTTATATTAATCACAAATTAACATTAAAAAGCCTATAACGAGGCGATTGCTCTTCTCATGTTTTAACTTCAATGCTCTCATATCTACGAAAGATATTTTTCGCATTGGTGGGGGATTGTTGTTAATATTCAAAATATAACTTATAATAATGATATTTAATTCTATTATTAATAGAATTAATTTGTGATATGGAAATGACGATTTTGCCCTCACTATTTAGCCTATAAATAGTGGGCAATTTCACTCATTTGATATATACCTAAGCAATAGAGTTTGCTTTAGAAACACTCTCTTTGGTTTTTATAAACCTATAACGAGTGTTGATTTTGAGTTGAGAGAAGAGCAGTACCATCAAAGTTCGCTCCATCTTTCGGGTGTTCCCCCACTAATGCGAAAGAATTCATCTGTATCTCAAACACAGACCTCCTCAGACGAGCAATAGCGGAATTAGTTGCTTAAGCACTAGTGAACGTATCTTGAACTAGTACATAGTGATAATGAGCAATCCTTCTCTTAGATAAGTGAAACTAGTCTTAAACTTTCTAAGATAGGGGTAAACTCATAACACACAACTAACTCCTTCATCCACCGAAGTTCTTGATGTGTAAGATATATATATACACAAGTGTATATTTGGCCATCTTACCCTCAGGATTCTAGTAAGTGTTTTAGAAAAACGGCCCAACGTTTTTCATAGAAGGTGGCTAATCCTTCTCACTTACATAGGTTATTTCATCAGGTTTATCTCAATATAAACCACCCTGAATCTGGGCTATGAAATAATTAAGAACCATTTGTAATGGTTCAACCTCTCATAGATTTATGGTGATTTCTTCAAGTCCATTTAAAATGAACCACCCAGTATTGGGATAAGAAATCATTAAGAATAAATATTCAACCTCATTGTCGGTGAATTCAAAATGTCCTTCTCAATAGGATCATTTAAATTTTGAATTCATTAAGAGTTTCTTGAAACTCAACCTTTCTGCGGTAAGTTCATCTTGTCCTTCTCAATGGGACAACACATTCATACTTGTGTTATGAACTTATTAAGAATAAGTATTCAACCATGATTTGGTAAATTCATCAAGTCTTTCTCACAAAGACCACCCAAAACCTGGGCTATGAATTTATTAAGAGTAATAGTACTCAACCTGGACATGTACATTATTCGTCATAGGGATAGGCAGTGAGAAATGTACACTATGAGTCTTTCCATGGTTTCGTTTGACCACATTGAACTTAGATAACTAAGTTGGGTATCCACCATGAATTCCTCAACCAATGGGCTTTAAACCCATCCCCCTCGACGAATCAAGGACCAATTTCCGACTTAACCCTTTGGTAAGCGGATCTGCTAGGTTTCTTTCCGACTTCACATACTCTAAAGAGAGTACTCCATTCCTTATTAAGTGTGTAACAGATTCATGCCTTATGCGAATGTGTCTCTTTTTACCATTGTAAACTTGACTCTTGGCAACACAAATCGCGGCTTGTGAATCACACAACAAGGAAACAGGAGGAGTCGGAGTTCCCCACAACGGAATATCGGCTAACAAACTCCTTAGCCACTCAGCTTCTTGCCCAGCTAAGTCAAGAGCTATAAACTCTGACTCCATAATAGAGCGAGCATACAAGTCTGTTTTGAAGACTTCCAAGAAATTGTTGCTCCTCCCAAAGTAAATACATACCCACTCGTAGAGCTTACTTCATCACTATCGGAAACCCAGTTGGCGTCACAATATCCTTCTAATATAGCAGGAAAGCCAACAAACTCAAGTCTCCAGTCCATAGTACCCTTAAGGTACTTAAGTAAGCGTCTAAGAGCAACCTAGTGCTCACCACTAGGGTTATGAGTATATCTACTGAGTCTGCTAACAGCATAGGCAATATCTGCCCGAGTATAGTTCATTAAGAACATCAGACTGCCAATTATTTTGGCATATTCCGTTTGAGAAACGCTACTTCCTTCATTCTTAAAGAGATGTATGCTAGAGTCATAAGGAGTTCGAACAGGGACGACATCAAAACTGTCAAATTTCTTTAACACTTTCTCAATATAGTGTGTCTGCCTTAAAGAAAATCCCTTTTCAGATTTGATTACTTTGACTCCTAAGATTACATCGACTTCTCCCAAGTCAGTCATCTCAAACTTAGTGGACAAGAAACTTTTTGTTTTGTTAATGGACTCAATGTTAGTACTGAAAATCAGCATGTCGTCAACATACAAGCTTATGATGACACAATCAGTACCAAACATCCTCGAATACACGCATGCATCCGAACCATTCACAACAAAACCAAAACTAAGAATAGTTTTGTGAAATTTCTCATACCATTGTTTAGGAGCTTGCTTCAGGCCATAAAGTGACTTTTTAAGTCTACATACTTTGCCTTCCATACCAGGCGCCTCGAAGCCAAGAGGTTGCTCCATATAGATCTCCTCATCTAGATCCCCATTCAAAAATGCAGTCTTTACATCCATTTTATGTACTTGCAACTTGTGAATGAAGGCTAGTGCAAACAATGCACGGATCGTTGAGATTTTTGTGACGGGAGAGTAAGTATCAAAGAAGTCTTGACCAAACCTTTGAGTGAACCCTTTGACTACTAGCCTTGCTTTATACCTTTGGATAGAACCATCTGGTCTAAGTTTCTTTCGAAAGACCCATTTACTGTTAATGGTTTTAAATCCTCTAGGCAAGTCAACTAATTCCCAAGTATGATTAGACATTATTGATTCTAGTTCATCTTTTATAGCGCTTTTCTAGAAACTAGCATCAATAGATCGTATAGCTTCTTCGTAAGTTTTAGGATCCTCATCTAACAAATAAGCTTGAGCTATAGGATCAGAAAGAGTGTCTAAATCATTTATCTCAGAAATGAAGGAAGTTATGAAGTCTGGTCCAAAAGAGGTTTCAACTCTTTGTCTCTTACTTCTTCTAGGCTCAAATTCAATTTCTTGAGAAGACCTAGCAGGCACACTAGAAGAAGTGGATGGCAAGTTTTCTATTTGTGTTTCAACATTTAATCTAGGTTTCTTGAGATGAAAGATTTCTTCAAAGAAAACAGCATCCCTAGATTCACAAATAGAGAAGTCTTGTAAAGTCATGAATCTATATGCGGCACTGTTAGAAGCATAGCCTATAAACACTGCATCAACGGTCTTAGGTCCAATGGTGGACTTCTTAAAGTCTGGCAACCCCACTTTGGCCAGACACCCCCACACTTTCAAGTATTGTAAATTTGGGGCATACCCTTTCCATAATTCGTATGGGGTAGAATCAATTTTCTTATGAGGTACTCGGTTCAAAATATGATTAGCCGATAGAATGGCTTACCCCCACATGTTGTCAGACAACCCAGAACTTATCAACAATGAGTTCATCATCTCTTTTAAAGTTCTATTTTTCCTCTCGGCTATACCGTTCTGTTGAGGAAAATAAGGGGCTGAGATTTCATGTATTATGCCATTCGTCTCACAAACCTCTTTTAGAAAATTAGATCCATATTCACCACCTCTATCAGACCTAACACATTTTATTCTCCTATCTAACTGATTTCCAACTTCTGCCTTATAAATAAGAAAGAAATTTTCAGCTTCATCTTTAGTTCTTAGGAGATAAACTTTTGTATATCTAGAGAAGTCATCTACAAAAGTTATGTAGTAGTGTTTTCCTCCTTTACTTTCAGTGTTTCTAAAGTCTGCTAGATCAGTATGAATAAGTTCTAACAGTTCAGTCTTTCTTTTAGAAACATTTTTAAAGGTAGGTTTTGCATGCTTTGCTTCTACACAAACTTCACATTTATTATAGTTTGTTATGTCTAGTTTAGGCAAAATATTCATATTCATCATTTTCTTTAGGGATTGAATATTTACGTGTCCTAATCTAGCATGCCACATATCAACAGACTCAACAATATAAGCAGAAGTGGTAGCTTTATTATTTTCATTAAGTTGAGTTTCTATGACAAATAAACCTTCGCTTAAAAAACCTTTCCTGACATAATCACCGTTACGGGAAAGTACAAGTTTATCTGCCTCAAAAACTAACTTAATGCCTGCCTTATTTAAGAGGCCACCACTAATCAAATTTCTACGCAGGGCAGGCACATATAGGACATTGTTAAGGGCCAAAGTTTTACCGGAAGTCAGCTTGAGTAAAACCTTGCCTTTGCTCATCACTTGAGAGCTGCTGGAGTTCCCCATGTACACACGTTCACCATTTTTCACGTCCTCGAACTCGGTGAAGAACTCCTTCTTTGCGCAGAAGTGTCGAGAAGCTCCGGTGTCTACGACCCACTCGGTGTTCTTCTCTACGAGGTTGACCTCCAAAACCACCGCGGCTATGACATCATCATCCATGTCCTCCGTTACATGTATGCGTGGTCTAGTCTCATTCTGGCGGTCCAAGCGGTGCTGACATTGGTACGCCTTGTGACCAGCTTGCCCACACACGTAGCACTTCATGGTTTTCACGTCGGGCTTAGCCTTGATGGGCTTCTTGAAGTTGGTAGTCTTTTGTGGTTTAGGCTTTTTGCTCGGAGGGCCTTTCTTAAAGGGCTTTTTGGACCCTGAAGCACCACCAGACTCAACTATGTTAGATTTAAAAGATAAGTGACTAAAATTGTTCGTAACCTTATCTTTCAAACGGTTGGCCTCCTCGATTTTCATGTGACCGATCAGCTCCTGAAGTGGTATGTCCCTTTTCTTGTGCTTGAGGGAGTTGCGATAATCGGACCATAATTTTGGCAACTTCTCAATAAGGACATTTGCTTGCAAAACTTCACACATTTGCATGCCTTCTGCTATGATGTCCGAGACAAGATTCTCATAGTCATGCACTTGGTCCATGATGGGCTTGTTGTCGGTCATTTGGAACTTCAACCATTTGCCCACGACATTTTTTTTGATCCCCGCATCATCGGTGCCATATTTGGTGTCCAAGGAATCCCATATCGCCTTTGCACTCCTCTCCTTTAGATACATGTCAAATAATTTGTTTGACATGTGACTTAGGAGATGGCCACGGACCGTCTTGTTGTCCTTCTCATATTTGGAAAAGGTGGCAGCAGCAAGGGCATCGGCGGCAGCATCAATTTGGACTTGGTTATCGGCAGGAACAGCAACGGTAGGTGGTGCAACTGGTGGTTCATTGAGCAGCACATAATCGAGGTCCAATTGCTCAAAGAAAATCAGTATGCGCTGGGACCACCTTCGATAGTTGCTGCCATCTAAAGCATCGAGCTTGGAAAGGTCGAGAATGAGCTTGCTTAATAGTGCAGATGAAGAAGCCATTTTGCAGAATCGGAGAAGAGTTTTGTTTCTAAATTGTTGGTAAAATGGAACTGCAAAACTAGCTGTTAGCACTGACTGGAAAAATATAAAAAACAGTATGTAAAGATGTGAACCGTGTCGTGGTATGGTGGCCACTGCCTTAGAAACAAAACTGCCCCGAACAGTGTAGTCGCTTCACGGGCAGGCTGTCCCCCGAGGTGCACACGGACGCTCCTGGAACCGTACACTCGACTCCGGAGTGAACAATAGTGGAATTGCTCGAATAAAACAGTGGAGGAAAGCAGAGAGAAACGAAATGCTTTGTAATGTGTTTGATGATATAAAATGGTGCATGCAGCACCTCTATTTATAGGCTGGGAATCATGTCTATAAAAGACATTTCACTACTCACATAATTATAGCATAAATACCTCAACTATTTTGCTCTAGAAAATAATAAAATAATTAAACAAAACCAAACCGTGTCGTGGTATTAACCACTGCCTTAGAAGCGAATTCGCCCTGATGTGTGTAATCGCTACAATGGACGAACGGCCCCCTGAGGTTAGCACGGCTCTCCAAATTTCGTACACCCGAAAGATGGAGCGAACTTTGATGGTACTGCTCTTCTCTCAACTCAAAATCAACACTCGTTATAGGTTTATAAAAACCAAAGAGAGTGTTTCTAAAGCAAACTCTATTGCTTAGGTATATCTCAAATGAATGAAATTGCCCACTATTTATAGGCTAAATAGTGAGGGCAAAACCGTCATTTCCACATCACAAATTAATTCTATTAATAATAGAATTAAATATCTTTATTATAAGTTATATTCATCACAATTAAACGAAATTAAACCGTGTCGTGGTATTAACCACTGCCTTAGAAGCGAATTCGCCCCGATGTGTGTAATCGCTACAATGGACGAACGGCCCCCTGAGGTTAGCACGGCTCTCCAAATTTCGTACACCCGAAAGATGGAGCGAACTTTGATGGTACTTCTCTTCTCTCAACTCAAAATCAACACTCGTTATAGGTTTATAAAAAACCAAAGAAAGTGTTTCTAAAGCAAACTCTAATGCTTACGTATATCAAATGAGTGAAATTGCCCACTATTTATAGGCTAAATAGTGAGGGCAAAATCGTCATTTCCACATCACAAATTAATTTTATTAATAATAGAATTAAATATCATTATTATAAGTTATATTCATCACAAATTAATTCTATTTATAGGCTAAATAGTGAGGGCAAAATCGTCATTTCCACATCATTAAACCTGCTGTAACAGCTTCACATAATCACCATTTTAATTCTGTAATAATCATGCAATAACAGTGTTGTTACACCTTGAATTTGACTGAAAAACAGTCTAAATTCATCCACTGAACAGACTGTATATATTTGAATAAATTCGAATAAACTGCACTGGAATCAAACCGTTGGAATCAAATCAAATAAATATTCTGAACGTGTCGAAGACACGTGTTACCCGAGCCCGAGCCGAGCCGGACGGCGGCGGCGGCGGGCGAGGACTTCCCTTGTTCTTTCCCACTCAACAAGGGAGGGAGGAAGCATGGGTATAAATACCCTTCCCTAGCTATTTTCGCAACCAATGTGGGATATAGCTTTGGTAACTCTTGAAGCATTACCAACACTGCCCAGTCACCTACACCATCAGCTACACATATGGCTTGGTCATCGGCACAGATGAAGTGTGCGTCCTCTCCTCTTTTTTCTACCTTAGCAAGATGTGGGAGATAACATGACCCAGAAACGAGCGTCAAGTTTTTTTTCACCCGAAATAGCTCTAAAATCAACACCAAGGAGCCAAATTGTGGAAATTGAGTACAAATGTTACAAATGTTTAAAGCATTTAACCGGCCATTACTTGAAGATAATTTTCAAAGGAAACAAAGAAGTAAAAAAAAGGAAAAAACAATGAAAATAAATAGAGGATGAGAAGACGTACTGTTTAGGCAAACTCATAGCCCGCTCATCACTATAACCGCCATCAAACGACACATCTTGAAAAGCACTCGTAGAGGAACAAGGCACAGTTGAGGTGTGATTACTTTTAATCCTTGAACTAAAAGGAGGATTACATTTAGAATTTTTCGATATTGTGCTAGAAATATAGTATCCACGAGTAAAGAGGGGTTGTTCCTGTTGTCTCAATAACATACAAGCTTTTCAGCAACTGGTGTGGCTTCGATCAAAAAAATAAACTCCTTTAGGTTTCAAAAAGCCAAAGCCATTCCAACAGCTTGCCAATAACTCATCCACATAAACATCTCCGAAAAAAGCCTTGGAACCAGAGACGGCCATGTTTCTGCTCTGTCACAGAGCTGGATTAGAATAAACTATTATCGGATAATTAATTACTCGAATAAGAAAAACGGATTAAGTCAACCCTAAATCCTATGACAACAATTTCTCTCTAAGTAGTGAACTAGTTGAATTGCGCAACCAAAAGCATGTTTCAGCAATTTTCCTTCAAAAACCAGCATATATTACAGTGTTGAGCTTAGAAAGCTACACACCATACATTTGAACTCCTTATATCAAGTTCCCTTAGTTCAATCACTCTCAGAGAGAACCTTGAACCAGATATAAAAGCTTATGCATTTACACGCTTATCACATATATGCAATTTGAATTAGTTCTACTCCAATGAAGCATATTTCTTTTAACACAAAAATAGCACACCAAATTGTGGTATATAACATATTTTAAAGCCTTTCTTTCTAGGCGTGTAGGTGATGATTAAGATGCACTAAAACGCGCTCAAAATTTAACAACAAATAAGAAAAAGCCTGGAAAAGGTCCAAATCACCTAAACTAGTTACATAGCTCAAGACTAAGTCAAATTGCAAAGAAGAAGAAACTTAAAACTAGAATTTAACCTTTTCTGGACGATAAACTGCAAAATTTATACTTTTATACCTGGTAATTATATTTAAATATATGGTCCCTAATAAAGTAAACAAACATATTGCTCTTTTTCAATAAAAATATAGCTTTTAACTGTTTAATAGTTCCATTTCAAAGCTAAAACTTTCAGGAAAACTACAGACAAAAATTATGAACTTTGGATAGTTTTAATGAAAACGAAATATGGGTAATTGTAAGAATCTCAATGCGAGAAATATAATCCACAAAAATTAAAACTTTTTACAATTATCCAGCCAACAAAATGCAAAAAGGGATAATAAAAATGCGTTAAATGAACCTGTTCAAGTAGTGTCATGGAAATGGGCAGGAAAGTTAAGAAATCGGGGGAAATTGAAAATGAATTAGGGCACGAAGATGGATTGATCGAGAAGGAAAGGGATAGAAACACGGTAAATGGGGACGACGTCGTCTTAGCCACAATAACTGAGATGGGTTAAGGAGTCAATGGGCCGATGCAACGGGCTGCAAATGGTTAATGGGCAAACGGGTTGATTCAACTGATCCAATTACATTGTTATTACCGTTTAGGCCTGGGTATTTTGGTAATATTAAGAGTAAGGAAATTGCCACATGTACACAAATAACTAATTGGTGTGCCTATCTTTATTAGGTCATTGTTGTAGCCAGAATGTTTTTTATGTCTATTTTTTAATGAAAGTCTATCTCTTAAATCCCATATTCTTTCTGTTTTTTATACCCTTTCTTACAAATTCATCGGGCCATTACAATTTGATATCCAGAGCAAGGTTTAACTAGATCCACCTTCACGCTGGGAAAGCCAAAGAAATCGCAACGGATAGGTGAAAGCACGGACTTGGCTGACATCCAAAAGTAGTTGGACGAGATGAAGATCAACCATGGCACCATGGAAACTCGGATGAACCAGATTGAAACCAAGATTGAGGAGACTCAAGCCGACCTTAGAAAGATCATCGGGTTGCTGACCAAAGAAGCTAAAGATTCGGAGCTCAACACACCTGAGAAAAACAACACATCGACTATTGGTACTCAATCAAAAAAGGAAGGTAAAAAAGCAGTCCTTATCACTGTTATAGATGACAAGGAAAGATATGAAATGAAGCTAGAAGAACCAGGAGTGTTATCATCTAAACCACAGGGTTTTACCTTACCTACTGAAAATCAAAATTTGGAGGAAAATGGTTCGAAAAAGGGGATACCTCGTTACTGCAAGAGCCTGGTAAGATGGAGAGTTGTAACCCTTTTAGCCCGGCCTAGACGGTTGACCCGAACTACGAAGATTACACGGAGAAAACCAAAGTCAACCCGAAAGTCAACCTTGACTAACGACCCTTTTTTCTTTTTAATCTTATCTAGATGCACATTAACCCTAGGCGTACCCTTGAGAAAAACATATTTGAAAATCACAGCGATCGGAAAGCAAAAAGAGACTCAATTGTACAACATCCAAAAGTTAGGGACCAAATTGTAAATTTTGGAAAGATGAAGGACTTAGTAGATTTTTAAATTACCAATATCAAATTAATCATATTACATTCTTCCCTGTCAAATTTCCACTCAAACGGACATCTCAAACTCAGGCAATTGCAAATACAAAATTCGGGACTAAAACGTAAAACTTGCAAACCCTAAACCATTCAAATCAGTACCCAACGGTCTAGTGTTTCGGAACGGGGGTTGACCGTTCCGAAACGCGGGTTCGTTTCGAGACCTGTATCGAAACAGGGCTTGGTAGTGGCAAAAGCGTTTCGGAACGGCCTCTACCCGTTTCGATACACGAAGGCCATTACAGGCCCCCGTTTCGAAACGGTAGTGCCCGTTCCGATACGGACTGCCCAGAAAATGCAGATTTTGCTGGTTTAACATACAATTACACACTCAAACACATCCTAACGACTTCCTAAACATGCCAACAAGTCATCATACATATTAGGTACATGTTTGCATCATCAAAACAAGATCATAGCATCAAATAGGAATATTCGCAAGTCTATAGGCATGCTTCCTAATATCGAAAGCAAACAACCATCAAAACATCAAAGCAAGCACCAAAATGGCCATTTACATATCCAAAACATTTAAGGCATCATGCCACAACTAGGGAGTCCAAAACATCTCCCAAAACACAACCTAGGTCCTATTGCCAAATATCAAAATCTAATAATGTTGTGAAAATAGTCACCATACATGAGCTTAGCATTCCCTTGGATTCTTAGCCTCCTTGCTGCCCACAAACACCTCAATTATCTGCATTATTGGTTCAAAAGAGAGAGCGTAAGCACAAATGGTTAGTGAGGCATGTTCCAAAGAAACCACACAATAATGCATTTATAAAAACACTTTCATTAAAGCCTTTTAACACACATAAACATCATCCATGCGACATTGCATTCACAACAAGCATCTCATGCTTCAATATCATTAACATGTCATATTGGCTTCCAAGTGATAAACCATAACCTTTTACAACATAAAACACAATCGGATACGCGGATTACAAGCGTTGTCCCATACGCTTCATACACACTACCAAACACACAAGGTGGAGTTTACCGGTACAATCACAACCCCTCAACACTCGTGATGGAGTTTAACGGTACAATCACAACCCCTCAACACCCGTGATGGAGTTTAGCGGTACAATCACAACCCCTCCACATCACTCATTGGTAGTTGTATAATATCACTAACGAGAACACGGGACACACAACACAAGATTCACACATGGACTTTTAACCACCATTGTGATCTTAAACATCTCGTTAGTGTACTTGGATGGAGTTTATGGTACAATTACAACCCCTCAACATCCAAGGCGACTTTATTCACGGTGCACCCAATCCTATAGCCGGCTAACTATATCCGATTCAAGTACTTTAAAACCAACACATCACTTGCCAATATACATCTTTAATCATCAACAATTCACTGTTTTAAAGCATTTAATCAAGCCATTTAACAACATGCATTACTATGCATCAAATCCACATTTAAACCAAGGATCTCTTACCTTGAGTACCTTCAATATATGGCTTGCATAACCAGCATTAACCATGCTAAACATGCTTTCAAAAACAGAAATTAAAACATGCAATTATCAACAAATGCAGAGAACCAATCCATGGCTCATCCAAGAGAGTTTTTCCGAAAACTTACTCTTGAGTTTAGTTAAGTTGATTAGACTTAAACTAAACTCCCAAACCTTCAAACATTCGATACAAAGCTGGAAATCCAACTTCACTCACCAATTCCGTTTCGCAAGCTTGCCGAAACGCCGTTCAAGCCTCCAGATCAACACCACAAGGATCCGAAGATGTCTCCCCTATTTTCAACACATCAAAGTAGAGGATTAATGCATCATCATGCATTAAAATCTTCAGCCATAACACCTAAACTCACTGCTCTCTCCAAATCTAATATTTCGGCTACCAAACACAACCGAAATCACTTTCAAACTCTTCCACAACATTACCTAGCCAAGATCCATCACTTCTAAACATTTTTAAACATTAATTAACATCCAAAAAAACCTAAACTCGTCCTTATACCTCCAACTATAACAGAACACCAAGATCACCCCAAAAATCACCATTTTCATAAGCAAGAACTTAGGAAAATCAACCTATTCGGGATTGCATAGATTAAACCTTAATTACACATCATTAAACATCCAAAATACATTAAAAAGTCATCTCAAAACAGAGCCCAAACAATCACCACGAATTTCTTGATGATTAAATCCAAATCTTGAGTTTTAAGCCAATATCAAGATCACAACATTAAAACCTTTAATAAAACTTAATTTAAGGATTGAGAACTTGGGAATTTCAGTAAAGAACTGAGTATTTAGAGGAGAAGAGCATCCTTACCTCTAAATGTAGATTTATCCTTGATTAGAGCCAAAATCCTTGAAAATCCAATAAGCAAATGAAGAGGATTTGATGTAGAAAGGATTAGGAATCAATTGATGATTGAAACCTCATCATTTAATGTGAAAATCAAAAGAAAAGTTGCTGTAGAAATGTGTTTGGCTGAGGGAATTTTGAGAGAAAATGAGATGAGAAAGTTTTCAAGAAAGTTAGTTATGAAATCTCAAAATTGGTTTTTCCCATTCTCCTTTAATTAATTAAACATTAAATGAATAATTAAAACTAAGAAATATCTGGAGAAATCAATCTTGGGTAAATTAGCTCCTTAAAGATTCAAAGTTTCAATCCTTACAAAACAGTCACCACTGAACTTTTCAAAAATTACATTTTAGTCACTAATTCGAAATGTCACACTTCCAAATCTTATTTTGTAAAATTTATTTCACCACTCTCTTATATATATTAAAAGAGGATTTTTAGATACTTTTACACATTTTTAATGCAACCCGAACTAGGCTTTCCCTAAAACCACCTTTTATATTCGAACCAAAAATCAGACCGGTCCGATTCAGACCCTAAACTTCCAAGCCCAAAATTAAGGTGTTACAAGAGTCCTAACCAAGGCCTTAACTAGAGCAACCTTAATCTTAGACCCAGAATCGAGCTACATATGTTTGATGGGGAGAACCCTAGGCACTAGATTAGAAAGTGTGAGAGATATTTCTCCATTTTTGCAATTCCTGAAGAGCAAAAGTTGGAATTAGCAGCTATGAACTTTACTGGGAAGGCAGAAACATGGTTTGATAGTTATATTATGCAAAAGAACAAGGCTACATGGCAGGAAGTAATGGCAGATCTATATCACAGGTTCTATGAAAAAAATTGTGATGATGTAATTAAAGAGTTCAATAAACTGGTACATAAAGGCTTTGTTGATGAGTATCAGGTAAAGTTTGAGGAGCTGAAACCTTATATGTTTATGCACAACACTTCCTTAGAAGAGGGGTATTTTGTATCTAGCTTTGTGAGTAGACTCAACGAGGAATTGAGGTTCAAGGTGAAGGTTCATAGACCAGGTTCAGTAATGGAAGCCAGTAGGCAAGCCAAACTGTATGAAATGGCTGCAGAGCTTGAAGGAAAAAGGCAAAGGTTCACTGCAAGATCATCAACATTCCAAAATAGCCTAACAACTCAGAAAATGCCTAGTGTTATGACAGGACAAAAATCACTGGTTACACAACCAAATCCCAAACAATCCCTACTTAAATACAGAAGGTCTAACAATTCGTGTTTTAAGTGCGGTGACAAGTTCAGTCCTGGCCACCAATACAAGGTCAAACAGTTAAATCTTATGGAACAAGACATGCAGCAAGATGAATTAGAAGAAACCATGGAAGAATGGAAGGAAGTACTCAATGATGATTAACAGGAAGGAGAGTTAGAGATCTCTATTAATGCTCTAACAGGGAACATAGGGCACCACACATTGAGAATACAAGGAACCATCAAAGGTAGACCCTTGAACATTTTAGTTGACAGTGGGAGTATACACAGTTTTGTAACAGCTTGTTGGGCTAAAGAAGGATCAGAAGTTATTGCAACCACTCCTCTTGCAATCACAGTAGCAAATAGAGAGAAATTATACAGTACAACTAAAAGCAAACATTTGAATTGGGGTATGCAGGGTCACAAGTTTGAACATGACTTCAGAGTACTTCAGATAGGAAGCAGTGACATGGTATTAGGGGTGGATTGGATGAAAAAATTTAGCCCTGTAGTCATGAACTTCAATGCCTTAACAGTGAATTTCAAGAAGGAGGGAAAAGAGGTGACACTACATGGAGGAAGAAAATCTACTGAGTTTAAAGTCATTTCATGGGAGAAGATGAAGAGATTAACTGAGAAGGATACTAAAGTATTGGGAGAAATGTACCTATTGACTTGTGAAGAGATAGAGGCTGACACTCCCTCTGAGTTTGAAAAGTTGCTGCAACAGTATCAGTCTGTGTTTGAAGAACCACAAGGGCTCCCACCAGTAAGAACTCAGGACCATGGTATAAGGTTGCAAGAAGGATCATCTCCAGTTAATCTAAGACCCTATAGATTTCCACATTATCAGAAAACAGAAGTTGAAAGGCAAATTTTATAAATGCTAGCATCTTCAATTATTCAGACAAGTAAAAGTCTCTTTACTTCTCTCTGCCTTTTGGTTAAGAAGAAGGATGGGTCATGGAGGCTATGTGTGGACTACATACAGCTCAATACTATGACAATTAAAAATAAGTTCCTTATTCCTATTGTAGAAGATTTACTGGATGAGCTTTCAGGGATAATTTTTTTTCAAAACTGAATTTAAGATCTGGTTATTGGCAGATTCGAATTAAGCCTAAAAATATTGAGAAGACTGCTTTTCGGACACATCATGGCCATTTTGAGTTTAAGGTCATGCCCTTTGGCCTCACTAATGCCCATGCCACCTTCCAATCATTGATGAATGACCTCTTTGGACCTTACTTAAGAAACTTTGTCTTGGTTTTTTATGACATTCTTATTTATAGTAAGAGTTGGGCAGATCACATTTCTCATTTAGAGTTAGTTCTCAGGTTGTTGCAATCTAATCAACTATATGCTAGACGCAACAATTTTTTTTTTGCCAGGAGAAGGTTGAGTACCTAGGGCATGTAATTTCAGAGAAAAGAGTTGCTACAGATCTTACTAAAGTAGAAGCAATTCGATATTGGCCTCTACCTAAGTCATTGAAGGCTTTGAGAGGGTTTTTGGGGTTGATGGTTATTACAGGAAATTTGTGAGGAACTATGGCACTATTTGCAAACCACTTACAAATATGTTGAAAAAAGACAGCTTCTTCTGGTCACCTGAAGCTAAAAAGGCCTTTGAATGTCTGAAGTCAGCTATGTGTCACACCCATGTACTGGCTTTACCAGATTTTACCAAATCCTTCTGTTTAGAAACAGATGCAAGCTCAAGAGGTATTGGTGTTGTTCTCTCTCAAGAAGGCAGACCAGTGGCTTATTTGAGCAAGCCCTTGAGTCCTAAGCATGTTGATCTCTCAGTTTATGAAAGGGAATACTTAGCCATCCTAGTGGCTGTTACAAAGTGGAGGCACTATCTAGAAAGGACTCCATTTGTCATCAAAACAAATCATGAACCCCTTAAGCACCTCTTGGAGCAAAAGTTAACCGCTTCTATTCAAAAACGTGGTTTAACTAAGCTATTGGGTTTGGCTTATTTGAGGAAAGTTAGAGGTTCGAATCCTAGCGTTGTGAACGAAGAAAACTGGGTTGTAAAGGTCGTCTCCGTATTGAGCATCTGCAAAACTCAATATGAATTAGTCGGCCAATAGTCAGATACCGATGGTTAAACCCAGAAAAATTGTCATTTATGTTAGAATTCAACTAGGAAAATACTAGCAACGAAATTCATGGAACATGCACCCTACAGGCTAAATCCTCCATGATTAAGGATAAAAAGACTGCTAATGCGGTTATAATTATGCATTGTTTAAGTGTAGGTAAACGAACCAATGCTTTCTTAACAAGATATGTAATTAACGATTGAAAAGATTGCATTTTTTTTTTGCCTTCATATCTATACTCAAAAGCTTATTTGAGTGGAGATTCGAAATCATTAGGGACTTTTGGGTATACCTGTTTTGCCATCCTAAAGCTGAGTGCTTTCGGATAAATGTAGAAATGGAGCAAAAGAGTTAATGGTGATAAAGTCAAATTACAATGAATTTGCCGGATACAACTCATATACAGTATAATATATTATATGGGAAAGGAAGAACCTTAGTAAGAAAATAAAAAAATATTTGTATAAAATTTGGTTTCATTATAATTTGATGCATCAGCATCAGCATCTCCATCTCTGTCTTACAAATAAATAATAAGGAAATGTGGAATGATGATAGATGCAGTAAAACCACATACCAATTAATGCCTTTGTATATAGATTCTGGATCTGAGTCCAGTCGTGCTCTTAATTTAGCTGATGTGGGTCTATTTCCGGGCTCTGCTGCTGGGCTTCTGCGTCCTTACATCACTGATGCCAAATCATTTAATTAGATCCGCCTCATAAAATTAGCTTTTTCTTCAACTGGACGAATGATAATTTGATGAGCCCCAACAAACAGTGTCAAACCGTGGGGCTAAAAGTAGGGTTGTAAAAACAGGTAATTGGATGGGTTTCAGGTCGGGTACTGTCAGGTCGGGTAAAATCGGATACATGTCATTTCAGATGATTTTTCTGCCTTGACTCGAGTCGGGTCGGGTGCGGGTCCATTTTAGGTCGGGTCCATTCCAGGTCGGGTCAAAACGGGTCGGGTCCGAAGCAGATAATTGACAGGTTAATTCGGGTTCGGATACACTTCAGGTCGGGTTCATTTCGGGTTCGGGTAGACTTCAGGTCGGGTTCATTTCAGGTCGGGTTCATTTCGGGTTCGGGTAGACTTCAGGTCGAGTTCATTTCAGGTCGGGTTCATTTCGGGTTCGGGTAGACTTCAAGTCGGGTTCATTTCAGGTCAGGTAGACTTCAGGTCGGGTTCATTTCAGGTCGAGTTCATTTCAAGTTGGGTTCATTTCAGGTTCGGGTGGACTTCAGGTCGGGTTCATTTCAGGTTGAAGTAATTTAAAAAATAATGAAAAGAAAAATAATGAAAATGAGTCAATTTGGAATAAAAATAAAGTTATGTGAAGTATAATGAACAAAAATATCAAAATAAATTTAGAAAACGTAAAAATACAATGAATATGGTCAAATTGGAATAAAAATAAAGTTTTGAGGACTAGAATGAACATAAATATCATATTAAAATTATAAAACATTGGGCATTCATTTGAAAAACAAATGAATATGGGTCAATTTGAAATACAAATAAACTTGCGGGGATTATAATGAAAAAAAACAAATTAAAAGTATAAAACATCAGACAAATGAAAAATAATGAATATGTGTCAATTTGAAATAAAAACAAAATTTTAGTGACTATAATGAACAAATATATAAAAAAATTATAAAATACTAAAATAGGAATTATGGTCAATTTGGAATAAAAATAAAGTATTAAGGACTATAATGAACAAAAATATCAAATTAAAACAATGAAACATTTTAAAAACAATGAATTGTGGTCAATTTAGAATAAAAATAAAGTTTTAGGGAGTATAATGAAAAAAAATATCATATTAAATTTAGAAAATATCGGGCTAATTTTTTTTAAAAAAATGAATAGAGGTCAATTTTTTAAATAAACTCAAATATAAATAGCCCATATAGTAAGTGTCCATTTACATTTTAAAATACCCAAAACGCTTTATAAAAATTCAAAAGTCCAACTAAATCCCAAATTCCTAATCTGTCAGCTCATTCCCGCTCAATCCAACCTAAAGAAACACAAATTTAGAATATAAAATCCATTTCCCACACAAATTTACATCTCAATGGACACGTGGTGATCCCCTATTGGCCCATAAAACCTCACGTGGATATGTGTTTGTTTGAACACAGTTGGTGCTGACCTCAGTACGAGTGACATCAGCAACGATGTCATCATCCACTCCCCCTTAGGATACAAATAAAGCTTTGGAGACTATAATGAAAAAAACATCAAATTAAAAAACTAATGAAGAAATGTACCAAATTATAAATAAAAAACATTGGGTGAATAAAAAAATAATGAATAGGGATCAATTTAGAATTAAATAAAAGTTTTAGAGACTAACATAAAAAATATTACGATATTAAAAAGTTAAAAACAATAGTCTAAATTAAAAAAATAAAAAGGGCTCAACTTGAAATAAAATTAGTTAATTAGATGTTAAGTACTATAAATTATAAAAAAATTAAAATTATATATATATATATATATTATAATACATATGTATATAAACAGTATATTAATTAGGGTCTGTTTGTTTTGAGGAAAATAATTTTCGGGAAAACATTTTCCTGGTTTTCCTGTGTTTGGTTCAGGGAAAACACTTGGTCAAAGGAAAATGTTTTCCGGTCAAAAGAAAATTCCTAATATTTTTACGGAAAACAACTTCCCATGTTGAAAAGGGGAAGTCATTTTCCAAATCTTTCGAGGATGACAGAAAGGAAGCAAATATGCAACATGATTAGGGATGGGCACAGGTCGGGTCGGGTTTTTGGCCCACCCGAACCCGACCCGAAACTAATTATCCTAAAACCGAACCCGACCCGACTCGACTCGATCCAATTCTTTAAAAAACCCGACCCAACCCGAAAATAAATATTCTAAACCCGACCCTGACCCGACCCGACCTATAGAGAAAAAAAATTAATTTTAGGGACCTAATTGCAAAAAAATAATTTTAAGAGGCATAATTATAAAAAATAATATTTTTAAGGACTAAAATGTAAATAAAAAAATTAATTTTAAGGACCTAATTATAAAAAACATATAAAGAGGGGGTATTATTACAAATATCCCTAAGAATTTAGGAGAAAATTACACTATTAGTCTTGGGTCGGGTCGGTCGGATTTTTTCACCATAAAACCCGACCCGACCCGACACGAACCCAATTTTTTTATAAAAATACCCGACCCGATCGGGCCAGGTCGGGTCGGAACCCGTCGGGTCCGGGTACCGTGCCCATCCCTAAACATGATAGTGACTGAATCAAGTGAAAGATCATCAACAAGAAAATGAAAAACACTGCAACATCCAAACAATGGAAAATGTTTTCTGGAAAATGTTTTTCATTTCTGGAAAACATTTTCTGAAAAATGTTTTCAGTGAAACAAACAGACCCTTAATGTATATGTATACACTATACATATGTATATATATTATAGGGTTTAGGGTTTTGGACTTTTAAGTTCCTACATACATTAAATAATAAATACATACATATTAAATACATACATGATACATACATAATTTACATACATACATTATGATTAGGGTTTAGGGTTTCATGCATACATGATATGTACATTAACATTATAAAACCCTAAACCTTTAAAACTAAAACACATACCCTAAAATTGAATCACTAACCATAAAACAAAACTATAAAACCCTAAACCTTTAAAACTAAACCATGAAACCCTAACACCATAAGCCCTAACAATAAACCCTAGACCCTAAACGTAAGATAAATGAAACCTACAAATTAAACCTTTAAAACTAAAACACATACCCTAAAACCCTAAAATTGAATCACTAACCATGAAACAAAACTATAAAACCCTAAACCTTTAAAACTAAAACACATACCGTAAAACCATAAAATTGAATCAATTAATCAATTAATTGAGAAAAATTTAAATTATTAATTGTAAAAATATATACTATCTATGTATTTTAGTATGCCTTAGTCTATATATTAAGAAAAGAATTAAAATAAACAATATCAAATCAAATTAGTATGACTTAAAATATATATACTAAAATATATGCCTTAGTAAATTTGTCTATATATGCTTTAGTAAAAATTATATATGTATTATGCATTTTAGTATATATTAGATTTTTATTTATTAAAAATAATTATTTTTATTTATCAAGTTTATATTTATTTTTACTAATTACATATTAAACAAATCTTTTATTATTTAAAAATAAATCTTTTAATTATATATATAATACATTTTGTTAGATGCTTAACATTTTAAACTATTTAAATTATAGATATAGACTTTTTCATAATAGTTCATAATATTACTTCATATCATATATTAAAAATATCATTATTACTTATTAAGTATCAATTATCAAACCAGGTAAATATCAGTTCAGGTACAAAACAGGTCGGGTCCAAAACAAGTCGGGTCTAATAACAGGTCGAGTTTAAAACAGGTCGGGTTCAAAACAGGTCGGGTTCAAAACAGGTCGGGTCCAAAACAAGTCGGGTTCAAAACAGGTCGGTTTCAAAACAGGTCGGGTTCAAAACAGGTCGGGTTCAAAACAGGTCGGGTAAAACCGGATCTCGGGTCGATTCAGTCAGGTAATATCAGGTAATTTGCCAGATCGGTCTCGGGTTCGGGTTCGTTTCAGTCGGACATAGATGGGTTCGGTTGCTACAGTAACAGGTTCAACTCGGGTTCGGGTCAGCAACAGTCAGTTACAGTTCGGGTTCAGGTCATCAAATTTTCAGGTCAAATCAAGTTCTGACTCGAGCAGGTTTCAGGCAAGTTTTTAGATTCTGACTTGTTTTTACAACCCTAGCTAAAAGCCGACAACTCATGCTAGGCGGGGAGGCCTAAACAAAATATCAAACCTCTTATTTGAACGAACCCTGATCCGCTGGTCTGAATCCCCAAGACATATCTCCATCTCATTAATCTAACAAGTCTCATATAGCAATGTTAAGAAAAGCGGCAGCAATGACGAACAGATCCCACAGCAGGGAGAGAATAAAAGTATTAATTTCATGGGAAGAAGTGCTTATCTTAGTTTGTTTAAGTTGGTAAAGAATCTCTGATACCGTGTATTCTCATTTCTCATCACTTTTTCACACTTCCTTGTTTGAAATTACCTTTCGCTGGCAGTTAAAAGATTTAGCTCTTGGCGTGTCGTTTAAGAAACAGAGAACTGACGCTATGAACCCCACAGCGAATATAATCTTATCGGCTTCGGACGAGTCTCCGATATAGAAGCATCTCACTGACGATCTTACACGCCCGACAAGTGTCCGGTCTTATGTGCCGACCGCTTCTGGCTAATCACCACACGCGACGTACGTGTCAGCAGCCAACTATTTTTCTGATTATGGGTTGGTGGCTTAAGAAATAATGCACCTGCGACTCTTCGGATCTTCTGTTTTTAATTTTTTTAAAAAATATTTCCGTTATTTGTTTAATATAAAATTTAAAATCTAATTAACAATAATATTGAAGAATTTTTCCTTAAATTTCTTTGACCAATTTTTCACCTTAAATCTGAATATGTATTCTTTTAATTTAAAAGATTTGAGTTGGATATTCAAAAAAAAAGTTAGGAATTGAAAATTAAAGTACAATCGTTTTAAATAAATTGGATCTAAAAATTACTTTGATGAGGATTTTAACTTGAAACCTTCGGAATTAAAAACTTAGAATTAAAAAAATTACTTTGATGAGGATTAGGTGATTTGTGCAAAATAATTTTTTTCACCGCAAGTACATTTAGTATTATTCAATATAGTATTTATGAAAAAAATTAAAAGGGTTAACTACTATGATGGTCACTTATGTTTCTCCTAGTACAGAGTTGGTCACAAATTCTGAAAAACGACCAGTAATGTTACATTTTCGGGGCGTAAACTTTTGGTTACTCAGTCGTTTGTTGCCGTTAAATGTTAGCAGGAGGCTAATTTGAGATAATAAAAAGGATGAATTACCTAGACAATCCCTAAACTATTACTTCACTCTTATTTTGACTACCAAAATAAAAATAATTTGTATAATTACACATTTAATCCTCCACATTTACATTTTATTTATTTATTCTATCCTCTACCATCTTCCATATTCTTCTTCAGCTAACTCAATCTTTAATTTTTATTATATTAATCATCAATTCACACCGTATATTATAATGCATCGTCGTATATATTCATGTTTAATGCTTGTAATTCTTAATACGGTTCAGTACAAAATAATGCTCAATTTACGTGCAACAATGTTTACATGGCATATTTGAAAGGCTTAAATGAAAATAGGTGCCTAAAGTATACCTTTTTGAACTTTAGGTGCCTAAAGTTTGTTTTTTTTTGTAGAAATAGGTCCTCAAAGTTTTAACCGTTAAAATTTTAGGTGTCAGACCGTTAAAAGTGTGTTAAAAAATTATCAACCAATCATTGCTCGACATGTGGCACTACTTTTATTTTTTAAAATCAATATGATGAAAAAAAATCAGAATTTTTAATCCAGAAATTTTGGAAAATTTACAAAACAATCCTCAAATCCCTAAAATTACCCAAACCCCCAAATCGCCTTCGTTTCGACCGTCGATCGCCGCCCCTGACCACACCCCTTTGGTCGCTTGAGCATGGCGGTCATTTCCCCCAACACGTCATCACCGAAAATGATGAACGACGTGCCAGTCAAACATCGATTTTGTTCGGTTGCACGTCGTTCGCCTTTTCCAATGATGCCATGTTGGGGGAAATGACCGCCATACCCCGTCGACCAAAAGGGTGTAGTCAGGGGCGACGATTAACGGTGGAAGCGATGGCGATCAATGGCGGAAGCGATGGCGATTTGGAAGTTTGGGTTTGGGTAATTTTAGGCATTTGAGGACTGCTTTGTAAAATTTTCGGGATTTTTTGAAAGATTAAAAATTTTGAGTTGAGGATTAGAAACATTATTTGAAACATTGATATATACGGTGATGAATTATAATATACGGTGTGAATTGAGGATTAATATAGTAGAAAATTAGAGATTGAGTTAGATGAATAAGAAATAAAAAAATTATAAATGTGGAGGATTATATGTGTAATTATAAAAATTATTTTTTATTTCGGTGGTCAAAAACGGCTAGGTGGCCAAAAGTTTACACCCTGAAAACGTAAGTGACCTTACTGGTCATTTTTAAGAATTGGTTACCAACTCTATATTGGGGAAAACATAAGTGACCATCCCAGTAGTTAACCCAAAATAAAATCGTAAAAAGTTGAAGGTTGTATGTTAGCTTAGAAGTAAGAACGCTTAATAGTCAAAAGATGCTCAACCTATACCTAACGTTTCATTCCGTAACTCATATTGGGTTTTCCCTGTTGTTAATACTCAAAATATAACTTATATAATAATGATATTTAATTCTATTATTAATAGAATTAATTTGTGATGTAGAAATGACAATTTTGCCCTCACTATTTAGCCTATAAACAGTGGGCAATTTCACTCATTTGAGATATACTTAAGCAATAGATTTTGCTTGAGAAACATTCTCTTTGGTTTTTATAAACCTATCATGAGTGTTGATTTTGAGTTGAGAGAAGAGCAGTACTATCAGAGTCCGCTTCATCTTTCGGGTGTACGAAATTTGGAGAGCCGTGCTAACCTCAGGGGGGCCGTTCGTCCATTGTAGCGATTACACACATCGGGGCGAATTCGCTTCTAAGGCAGTGGTTAATACCACGACACGGTTTGGTTTTGTTTAATTATTTTATTATTTTCCAGTCAGTTCTATCGTCTCGTTTTGCAGCAGTCTATTTTTCCACTTTGGAAAATAAGATGGTAGAGTTCGATGATATTTTTCCAAAGCAATCGGGTTAAGGAAATGGATTATCATCCATGTAAACGGAAATGCAAATGAATTTGAGGTACTTTGCATATGTTTTCATTGAAATATTATGAATATTTGTGATGATGATTTTTGATGAAACTATTAGAAAGTCGTTTATTAATTAAATGACTTTAAATGCAAACTTCATCAAAATAATGAATTTGAGTGGTAGAATGTCATTTTTAATGTGATATATGTTTACATGGTTAATAAACATGTGGTTACGTTTGGGAATAAATATGAATTAAATGACATTAAATAAATTTATGGCGTTTGTATTTCGGAGAAGAAAATATTTTTTACCGTTATTTTAATATCGAGGTTGTGTAATATGCTCGGTTTTTCATATAACGGTTTACTGTTTCATAGCATTATAAAGTGGTTCCGACTTTTATAAATTGCTATAAATTCTGTTAGATATAACGACGAATATATATTGATCATTTGTTATCATATGCCATGAATTTGTTTTTGACAGATTAATTGTATTTTTTATATATTAACCATGCATTTAAAACTGATAATAATGGCGCATGCGTTTTTAAACGTTTTTAATAAATATTGTGCCATAACGTTTGGAATTTTTTATGATGTCAGTTTTTAATTTGCATTTACCATTAAATGAGTTGTTGCAAGAAATGTTATTGGTCCAGAAAAAATTTGATGCAGGAAATAATATTAAGGGTCGAAGAATTTGATGATTTAATAATCATTTTATGATTATTAGTTATGAGAATTTTGGAATTGTTTTCCATTCTCATGTTTTTGTTCTAATAATTTATTTTGTGAAGTTTATAAAGACCACAAGATAATTGAAATTTTGGAGAAAAAGTTCAGATCCAATGATGAATAATTCTTCGATCAATCTTTTTTGAGTTGTCCAAATTTTGGTCCAATCTTACGCTTTACTTGAGAAATGCATGCTTGCTTATGTATTGATTTTTCTCTTGTCGTGCTAACAATTTCTTGTGAGAAATTTAAACAACATGACAGTTGAAGAAAATGTAAGAATATGATAAATGTTGGGATGATTCTCAAGTCAAATATTCTTATCAAGGAGCTTTTCATATTCTAGTATGAATCTCATAATTTATTGAAAATATAAGGGAAGTCTCAAATATATGAGCTTTAATTACTATCGGTAAATTATTTTTGAGAAAATTATTGTTGGTAAATTTTTCAAAGGCTAATTTTGTGAAATCTTCTTTGATTTTAGAATTAATAGGTCTTAAAGAGATGTTAATTCTTATGAAGAGATTGAAGATACAAATATGGTGAGAATGAACAAAGTCTACTTGAAATTGTGGTTCTACCTATAAGGTCCGATTATTTAGACTTGTCTATTAATTCATGCTTTTATATACATGAATTTATATTGAGCCTTTAAGTTAGCCTTTAAAACTTAGTGGATGTGTTATGGACTGAGATAAACCACTAGTATAAGGACTAAGACTAAGGTAGTAGTAAGTTAAAATGTGTATGCTTAATAAGATACTATTGTGAGTAAAAGTATCAAGCATAATTCTTTAAGAGACCTTAATTAAAGAAAGAGAAAATTCATAAATGGCTTATTGGAAAACATTATGAAAATGCATGTCTAGGACTGGTTCTATTAAAGACCTGGTATTTAAGCGTGCCTAGTGCACCACCTCTCTTTCATGGTAACCTACCTGGTGCATTATTCTTTAATGTGCTAACTTTTATAAAAATACTATGACAAATAAGATCTCTTTAAACTTAGTGTAGAAGTTAAAAGAGTTGAGATTAATTTGGTTGAGCAGAATACAAAATTTAATCATAGTAAATAAAATATGTGATAATCTCTTCAGAGCTAATATGTTGAAAAATATGAATAAGAATATGATAGACATTAGTGCTACTAAAAGTATGTTGTAGCAATTAAATTTCTTTGAAGTTCTTTTCTTAAGTAAATGAAAGGAAATAAATGATCTATCTTAAGAGTTGTGTTGAAATCTCTTGTAATAAAAATTTTTTTCATGTTGCTAGGAAAATTTATAAACTCTTCATAAAATTTTCATAATATTCCTAATTTCTCGAATTAGGAGAAAGTTAAAATTCTCTTTGAATGAGATAAAAGGAATTTCATAATCGTTTGAGATTATGTATACTAATCTTAATGATTAATATTTCTCAAAACCTTGAGAATATAATCATGTGTAAACAAAATTTAAGTTTGTTAAAATATCATTTTATGGTTAAAAACTCATAAAAAACTTTACTCCAGTATGATTGAGTATTTATTTACACGATGTTTAAGACACTTATGGATTTGTTTCTATCTTAAAAATGTTAGAAATGTGGGGGTGTCTAGCAAAAGTCGGTTTGCCTGACTTTAAGAAAATCACTATCGGTTTTAAAACTGTTGGTGCAATGTTTATAGGGTATGCTACAAATAGTGCTGCATACAGGTTTATGTTTTTACATGACTTCTCAATTTGTGAATCTGGGGATACTGTGTTCTTTGAGGACTTTTTTCCTCTTAAGAAACCTAGATTAAATGTTGAAACACAACGAGAAAGTCATACTTCTGCTTCTTCTAGTATTCCTGACAAAGAAACTCTAGAGTTTGAATTAGAGCATAGAAGAAGTAAAAGACAAAGGGTAGCAACTACCTTTGGGCCAGATTTTATAACTTCCTTTATTACAGAAATTAGTAGTTTAGACTCTATAACCGAACCTATAGCTCAATCTTTCCTTTTAGATGAGGATCCAAAGACATATAATGAAGCTATAAGTTCAATTGATGCTAGTTTTTGGAGAAATGCTATTGATGATGAACTAGAATCAATAATGTCTAATCACACCTGGGAGTTGGTTGACTTGCCTAGAGGATTTAAACCTATTAGTAATAAATGGGTCTTTAAAAAGAAAAAAAAACTTAAACCAGATGGGTCAATCCAGAAGTATAAGGCAAGACAAGTAGTCAAAGGGTTCACTCAGAAGTTTGGTATTAACTTCTTTGATATGCACTCTCCCATGACAAAAATCTCAACGATACGTGCCTTGTTTGCAATCGCATCCATTCATAAGTTACATGTACATCAAATGGATGTAAAGACTGTATTTTTGAATGGAGATCTAGATGAAGAGATCTATATGGAGCAACCACCAGGTTTTGAGACACCTGGTATAGAAGGCAAAATATGTAGACTTAAAATCATTTTGAGTTTTGGTTTTATTGTTAATGGAGCGGATGCATTCGTGTATTCAAAAATGTTTGAGACTGATTGTGTCATTATAAGCTTATATGTGGATGACATGTTGATATTCAGTACTAACATTGAATCCATTAACAAAACGAAAAATTTCTTGTCTACTAAATTTGAGATGACTGATTTGGGAGAAGTTGATGCTATCTTAGGAGTAAAAGTTACCAAAACTAAAAAATATTTTCTTTAAATCAAACACACTATATTAAGAAGGTGTTAAAGAAATTTGACAGTTTTAATGTCATCCTTGTTCGAACTCCTTATGACTCTAGTATCAATCCTTTTAAGAAGGAAGTAGTGTTTCCCAAGAAGAGTATGCTAAAATTATTTGAAGCCTTATGTTCTTAATGAACTATACTCGGTCTGATATTGCCTATGCAATGAGTAGGTTAAGCAGATATACTCATAATCCTAGTGGAGAGCACTGGATTGCACTCAGACGCTTACTTAAGCATATTAAAGGTACTATTGACTGGAAACTCGTTTTTGTTGGCTTTCCTTTAGTCTTAGAGGGATATTGTGACGTCAACTGGGTTACCGATAATGATGAAGTAAGCTTCATGAGTGGGTATATATTTATCTTAGGTGGTGTAGCGATTTCATGGAAGTCTGCTAAGCAGACTTGTATCGCTCGCTCTACCATAGAGTCAGAGTTTATTGCTCTTGACCTAGTTGGGCAAGAAGCCGAATGGCTTAGAAATTTGTTAGCAGAAATTTCATTATGGGGAAAACCGACTCCTCCGGTGTCCTTGTTGTGATTCACAAGCGTCGATATGTGTGGCTAAAGCTAAGCTTACAATGGTAAGAAGAGACACATTCACATAAGACATGAATCAATGAGACACTTAACGGAGTATTCTCTTTAGAGTATGTGAAGTCAAAAAGGAACCTAGCAAATCCGCTTACCAAAGGGTTAAGTCGGAAACTGGTCCTAGATTCGTCGAGGGAGATGGGTTTAAAGCCCATTGGTTGAGGAATTCATGGTGGATACCCAACTTAGTTATCTAAGTTCAATGTGGTCAAACGAAACCATGGAAAGACTCATAATGTACATTTCTTATTACCTATCCCTATGACGAATAATGTACATGCACAAGTTGAGCATTGTTGCTCTTAATAAATTCATAGCCCAAGTTTTGGGTGGTCTTAGTGAGAAAGACTTGATGAATTTACCAACTTTGGTTGAATAAACTACTCTTAATAAGTTCATTTCCCAGTATTAAGTGGGTAGTCCTATCGCGAAGGACTGCCCCGTGTTGAGTGGGAAGTCCTATCGCGAGGGACTGAATGAACTTGCCGCTAGAAAGGATGAGTTTTCTTAAAACTCTTAAAGAATTCAATCCCAAGAGTTTGGGTTGTTCTATTGAGAAGAACTTATTGAATTCACCGATTAAAGAGGTTGAGTTTTTATTCTTAATGAATTCTTATCCCAGAGTTTGGGTGGTTCATTTTATAATTGAACTTGAAGAATTCACCTATTTATTTGAGAGAATGAGCTGAAGGAAAAAGCTCTTAATTATTTCATAGCTCTTATTTGAGTGGTTTATGTTGAGATAAACTTGATGAAATAGCCTATGTAAGTGAGAAGGACTAGCCACCTTCTATGAAAACGTTGGGCCGTTTTTTCTAGTACACTTACTAGAATCCTGAGGAAATAGTATATATACTTTGTAGACACATCGAGGACTTCGGTGGATGAAGGGGTTAGTTGTGTGTTATAAGTTTACCCTAATCTTAGAAAGTTCAAGACTAGTTTCACTTGTCTAAGAGAGGGATTGCTCATCATCACTATGTACTAGTTCAAGATACGTTCACTAGTGCTTAAGCAACTAATCTCGCTATTGCTCTTCTCATGTTTAACTTCAATGCTCTCATATCTACGATAGATATTTTTTCGCATTGGTGGGGGATTGTTGTTAATACTCAAAATATAACTTATATAATAATGATATTTAATTCTATTATTAATAGAATTAATTTGTGATGTGGAAATGACAATTTTGCCCTCACTATTTAGCCTATAAATAGTGGGCAATTTCACTCATTTGAGATATACTTAAGCAATAGATTTTGCTTGAGAAACATTCTCTTTGGTTTTTATAAACCTATCATGAGTGTTGATTTTGAGTTGAGAGAAGAGCAGTACTATCAGAGTCCGCTCCATCTTTCGGGTGTACGAAATTTGGAGAGTCGTGCTAACCTCAGGGGGTCGTTCGTCCATTGTAGCGATTACACACATCGGGGCGAATTCGCTTCTAAGGCAGTGGTTAATACCACGACAAGGTTTGGTTTTGTTTAATTATTTTATTATTTTCCAGTCAGTTCTAACGCCTCGTTTTGCAGCAGTCTATTTTTCCAACATTCCCGTGATGGCCGTTAAAAATTTTCTATTATCCAATAAAAACATGACACATGACATATTTTGCTATTTTTATCATTTTTATTTTTCTAACAATTATAAAATATTTATTTTTATAAAAAAACCCCAAATTTTTAATTTCTTTAAAACCCCCAAACCCAAATCTTAGATCCCTAAATCCCTCCTTGTCCACCATCAATTCAACCACCACCGACCACCCTTGCCTTTGTCACCCTCATTACTAAAACCTCCATCATCCCGCCGTCGAAAATCGGTAAATGAACTGACGATTGTTTCATCGACGAACATCTTAAAATAAAGAAAAAGAGACCGATTTGGCTTCTAATCGACGGCTAGAGGGTGGGGGATGTTGAACGGTGAGGTACCCGACGCTTGGGGTGGTGAACAGTGTACCACCGACGTGTGGGGGAGGCCTTACGGCGAGAGAGATGTGAATTGAGGGTTTGATTGAAAGAAATTAAAACTTTGAGATTTTTTTAAGAAGTATAGATTTTAAAAAAAATCAAAAAAATTAAATAAATAGATAAAGTAGGCCACAGAAAAGTTTTAACCGCCGTTAACAAAAAGACTTAATTTAATTTACGGAATGAAACGTTAAGCACCAAAGTGACCCAAAAAAACGTTAGACACCAAATTGGAAAAGTGTGTATATGTTAGGTACTTTTTTTTACTATTAAGCTAAGTAAGAACAATAAATGAAAGAAATAATGGAGGCAGGTGAGACTAAATTGCAAACTTGCACGAAATAGCAAAGGACATTCCGGGCTAGGTTTTGCGTATGTAAAGACAACGCGGGTGCTAACTTTGTTAGTTCCTACAGCATTGAGTATTGACTGTGGATTCATTTTGTGAACACAAAATAAGCATAGATCATCAATATATTCGCATTAAGTAATACTAGGTATGTGATAATGTGAAGGGTGGAAAAACGAAAAGAGTGAATTCACACCATCACCATTATTTAAGTACCTATATTTCCAACTCCTATCCTTAAAATAGCAAAACTAGTTCAACGATGAGCAACTTAATTTCCTAATTTAACAATATATTTAAACAAAACAAATACACAACTAAATGTCCCAACTTGCTACTAATTGATCACTGTCTGTATGCAATTTACCTAATAATATTAATCACCAATGAATCATTTTCCGATTCAACTCTTTGTACCTGTCGCTCAATTAATCCCTTGATATCTAATAATGCTGCAATTGCCTCTGTAGTAAGCGAATCAGACTGGCATACTTGGACCCACATTCTGCCAGCAACAGAACAACCATTTTCATATCTCATTATAGCCGTGCAGTTATTGTGTGGCACCAATCGAAAATGTTATAAAACACAGAACATGAAATTGAAGATGTTACATTTTGTGATAACATTTTAGGTTGGTGTCTCGCGACAGTATCGAAGCTTAACTTCGAGTATCGATACTTATTACTTCTGATAACATTTTATGTTTTTGTAAGTATCGAAACTTGTTATAAGTATTCATACTATCGCGAGACACCAACCTAAAATATTATCAAAAAAATGTAACATTTTTAATTCTGTATTTTATAATATTTTCAGTTGGTGCTGCATACGTACCGTAACTATACGGCACCGTAGACCTACCCTCATTATATCCCCCAACAACCGCAAGTTTTTCCATGTCCACCGTTACATGCATCCACACTTGATTTTACATTGCTATGAGCTGGTTTAAGTCACCTAACCCAGGAATTGTACATGTTCCATAAAGCTTAGTCGATGTAAATGGTAAGATGCTGCCACTTGCACCATGTAATTCATTTAAATCACACACTGCCTTAGAACAAAGGACAAAATTTGATCATAGACCCCTTTCATGAATAGAAATCATCAATACTTTTATATTTACGTCTCTACAGTAAAATAATAAGGTTGAAGTTTATGTTTAAAATTAAAATTTAGAATTTAATTTTTTAAGATTTAAAAATCAAAGTTAAAATATAAAGTTTAACTTTTTTTAGTATTAGAACATAAAAAAGACAAAAAAAAATTCTCTAACATGAGCTATAAACTTAGAGCCTCCATATATCAGAACTGCCCTGCAAAATATAGATCTCATGCTCCGAACAAAATTCGTCTGTCTTTCATTTGTATTCGAGATAAAATATTGTATCTCATGTTAGTTAAGATTTATAAACCATATGTAAATTAAATATTGTAGAAAGTTGATTATGGAACATACTCCAACTAAATAACAGAATTTTACTCTAGGCTATGGGAACATAGCCATGATCTGTTGGTATGATATTAGTTTATAATTGGAATTGATATACAAAAAAAAGGTTGATTGAAAACTGAGAAATCCTTCAACATATTAATATATTTTACAATAATATTAGTAACAAAGAAAGGGTTAAAGCTAAAAGGTGGGATTATTTATGAATTTTGATAATACTTACGTTTATACTACTATTAACATGAAAGTCGAAAACTGGTTGATCTTCGGGAAAACAAAGCCTCCCAAATCTCAGAAAAAGCCTGAACAATGACCCTATGATGAAGCCTAGAATTCAAAGACAAGAAACAATGCAGGAGCTGTTCCAAATCTTTTTCTTCAAACATTTGCTTCTCTAATATCATATCCATCATCGACTTCTTAAAATCCTCGTACGGATCCGCCGATTTCTTCACCACCGCAAAACTCTCCCTCACTTTGCCGTCCACCGTGCATGGTATCATCCGTTGCAAAAAGCTCGACAACCTCGCCGGCGATTCACTCTCCGACGACGAGATTCTTACGGCGTACCTTTTTGTCTTCTTAACTTTCTTGGGTTTCTTCTTTTTTTGCCCCGTAGGCTTTGTTTCCAGTATGGCTTCTAAGTTGGCGTTGAACATCTCTGAGCAGGAATCAGTGGAGAAGCTCCTCGAAGATGAGACCAGGGTTTCGGTTTCTTCGGCGTTAATATCGTCGTCTTCAAAGCTTTCGCTGCTAAACAACCCACTCTCGGCCGACGAGGTGCTTAGCCGGATTTTCGGCGTCGTTTTCCTTTTTCTGTATCGTCGTTTTTTCTTTATCGTGTTGGGAGGCGCTGGATGTGGAAACAAATCGTCGTCGTTTTCAGAGGTATTGTAGATTTTGCGACGGGGGGTTTTGTCATCGTCGTAAACTTTGGCTATAACGTGCCATCTGTCTTCTTCTTCCCAGTGGAACTCCAACGTCGACGGCGGTGATGATTCACTACGGTCAGTTTCAGACAAGTACTTTGCAGACGATCTTGGCCCGAGGCCGCAACCGATCGACGAAAACGCGGATGAAACGTGTCGTTTGAGGGAAGAGTAACGAGGCACCTTTGTCGACTTTGGCTGTGTTGGCAGCGGCGGCGGCGGTAAATGGCGGGTGATAGGGTTTCGTCTGACTGAATACAGTCTGCAGAATAAAGGGACGGGATTTAGTGGTAGATTAGAAGGGTGTTTTGAACGGCAAGATTGGAAGGAAGTGAAGACTCGGAATATCTTAAGCTTGAAACGTTTCGCCATTTTAATGTTGGAAGATTTTGTTCCGTTAGCTCTTTGTATTATCTGAGAAAAGTTAGGGTTATATATAGAGGGCGAGGAGCGAAGACGTGACTTCTCTTTCACTCAAAAAGAAGTGCCAAATTTATTTTTTAAATATTTTCTGTCAACTACTGCAGAAAAAGGAATAAATGAACTTGGAGTGCTACAGGGAAACAAGTAAAAATACAGTGACTCGTTGAGTTTGTTAGGCATCACTCGTTTTGACCACTTTTCCATGCTGTCTACGAAAGAGCCTACTTGATTCAACAACAAATTTAAAAGGGTTGAAGCGTATTATTACATGTTGATTATTTTTAAATCATTGACTGATTAAGACTCGAGAGAACAGCAATGATTTCTACCATTGCAATATGCCAATATTGTATAGGTTAACTGTCCGTAAGAAAACTATTCATTTTAGCGGTAAATTCAGCTTTCAATCTTAGAAGGAAAGAAATAAAAAACTAGAAAACGAAGTAACAATAGGCAATAATGGTGGTACAATAACAAAGCAGATATTGGCATGCATGATGCATGGGGGGTACCTAATCAATAGCAATCATGGTGATCACTGTGAAATGGTAGGATTCATCAAAAGAAGTGCTCATCCATGGCCTGCCCTTCTGAAAAAGGAATATACAAATACACTTTATAGTTATATAGCATTCACAACCCTGAATACATGCTGGATATTGGATATACCCCTCGGCTCACCCTCTACTGATTTCACTGGAATTAAAGGCCAAACAATAATGTGTATGCTGATATTTAGAGGCATAGAATCGTATAGTGATGGGATTCTGTTTCTTTTTACATTGTTTACTCAATATATGACACGAATGTTTAATCCTAGTCTATTCTTTTAGATAGAGATGTAAAAAAATTAATCCAACCCGAAAATTTGACTGAAACTTACTCGAGTTAAAATTTATTTTAATCCGAGAAAATAATGACTCGAAATCAATCTGTAACGACTGTTGTTGACTTGAAACGGAATTAAACCTTACACTGTGGTAATCGAATTCGACCGACATGTTAAACCCTAAAATTTTTATTTTTAACAAAAGTTAACCCTATTTATTTTATATTTTTTTGTAATTTAGTCCAATATTTTTAATATGCTAATATTTTTGTTCAGTCTAGCCCTCAATATTTTATTTTTAGCTGAAATTGACCCTTATTAATTTTTATTTTTTGTAATTTAGTCCAATATTTTAAATATGATGATATTTTTGTTCATTCTACTCGTTAATATTTATTTTTAATGTGATTCATGTTCGTGAAAGGCGTTAAATAATTCACTCGAAATGACTCAACCCAAAGTCTATCGACTATTTGTACCGAACTCAAACTTAATATGAATTTGAAACTCGAATTAACCAAAACTAAAATGAAACCGACCTGAAATTATCAGACCTGAAATGAACCCGACATGTAGTCCACCCGAGCCCGTATTAACTCGTCAATTAACTGATTTGGACCCGAACCTTTTTGACTCGACCTAAAATTAATCCGTATCCGACCCGAATCGAGTCAAAACATCAAATCAACCTAAATGACTTATATTTGATTTAACCTGACTTGACATGACCCGACCAGAAACTCATCCGATTACCTATTTTTACATCCTACTTTTAGAATGCCATGTCAATAAAGTCACGACAAAGTTCGTATCTGAAAGTTGGGATTTCATGCTCGTTTTATTTCTTTTAAACCTGAAACATAAAGAAGAAGAAGAATAAAACTTTGAATACTTTTATGGTTTTTATATTCTTACTCCCACGTTGATGAATAGTGTAAATATTTTGAAGGGAAAACTACACCAGTGACCATCGAAGATATTGGGGATACCTATTTGAACTACCGAATTAAAAAAAACGTTAATCACACCACCAAACTTATTAAATCAACCTATTTTGACCACCGCCGTTAAAAAATTAACAGAGGGGTGACGGAAGTGCCACGTGGCAGTTAACAGGAATTTTTTAAAATTACATTTTTAGTCCCTGTTATTTACTTATTAAATCAATTTGATCCTAATTTTATTTTAATTAAATAAAAATTAATCAACCAATCAAATTATGACACGTGTCACCACCTGATTGGAGGAAATTTAAAGAAGAAAATGAAGATATGGTGGTTTGAACTTGGGACCAAGAGGATAAAACCCCTCAGCTTTAACCATTGAACCAAACCACTCTTAGTGTTATTATATGCACCTTTTATATACATTTCTTATAGTTTAGCTCCATTTTCATTTTGAACTAGCCCAAAAGGGCCGATTCGAAGAATCATATACATCCCAGCTTGCTGAACTATCTTTACAAACTTGACCAGATCGTATCGCCCTTCAAAATTGTACTGCAAATTAACAATCAAATGTCAGAAATCTCAAGTAGGTCACATTTTGAACAACATTCGTCCCCCTAGACCACTGCAACAGATTTGGAAAACTCACTTTTCCTGGAGAAAGCTCATGTCCATTCCAAAACACATAAGATTCAATGACATTAACCCCTCCTTCCTTAGCTGTTTGAACTAGCCCTGGCCACATCTGCCAGGTAACAGTTAAAGATTAAGCTTATGAAGATCCACAATGTATATTCCAAAGAAACCATTAAAATTGAGAAACAGGCAATTAGTGAAGCTGCTTAAACTATAAAAGAAGAATATAGAATATAATTGTGAAATCAAATCACATTGACCACATGACTTTGGTGTTGAAATTGAAGCATAGTGGTAAATAAAATGCAAAAGGAAATCAAAAACAAAGAAGAAGCAATCAAATCCCAAATAGGGTGTTCCACTTCCATTTTAGAAGAATGTTTAAAAAAGGGACTGACCCCAGGAACGCTGCGGGGGTAATAAATGGCAGCGGAAATGAGAAGCTTGCGTTGGCCATCGATGATGAGAGAGCGGCGGTCATAAGTCACATTGCCAGCAAAACAAGAGCTGAACAATGAAGTTAAGAAACAAAGTAAAAGAAAAGGGAAGAAGGAGGAGAAGATGTTCATTTTTTTTCTGGATGTTTTTAGATTTGAGCTTTGAGTTAAAGTGGTTTAGGTTTTATAAGATATGTATATAAAAGTTGCAAATAATAACGCTAAGAGCAGTTTGGTTCAATGGTTAAAGCTTAGGGGTTTTATCCCTTTGGTCCCAATTCGAACCACCATAATGTCATCTTTATTTTCTTCTTTAAATTTCCTTTAACCAGGTGGTGAACGTGTCACCACCTGATTGGAGGAAAAAATATATTAAATATTAAACAAAATAAATTAAATTAATCCAATTGGGTGATGACACGTGTCATAATTTGATTGGTTGATTAATTTTTATTTAATTAAAATAAAATTAGGATCAAATTGATTTAATAAGTAAATAACAGGGACTAAAAATGTAATTTTAAAAAAGTCTTGTTAACTGCCACGTGGCACTTCCGTCACCCCTCCGTTAATTTTTTAACGGCGGTGGTTAAAATAGGTTAATTTAATAAGTTTGGTGGTGTGATTGACGTTTTTTTTAGTTCGGTGGTTCAAATAGGTATCTCCAATATCTTCGGTGGTCATTAGTGTAGTTTTCCCTATTTTGAAATGAACCAGAAAAAAATAAGTTTATTCAGATGCATTCCGACTGTGTGATGCAGAAGAAGTGTAGATTATTAATGTTACGTTTTTCAAAAGGAATATGTTCTTTAAGGAAAAGTTTGCATGCATGGCATGGGGAATAATAAAAACGGAAAATTGCAGCTTATTATTAATTTTTATAATCTAGGATTTACATGCATTGATATTTAATTAAAAGGAGCCTAGGGGGAGCTGCCTAAACCTAAAGAACCGGTCATTGATATAATCGCCACATGATAGTAAATGGTGATTAATTATCAGCTCCCTTGTTCTTCCTTTTTTTTTAAAAGAGTACTTGTTTTTTAGCGGAGGAGGAAAAGTTACACGATCAAAAAAGAAAAGTAAAATGAGCTTGAATTAAAGCAACTTACAAGAAAGTGCTGTCCTTTTCAAAAAAAAAAGTTTCACCTGGATGAAAAAATTATATGCAGATTGAAATTTAAATCCAAATGTGTGTATTTACTTTATAGGAAATGAGGTATGGCAGTGAATTAATGATAGAGTTGAGAGTTGAAACGCGTGCAACAGTAAAAAGATTATCTTTTTGTATTTGTAGAAGATGGAATATAAAGAAAAATGTGTGGGGCAGAGGGACGAAGGTCAATCCAAAGAAGCTCCTCCTGGGGATCCAAGGAAACAAAATCATCGAAATTCCAAATGTTTTCTCCTTTTTCTTCCAGAGGGACACACCTCGTTTTGGCAAAAGCGTGCACTCAATTGTTGCCTCCCATGCTTACTCACATATATCTTCTATTTCCTCTCTTTTTTTTATCATAATATATCTTCTATTTCCTTTTCCCCCTTGAAATTTACTCGCATAAATCTTAATTTGAAAGCCTGTGTATTAATATACGGATGTAATGGAACCGAGTCGGATTTAAATAGGTACATGTTTAGTTTTTGTTATACCCTTAATAATAAATAGCATGAGACTTACTGTCAATCACCTATCCACTTAATTATGTTAATGCATTTTTCAGGAAGTTTATTCTCAAGCAAGGTATAGAAACTTCTTTATATTCAGTACATTTCCACCTTCAAGAGGGGGACGATCTCTCCCTTCATCACACCACTATCAGCGTGCCTCATTGCACCATCCAACCTCCACATTTAAGGATATGGTTTTTCGTCCTGAATTGTCTTTTCTATGATTTTTCGTCTAAATTAAAAAAAGGTAAACCGTCACAATCACTAACAACCATTACATTTCAACATCGACAATCCTTATTCGGTGCCAACCTGTTTTTGGCACCAACAAATTTAAAATTTGAAGTTTGATATTCGATTCAATTTCTACTGTACATTAATTATTAAATTTAGATTTGGTTAAAAATATAATTGAATTATTCGAATTCAATTAAACTCGTCTACCAATTTTTTCACTAAAGCTCGAATTTGAACTCAATTAAGCTTGTTTGTATTCAATATAATAATGTAAATTACAAATTGAAAAATTCGAATAAACTCACAATCCGTTCAAATCAAGTATTATGGTACTCAAATTCGACTTGACCAATAATTAAAATATTTTTCAAGTTGAATCAAATAACTTACCGCCGGTATAAGCGTCCTATTACATGGCAGGGTGGGGTTCAATCAGGCTCCTAGCTTATTGGACTTAATTAAGCTGGGTCTAAGTGAATTCTGGCCTCGTAACTTTAGGGCTCGAGCCATTGGGCAAAATGGTTCAACCCTAGCACTGGAAAAGTACTGCGCTTAGAGGTGTCCGTGGACTTCGAGCTCAGTCTAAATCCGAACAAGCTCAGAAAACTTGTAGCATCATCATATAATAATAATAATAATAATAATAATAATAATAATAATAATAATAATAATACATTTTTTATATCTTTATAATTAAATTTGTATAAAATAATTATATGAATTAGGCTATACCGAGCTGTGCCCATCAAGCTCTACGGATAATTGATTCTTAAACAGTTCTAATTAAAACTTTCTAAAACCTTTTTATTATTCCCCATATATGCAAGCTTTTTGTATATTGTTGTAATTATTTGCCTATTTTTGTACCATTATTTTTATCTGTCTTATAGCTCGATTTTTATTCTTATTTTTATAGTAGTATGAAATTTTTGTAACGTTCATTATGGCGTACCCTTTAATTAGGAAAGGTTGACGGTCCACTATGGTTAAATTCATTTTGTGATAGTTTGTTGATACAATCAATACTATTAGTGGAGAAAATTGTCAAATTTATTTTCTTGATATATATTTATACACCAATAGAGCGTCTAGTTGGAAGATACATGAATATTATCACAATGGTGATTGAATTTTCTATAGGAGATGAACGTCGTATTTAAGGGAAGATATAATCTTTTTTCTTCATGCACTTTGTGTTGCATATTTAATTTATTCTTCTTTAAAACTTTTTGGGTGAACTTATCATCAAGGTACTTTTATGGTTTTTTTTTAAGAATAGGTACTTTTATGATTTGAATGTGTTATATTTGTTGCAACTTCCCATACTTTTTAAAATCTAGTTTTGTTTTTCTCTTCTTAAAAAATGTATTTATTTTAACTATAAAATAACTTGGGTTTCTTGTTTTGTTGATGGAATATTGATTTGGATGTAGATTCTTAATAGTGTGAATTTAAACACATTAAATAGAAAATTTAATTTAAAACTGAAAGAAAATGAGGATTTAAACACGTTTACATATATTTTTTTTGAATAGATACATAAATTAATTTTATTTTAAAAAATAAAAGATTATATGCATTTTAAGAAGGGTTTTATTTTGATGCACAAGCTGTGTAATTTTCTTTTACACAATCCTTTTATAAAATTTAAAATTTAAATCACAAACCCTAACAACCTAAAACCTAAACCTTAAGCCCTAAACCCTAAACTCTAAATTATACCCATAAACCTTAAATTATATACCCTACATACTAAACCCCTAAACCCTAACCTAAAACCTAAAACCCTAAACCCTAAAATTAAAAAGCTTGTGTAAACTAAAGTTTACACAAGCTTATGCATCAAAGTATTTTCCTTTTAAGAATGATGTTAAAACTAATAAATTGACCATCCAATCACTTGTCACTCTTTTCATTATAGTGTAGTACTTAAGGAATAATTTCAGTAAAAAAAATAATATTATTCTTTTTTTAAAAAATGAGTTCTAACAATTTTATTAGTATGATCTATGTGAATTTTATTCGATAATTAATAAAATATTTAAACAGTTATCGAATATAATCGTGTTAAACATTGGTTTGAAAATTTTCAGGAATATCTTTTCTGACGATGGTACATCCAAGCCGAATGTTGGTGCATTACGTACAATCCAGGCATGTTCTTATCTTTTCGCATGCCGTTATAATTTACATCTATGTATGATGTGGTGTTGGTTCATTTTATTTTGAAATGCCAATGTATCCATCTTTCAACCTGTTGGAGAAGAGTGACTCTGCTCATAACATGAAATGAAGTATGAATATCATAAGTTGTGTTGAATTGAAATATTGAATTGTCACGGTACGTCTGAGTCTTTACGCTTTTGTCACCAAACAATAGAAAGATATGTTCGTCGTGAAGTTAGTTTCCTCGCATTAACTGGTAGGTTTTGTTTTGTTAGCTCAACAGGATGGTGATTGTTTCGAATGTTTACGACAGACTCCGAGTTTCTGATATTGAATCCTTTAGAGATTGTAAAATCCGATGTCTTTAAGCTTAACCTGGAGTTTGGCATCTAATATGTAGATAAAGAAGCTATATTTTCTGGGAACTTAATGTTCATCTCATTGGAGAATTGCTCACCTGATACAAGGAAAAGGTAGAGAGATGGACGAAGCTGATGTGTGAATTCAAGTTTCCCGAAATTGCTTTGCGAAAACACTTAAAAGAACGAAAAAATTAATGGTGGCTCATGCTAATCTGATATGAAAGAGTGTTAGGTTTTCGAAATTGATTTGAATTAGAGAACCGATTGCAAAGGTAGACGAACTAGAATCCGTTTCAGATCATAGCTATTGGCAATGGCCTTGGCATTTTGAGAATGTCTGTTTGATCTTTGGAAGGGAAGCTGACGCTTTTAATCTTAGGGGAATGGGTTGTAGTATTGGGTTATAGCCATTGATTTAATTTTTTGGGTTTTAGTTTTATAATTTTTGGGGAAGATGGTGAAAAATAAAATTTTGAAAGTTTGAGGGTTAAATTAGAAACTAACTTTTTTAAGTAACGGAGACTAACGACCAAAATAGAACACACCCTAAACGAAAAGGATCACTGGTGAAGATTACCCTTTTTTTATAATTGTTAAGGGTAAAAAGATCTTTATCACTCTTATACCAAAATCTCTAATTCTAAAAGGTTCCCATTAACCTTAAAAAAAGTTCCTATTAGCATTTTTTTTTCAAAATTAGAGATTTTATCTAAATTCGTTATTCAAATCTGCTATTCATCAAACATCCAAATTAACAGATTTGATTAGTCAAATCTTTAATTTAAGCTCAAACCAATATTTACCGACCAGAGCTATTATAAACACATCGTATAATGTCGGTGGCTCTGTCGTATATTATCAATATCAAACGAGGAATAGACCAGTACCATCACAAAAACGTTAAAGCTTTCATCAATTTCACATCAAATGGTTAATATCTTCCCTAAATGTGGTAAACTTAGTAAGTATCGAAATTTTTACTTGAAGTATCAAAACTTTTATCACTTCTGAGAATATTTTAAATTTTATAAGTAATAAAAATATTATTAAATAATATAATATTTTTAATTTTATATATTATTTTTAATTTTATGTTTCAAATCTTATAACATTTTCAATTGATACCGTGGTAACATTTTCAAATCTTTAAGTGTGGTGCCTTTAAAAAATAATCCAAGTGTGGTGCCCCGCTAATAACAACATACAATAATAATTTCTTTTCCCTCCATTAAAAAGCAAATCCAATATCACTGCCCTTGTTTTCCTTCATTCCCAAATCCAAACTTCAATCTCATACTAAAAATCAACACCTAGTAAATTAATTTCGTTACGAATTTTTTGAAGAAAATTCTTCTTCTTCTTCTTCTTCAAAAAGAGTAAAAACCTTCTATTTCTTTTTTCTAAATCGAAATGAAGGATGACGACACTCTGACGACGACGACAGTGAATGTGAAAAAGGATAGCGTAGATTCGTGCTTATTTGGCAGAGGCCGCTACAAGTTTTGGGCATTCGCGGCGATTCTGTTACTGGCATCCTGGTCGATGTTCACCGGAACCGTTACCCTCCGTTGGTCCGCCGGTAATCTCAACCGTCTTTCTGACGATATTGGTAGCCCCATTCACGACGATCTAGATGTCCTCGTATGTTCCCCCAATTTTTCCCTCCTTTTCAATTTTGCATTTTCTACGAAAATATATAAATATTGTTTGTTTTAATTTTCTTTTGGTAGGAAATGGAGGAGAGAGAGAAGGCCGTGAAGCATATGTGGGATGTATATACTAACAGCCGTCGAATTAGATTACCGAGGTTTTGGCAAGAGGCGTTTGAAGCTGCCTACGAGGAGTTAACCAGTGACGTGCCTGGAGTTAGAGACGCCGCAATTACTGAGATTGCTAAGATGTCCGTGCGCTACGTGGATCTTGATCCTCCTCCTATCCAATCAACGGTGAGGATTTAGTGTTCCATTCTCTTTCTGAATCATAGCTGATTTGCTTCATGGTGTAATTTATATCTGTCGTTTTAGCTTAGCTTTTTGGTGATATGGAACAATTCTCGCTGTTGATGCACTTAAGCAGTTGATCAAACGCATGAATAATTTGTCCAATTTTACACGTAGTGGCCAAAAAAGCAACAACTAGGTTTTCCTCTAATCACTATTGGCTCTTAGCTTAACTGGATTTTTTTCACCATTCATTAGAATTAATTTTAAACCGATTACTTGTTTGCTACTTTCAATATGATTTCTATTGTACATGAGTAAAAAGTAACTTGATTGCCCTTGCTAGTTGCTATTAGGATTGGTTAGTAATTTACTGAATTTCCCCCTCGTTGCTGTTTCATTTGCTACTTCAGGCAATGTTTAATATTGTATGCAATTTCCATCTCATTCAAACATTATGCATAAATGTTGTCCTTTGATCCTCCATTGTGTACAATTATGTATGCACACATATTAGATTATTTTTAATGCCATCATCTATTTGGGGAAATAGCATCAATTGAATGAGATCCATAATTGGAAACTAGCAGTCTAGGTTGTTTTTACCATCAGTTTGTTCCAAGAAAGGAGTCAATTTTGTTGCCATTTCTAGTTAAGGTTCTCTCCTTATTTGTTATATGATCTATCCATTCTTTTACAGTATTATAATTTATAAAATATTAAATCCCCCACCCAAAATAGACCTTGATGAAAGCAAAGTACCTCTTCCTCTCATTAGGTGGAGAATTCAGTTCTGACTAAGCTGTTAATCTTATTCTGGATCTTTCTCCCCGCTAGTGTTTGAAGGTCCAATTAAGTAAGGTGTTTCAATGAGGTTGGAATGTCTATTCCACAAAATTTTGGAAGGGGATTGAGATTTTCTGTTATTGAGTGCTATAGTACATACGGAGAAAAAGGTATAAGCTTAGGTCAAATGAATGAGACCAGATGTTCGATTGTCCGTAAAGTTTCACTCTGAAAGGCAGATAAATCTGATCAATTGAATTACCTAAGCATGCTTTGTGCTGTCATATTAGCTGTTATGAACATGATTTTAGCATGTTTACTCTCATCGTAATTTGCACTTTCCCGTCTTTTAACGACTGTCCCCCACTGCTACCCTGTGATCATATGGTTACTTTTACTTTGAGATGCCATGTAATTGATCAGTTGAAGTGCTCTCAATTCTATATATCTGCTTGGAATCTCAGTTTTTAACTTGACACGTAAACTGATCAAGTTACATTGAGTCATTTCATTCTTTCATTTAATTTTCTTATTGTTTGCGGTTGCACTATAAGTTAATGAATCATAGGATTTTCTAGATCTCAGAACCTGTTTATCTAAAAGATTGTAGAGTCAGGGCGCGTCATTCTTTGATGGTAGTGACTGCTCCCAGTTAAACGATAATGTATTCAATGTCTTAACGAATGGTCCAAAGTGCAAAAATAACATATCCATTCTAACTTTTAATGTGGATTTGATTATACAACTAGCAAAATTGTAGCTAGGAAGAATTGAAAATGTAAATTCTTTACTACATGCTGTATGCTGTAGTTTTGTTTCGTTAGCTTGGAGTTTGAGTGTGCATGGAATTTAATTCACATCGGCCTTGGGGTATTTACCATATATGTCGGCAGAGTGTACGGGAACTGAGCAAGGGTCTAAAACAGGCACTGAAAGGTGGACCCAGGGAAACTTCAAGCGGAAGTGATCAATGATGTGAAGAAGGTTGCTGGATCTGAGGAGTTGAAAATTTCTTCATCACTTTTATACTCTAATTTTGCTGGTGAGCTGCCCAAGTTTATAAGAGATCACAGTCGGCAAAACCATATAGTTGTTCACATTTGTTATCACGGGCAAACTATGTATTTATCTTAGTTAGGTCCCTTTTAAGTTGTTGCTGTCAATGTTTTGTTCTATGGATTGGGCCGTGGGCGGCAAAGCCATAAGTGCACATTTTGAACAATCAAATGGTTCAGATTGGAATTAAACAAGATAAAAAGAAGAAAGGATTCTGTATCCCTTGCTTTAGCTAATTTTAAAACTGCATCAACATAAAATAAAAAAAGAAAACTTTTTTTTTTCACATTTTATAATTCCCAACAGGTAAACAACGAAACCCAAGTGAAGACCAGATATACAAAAACCATTCGAAGTGGAATATGATAGACTCAAGTGCGTCTGCAAGACAAAATATTTCAGGGGTAATCTTCACCAGTGGTCCCTTTTGTTTAGGGTGTGTTTTATTTTGGTCACCAAAATTCAAAAACGTGTATTCTGGTCCCTAACGTTACAAAACGTTTATATTTTAGTCACCCAACCGTTAGTCTCCGTTACTTGGCTAACGGGTGGCTGACATGGCTCGTTAAAAAAAAAAAAAAACCCACGTGTTTAGTCCACGTGTAAAATATTAATTAATTATTATTTTAAAAAGGGGTTTATCTATCACTGAAGGGTTAACCCCCTAATCCCTTCCTTCTCTGTTATATTGAACTTGATGGTCTAGGGTTTCTAATTTTCAGCTTTGATTGCCCGTAAATTTATTGTCTTGGGGAATCAAGAATCATGGAAATGGAGATTGTAGGTGATGTGGCATCTCTGGACCCTGATTTACTTCAGCTCCCTGAGTTTTCTCCTAATCGAGGGTGTGTTTTATTTCACCTCCGTCGCCGCCCCATCCTCCTCCTCGAGACCCACCACTTCGAACCAAACCGCCACCAAATCTTCCAGCGGTGGTGGCGGCGGATCCGACGGTCTAGCCCCATCGAAATCAACCCTTTACGTCTCCAACCTCGAATACTCCCTCACAAACTCCGACCTCCACACTCTCTTCTCCACCTTCGGCAAAATCGCCTGCGTTACAGTCCTCAAAGATCGAGCCACACGAACTTCAAAGGGGGTCGCCTTCGTCCAGTTTGTTTCCCGTGAGGATGCGCTATCCGCGGCGGCAATGGAAGCGCTGAGGGTTTCAAAGATAATCAAATGATGTCGGTGCTTTATTTTGTTTATTTTGAACATAAGCTTAACCTTTGGTGAGTATATAGAATCTTGTATCCATTTGGGAATTTTACAATCACAGTAGCTCCATGCTTGTTTTTCAGATCTGTGAAACTGAACCAGGACTTTACCGAGAATGTGATGGCCTAGTAAGGAATTTACAGGGTAGATTGAAAATACTTGTCATTTTATTATCCGCGGCGGAACCAGGAATTCACGGTGGGGCTCACGGTGGGGCTTCATCATTGAAACATGAAGCAGAAAAAGTGTAGCTGACATGGCTTCTTTTTACCCTTTTCAAAATAATAATTAATTAACATATTACACGTGGACTAAATATGTGATTTTTTTAATTTTTTAACGAGCCATGTCAGCTACCCGTTAGCCAAGTAACGGAGACTAACGGTTGGGTGATCAAAATATAAACGTTTTGTAACGTTAGGGACTAAAATACTCGTTTTTGAATTTTGGTGACCAAAATAAAACACACCCTAAATGAAAGGGACCACTGGTGAAAATTACCCATATTTCAGTGGGCTCTTTTCTTTTTCATTCATTTTTACCATGGTGAAAAACATTCTCGGCCGTATGCCACTTTTTCGCATTTCTCACAACCCACTGGGCTCTTTTCTTTTTCACTTCACCGACGGATCGGACAATCGGACCAAAAGGTTTGAGTCTTGTCCCTGGAGCCCCTGTTGAAGAGTTTCCAACAACACCGAATCCAATTTCCTTTTCCAACCGCACCAACTCAGTATTCTTTTGATGGGTGCATAAGTCCAAACATCATGAGAAAACCCATCTTCTTTCAGTTGGTTAAAAATGACGAAGCCTTTTTAGGTTGTTTTCCCAAAGTGTTCAAAGTTTGAACCACTTCAACCCTTTGTAAATATTTCGGAATGAAGTGGATCACTCTAAATCCGACTCTGAAAATATTTGAAATAAATCCAAACTCACTCGATTAAGATATTTTTACCATCCATATTCTTAACCTTTGCTGTGTCCAATTAACTTGTGCTAAATAAACAGAAATGTGACCCCCTTGAGTCTTGATTGCTATCTCATATTAAATTGAAATATAGAAAATTAAAATTAGGAAGATAAGTCGTAAGTGGTGAATGGCTTATCTGTTTTGCTGGGATGGATAAGGTCCTAAAATACTAGCAAAATCACCAGCACCGCCCTATCAATGTTCAATACAACTCTCTCTCTCTCTCTCTTTTACTCTCTCCTCTGGCCATGGATGCCGCCAAGATGCTGCTACTATCACCACCATCAGCCTCCCTATCTTCACTAAAACCCCATAGCTTCATTCTCACATATAAAAGACCAAAGTTGCAGCCTCCATTGAAAGTGCTAGCCATGGCAAAGGAGACCAGTGAAAGCGGCGATGGAGTCGCAGCCAAAGCAGCAATAGCCGGTGGCCTGGTTTCCAATCCAGTGATTGCTTGGTCCCTGTACACGCTCAAGACAACTGGGTGTGGTTTACCCCCCGGACCGGGTGGCTCCATAGGTGCACTGGAAGGTGTTAGTTACCTGGTTGTTGTTGGGATTGTGGGTTGGTCTTTGTACACCAAAGCTAAGACCGGTTCGGGTCTACCAAATGGGCCTTTCGGGTTGCTGGGGGCCGTCGAAGGTTTGTCTTTCCTGTCTTTGCTAGCCATTTTGGTTGTTTTCGGGTTGCAGTTCTTGCAGAACGGTTCCATTCCTGGACCCCTTCCAAGTGACCAATGCTTCGGGTGACGAGATAATGTGGCATGGGCCACTACCAGACTATCTTGTGCTTGTGGCCATTGCTAGCCTAAGGATTGTAAATAATTTTATTCAGTAATTAACTTCGGGTTTTTTCCCCCTGTTTTGTTTCATTTTCCTAGTGTGATTTCTGCTAACATTTGCACGAATCGTGGTTCATTATGATATCTGCAATTCAATGTCATTAACATTATGGCCTAAGGTATGATGAAATGGAAAGCAATTTAACATCAAAGCCTTCATTTTTTTTGTCACAAGAATCAACTAATAAGATAACTCAATCGTACAACTTCACCTGGTAATGAAATTCTTCCAACAACCAACAGAATTCAACGAATATATGCACACGTGTGTGTGTTTGATTTTCAAACTTAAAACTTCAAAAGGTTCTAGATTGCATATGTTCTAATTTGTGAGGCGTGTTTTGTTTATGAACAAAAATAAGGCAGGAAATAGTAAAAAAAGAATAACTAATTCCAAAATAATCAAGGGTGGATGAAAACAAGAGGAGGTTGAGAAGAAGCAACTAAAAAAGTCCTGCTTTGTCGGAAGCCAGCGGAGAAGGACAGATCGTCCCCTTTCTCCCATGGCAATTTTAACATGCACAATTTTCTCACTTTCCCTTGAGAACCCTTTCTTCTTCAATCAGGTACCTTCTCATGTTCTTCATTTCACTCATTTATCACACGAAACATTGCTCTAATGGTTAACATAAAGATCATTTTCTTGCATTTGCATGTGTAAAATATGTGATATCCGAATTTCCCTTTCTTTTTTTAACCTTGCAGTTTTCTTCAGGGTTCTTCAAATGTTTTGGTTGAGCCAATGAAGTGAAAAGAGGGTTCCCACTTCCCCGTACCCTTCTGGTAGTGGGTTCATCAGAGTTGTTTAGGGGGATCGTGGTAACCTTGCTTTTCTTGGTTCCAACTTTGGCAAAGCTAACGCAAAATGGCACCATCCTCTTCACCTCAAAGCTCCCCAGCTGGTAAAAACAGCGCCCGAGCACCGTCAAGTTCATCACAAGGTAACTCCAAATCAACACCAAATAACACAACACCGGAACCAGCACCGAAAAATAAATATAATCCTCCTCCTTCACATGCTCATAGTAGCCGCGGCTACCACAACTCTCCGTCAATTCCTCGCAAAAATGGCGGTAATGCATCACCTACCAAAAGTTCATCCAGTAACAACTACACGGATGGGAAAATGATTATAGGAGTATCTGCGGGTGCTGGATTGTTGATCGTTGTTGCTATCTTTTTTGTAGCCAAATGCGTTCTTCCAAAGAAGAAGAAATGCCAGCAAAATCCACAATTTCATCCTCAAGGTGATAAATCCAATGAATATAGATCAACTTTACGAGCTGAGAACTGATGGAAAATTTATTATGGCCTATGAAATAATTTGTATTGTGTGGTTTTTGCAGCAGGTGGTGGCGAGCCACGTTATAATAACTCAAACAATCATCCTCAGTGGGGCAATGGTTTTCAAGGTGCAGAGCATGCTATCGGAGTACCTCCGCCTACTGAGGCATCATTCCGAATGCCACCAACTGGTGGTGGCGGTGGAAATGGATGGAATCCATCATCCCAAATGCCAGGACTAATTTACAGTGGTGAGGCAAGCACCAATTTCTCAGGCCCTTATCAACATGCTTTGCCACCTCCTTCCCCGGGCATTCCTATTGGACTCAATAAGAACAGTTTCACTTACGAGGAGCTGTCCATTGCGACAAATGGATTTTCTCAGTCGAATCTCATCGGCCAAGGCGGGTTTGGATACGTTCACAAGGGTGTGCTACCAGATGGAAAAGAGGTTGCAATCAAGAGCTTAAAAGTTGGTAGTGGACAAGGAGAAAGAGAATTCCAGGCTGAAGTTGAAATAATTAGCCGAGTCCATCATCGCCACCTTCTATCACTTGTCGGTTATTGTGTCGCTGGTGCGCAGCGGATGTTGGTCTATGACTTTGTTCCGAACAAGACGTTGGAATATCATCTCCATGGTAAAATTTAATACCTTGCTTCATTCTTCATCCGTTTTGGAGAGAAGATGTTGGCAACTTATGGTTTTTTATAAGAATTATGCAGTCCTGAAAGTGAAAACCATTACAATTGCATATTGCAGTAAAGGGCGTTCCGGTCATGGATTTTGCCTCTAGACTTCGTATTGCATTAGGTGCTGCTAAAGGGCTGGCTTATCTCCATGAAGATTGTAAGAATTTCCGAGTATCTCACTTTTTTTTTTGGTCTCTGGGACTACATTTCTCTCTATGGTTCTCATTTCTCTGTTGAACCATACATGCAGGCAATCCCCGCATTATTCATCGCGATATCAAATCGGCCAATATTCTCCTTGACGACAACTTTGAAGCTATGGTATCTTCTCTTAGAATTGAATCTATTGTTTTAATACACTTGAAAGAAATGATATCAAAAGTACCAAGTTCGTATTTCTTGTAGGTGGCTGATTTTGGGTTGGCTAGGCTGTCCGGTGACAACCACACACATGTTTCGACTCGTGTGATGGGAACATTCGGGTAAGACACTCGTATTCTACAAACAGAAGTGAAAGAGCTATTTTCCGTAGTTAGTAAATGGAAATTCAAAAGCCTCTAATGATTTTGGTTGTAATGTAGGTACATGGCTCCAGAGTATGCCTCAAGTGGCAAGTTGACAGAGAAATCAGATGTTTACTCATTCGGGATTATGCTTTTAGAACTCATAACTGGAAAACCTCCTGTTGATGATACAATGGAAGACACTTTAGTAGATTGGGTTTGTAAGAGTTTAAATTTGTTCCATTAATTGCCTCAGCTGTTGTTTCCAAGCCATCTAATGATGTAGTTTACGAGACAGGCTCGGCCACTTTTGGAACTTGCCTTAGAGACTGGGAACCATGTGCAGCTCGTTGATCCACGCTTGGAGCGTAACTACGACCACATCGAGATGCAACGCATCATAGCCTGTGCTTCAGCCAGCGTCAGGCACTCAGCCAGAAGGCGACCCAAAATGAGCCAGGTTTTCAAATTTCAATGATTTCAGCTTAACCGATGATACATTTTTTATTCAGTATTTCTCATGTAATACCAACGATATTGAAAGCAGATAGTGCGGGCCCTGCTAGGAGACGCGTCCCTGGATGAGTTGAGTGTGGGGCTAAATGCAAGCAACAGCTCGCTCGCAAGCTTAGACAGCAGCAACGCTTCATACGGGGCTCACATTAAGTTGAACCAACCAGCGTTAACAAGCCAGCAATTTTCGAGCAGCCAACACTAGAGAGGGGTGGCATCTGGAGAGGTGCAAAACCAACGATTTATTTAGGCTTATATTACAAATAAGAACCTAAAGTATATCAACTTTTTCATTTAGGTACATAATAAGTATTTAAAGTATATTTTTTAGTCAAAATTAGTACTTAAAGTATACTTTTTGGTCAAAATAGGCACTTGAAGTATTCTTGGTCAAAATAGGTATCTAAATTATATTTTTTGGTCAAAATAGGTACCTAAAGTAAATATGTATATTTTTCATCTAGGTTCTTACAAAATTTCATGTGCCATTGATTAAAAAATACATTAGGTACCTATCTTGGCAAAAAAAAAAATACTTCATATACCTACTTTGACGAAAAAATATTTTACGTATCTATTTTGACCAAAAAATATATTTTAGGTACTTAATTTGATAAAAATATATCCTTTAAGTACTTATTTTAACTAAAAATACTTTAAATACCTAAATAAAAAAGTTAGTATATTTTTAAGTACTTATTTATGATATAATTCTTATTTAACATGTTGGACTACCCCACCCATAAAAAAAAACAAACGAACAGAACTGTTGCTTTTTTGGATAAAGGTATTAGTTTTGTAAGCATCATTTTCAGGACAATCGGTTAATTAATGGTGTATTTGGATATCACATAGTAACTATTCAGAATATAACATACATACTAATTACAATAGTTATAAAAAAACTAAAAGAATTATTAATTCAACAAGATTCATCGATTATAATAATTATCCAATTATTCTATGACTTTCTAAGACACCTTAAGTGTTTTTTTCTATATTAATATCAAGTGTTTTTATGACAGTTACTAAATTTCTAAGATATTTTTATTTTTGTCACTAAATTTTTAAAAATTTTATTAGTGTCATTAAATTTTTAATTCGTTTCTACTTTAATCAATGTTGTTAACAACAGTTGATATGATATGTACACATGTTTAATGACAACTGATATCATATCACATGTCATTTGTAATGGAAAGAGAAGGTATGTAAGATGCGGTCGTGTGAATTATAAGAAAGTAATGACAACAAGTTTATAAAGTTTTAATATATATGTATTGACCAATTTCAATTAATGTAATTAGGAACTTAATCAAATAAATTATTCAACTAATTATATAATTATTGAATCGATGGTAGTATAGAAGTAATGACAACAAATATGTTAACCTCAATTTAAGATTAATGATCAATTTCACTCGATCATACAATCATTTATCGAAATAAATTATTTTTTTACAGTATGGCTTTGTAAGATGTACTTATTTGATAACATTAATATTATTAAATGAATTAAATAATCAAAAATTTTTCTTAAATGATATTTTTATTAAATGCAATAATAGAATTTTTTACTTAATTAATGTTATTAAATATACCTTAACCTGGGGCGTTTGATTCACAGAATGTAAGATTACCTCTAAAAATAGGATTACCGGAATGTAACATTACCTGACACATTACTGAGAATGTTGCATTACCTTGTTTGGTTCATTTTGTAGTAATATAGGATTGTAGTGTTTGGTTGGAGGAATATAAGATTAATTGAAAGCAAAATTTACCAACTTGTCCTTATGATATATATATTTTTTTAATAAATTTAATTTTTAATTATTAAATTAATATTTACATAAAAATTTATAAAACTATTTTCGTTACATTACCTAAAATTTACAAAAAAAAATATTTATAATATATTTCATATTATTAAATTATTTTTAAAAATGTTTTATATTTATATACATTTATTTCTTTTTATTTTTTTAAGGGTAAATTACATAAATGACCACCATACTATTGGTAAAGTCGCGATTTGACCACCTTACTTTTTTTCTAAGTAATTAAACCACCAAATTATTTAATTGGTTGCAATGTGACCACCATCCGTTAAAAACTAACGGTAGGAGTGACGCGACAGTTAATAAAATTAGTATAATTACACATTTGGTTCCCGCTATTTGTACATTTTATCAATTTGGTTCTAAATTTAATAAATAAAATAATTTTATTATTTAATTAGGTTACGACACGTGTCACCGTATTATTGGAGGACTTTATTTATATATTTTTAATTTAATAATTTTATTATTTAATTAGGTTACAATAAGTGGTGACACGTGTCACCACCTGATTGGTGGAGCAAAATTAGAGAAAGAGGCACATGCCCCCGATGGGAATTGAACCTGGCTTCACTGGGTTGATAGTGAGAAGGCATACCACTAAGCTAAAGCTATTCTTGTGATAAATTGTACAAAATGTAATATATATTTTAGTTTGTTACTCATGCCAAGAAAAAAAACAAGAAACATATTACCTCTTTCAGGATTTGAACCCGGGTTTCTTGGGTTATAAGAAACATGTTATTCTTGGGCTAAAGCTACCTGATGCTACCAATGGTACCAACAATTCAAAAATTCATAATGAAACTAACAAGCCTGATTACGCGCAAGCTTGTAATGCTACTAATGGGATCAATGATCTCAAAACACCTGTGTGCACTCATGTTAATGAAGCACAAATTGTGATGCAACTGATATGGTCAACGAGTCACAACCCTCTGATGTTGCTGTTCACAGTGATCAACAAATGGTAAAAGAAGAAGCAGAGGTTGTTTCATTGTTGTCTTGTGAAAATACGGAGGATCTTGCTCATCAGGCTGATAATAGTGTTGTAGCATAAAGCGTGGACACATTGTAATCTATTTTCTGGAGGTAATTTTTGGAGAATTCGCTAAATGTATTTGCCTATAAAATTAGATACATGTACACATACATACAAAAAACTTTAGGTAATGCACCTTGAATTCCTATCTACCACACTCTGAAATGAGATTGTTTTGTTTTCGACAGGCTGCAAAAGATGAACTGGATTCAGCTTTCTATTTGTGGCAAGGATAATTGGTTGCACAAAGATAACATTGATTTAGTGGTAGGCAAGCTCTTTTTTAACCCAAGAAACCCAGGTTCGAATCTTACTAGATGTAATATGTTTCTTGTTTTTTTCCTAGTATGAGTAACAAACTAATATATATTATATTTTGTACAATTTATCACAAAGATTGCTTTAGCCTAGTGGTATGCATGCTCACTATTAACCCAGTGAACCTAGGTTTGATTCCCACCGGGGGCATGTGCCTTTTTCTTTAATTTTGCTCCTTCAATCAGGCGGTGACACCTGATTGGAGGAGCAAAATAAAAATTATTAAATTAAAAATATATAAATAAAGTCCTCCAATAATACAGCGACACGTGTCGTAATCTAATTAAATAATAAAATTATTTTATTTATTAAATTTAAGACCAAATTGATAAAATGTACAAATAGCGGGGACCAAATGTGTAATTATACCAATTTTATTAACTGCCACGTCACTCCTTCCGTTAGTTTTTAACGGATGGTGGTCACATTGCAACCAATTAAATAATTTGGTGGTTTAATTGCTTAGAATAAAAGTAAGGTGGTCAAATCGCGACTTTACCAATAGTATGGTGGTCATTTATGTAGTTTACCCTTTTTTAAACATCAAAATATTAAATGTTTAATATGCCTAGATTTTTAATTTTTTATTACTTTCGACCATTTATCAAACAAATTAAAGTAACAAAACAAATCTAAAAGTAGTAAAAAATATAAAAATAAATTAACCTACTGATTTTGTTAAGATAAAAAATATCTTATAAATCAAACAATAAATTTAATAACATCAAATCTTAACGCATTCAGTCTCAAGCAACATACAATCTCATCATAAAACCCTAGAAACATTGTAAATACAATATTAATAAAATGTACTATTAAATATTACAGCATTATCTAAATATATACAACACCATTTATATATTAAACTAATGTTAAATATAAATATTTAATAAATTTACACCATAAATAATTAGTTACCTAATTAAAAATGCAATAAAGGATCAACATGAACATAATTCATAATAATAAGGGTAATATTGTCCAAAGGGGAAGGAATTGTGTAATACCTAAGAAAATGAGGAGAATAACATTCCCACCATTCATGGGGGAAAAGAGCCATTCTTGGGAAAAAATAATACCTATTAGTGGGAATCCTCCTAAAAATGGGAATGAAAGTCCGAAAAAGATTATTACCCCTGGTAATCATTTTTTCCGCGAACCAAACACACTCTTAGAGCATAGGTTAGACAAAACCAATATAATATAATATAATATTTTAATGTGTATTTTTATTTTTTTGAATGGTCTAAAGGTGATTACAATGTAGTATTTGTTCATACAAATTTTAACCCTTTGACAATGAGCATACACCTTGTAGACAAAGCGATTTGAACTCGTATCTCCTAAAATGAACATCATTCACTTTTTCACTGGACATTTGTTGAGTTCTTTAATGTGTATTATTATTTTATATATTTTATAATTTATCCATATAGATTATGTTATATTAATCACAAATTTTATTATGATACACGAGTAATGAAATTTATGTTACATGTCATTTATTTAAAATATTTTTTGAGTTAATATTGTATATTATAACTTTATTATATTTTTAATTGAAGTGGAAAGTACGTTTACATTGGAGAACATATATAAAAAAAGAAAATATTGGAGGAAAATACATAAACTAAAACCATAAAAATCCCTATAAAAACATCTTAACAATAACAGTGTGTTAATAAATCATATGAAGAACTTTTAAACCCTTTCCACTAATTTTTGATTTTTTAAATAAAAGAAAAACACCAATTATTACCATTCAACTCCCATCTTTAATTAAAAGAACATAAAAAATCTCTCCCATATTTAAAAAATACTAGCAAAGCTCCTCTATAATGAAAAAAAATGTTTTATATTTCCTGTTAATAATAAAATAATATAAAAAAGCTTTCATCATAAGTAAAATTTCAACAACAAAAAATACAAACAAATCTAATAAGGCGCACCTAAATATTTTATTATAGCTATAAATTAAAATATCATTCTAGTCTAATTCTTCTATTAGTCTAACTATAAGTTTTGGTTAAAATTATTTTTTTTTGGTAAAAACAGGGATACACACATGGGCCTCGTTAAAAACCTCCCTAAACTTAAGTGGAGGAAAAGAGTACCCATGATTGTATTACAAGATAGAGGTTAAAGAACCAAAAACCTAACAGAAATACCAAGATAACTAAAGCCATAAGGAATCAAAAATAAAGTTAAGGACACAACAAGACAACCTGCATGTGCTATGATGACCAACTAATCTCCAGGTATGTTAAGAACATCGATCGAGTCCGTCTGTAACATCTCATCCACGCAAGGAGGAGCTGAATGGAAAATCCATACCGAGAGTGAGGTGGAATCATGCATCTTGGCAAGGGTATCCGCCACCATGTTATCGGAGCGTAGAACATGCTGAAAACGGATAGTCCAAGCCCGTGATTGCATCATACGCATATTTTCCAGCAAAGCACCATCCATGAGGTCCTGCTGATAATCCAAAATCAATGATAGAGCCTCGAGGCTATCCATCTCGAAGATGACGTTGCGCCATCTCCCATTCCATGCACATAACATACCCTGAAATACGCCCCAAATCTCCGCCATGATAGGAGAGCATATACCTAAATATTTGTTAAAACCCAAGAGCCATTGCCCTGTATAGTTGCGCAGCACCCCCCACACGTGGCACGGTTCTCACCAATCGACTAGGCCTTATCCGTATTCATCTTAACCCACCCGGATTCAGGAGGAAACCATTTGAGGGAACTGGGAATTGCAGACTTGCCATGGAAACAACCCATATTCAAAGTGCGATCAACAACACATTGTAGCTGCACCAATATCAAACTGCGACATAAGATGGATTCTGATTCATCTAGGGGGTTATCGAAAACCATAGCATTCCTTTGGAGCCAAAGGTTCCAAATAATTGCGCCAAAAAGGATGTCCCAATATTCCGTGTTTTGCACAAAAAGTTTTGGATTAGCAAGATTAATTTGAATCCAACTCTTGAGTTCGATAGTTAAAAACAACTCAAATCTATCCGAATGAATCAATTGGTGCCATACTGAGTACGCCGGGGAACAAAAACAGAGAACATGGTCAATATCTTCAATATATGCCTGACAGAGAGAGCAACGAATATCTTGTGCAAAGTGGCGTTTAAACCTTTCGGCATTGGTCATCAACTTATCGCAACAAATTAACCACATGAAAATTTTAATTCGTTGGAATCCCCTAAATTTATGAATAAGACCCCAAACCTTATCAGGATCCTCAACATTGGACTCTATTCGCACTGAGTACGCGGATTTAACTGAAAAACGCAACGATGCCTCACCCTTCCATCTAAAAGAATCCGTCGGCAAGGCTGGAGATGGCCCTTTTAAAGCCACGACATGCATCAACACCTGTGATGGTAAAAGGTGTTGAAATAATGGCCACAACCAGTTCCCGTGATCATCAGGCATGCTCGCCACTGACGTAGGAACCAACTGGGCATAAGACGGGGCCGTGACATATGCAACCAACGAGTCAAGAGCTGGGATCCAATTGTCGAACCAAAAGTTAACATGAGTACCATTTCCAACGATTCGAGTCACATTGTTACGGACCATTTCCCATACAACGCTAAGGCCCTTCTAGAGACGTGAGCAATTTTGATTACGCAAAGATGGCAGGAGTGTCTCAAGACATTTGTACTTCGTGCGTAAGAAACGTACCCATAGTGCATTTGGTTTAGCTACCAATTGGAACACCAATTTCATGAGGAAAGCCTCGTTTTAAGCAGCAAGTTTTCAAATTCTAAGACCTCCCTGAGATAAAGGTTGGCATACAACCTCCAAGCGGACAAGATGAACACCCCACAATCCGAAGTGATCCCCCAAATGAATCAGCAAAATAACCGTTCTTATTCAAGTCATGTAGATTTCAGTAGAAGAGTGGACTGCATAGTGTACGAAGGAATAGCCGACAGAACTGACTTAGCTAGCGTGATACGGCCGACCAAAGATAGAGATTTCGCTTTCCAACCACTAAGCTTCCACTGCACCATCTGCACCAAGTACTGATAAGTTGCGGCTGTTACACTCTGATGAATAAGTGGAACTCCTAGATATTTTCCAAGATCTGAAACTTCCGAAAAACCCAAGAAAACACTAATCGACTGACGAACCTCCCCAATAACATTCTTCGAGAAAAATAAATTAGTCTTGACGATACTAACTTTATGTCCCGAACAAGAGCAAAAAACCTCGAGAGTAGACTGAATAAGACTCGCCTGCTCAATTGAAGCTTCGGCAAAAAGGACAAGATCGTCGGTAAAGAAAAGGTGAGAAATACCCGGGCCCGCTTTAGAAGAACAGAATGGTTTCCAGAGACCAGACATCACTGAACTTTGAACCAAATGTGCAAACCTTTCCATGCATAAGACAAACAAATACGGGGACAAAGGGTTGCCCTGACGAATACCTCGAGATGGAGCAAAAACCTTAGTTGTTGAACCATTTCACAAGATTTGAATAGAAGCAGAAGAGATGCAATTCATAATAAGGCAGCGAAGAGAGTCAGGAATACCAAGATTCAATAGAGTGTCGTCAACAAAACTCCATTCAAGCTGATCATATGCCTTTTCAAGGTCAATTTTAATAGCCATCCATCCTTTACGACCAGTCTTGCGCCGCATCGAATGAATTACATCTTGTGCGATGACAATATTATCAATAATGGATCTACCCGGAACAAAGCTTGTTTGGTTCTCAAAAATCCAATCGGGTAAATAAGGTTTCAGGCGACTCACTATAATCTTTGTGATCACCTTATACATAACATTGCACAAACCGATAGGCTGTAATTGGGAAATTTTAACTAGTAACTCCACCTTAGGCAAGAGGACAAGAAGTGTTTTGTTCAAATCCGCCAGGATCAGACCAGAAGTGAGTATTTGTCTAATATACTGGATAATAGATGCCCCCACAATAGACCAATTTTTCTGAAAGAAAGCAGCTTGAAGCCCATCTATACCTGGTGCCTTGAAAGGACCAATCCCAAAGACCGCATCACGTATCTCCTCATCAGAAATCGGCAAGCTCAGCATGTAATTAGTTTCAATGCTCATCGTCGGAAAATAGCCCCATAATCCCCACACATGTCTATCAACGCCGGATGTGGAAAATAAAGACATGAAAAAAGTTTGAGCCATGTCCGCAAGTTCCTCAGGATCTGGACACCAGGAATCATCATCACGCTATAGTGCAGAAATAATGTTCCTTTTACGCCTTGCCATTGTCGAAGCATGGAAATAGCGTGTGTTTCTATCGCAAAGCGAGATCTATTCCGTGCAAGCCTTTTGTCGCCACAAGCTTTCCTCTTGCTCAAGCACCACCTCTAAATCCTTACGCAAGGATTGAGCTAGTTGAACTAAAGAATTTGAGTTTCGCACAAGTAGCGCCTTGTCAATACCCTGAATATGAGCCAAAATACGTCGTTTTCACTGACCAATGTGACCAAAAACCTTAGTATTCTAGAGTTTCAACCCAATAATAAATTCAAAGATGTTTTGCTCAAAATTTGCATCACTATGCCAAATAGATCGTACAAAATCTTGGAAATGAGGGTGGGATTGCCAAGCAGCCAGATATCGGAAAGGGCGATGAGAGTCATTATAGGCTGCGTCCTGTAGGGATAACAATAAAGGACGGTGATCTGAGCCCAAATGATCAAGATGATTGACTGCTGAATTTACAAAACGGGTGAACCAAGCATAATTTCCTAAACACCTATCCAATCTTTGATGAAGATTCCCTCGTGACCAAGTAAACGGTGGACCAATATAACCCAGATCTACGAGGCCGCTCTCCAAAATAAAGTTTGCAAAAAGTTGACTACCACTTCCCCCGGTACATATACCCCCATGACGTTCCTCAGAATTCAAAATGACGTTAAAATCTCCTCCAAGCACCCAAGGTGTAGATATGCCCGGATCAAGATCCTAAAGATGACGCCAAAGTTCCTTCCTTTTATCTTTTTGCGGACTTGCGTAGATAGCCATAAATTAAACCCAACATGACGAGGAAACAAGACACATCTTACTATTCACAAACTGATTTGATATGTGCAAGATCTCAACCACGACCGAATCATCCCAAAGGATCTAAATACCTCCACTGAAACCATGAGACACAACCCTAAACGAGTTAGGAAACCCCAACTTAGTAATCACTCGATCAGCCGCGATCCCACTTACACGTGGTTCAAATAAAGCAACCAAACTTGGATGATTTTCCCGGACAAAAGACCTGAAATGCCTCCAGAAAAGAATACTAGCTGCACCTTGGCAATTCCAAAACATTATTTTAAACATAAGGAAATGGGGATAAGGTAGGAACAACATACCAGCGGAACCTAGATGGTTTCCCTAGAGCCAGGGCCGTCACGAACAATTGCCTCAATCATACCATTCAAGCTAGACATCTCAACCATCTCATCTTCATGCAAAGAATGGTCTTTGGTTACAACTAAGCGATCACTAGGCGGGTCACCTTTGGGAGTTGAAGCATCTTGGCGAATGTTCACCAAGTGACCATCCACATTATAAATCTATTCCCCCAGAATTGGCCGTTGCAAGCTCCGAACCTCATTCTATTTACGAACTTTCAACCTATGCGTTGAGTTTTCCTTGTTTGATTTACTTCCCGTCGACCTTGATTTGCCAATTTTGACCCCAGTAAATCCTTGTACTCCCATGCCTTTTTCTAGGATACTAACAGCAGCGTGAACACGACTAGTTGTTGCCTGTTTTAAAACCGACGCATTGTAACACCCACATTTCCGTCCTAGAATTTAAAGCCGTTAAATTTAATTAATTTATTTATTCTTAGAAAACAATTGAGATTACGATTAAGTGAATTGTTCAATTTAGTCCTTGAACTTCTTTTAATTAGGCAATTATTGCACCAATTCGAATTAAAAAAGTAATTAAGTTTTTGAATTAAGGAATTTAGCCGAGTTGATAAATTAGTGGATTCAAATTAGTAGTAACAAGGTTCAAAGTAATGAAATTAGAGGAATTAAAAGTGGCTAAAGAGGGGTAAAAGTCCTTTGTGGAAATCAGACCAAATGGAAATTAAAGAAAGAATTGTAGAGACAATTGATAACCAATTTAAAATAAAAACAATGTTAAAAAATTGCATGTTAAAAGTTAAAATTCCTTAGGGTTGCCCTTAGTAAAAAGCTAATAAAAGATATAGGATGAAGGACACTTAAGTAAAATTAAAGGCTACAAATCCCCCAAATTAAGGGAGGATGTCTTCTCTCCATCATTTCTCCTCCTTGTGCCATGAGGTTTGAGAGAAAATGAAGATGAGGGAATCTCAAAAGTCTGAATTTTTGGAGCTTGTAGAACTAGTGTTTTGATATAATAATTGAAAAATGTTTTGGACTAATTTGAAAAGAATTTAAAACTTGATTTAAAGTCCAAACAACTTGGAATTATGTTTGAGGTATTTTAAGAGGTTTTTCACAAAGATTTTTCATGTTTTTAATAGCCAAACTTGTGTTTTCAAAGTATCCGTATCGATACGGTTGTACCCGTACCGATACCTTTTTGCCTCACTTTGGTCACTGTCAAAACCCGTATCGAAACAGGCTTGGCCGTTTCGATACGGATCAAGATCGTTTCGATACGCCAGGTAAGCGTACTGATCCCCTTTCAACCAACCCCAACGGCCTTTCAAATGTGAACCCGTACCGATACGCCCTCAAGCGTATCGATACGCCCGGGCTGACAAGAGCCCAACGGCTAGTTTCTCATGAAGGCCGTATCGATACGGTTCCAAGCGTATCGATACGACTAGCTGCAGAACAGCATTTATGAAGGGAAATAATGTCCACAACGGCTCCAAATCATCCCCAACAGCTAGTAACGACTACAAACTCAATTGGGAGTATAAAAGGGACCTCCAAGCATCTTGTAATGGTTAATGCTTCAATTGTTACAACATTATGATGTCAAAATTTGTCTAGAGCTTAAATTGTTTATTTCTTGCTTAGACAACACTTGTGAGCTTACATTATTAAATTTTCTCAAGTGTTTAGGTTTTGGGTGAGTGCTTAGAATTGCAAACAAACACCTTTTAGAGGGATTTCTAGTTTGCTAAGTCTTTCTTTGTAAAGAGAGTGTTCCTTCAAGCTTTGGGTAGAAAGCTTTGAGGGTTGTAACGGTTTCCTCCTAATCCTAGAAAAGGGGATGAAATTCTTAGTGAATTTGTTGGAAATCCTTAGTGGGGAGCTAAGGTAGTGGATGTAGACCTTGTTTAGAAGGTTGAACCACTATAAATCCTTGTGTCAAATTGCCAAATTTTCACCTCCCACTAAAACACCCAATTATACAACTTCTCCACACTTGGCGAGCAAGAACGGTTGATCGAATCGAGCCCCTAAAATCTCAACAATTGGTATCAGAGCTTAGCTCAATCGAAGGGGATTCACTTCCTATTGAGAAGATCCGGCAAGCTCGATCAACATTTCACCAACCGGCTCATTGGCACAGTCAATCGACAAACCGCCTTTCTTCGACGGAAATCACTATGCCCATTGGAAGACAAGGATTAAAATCTTCTTGAAGTCAAGTGATTACAAGCTATGGGACATAGTTGAAGATGGTCCGTTCGTGCCTCAAGGAAGCAAAGCGGAATGGAGTGACGACGATCGCAAGAAGATGGAGCTAAATTGCAAAGCCTTGCACATGCTCTTTTGTGCATTTGGCCCAACCATCTATGAGAAGATGTCTTCTTGTGAGAGTGCCAAGGAGGTATGGGACAAGCTTGAAGTCACATACGAGGGAACCAATGAAGTCAAGGAGACCAAGATTGGGCTCCTAACCTTAGAGTATGAGAACTTCAAGATGGATCCGGAAGAGAACATCGAGAAGATGTTTGATAGGTTCTCCACTATCACCAATGGTCTTAAAGGTTATGGAGAAGCCATCCTAGAAGAGAAGCTTGTCCGAAAGCTTATTTACTCCCTTCCCGAGTCATGGGACTCAAAGAGGACCGCCATCATCGAAGCCAAGAATCTCAAAACCTTGAAGCTTGATGAACTCATGGGGTCTCTTCTCACTCATCAAATAATGAAGAAAAACAAAGAAGAGGAGAAGAAGAAGGAAGAGATTAGAGCGATGGGGGAAGAAGAAGATCATGGAGCTAGGCATCAATATTAGTGCCGTAGCTCTCAAATCCTCCACATGCCATCATGTAGATTCAAGTGAGGAGGAAAGTGAAGATGAAGAGATGGCCTATCTCTTCAACAAATTTGCCCGGTTCATGAAGAGCAAAATGGAAAAATCCAAGCATGAATCGATGAAGAAGATGAAGGACTCACACAAATCCAAAAAGAAGGGATCATCTTCAAAATAAGCATATGTGGCCACATGGAGTGATGAAGACTCCACCGATGATGAAGTAGCCCACCTATGCTTGATGGCCCTCAATGAGGGGGAGGTAACTTCTAACTCATCTATTTCAAATTCTTATACATTTGATGAGTTACAAGATGCCTATGATGATTTGCTTTTGGAATTCAAAGCATCATTTTCCAAGAACAAAAAGTTGATTTCAAAAATAAAAATTGAAAATGATTTGCTTTCCAAAACAAATCTTGAACTTGAAGCAAAGTTGAAAGATTTTGAACAAAAATGTTTTGATTTACAAAATTTGCTTCTTAAAGTTCAAAAAGAAAAAGAATTGATTTCCAATGAACTTGAAAAGAAAAATAATTTTGGAAAATCAAATTTTTATGTAAGACAATCTAGTGCCCCTAGATTTATAAATGGCAAATGTTTTAGAAGTGTTTGGGTCCCAAAAGGACTAACCACTTCAACTAAAAAGGATGAAATTGAAAAATGGATTTCTAAGGAGACTAAATTTTGTGCTACTAATGTCTATGGATCCAAAGCAATTTGGGTACCGAAAATTACTTGATTGTCTTTTGCTAGGTGTGATGGAGATGTTCAACAAGTCAAAAATTGAGGGGGAGCTCCATGCACACTAAGGAAGAACACTTGAAGAAGGAAGGCTTCAAATCCTCCCTTGTGTTCAAGTGTGGTAAAATCTAGTTGCTTTTGTTTTTATTTGATTATTTTTCATTTATGTCAACTAGATAATCATATATGTTGAACTAACATTCTTATGATGCTTTGAGTAAGGGGGGGGGGGGGCAATTTTAAACCAAAAATTTTAAGTGTGTCAAATTTATTTTACCTCTATTGTTATTTTGAAACTTAATGTTTTAAATTCTTTTTGATATAACAAAAAGGGGGAGAAATGATTTGAAAAATTGAATTTTCAAATGAATAAGGGGGAGCTTTATTTGATTTCATATCTTTAATCTCTTATTCACATTTTTAAAGTTAAAGGGGAAAATCCCAAACAATTTTTCAAGTTATTTTTATTATATCAAAAAGGGGGAGATTGTAGAACTAGTGTTTTGATATAATAATTGAAAAATGTTTTGGACTAATTTGAAAAGAATTTAAAACTTGATTTAAAGTCCAAACAACTTGGAATTATGTTTGAGGTATTTTAAGAGGTTTTTGGCAAAGATTTTTCATGTTTTTAATAGCCAAACTTGTGTTTTCAAAGTATCCGTATCGATACGGTTGTACCCGTACCGATACCTTTTTGCCTCAGTTTGGTCACTGTCAAAACCCGTATCGAAACAGGCTTGGCCGTTTCGATACGGATCGGGATCGTTTCGATACGCCAGGTAAGCGTACCGATCCCCTTTCAACCAACCCCAACGGCTATTTCCCAACGGCCTTTCAAATGTGAACCTGTACTGATACGCCCTCAAGCGTATTGATACGCCCAGGCTGACAAGAGCCCATCAGCTAGTTTCTCATGAAGGCCATACCGATACGGTTCCAAGTGTATCGATACGACTAGCTGCAGAACAGCATTTATGAAGGGAAATAATGTCCACAACGGCTCCAAATTATCCCCAACGGATAGTAACGGCTACAAACTCAATTGAGAGTATAAAAGGGACCTCCAAGCATCTTGTAATGGTTAATGCTTCAATTGTTACAACATTATGATGTCAAAATTTGTCTAGAGCTTAAATTGTTTATTTCTTGCTTAGACAACACTTGTGAGCTTACATTGTTAAATTTGCTCAAGTGTTTAGGTTTTGGGTGAGTGCTTAGAATTGCAAACAAACACCTTTTAGAGGGATTTCTAGTTTGCTAAGTCTTTCTTTGTAAAGAGAGTGTTCCTTCAAGCTTTGGGTAGAAAGCTTTGAGGGTTGTAACGGTTTCCTCCTAATCCTAGAAAAGGGGACGAAATTCTTAGTGAATTTGTTGGAAATCCTTAGTGGAGAGCTAAGGTAGTGGATGTAGACCTTGGTTAGAAGGTTGAACCACTATAAATCTTTGTGTCAAATTGCCAATTTTTCACCTCCCACTAAAACACCAATTATCCAACTTCTCCACACTTGGCGAGCAAGAACGGTTGATCGAATTGAGCCCCTAAAATCTCAACAGAGCTCAAATGCTAAAGAAATGGCTTGCATGTTTGAAGAATTAAGCTAGGAATTAAGAAGGGTAGCTAGTGGTAACAAGAAAATCAAAGAAGTAAGTTTCTATTTCTCCTTGTAGCTATTCGAATAAGTGTCAAACCATGCATGCAAACTTAGAATTTGTTTAAACATGAAACTATGAGAGTCTTGATGATTATGATAAGTTGAGCTAATGAAATTCTTGAAAAACTAATTGTGAAATGATGAATAGATTTAAAAAGGGGACTATTTTGAGATAGAGTGTAAAGTCATGAATAATTGAAGAATTGGTATGGTTAGAGACCAAATTAGAAAATTCCTATTAGAAGAAAGTTGTAAAGAAATAAGAATTTCATAAGGAACTACTTTTGGTTTGCTGGAAAAATGAATTAGAATGGGAAATTTCGATTAGAACTAATATTGGACATGTACTCGAAAATTATAGAATTTAAGGACTGAACTGGAAAATTTTTAAAATTGAGGACTTGACGGTTGATAATAAAAGTTAATATGGACTTTAAAATGTTATGAAAGGATAGTATACGTCAGGCCATAAGTGAATTTAGAATTTGAATAAGGCAATTAGGTGAATTTTAAGCTAAAGATGACAAATGAGTAAGCTGTCCAGTGAAATACAAATCATAAGCTATAACTTTGGGAATTCACCAAAAATAGGATTTAAGGTATTTTGAATTGAAATTTTTACTGTATAAACTTTGGTATGTCTAGAAATACTGAGAGAAAACAGAACTCAATTCCAGTATGTAAATTGGAAGATATGAATTTAAGAAGTTGGGCAGTACAAGCTGTCCAGATTTATCGAAAAGGTCATATTCAAGCAATAAACTGTATTTACTCGAACTAGATAAAAATATGAGGTTTACATGGTTGGAAAACTGAGTTTAATACCTTTCTAATGGTGTATGATAAGTGAATTTTGGATCAGTAATTAAAGAGATATGATTAAAATACTAACTGGTCCTCCAACTAGTTTAATAGAAAATCAGATTTGAGAATTTATACTCATGCTTGAATTTAAAGAGTGATTGTAATTGAATTGCTCTCCAATATAGTGTGTATTCATTTATATGTTGAGAATTAAGATCAAAATTGTGAAGAGACTTTGGAGGAAGCTTGAATCGATCAATCAAGGGGAAGGAACAAGGGCATCTTAATTCAAGATCAAGCTTAAGGAGTTGTGAGTGTAATTTTGCATTAGGGTTGGGACTAGTGTCTGAACCACCTTATTATTGGTGTAAATTATGAATTTATGCATGAAATTGGACCTAAATGATGATTGGTAATATGCTTAGTAAGGGAAAGAGATTAAAGGAAAATGGATGCATGATTTGAGATTCTAGTTAATGTTTGAATATGTGAAAATGTGGACTGCTTTATGTAGTTTTAAATGTCATGATTTATATGCATGATTTCGATTTTGTTAATGTCCGAATGTGTGTAAATGTGAACTGCCCTATGTGATCTTCTTGTATGTTGAACAAGCATGAATTTGGATCTTTGATAATGCTCGATTATATGAGTGTGTGGACTGCCCTATGGTATTTTTGCTATGCTTAATATGCATGTGATTATATGTGAAGATGTTGCCTATGTATGTTGATGTGATCGAATGAGCATGCAAATCAAATTATGAAAAACGTATATGCTAAATAAAGTAATGAATATCAAGAATAATATGCCCTCGGTCGATTAGAATTCTTAGATAGTACGACATGCCTAGAGTCCAAGCTCTCTTGTTTGTTGCTTCGTGCAACCCCTGTTTGTTGCTTCGTGCAACCCCTGTTAGTACCTCGTGTACTCTTCGATTTGATGATTAAGGTGATCTTGATTGGTATTCAAGACACATTGATGCTATTGAGCATCCTTTGACTTGTTGCTTAGGCAACCCTTGCTTGGTACTTGGTACCCTTTTGATGACTTAAATATCTGATTCGTCTATTCTACCCAGGGCAATGTAAATTAAATTAAATTGCTTAATTATGAAAAGCTTATGAAGTGAATAAATGGATTGATATGGCATTGTTATGTTATGAAGTGAAATTTTGGATGAAATTATGGACATTGGTCCTTCCGGTTCTGGTTTAATGTATATGAGATGTTGCGATATCCGAATATAAGAAAAGTGGGCAATGTCCCTGTTCGAATACATTGAAAATGAAATGTGGTATGCTCGATAATTTTGGTTTATGGATAATGGTTTGTGACCTATTCGAATGACATGCTTAAGGATAATTGGTGATTTTACTTTAATAAATTGATAATGCTATGTTTCAATTGGCATGATTTTTGGTTATTTCGATCATGAAGCATGAAATTGAGTATGCTGGAAATTTAATTGAATGATGGTCTTGACTGATCGAAATTGAAGCATGTGATTAAATTAATGTTAGTTGAAATGTATTCGAGCATGAACTATGAATGTTGTTTATGTGATGCATGAAGCTATTTGTTTTTGATTTTGCTAAACTTAGTTGGACACAAATTGAATGTTAACAAACCTAGCTAAGTAAACTCAGTGCTTGATCACACTTAAATTTAAGAATGAATTAGATTTAGCATTACCTCGCTAAGTACAATTTGTACTTAACGCTCCATTGTTTTCTTCTTCCCAACCTTAGCAGGGTAGCTTGGACCTAAAGCTAGCATTCGATCGGATCAAGTTACAAGACCAGAAAAATGTATGATCTTAGTCTTATCTTTAGACTCCTAGATAGTGGCTTCGAAGTTTGTCTAAGGGCTCAATTTATTTTGTTTGGTCGTAGCCTAAGTTTGCGATGGTGTTTAAGGTTATATGCTCCTTAATGCTTAATTAGGAGGCTAGAATCATGTTTTGTATTTAAGTAGAAAGCCTCATTATTTTGTTGTATATATGTAAGTCGAGCTAGTGGTCTTACCTATTTTTTTGTTGTACATAGTTAATAGCTTGACATGCTTTAGGGGCATATAAAACTTGATATTTTGTAATGATCTAGTTAAAGGAAATCGAATGCCATGGTGTATGAAATCTAATATGCCTTGTATGTAAATTTGATGTTTTTAATTATTGGTAATTGGTATAATTCGAAAATCACCTAGGCTAATTAATCAAGTTTCGAATCACATGGTAATGAGTAGCTTAAGCATTCAGCATGTTTGATTCAATTACTATCAAGGTAATAAATTGGTAAATTTAGATAAGGAATGGGAGTAATTGATCAAAACAAAAAGGTCTAGTGATTGAAAGGTCATGGAATGGTTTTTAAATTGGAATTTGATAAGGTTAATAAGAAAATTGAATTGACATGTAAATTGATAAGTTTGATCAAATGAAATTTTGTTAGTCATGTATGTTTAGAAAAAAAGTTTTTGTTAGCCCACTTTCTGCGTGCGCAATTTAAATTGGTTGCTTAAAATTAGTTTATGAAGTGAGTTCTTATTTCGATATTTCCGTTCCAATTTTCTGTTTTCCGTTTTCCGTTTTCGGTAACGCTCCTAGCTCCTGGCCCGGGTTAGGGGTGTTACACGCATGAGCCACGATAGTTGCGGGTTCTCCATCAACCATGGGCACTGTCACAATTTCCTGTACCGTAGAACCAGTACCATTCTTCTTCTTTTCCGGGTTCGGCGCAAGATAGAATGTGTTTTTAACAAATGATTGTGTCACACTTGGCCCACCCTTCGAGACCTACGGGGAGTCGTTCGAACGAGATTCCCTCGACTGGTGCTTCAAACCATCATGATTTCTAGGAGTAGTGTCTATACCCTGAAGGATATCACCTTTCTCCAAAACCAAGAATCTAGAGCCTGACTTGCTGTAGCACTTGGGCGACGCCTCCTACTAGTTGCTACCATCCAAGGACCATAAGGGGTCGACGATGAAGGTTCATGGTCCACCGCGCTCTCAAGAATATTCAGACCCATGTCCTTTTCCACCACCGTGTCCTTACAAAGGGAAAGACACCCTTCTTTCGCATGGCCATATACTCTACACTCAAAGCAAATATTTTGTAAGCCTTCATACTCAAGTTTCTGAATAAAACTATCAATACCAATGCACGAAAGTAACGGTTTATTCAAATCTACAATAATAGCAAGGCGAGCGAATTTGCCACGCTCCCCTTCTTGCGTGTTATAATCCACACGCACAACCCGACCAATATGTCCAGTCAATCTGTGGAAAAGAGCCTTCGTATAATATCTATATGACAACCCTAGTAAACGAACCCAGACGATAACCTGAGATGGAAATTTTTCAGCCGTAGAAAACGATCTGCTCCAGGGTTGGACAATCAGATAGCTACTGAAGATGGTGCAAGGGCCATCTGTGAGGACTTTGGTGTAATCTTCTTCATCAGCAAACTTCGCTAAGAAATAATTATTATCAAGATCAATCAATTGGATATCCCCTGCAGAGTCCATAGGCTATGAAGGCAAAACCATAGTGTCTTGAAACCAATGGACCGTCCGAGGAGGCGAACAATTAATGCATTCCTCATATTTCGATCAATCTGATCATGAACCCGGTTCGATAATTTGATACATGGAAAAGGGCCAAATTCATCGACCAGAACATCCTCATCAAGGACAATAACCTCATCCTCAATCCACTTGGGACCTAGGGATTTAACATCCTTCCCTTTATCCGAGACTTTACAGGCGTAAGTCTCATTTGAATTTGCAGCAGTGTTAGCCAGCGACTCCATCGCTGTAGCCAGGTGTTCAGACTGCTCTAGGAAGGTTGGAACCACAGGCACATCCGTCTCCATTAAGTTCGTAGGGTTCTCCAAGATAACATCATCCTCGCGTACCTTGTTCATCTTCGCACAACGTTGATCCTCCACCGCTAAAGGAGAGCCAAGTCTTTCCAGTGCCGCCGCAGCGTCAGCCATGGGAATGTGCTCCGGCGGCCGGCCACCGGGCTGTCATACGGCCACAGTCGATCGACAAGAGGCGCATTAGGGTTAGCGGAGAGTGACATATCGTAGATTTTTTAACTGGATGCTTCGTCAAACTTTGATTCGGGAATTGGATAAGAATTGAACTTCGGTGCTATCTTTTTAACCTAACACGGATCGTTGTTGTTGTTGTTTTCTGTGAAGGCGTGAAAGATGTGAAGACGGATTCCAGAGCCAACAAACTGACGGTGATTGGAAAATTTTGATCCCTCCAAGATCAGAGACAGATTGACTAAGAAAACCAGGAAGCAGGTCGACCTTATTTCTCCACAGCCTTCTATCGGTTTAAGTTTTGGTTAAAATTATTTATTGACTTATATGTATTTAAAAAATAAATCATTTTAGATCAAAATAGACTATCTTAGAATCGATAATCATACTAATAAAATCATAAAAGAATTTAATTAAAACCATTCTTTAATTTAAGGTTCAAGTATAAAATCTTTAATTTTTTAAGTTTATAAAAAATCTGATCCAAAATTCAAAGGCATCTAGTACAAATAACCAAATCCTTTAACATGAAAACGAAGTGTATTAATAGACAGCAAAATAAATGTAGACGTTGGAGTTGGAGAATTGAGTGCATGCCAACGTGTCTGGTGGTAGCTTTCAAGTTTGAACCAAAGATAAAGACACCGTCAAAAAAATATAACTTTATCCTGCACTGGACTGTTGCTTTAGTTTTTATCTTTATAGCCGTTGCATTTTGGTTGATCCAAGAAAGAGATTACACCCCTTTTTTTATTCGGGTAAATTATTATTGAATTTTATATATTAAACACTTTTTATTATTCATATACTTTTCTAATTATTGTCTGATGACCTAACTTATTTAAATAACTTTTTAGCTATATATGTGCGAATTCAGGTTCTGATCATCGTTCGTCAAAATTGGCCACTACGCGACCACCATCACCGTCGATCGTTAAACTCAAATTTTTTTAGGTCACCTTGTTACAATCCCTAAGTTAAATTCAATCTCTGTTTCACTTAAATCCAAGAAGACTTCAATTCATCTATCTCTAGTTCTCTGTTGAAACACCACCTTCAACGTCATTCATCATTGCATATAACCAGGGGCGGAGCTAGGATTTGAAGTTATGGGGGGCAAAACATAAATTTTGAAAGGTGGGAGGGGCAAATTTACATTTATCCCAATTTTTTCTAAAAAATATAAAAAAAATTAAAGGGTATTTTTTTTTCTCCCCTACAGGGGGCCACAGCCCCACCCATGGGAGCTGTGGCTCCGTCCCTGCATATAACACACTTCATCACCACCTTCAACAACCACCACCACTGCCTCCAACAAAACACCAGTCAACACTAAACCAGAAATCAAAACCCATCATCGCAACTATTAACATACATTTCATTAAGTGATTCCAGTAATCAGATGGCAGCCACTCCACAAGAACATCGGGTCTTGGAAGGTTAACCAAACTCGACACAAGCTGAACCATCCCTATATATATGATAGTATCCAAGTTTCACATATTTTTTAGATAGTTGAATGAGTGAAACGAATGACTGGAATTAACAGTAAAATATGTGAAGATTATCACTTGGAACACAATAAGGAGTTAATCTCAGCCATCCATTTCTCCATCCAACGATTCAAAATATAATGTAAAATTTAAAAAATTTTACACTGTGTAAGTGGATTATTTATTCTACTAACCGCTTAATAGGATAATCTACCCCTGAATCAGGCATTATTACATCAAAAACCCTTTTTATTCAATATCTAGAAAAATGACCCCACATACATTTATTTAGAAAAATGACCCCAAAATCTGTCACGTATGACGAACTCACGTTTTGGGGATAGCGAGACATGAACTCGCGCTACACAGAGAGTGAGTTCTTTATACGTGGCAACACTTTTCAGAATAACAAACTTAACAGGAACTCGCGTTCCGTGAAACGCGAGTTTCCCGAGGATTTGAAAAGGCGGCCGAATTTATCGTGGGGAACTCACTTTTTACAGAAAACGAGTACTTTGCAAATAGGGGTGGCAGACCAAGCTTCGATAGGCATGTTCGAGCATTATTTCGGGCTTGTTAATCATATATTTTTGGTAAACATTTAGTTTGGGTTCGTAGTACTGGAACATCTTTCATTTGACACCAATATGTTCTAGTTCGGTCCGTTCTAAACCGACTAAAATTTACGTCGAAAACGGTACCGTAGCTTGTTTTGTGAATGAATGAAAGTATAAGATGGCCTTATAGGCTTTTTCTCCCAAATTTTCGGGGGGGGGGGGTTTAATCAGAGAATTATCACAATTTTTGACCTTGCAGGCGTTGTAGTGGAATTTGTCTTCTATTTGAGATTGATATTGGCACACACGATATATAGAGAAGGGTATAAAATTTGCCTTGAAAATAGTTCCAAAGCATGGTTTTGTGTAAGAACGACAAACCGGAAAGAGATTAAAATGAATTAGACTAAACCGATAGTTGAGGGACGTAGATAGAAGAAATTACAATGTCTTAGTTGATAAGAGGGCCCGAGCGATTAGGGCACTTGTTACGCATGTGTCCGGTATTTCTACATATATTGCAATATTTCTTTTGTCCGGTTTTTTCTCTATGTTCGACCAGATCCTCAACACAGTAAATTTGTGTCGATCGTGGACATCCTTTTTCTCTTATTAGTGCCGGATCTAAGCGTATGGTCGGTTCAACGTCAACGACATAATGATCAATTTCATTTTCGTTAGGAGGAAACTCTTTTTTGTAAACCTTGAATACCGTTTCGAGTAAGTATACCGGATCAAGATGTCTCATGTAGTTAATCCGTTGGTTTGAACAAGCAGCAATAGAGTGTGCGCACGGGTATTTGAATGTTTGGAATACTCCGCACTCGCAGGTTCTTTGCCTAAGATCTACCACGTAGTGTTATGTTGTATGCCTTCCAACGACCTCAAAAATTTTGAAACACGAAACAAATGTCCTTCTCGCGAGAAGAGAGTTGCAGTCATCTCATTTGAATGGTTCGCACTTGAGTTTGCAATTTTTTTTTGCGGAAGTCCGGGTGGACTTTGTGGCCACCTGCCATGTACTCAGTTGCTTGCCTTCCCAAGGTTGCATATAAGGTAACCAAACGATAGTAGGTCACTTTGACAACGGAAGTGATAGGCAAATGCCGCACTCCCTTGAGTTCTGAGTTGACCGCCTCAGCCAAGTTCGTTGTCATGTGACCATATCATTTACTCCCGTCATATGATCTAAGCCATTTTCCCTCGGGATTTTGGCAAGGTAGTCTACGCCATCTTTATTTCTGGCTCTCAGTTCTTCGAACAGTTCCTCTACCTCCTGTACGTAATGTGAGTTGCCTAGGGAATGCCATTTGAATAGTTAGGGGCGAACAACACATGCATAAATATCGTAAATGAAAATGACCTAAAAGACGCACCCATACGAAGCACCAAAGCACATTCATCATGGTCCTTGTACTGCTGCAAGTAGTTTGCCTCAATGTGTTGCAAGCAGAAACGGTGGTAAATGTAGGGAGGCTTCCAAGAATCGCCCAAATGTTCTATTGCCCACAAGATCGCCGTGCCTCTGTCGAAAATAAGACATATCCCATCGTCTCAGAAGTAGGACCTGTGTATATTTCTCGTACAACCATGTACCGTCGATTTGAACAATCGGTTTGCAGTGATTGAATGCATTAATGCACTGCGGTAATGTCCAAAATAGCCGGTGGAATTGACAAGCACCTTGAACGACACAATCAATTTCGTATGCTAGAATCGTATGAAGTTCGACAACCGTTCCAGGTATGTGTTTCTGCATCAGGTTTAGCCACGGACGCAACACTTTGTAAGATTCCTCCCATTGGCCAAACAGTTTTTCTACGACCCGGTTCTTTGTATACCATGCTTTATGGTATTCAGGATAGTAGTGGTGGACCTTTTGAGCTGTAGTCTGATAGACGCGAACTGTCACATGTGGATTTGCTTTTACCAGTGGCGTGAAGGTGTCGTAGGGGACGTGCACATCCAGCTTCTTGTGATCCCGACTTAGGCTAGTAACGGTGCATGTATGAGGCCCTTTAAGCTTTGTGATTCTCCACAGGCCGCCCGCCTTCTTCAATTGAGATACACAAATTTTTCACTTACATCCTTGATTCTTGTGGGCGCACATTGCCTTCTAGAAACTCGCTTGGGTTTTCTCCACATTCGTCATAATAGCCCGACAAATGTTGTACTGCTTAATTGTGGCCACCACCAGTTCTTTTGTAAAGAACGTCATCCCAATAGCCAGATCACCATTAGCACAGTTAATTCTTCCGTCAATTGTTTGGTATTGTGAAAATTCTAGAACGTCTAACTCATCCATATCAACCGTTGTGAAGTGGGATGATGGCTGGTAATAAGAAATATGTGTGGCTGATACATTTAAATGGATGTATTTAGCGCCGTCAGAATTGAGCTACTCATACATGTTACGAACGTCAGTTTTGTTGTTAAGCTTCAAAATGTAGTGCGTTTCAGCTGCCGTCGGTGTTGAGATTTTACATTCCAAGTAAGACATTTGTTTGTCAGTGCGTTTACTAACCTCGTTTGATATCAACTGCCATATATCGTTGAGGGACATTTTGCTGGTGATTGTTGAGTCGAAATAGGTACCGAGAAAATAAAATGTTGCGAAAAATTTAGCCATGAGAGGAGCAAAGAGTTGAGTTGGATGTTTTGGTGAAATAGACATGAGAAAATAAAACTTCAATTCGTGGGTTTTTATAGTAAATGAAAAACACTACATGAGTAAATTTAATTTGAACTTCAATTCCTGACGTGTCAGTGACCTTGCGTTTTACGAAGTGTGATTTTCTACAGAACTCGCGTTTCACAAAGCGCGAGTTTGCCACATCATCATCGACTTATGCTTCTATAAATACCCACATGATTGAGGAAGGGAGGCAACACTCAGTCGAAAAAAATTGCCTTCTAAATCTGTGCGTGAAGTTTTCGATTGTAACTACTACTGCCAACAAATAACGTATCTGGAAAATTTATTCCCAAACTAATTTTCTCGATATTGTGATTTGTTGTTATTTGTAGTTGCATATCTATGTTGAGTAGATGTTAACTATTCGGTATTTTTGTTCACAAGGATCGACAACAGCAAATCACAATATCGGGAAATTAAAGGTCTTTTTGAATGGCAGGCAAGTGACAATATCCAATAGACCTCCAAGATTCAAGACAAGCATCGGGTGCAAGGCAAGATTCACGAGGACCGGTGATTAGCATCACCTTCATGATGATCATCACCGATTTTAAATGGAAATATATCATTTATATTTATATTATTCATATTACTATAAATAATAAATAAGATAAATAAAAAAACTTATATTATACTAATATTCAAATCCGATTTATTATAAATATTATATATATTATTAATCTAATATATTAATAATATTAAATAATAAATAAGATAAAAAACTTACTGCGAGTGAAAAACCTGTGACCTCGCGTCCAGCGAAGCACGAGTTCTTCTTTAACTCGCTTTCTACAGAACACGAGATCCTTCCTGCCCGTTCAGTATACAATTCTGTTTGGATGTCGCGTCTTTTCAATAGAACTCGCGTCCTGTAAAACGCGAGTTCTCTTTATTATCGCATCATGTAAAATGCGAGTTCTATTTATTATCGCTTCCTAGGGGGTGCGATTTCTTCTTTAAATTGCCGGCCCTATATCCCTACCCCATACACAAATCGCGTTTCACAATTTCTTCTTCATCTTCTTCTCTAGTATTTTCTATATACGATACAAATGGTGAGTTTATTGCGGCTAGACCAGCGACACGTGTTCGACTATTGACGGGGGACTCATGAGGTAATATTTTTTATAATTTGAAATTTATATTAATTTTTCCTTATTTTATTTATTTATTTCACGTCTTATTTTTTTATATATTATTTAATATTTTCTTATTTTTTCAAGAACTACGAACGCGCATTGACATTATACATTAATCGTATCACGGCCGCGCCAAATCCGAAAATAATGTCGTTTATTGAGGAAGCTAGTTTTGGCCACGTCGCTACTATCGTGGGTGGTATGAAGTTGAATCGTTCTTTGATTAATGCCTTAATAGAACGATGGAGGCCAGAGACGCACACCTTTCATCTTCCGTATGGCGAGGTGACAATTACACTGGAAGATGTTGCATATCATCTTGGGTTGCCTACAGACGGCGAGGTTATTACCAATGTTGCCGACAATCACTGGCCATCCCTATGTGCTGACCTATTGGGAGTGGAGCCGGAGAAATTCGACGGTGGCAAAATCCTCCTAACTTTTTTGGAGGAAAAATTTTCAATCCTCCCCCTAATGCGGATAACAAAACAAAACGAGTAAATTTTTTTATTATATATTTTATGCTTTTTTTTACTAATTTAAATATTTTTATAACACGACTTATTATTTTCACAGTGGTTTGCTCGTGCCCACATCCTACGAATCATTGGAGGGATTTTGATGCCTGACAAATCTCGCAACAAAGTGCATGTGATGTGGCTATATGTAAAGTGTCCACAAGTTCTATATTTCTTGCACATTCCATCTCATATTATTGCTGTTTTTGAATATATTTTAGGCATAATTAGGATCATGCATTGCATCTTATAGTATTTATTTACTTTGCCATGTTTTTTTAGATTATCCTTTATTTGGTAAAAAAGGTATTGTTTTAGTATACTTTTGGTTTTAGGTACTAGAGGCTGACATAGTGAAAGAGGAGCTGAGGATGTGATGTTGAGGCAGCGAACTAAGGAGCTGTACTGATGCAGTTCTGGAAAGAGACAACAGCTGCTGAGTAGCTACCGCTGCCCACCATACCGCCCAAGACAGCAGACTATAGAGTTAGAGAACCGGAGTGCGATTTGTGGAGCAGAAAATCCTGATTCTATCGATGTTGTCTACTCAATTTTCGACGTCTGTGGCAGCGGACAGAGCCGCCAATAGGGAATCTCGAGATTGCTTGCGGAACAAGGCAACGTGATAAAGTCTACATTCAACTCAAAGCAGTTAGAGTTTAAAGTCACATTTAATGTGGAAAGCTACTTTGAAGACTTCTACTTCAAGAAGGACTAGACCTAGCTAATGGCTATATATACCCATTGTAATTCTAATTCAAAATAGCTTAGGTTTTCCTTAGGCATAGTTTAGGTTTTCTTGCCACCAACATGTTCTAATTCTCTCATTGGGTTTGGGTTATGATGTAATTAGTTGTGAGAACGGTTGTTTAGGATTTCAAGTTTGTTTTTGAAAATAAAATTACAAGGTTTACTTATTCCACGTTCTTCATAGTTTTCAATTAGGGCGGAAGATTTATTGAATTCTATGCATTTGTTCGGTATCAAGAGAGTTGAACTCGCGAAAGGAGTAAGTATGATTTCATCTATAGACGGTGCGATCAATCCGGCTTAGACAAAAGTTAAGGGTTTAAGGCGGCTAAAAGAGGACGAATCAACATTGCTGTCTTTGCATGATTCATGTCGTGACTGGTATTATCTGCAGTGGGCATCAACAGAACTTTGACTTAGACATAAGCGGAGTCACTTTCGTAGCGTTCTACCGAGCCATGTAGTTCTGTCGAGTTTGCCATCGAGACACAATTCCATTCCCCAGTCGAGGCAGCGAGAGGGTCTCAACAGTTGTTGCGTGTAAAATAGTCTATCGCAATGGTAATGCAAGTGTACACGACGCAAGTAGTAAAGTGATACGAAGTATCGGATATCGTCTCCACAGGGATTGGGCTAATAGCTTCACCTTAATTCACTGCACGAAAGTAAAGGAAATATTTGAGAAAGTTGTCACGAGAATATTAAAGTAAACGTAAATAAAAGAGTAGAAATATCAAGATAGAGAGAATGGGCTGGTATTGAATTGCTCAGTAGTGCAGGTATTGCATAGTTTAGGAAATCCAGTTCTGTCGTCGACACCCGTCGCGGCAGCACCTGTCGCGGCAGCAGTCCGTTGATTGTCGCGGCAGCAAACACACCAACTCAGTACTTTCAAGTTTGGCAAGAATCCCAGATCTTCCTTGGCCTATCCCTAGGTCCAAGTCTGTCGATGATCACGTCTTGATGATACCTCCCGGCGTGAATCGAAGGATGAACACCGATGTGTATGAATTCTTCTTTAGCCACTTAACCTCGCCCTATCCCTAGGCACGAGATAGTTCAACTATAAACTAGAGAACTTGCTCTTATTTCTTTCGTATACTTAACTCTCCCGATGCTAAGTAAATGGATAACCTCACAATGCTCTCCCGATGCTCTTGCAAGATGTTAATAACCAAAATAAGAGAACTTGAAGTTTATTTTATTGAACTGAAAATTCCTAAAACAAAACAACCCTTGCAACTACTTTACAAATCAACCTGTGGCCCTAGGGGGGTTTTTAGAACATGTCGACGGCGGGAAAACGGCTAGGGGTTTTTGGTTGTCGGTTATGGGGTAATCGGATATCATCTCCCTCTAGGTTAAAATACATGCCCTTATATAAGCTTTGGGCTCAAGTTATCTAAGTTAACAAGGATTACAACTTTAATTAAAAGTATGATTCTAATAAAGACTTAATCTCCAAGGAATCTACTTTCCAGCTGTCCTCCTTTTTTCTTGGGATTTTCTCTCCTTGAGCTTTGGGCTTGACATATCTTTTGATCTGGGGCTTGGAAAAATATATGGTTTTCACACGACAGACGAGCAGAATTTTCTCTATCTATCGAGGTCCACTTTACTTTTTCTCCACTAACTTGCTATCGTCCTCTGCTGTCACGACAGCACCATGGCAGCATCGTCCTCTTTGTCTGCTTGTCCGGTTCAGCTCTTCTGCTTCTCCGCTCAGTGCCTGCCTTCACCGTCTTCTATGGCAGCTACATGCAAAAACCACCATTCTTTAGTAGAATATGTGCCTTTAATATATTTGTGATGTTTTGCTGTAAACTAACCTAAATGCAATGAAATGATGCTTGAATGCAGCAGAAATATGGGTTAAAAAGGGTGTAAATAATAGAACTTTTACACACTCAACACACCCCCAAACTCAAGTTTTTGCTTGCCCTCAAGCAACTAAGACCTAAAAGAAAAATGAAATATTTTTGTTTTGGCTTTCAAACGGTGAACGTTCCCTCACCCGTTGTTCGTTCCCTGTGGCGGCAGCAACCTGTCGGATAATTTAGGATCTGTCCGGAATCTCACTATAGTCCTCGTGCAGTGTGTGCATGCTTGTGAACAGTTATATGCCAAGACTCTCTTAGTTTCACTAGAATATTCAACTCTTAACTCGAATTTTTATGCCAAAATTTATCTTTTGAATGAACTTTTTCATGCTCCTTTGATTTTTTTGTTTTGACTCGATTTTTCTATTTTTCAAGCTAAAGTTTGACTAGAGCCAGTTTTAGGCACCTCTAGTGCTGTTGAGTCTCTTTTTCTAAACTTCTTTCCTAGAGCCAGTGTTAGGCACCTCTAGGGGCTATTCAAGTGCTAAGCTTCCTATTCTAGTTTGGCTAAAAGAAGTCTAAGCAGTATAACAGTCACAATGGTGTTTTAAGTTTTCAGAACTATAGAAAGGCTCTAAACTTCTCCTTAAACTATCCTAAAGTCACTGCCACTACAGAGCTGTCACGACAGGTAAGTTCAATTCACAATTTTCAGCCAAAATTTTCAATATTTTCATTTTTTTCTTTTTTTTAAGAGAAAAATAAAACTAAGTAAAAGACACTATAATTAACTAAGATGTACTCAGACTCCATTAATATGGAGGGTTGCTACCCCCAAACTCAAGGGTTGCATTGCCCTCAATGCAAATGACAAAATAAAAATGCAGGTAGTACATCACAAAATATAGATAAGGCAGGCAGCAATAAGAAAAATAGAAAACTTAAATTTTAAGCACTGTCTTCACTGCTGCTGCTGAGGCGGATTTGGCGGCGGATTCTGGGCTTTGGGGCAGGCTGCTGTGGTTGCTCTACAACTTGGATGTCAGAGCTGCTGCCGCTGTCTCAACTGCTGCTGCTGGCCTTAGGCAGAGTGTTCTTGTTGGCCATCCTTTTCTGCCTCATGACTGGTGTGAATTCTTTCTCCAAGTTCCTCCGAATAGAGGGTTCTGTCTCGCTCTCTGCCCAGACGGAGGAAGAAGAAAAACCAACTACGAAGGCAGCAATGTCATCCGAGGGTGCAGGTCGCTTTCTTCCTCGGTCGGATGTGGCGGCCTGAGGGCTGACGGCTGCCGTCAGGGTAGGTGACGGAATGGAAGCAGCAGATGGTGTATGTGGTGTGGCAGCAGGTGTAGGTGTGTGGGCAGGGGTGGGGACGGTGAAATAGTGGGCAGGGAAGGTGGGAAAGACAACATCAGGATAATTTAAAGTATGGTGAATGAAATTTACTGTGGATGCGGAAAAATCCTTGATGAAAGTCATCAGACCCAGCTGTCTGTCCTCCATCCTCTAAATGGCAGCAAGGATTTGAGTGGATGGGTCTGTCAAAGCAGCTGCTGCGGCAGGTTCAATGTTGGGCTCCTCTGATGATTCTGCTGGGACGGCATTAGGGTTGACGGAAGAGATGGGGGTTGCTACTGTCAGCTCCATGAGGCTGATAATATTCTTGTCTGTCCAGCCTCGTCCCTTCACTAGGCGATCAGTGGTGGCTTCCGGTACGGCAGAGCGGCGGCAGAGAGATGTAATTAAGAAGGGCAGGCAGAGGAGGGCGGTTGATCTGTGGGTGTAGTCCAAGATACTCTCCCTCATGTAGCGCCCCACATTTATGGGCCGTTTGTTCATGATAGAATGGATTAGGGCTAGTCGCTGCTGGTCCACTGTCGTGTGATGAGAGGACGGCAGAATGCGCTTCTTGATAAAAGCGTTCCATAATTTGGCCTCTGGAAGCAGCTGCCACCTTCTTACGGTATTGGGATTTTTCTTGCTCTTGTTCCATTCCGTTCCTTCTTCTGTCACTTCAGCCATGACAGCATCGAAGGCGGCGGTGTCTAGGGTGTCCAGAAACTGTTGGTGGGCATCGTCGTTGGGACCGAAGTAGAGGCCATAGAAATTGTTGATGTGTTCTGCTGTGAATGGCACTTCTGTCCCTCGGACAGTTACTGTTGTTGCCGTCCTACTGTCGATGGCAGCGTAGAATTCCCTCACCAACGTCTTATTCATTTCAGCTGGTTGTTCTGCAAATTGCTCCCATAGGAGAGCCTTTATCGCCCTTGCGATGAATGGTTTGAGCCCCATATTCATTGCCTTTCGAGTGTAGATAAAGCCTCGTTCTTCCCAGAGATCCTTGGTAGCGAAGGACTGCGGGGTGGGTGCTGCCGGTGAAGAGGTTGAAGTAGCACTGCGGCGGGTTCTTCTGGAAGACATGTTAGTTGCAAGGGTTTTATGAAAGTAAATAAAACAAAGAAAAATGAGAGGAGAGAGCAAGTAAGAATAAGCAGAAGTGAGGAAAATGAAAATGAAACGGGGTTTTATAGAGGAAGGGTTGCTGCCCTTTTAATGCTGTAACGGCAGGCGTGAATAACGGGGCGACTGTTGAGCTTTAGCGTGTCTGACGCGTCTGACACGCATTTATGCGTCTGTTACGCGTCTGTCACACACTTTTGCGTCTGCCGTGACAGTCTGTTGACAGCCTGTCTTATCCGTGTCTGCGTCAGCAGCTGGAACGACAAGCTTCAATAATGGGCTCTGTTGGGCTGATGGATGGATGGTGGGCTTGGGTCACTTCTCATATTCTTCTTGACTCCTTTATTTCCTAAAAACAGAAAATATAAAAACATTATTCGAATAAAGTAAACCTTAATACCTAATAAATAATAAATAATAAAAATAAATAAAAATAAAACTTAGGTTAAATTAGGGATGCCTTGGGGGGCATCTCCTAAGGTAACCACTTCCTGTATTCCTGGGGCTTCAATCCCCTGATAATGCTTGAGGTGCTGTCCATTGACTTTGAATTGGTGCCCGTCTTTTAATGATCGGATTGTGATGGAACCATGGGGAAAAACTTGTACAACTTGGAACGGGCCAGACCATCTAGATTTTAGCTTCCCTGGGAAGAGTTTCAGTCTAGAATTGAACAACAATACAAGCTGCCCTGGGCAGAACTATCGTGGCAGCAACTTCCTATCATGCCACTTCTTAGTTTTCTCCTTGTAGATCCTTGCATTTTCGTAGGCCATTGTTCGTATTTCTTCAATCTCGTTCAAATCTAACAGCCTTTTCTGGCCTGCCTTATCCAAGTCCAAATTCACTGCCTTGATCGCCCAGTATGCCCTGTGCTCTATCTCGACAGGCAGATGACAGGTTTTTCCATAAATCAATCGGTATGAAGACATGCCCAATGGAGTCTTAAAAGCTGTCCTATATGCCCATAATGCATCATTTAGAAGTAAAGACCAATCTTTCCTAGTTGGTTTAACCATCTTCTCAAGAATGTTCTTAACTTCCTTGTTAGATATTTCAGCTTGTCCATTTGTCTGTGGGTGGTATGCTGTCGCGATCCGATGCTTGACACCATATTTCTTCAAGGCGGCAGCAATTACCCTATTGTCAAAATGTCTCCCTTCATCACTGATAATCGCCTTAGGGATGCCAAATCTAGAAAAAATGTTTTTGTGTAGAAACTTTTGGACTGTCTTGGCATCATTCTTTTGAGTGGTGATAGCTTCAACCCACTTAGAGACATAATCCACTGCTAGGAGGATGTATAAATTTCTACATGAAGATGGAAAAGGTCCCATAAAATCGACCCCTCAAACGTCGAAGATTTCGACTTCTAGTATGTTCTGCAGCGGCATCTCGTTTCTCCTTGAGATGTTTCCTGTCCGTTGGCACCTGTCACAGTTCTTGTAAAAGAGTTGTGCATCTTTGTACAGTGACGACCAATAAAACCCTGACTGCAGCACCTTGGCAGCAGTTTTGTTGCCTCCTAAGTGACCTCCATACTATGAAGAATGGCAGTGATGAAGTATGTCTTCTTGCTCTTCTTGTGGTACACACCTCCTTATAATTTGATCTGCACAGATTTTGAAAAGAAGATGTTCGTCCCAATAATAATGCTTAACATCATTTTGGAACCTCTTCCTGGCTTGATAATTAAGATCAGAAGGAATTATTCCGCTAACTATAAAATTAACGAAATCAGCATACCAGGGGAGTTCATAAGACTTACCTGCCGCCATGGCTATCGCGACAGCGATTGCGGCAGCAAAGAGCTGCTCGTCTGGGAAGGTCTCCAGTATCTGTGTCTCATCTATTGGTAGACTTTGTCCCTTCTCCAACCTCGACAAGTGGTCTGCCACCTGATTTTCTGTCCTTTTTTTGTCCTTGATTTCAAGGTCGAATTCTTGCAATAGTAGGATCCACCGTATCAATCTAGGCTTTGCATCCTTTTTCGCGAACAAATACTTCAGTGCAGAATGGTATGTGTGCACTATTACCTTCGTTCCAAGTATGTAGGAACGAAACTTGTCAATGGAGAACACCACAGCTAATAGCTCCTTTTCTGTGGTGGTGTAGTTTACTTGGGCATCATTCAGTGTCTTGCTGGCATAATATATGACATGAAATAGCTTATCTCTGCGCTGCCCAAGTGCTGCCCCGACAGCATAGTCACTAGCATCACACATAATCTCAAATGGCTGTGTCCAGTCTGGTGGATGTACTATGAGGGCTGTTACCAGTTTTTCTTTCAGAACCTTGAATGCTTTAGTACATTCTTCATTAAAGTCAAAGGGTCAGTTCTGCTCCAAAAGATGGCATAGGGGCTTGGTGATTTTTGAGAAATTTGCAATGAATCTCCGATAAAAACCAGCATGTCCCAGAAAACTTCTAATGTCCTTGACTGTGGTCGGCGGCGGCAGCTTCTCGATCACTTCTATTTTGGCCCTGTCGACTTCTATCCCACGACAGCTGATCTTATGGCCAAGGACTATCCCTTCATCCACCATAAAGTGGCATTTTTCCCAATTCAGAACTAGGTTTTCTTTTTCACATCTTTCAAGTACCTTTTGTAGATTGCCTAGGCAGCTCTCAAAATTGTCTCCAAAGACAGAAAAATCATCCATAAAAATCTCAAGGAAGTCCTCAACCATGTCGGAGAATATGGCCATCATGAACCTTTGGAAGGTGGCGAGTGCATTACATAATCCAAATGGCATTCTCCTAAAAGCATATGTTCCGTATGGGCATGTGAAAGTCGTCTTTTCTTGATCTTCCGGTGCGATGGCAATTTGATTATAACCTGAATAACCATCAAGAAAATAATAGTAAGGTTTACCCGCTAATCTTTCAAGCATTTGATCAATAAAGGGTAAAGGAAAGTGGTCATTTCGGGTAGCTTTGTTAAGCTTCCGATAGTCCATACAAACCCTCCAACCGGTCACAGTCCTGGTTGGGATTAACTCGTTGTTTTCATTGGTTACTACGGTCATTCCTCCTTTCTTTGGAACGCATTGCACCGGGCTCACCCATTTACTGTCGGAGATGGCGTAAATAATACCAGCATCTAACCATTTGATTATCTCTTTACGCACCACCTCTTTCATCGCATGGTTTAACCGCCTTTGGGCATCTATAGTCGGCTTATGATCTTCCTCTAGAAGGATTTTGTGCATGCATAACACCGGACTGATGCCTTGAATGTCAGCAATCGTCCATCCAATCGCCTTTTTGTGCTGCCGTAGCATGCCTATTAGCTGCCGTTCTTGTTCCTGTGGCAGCTTAGAAGAGATGATTACGGGCAACGTATCATTTGAACCAAGAAAAGCATATTTTAGCTGCCCTGGTAGGGGCTTCAGTTCTAAGGCAGGTGGTTCAACAGTAGATGGCTTTTGGATTAAATGGTTATCCGAAGTATAATTTAAAGGTTCGAATAACTTACCTGGACGATTGCCTATCCAGTTTACCTCCTCCTGATCTTCAGTATCAGATGTATCGGATTCAGAGGAGTCGCTGTCGTCGGTGCTGTCATCAGTGCTGTCGTGACAGGCCTGTAGGTGGTTGCCGCGGCAGTGACCAAATTTAATATCGTGACATCCCGACCTGATGCAGTGTTGATCAAGGGTAACGTCAATGATAGCCTTGCATTCCTCGTCTACATCAGCATGTTTCATCGCTTGGAGAACATTCAACTTAATCTCTTGATCATTCACTCGCATGGTGAGTTCTCCTTTCTCCACATCAATCAGTGATCTTCCCGTGGCTAAGAAGGGTCGCCCAAGGATGATTGGTGCGTTTTCATCTGCCTCACAATCTAAAACAAGAAAGTCAGCAGGAAAAATAAACTTATCCACTCTTACCAGAATATCTTCAATTTTTCCTTCTAGATGAACGTAAGAGCGGTCTGCCAGCTGCAGAGTTACTGTCGTGGGCCGCACCTTTCAAATACCTAATTTCTGAAAAACAGATTTTGGCATTAAATTAACACTAGCACCAAGATCACAAAGTGCCTTACCCACAAATTTATTTCTGATTACACAAGGTATGATGAAGCTCCCCGGATCCTTCTTTTTCTGGGGTGGCTGCCGATGAAGAATACTCATGCAACCTTCTGTCATCTTTACCGTTCCAAACTCCCCAAGTTTAGATTTCTTCGACATGACATCCTTAAGAAATTTGGCATAACCGAGCATCTCCCTAACGACATCTAACAACGGAATATTAATATGAACCTGCTTAAAAATATCATAAACTTTTTTAAGTTGAGATTCTTGCTTAGCTTGCTGTATCCGTTGGGGAAAAGGTGGCGGGGGACGATAGTCAGCAATACGTCCTTCCCACTGCATACGAATCTGAGGACGATAATCATCTTTTTTCTCCTCTGTCGCTTCTGCTGCCGTGACAGGCTCATCGGCAGCAGTCTGTTTGTTACCTGTCGGGGCAGCTTCCTCGGCAGGTTTGTCCAAGGCTGGTTCCTTTACTGTTTCAGCTTCTTTTTCCGACCCTGATAATTTCTTCCCACTCCTAGTAGTAATAGCTTTACACTGCTCATGTGTGGGCTGCCTAGCATTTTCAGTATTACTAGGGAATCCTCCAGTCTGCCTCGGCTTAATATGTTGGGAAACCTGACCCATTTGTGTCTCCAAAGATTTCAGAGTAGCTTCATGATTCGTCATCCGCATCTCTGTTTTATCCATGAAATTCTCTGTCTTCTTGACAAACTGATTCATATTCTCAATATAAGTACCTGTCTGAGACATAAAAGTGGCCAGAGTTTGTTCCAGCATACTGCTCGTGGCAGCTGGTGGCCGCTGTTGTGGCTGCTGCGGCGGCAGTTGCTGTCGCGTCAGCAATTTAGGTCCTCCCTGATTCTGATTGTGTGCTTGAGGATTCAGGGCATTATTAGGATTACTCCAAGAAAACTTGGGATCCTTCCTCCAATTGGGATTATAGTTGTTGGAATTGTAATTCGGCTTGTAGTTTCCAACATATTTTCCCTCTTCTAACTGTATCGGGCATTCATTCGAACCATGATTTCCCTCACAGATTTCACATACCTCCTCAACAGCAAATCCATGTTGTCCATCATCATTCAATAACTTTTTCATTACTTTAGTAAGGAATGCTACCTGTGATTTTATTGTGCTGTCGGCTTCATAATCCTTGACAGCTAGTACCCGTTTACCCCCTCTTCTTGCTGTCAGAAACTGCTCCTCATTCTTGGCCAGATTTTTCAATACTTGCATTGCCTCGTCCGGATCTTTATCCAATAATAGTCTGTTTGCTGCTGAATCAATTCGAATACGAGTTTGTAAGTTGGCAGCATTATAAAACTTTGTAACCTGATTCCAGACGGGGAATCCATGCATTGGGCAGTTCCGTAGAAGAGTAGTAAATCTGTCCCAGGCCTCGTGCATCGGCTCATCATCTTCCTGTTGAAAAGTAGCAATTTCGTTACGTAATCGCTCAGATAAATGCGAAGGATTAAAACGAGATAAGAATTCACGAGATAAATCTGCCCAAGTTCTAATTGAACCCGGCGTAAGTTTATTCCACCAAGTTTTAGCTCTGTCCCTCAAAGAATGGGGAAATAACCGAAGCCTCAGTATCTCCGGATTAACTCCTGGCAGTCTAAACGAACCACAGATTTCCTGGAACGTTTTGAGATGCTCCCTAGCATCCTCAGTAATAGCACCACTAAACTGCCTGGCATTATTGATCATACTAAACATGACAGGTTTTAGCTCGAAGTTGTCAAAATCAATATCCGGCAGCGTGGTCTCCAACTCTATATGATCGTTCAACATGTAGTCCCGACAGGACTGTCGGCCGGCGGCAGGGTTGCCAACAGGCGGTCTGCCCTCTTCATTTCCAACAGGAGGGTCGTTTCCTTGGTGCTGTTCCTCAAGGTACTCGTTCCTGGCTAGTAAGTGACGAAGTTGTTTCTTGAGATTGAAGGAACGTTCGATTTCCGGATCTAATTGATACTCAGGATCTTTACCCCGATTCGATCTGCGCATAAACAAGAAATCTTGTGAAAAGCAAGAGTTGAATGCACCAAAGAAAAACAGAAAAATAAAAATAAAAACAAAAACAAAAACAAAAATGAAAAGTGCAGTAAAAGAAAAGGTAGAGTTATGTTGCCAATCCCCGGCAGCGGCGCCAAAAACTTGTTGCGTGTAAAATAGTCTATCGCAATGGTAGTGCAAGTGTACACGACGCAAGTAGTAAAGTGATACGAAGTATCGGATATCGTCTCCACAGGGATTGAGCTAATAGCTTCACCTTAATTCACTGCACGAAAGTAAAGGAAATATTTGAGAAAGTTGTCACGAGAATATTAAAGTAAACGTAAATAAAAGAGTAGAAATATCAAGATAGAGAGAATGGGCTGGTATTGAATTGCTCAGTAGTGCATGTATTGCATAGTTTAGGAAATCCAGTTCTGTCGTCGGCACCTGTCGCGGCAGCACCTGTCGCGGCAGCAGTCCGTTGATTGTCGCGACAGCAAACACACCAACTCAGTACTTTCAAGTTTGGCAACAATCCCAGATCTGCCTTGGCCTATCCCTAGGTCCAAGTCTGTCGATGATCACGTCTTGATGATACCTCCCGACGTGAATCGAAGGATGAACACCGATGTGTATGAATTCTTCTTTAGCCACTTAACCTCGCCCTATCCCTAGGCCCGAGATAGTTCAACTATAAACTAGAGAACTTGCTCTTATTTCTTTCGTATACTTAACTTTCCCGATGCTAAGTAAATGGATAACCTCACAATGCTCTCCCGATGCTCTTGCAAGATGTTATTAACCAAAATAAGAGAACTTGAAGTTTATTTTATTGAACTGAAAATTCCTAAAACAAAACAACCCTTGCAACTACTTTACAAATCAACCCGTGGCCCTAGGGGGGTTTTAGAACATGTCGACGGCGGGAAAACGGCTAGGGGTTTTTGGTTGTCGGTTATGGGGTAATCGGCTATCATCTCCCTCTAGGTTAAAATACATGCCCTTATATAAGCTTTGGGCTCAAGTTATCTAAGTTAACAAGGATTACAACTTTAATTAAAAGTATGATTCTAATAAAGACTTAATCTCCAAGGAATCTACTTTCCAGCCGTCCTCCTTGTTTCTTGGGATTTTCTCTCCTTGAGCTTTGGGCTTGACATATCTTTTGATCCGGGGCTTGGAAAAATATATGGTTTTCACACGACAGACGAGCAGAATTTTCTCTATCTATCGAGGTCCACTTTACTTTTTCTCCACTAACTTGCTGTCGTCCTCTGCTGTCACGGCAGCACCATGGCAGCATCGTCCTCTTTGTCTGCTTGTCCGGTTCAGCTCTTCTGCTTCTCCGCCCAGCGCCTGCCTTCACCGTCTTCTATGGCAGCTACCTGCAAAAACCACCATTCTTTAGTAGAATATGTGCCTTTAATATATTTGTGATGTTTTGCTGTAAACTAACCTAAATGCAATGAAATGATGCTTGAATGCAGCAGAAATATGAGTTAAAAAGGGTGTAAATAATAGAACTTTTACACACTCAACAACAATCTACCTGCCATCCACCGCTGAGGCAGTAGAGTCTGGCAGCGCAAAACAACTTGACCTATTCAACGCAGTTTCACACTAAGCAGCAACATAACCATGCCCTCTCTATCAATCTGATCACTTCCTTTTTAATTACTTGTGTTTTTATTTTACTTTTCTTCTCAACATCCACCTTACTTGTGCATTTACTTTTCTTGTGCAGGATCAATAATTCGAATTAAGCTGTCCAATCTCTGTGGGAGACGATATCTTTTATAATATAACTTGACAGGAGTGTGCACTTGCGCTCATAAATAGAGAATACCCAAACGCTCTACAAGTTTTTGGCGCTGTTGCCAGGGATTGGTAACAATGAAATTTGTCTTTAAATTTTTGCATTTTTATTTCTTTATATTTTATTTTTTTATTCAAAAAAAATATATTTTACAGTTTCCTTTGCTAGTGTATGACCAGGGCAAACCCAAAAGGAGAAATCCTTTATTACGAAGATATCGAACGAAGAGCAAGAGAGCTCAAGAAGGAAATCAAAGAAGCCCTTGGGAAAACCAAAGAGGAAAAGAAAAAGCAAAGGTAAACATGGAGAACGACAAACCTGCCAACAATGGTGTGAACGACAGGGATGGGCAGCAAGACCCGCAGCTCAGAGAACATCAAGTTCCACCCAAGTAGCCCCAGAATGTACGAACCACTAGAGATTATCTGGAACACGACTTCAGAGGGTTCGATCCGACGATGACAGAACTTGAAATTGAGGCGGATCACTTCGAGTTGAAGCCCGTTATGTTTAATATGATCAACACGTTAGGGCAATTTGGAGGGACTGCCACAGAAGATGCTCGGAAGCACTTGAGAGGATTCTTGGACATCTGCAGAGCATTCAAAATACACGGAGTCCATCAAGACGTGTTGAGGCTGAGATTATTTCCCTATTCACTGAGGGATAGGGCAAAACAGTGGCTAAACAACCAGCCAGCAGGATCGTTCAACACATGGACAGAGCTATGCAAGGATTTTCTGGACCGTTTCAGCCCGTCCAATGTCACAGACATACTGCGAAACGAAATAACAACCTTCCGACAAGGGGATGATGAGCTGATGTATGAAGCATGGGAGCGGTACCAACCGATGCTGAACAACTGCCCGCTACATGGTTTTTTGGCTTGGACACAAGTATCAATGTTCTACAATAGGTGAACTACCCAACACGGATGATGATTGATGCCTCAGCCAATAAAATCATCATTGACAAACCACTAGAGGAAGCACTGTGAATTCTGAACCAAGCCGCCAAGAACGACTACAAGTATCCAACAGCCCACCGAGGCGGCCAGGCACTGTGAACGATGTAGAAGCCTCAGAATCTGTCAATGCCCGCCTTGACAAGCTGACAGAGCTGGTCATGAGTATCATGAAACCTGCTGGGAAAGGCTATGAGGTAAAGACTGAGAAGTCATTTGTGACGAGTGTGGGGGCAACCATGATTCCTCTGACTGCACCACATCTGCCAACTTTATGGGAGGATACGAGAGGAACAACAGACCTTCCAAGAACACCTACAACCCTGGATGGAAGAACCATCCCAACTTCTCGTGGAGCAACCCAAAGACTTCTACAAACCCAAAACAGCAACAAGAAGGCTATCAACAAAACCTGTCCAGACAACAGACTCAGCAGCCGTAAAACAATAATTCACTAGAAGCAACTCTTCATACTTTTATGTCTAGAACTAGTGATTTTATTGTTCGCACTAATAAGTTTATTGATAAAACTGAGTCTTTCATGGACAAGATGAAGATGAAGATGAACAACTAGAAGGCTGCTATAAAGAACTTGGAAACCTAATTTGGGCAGTTCACAGAGATATTCAGCAGCAGAACAATGTGAGCAGCATCCAGCAGCACAAAGGCAACAACCAAACCCACTTACGAGTAGTGCAAAGCCATATCTACCAAAAATGGGAAGCAGTTGGATGAGCTGAAGGTGGAAAAGCAACCAGAAACACAACTAGCACAGAAAGAACAACCTGCCACGATAGCATCAACACTAGCCGCCCCGACATTTGAACATGACAGCGGTTCTGAAGTAGATGATCCTCTACAGATAAAGTTCCCATGCAAAGAACGTATAGAGGATATCCACTTGCCATCACCTTTCCTCTAGAGGCTTAAGCAACAGAAGCAAGAGTACCAGTTCAGAAGATTCGTGGATATTTTAAACCAGGTTCACATAAACATCCTTCTAATAGAATCCATTCAGAATATACCCAACTATGCCAAATATCTCAGGGACATGGTTTGTAAAAGGAAGAGGATTGGGGAGTTTGAAATAGTTGTAACAGAGGAGTGCATGGCAATGCTGCACAACAAACTGCCGCCCAAGCAAACAGACCCGGGCATCTTTGTTATTCCATGTAGAATAGGCAGCAAGCATGAAACAAAAGCCCTGTGCGACTTGGGAGCTAGCATCAACCTAATGCCTAAGGCAGTCTTCGATAAATTAGAAATTGGGCCAGCCAAACCTACCTCCGTCATGCTAAAACTTGCTGATCATTCTTTTGTGCAACCGTCTGGTAAAATCGAAGACATCCTAGTGAAGGTGGGCAACCTTATTCTCCCAGCTAATTTCCTCATTCTAGACTGTGAGGCCGATGAAAAAGCCCCTATCATCCTCGGGCGACCATTCTTGGCCATGAGCAGAACGTGAATAGAAGTGGAACATGGGGAACTGACCATTAGGGTAGATAACCATAGCAATAAGTTAAATGTGCTACAACCCTCAGGAAAAGAAAAGGAAGGATGCCCAGATGCTAAAGCTGCCAAAATCAACAAAGAGACATGCCAAGGCAGCAGCTGTCGCGACAGACCAAAAGGCAAGCAAAAGGACCCAACAACACATCACCTGAAGGAACAAAAGGACCCCCCAAGAGGGATGGACAAGTAAAATTACCTCAGGAAGTGGTTATGTCTGGGAGATGCACCTAAATGCACTCCCAACATAACTTAATTTTTAATTATTTTTCTTTATTTTTAATTTTATGCATTAGGAGTAGAATTTATTTTATTGCATTTTTAGGATTAGATTAATTACCACATTTTTAATTTTAAGAATTTATTTCTAATATTTAATCATCTTTTTTTAGTGTTTCAGGATTAGGAATAAAAGAGTCGGATCAAGAAGAAGGCCCAGCAAGAAGCCCGCCCACCATCCTGCCGAGACAGCCCAGGGCAGCCCAGCGCAGAAACGCGTAACGGCTACAAAAATAATGGCCAGAAATCCCGTAACATGCGCGAGACAACTGGACAATTAGACATTTAATGCCGCCATGGCACCTCTCGATAACCTCTATTTAAACCCTTCCCACTTCATTCATTTACTTTACTTTTACCTTCTTGCTATCTTATTCTTGCATCCGCTACTCTCACCTATTTTCTTTCAAGTTTTAGTAAAACTTCAACCGTCTCACATGGCTTCCTCATCAGCACCCAAACCCACCTTCCAACGCTTCTTCTCCCGCGAAGATGAAAAGAGATACCGAACCCATTTCGCGAAACAGGTTATATGGGAGGAGCAAGGCTTTCATTATACAAGGTAGACATGAGATTTAGGCCTAGAACCAAATCTGTTCGAAACCATCCACAGCAAGGGATGGGAAATCTTCGCACGGCAGCCAGAGATAGCCAACATCACCATGGTAAGGGAGTTCTATGCCTACCATCCCCGCTCGGAGATGCCGTTCGTGTTCGTTCGAGGGGGACATGTCAAGCTCAACGCTGCCGTCATCAACAGTTTTTATGGCCTGTATATGAACGATAACCCTCACGAGGAGTAAAGGCAGTCACTGACGGCTGCCGATTATGAGAAAATAAAGGCCAAATTATGCAAGCCCAACACGCCGTGGTTGGCAGGAAAGCACAGAGGATCTGTCCAACGCTGCCACCTACTGCCCGAGGTAATGCTGTGGAACACATTCGTCAAGAGGTGCCTGCTGCCCACCTCCCACAACTCTACCATAGATCGGCCGCGCCTAGCCTTAATCCACAACATCATTATGAACCGGCCCATCAATGTTGGGGACGTTATCTGCAAGGAGATCCACACTTGCTTCTGGAAGACGAAGGGCATGTTGTATTTCCCGTCCCTCATCACATGCCTTTGCGCCAACTTTGGTGTTCCAACCGACCCAAAAGATGAGATGGCGACAACTAAAGAAGATTGGACCAGAAAAGTTCGCTTGCAGATGATGCAGGCCCCGAAGACAGAGCCAATAACGCCCAACCAACCTTCTGCCACCCAACCTGACACCCCAGCCGCCCCCAGCAGTACTGAAGCTACCTTAGACAACGAAGTCTTCACGCTGCTGCACACCCTTATTGACAACAACAAACGCATAGAACAACAACAGCCGACCTTCATGAAATACGTGGGGGAAGTCCAAGAAGCCTTTTTGGTGTATCTCCTGCAGAAGTTCCCTGATGACAGCCCCACCCTGCCTCCATACCCTACAGACCTTGCCACAACCGCCCCAGCACAAGAAACGCCATCCGCCACCGCTGCCCGCAATGCCGCCTCCCACCACCAAGTGCCCTCTCCGACGTACTACCCTTCTTACTCAGCCACCACCGCATCCAACACGGTGGCAGACTCCCCGAGAGGCATCAATAGCACCATTCACCTGCCTGCACAGCAGTGACAATGGCAAATACCTCTTCATCGGAGGAGATTGAGTAGCAGCCGCTGAAACCAGCAACATCAGTAGTAGCAGCAGCAACAACAACCATCCCAATGGAAATAGACCATATGGCAGCACCCACGGAGGAAGGCACCAGGAAGAGGAAGCGGCACATCGTAGCCGCCGAGCCTGTGGACGAAGAGACATAGTTAGAGGAGAGCGAAGCACCTCATGCCACTCCCTTGCCGAACATCAAGAATCTCACCTGCTAAGTCTGCCGCCAAGACATCTGCCGACCGCCGCTTCATCATCCAAACCTCTTCCTCATCCTCAGCAGCAAAGACTCAAGCCTCCTCTCAACCCTCAGCCAATTTTTAGTTTTTTTTCTTTCCCTTTTATTCATTCTATCTTTTCTATTTTCTTATTTATTTCTTGTATTTATTTTTATATTTTTTCTTTTTTATTTTGTGCATAACAGGGCAATGCCTATCTCTAGTTTAGAGGGGATAGCTCTCGCATCTTTTGTCTAGGCATACTTAGTAGCATATAGATTGCATTGCACTTGCCTTAGTGTTAATCGGAAGAGAAAAATTTGTTATATAACTTGTGCTTATGACAATTAGCCGATTACTTATTTTCACACCAATAATAAATTGAACTTAATATGGGAAAAACATGCAAAATGACTTAGAATTTTTTTTGCCAAAACTGTCAATCACTACTGTTACTTGCTGAATTTGTTAGAATATCTAATGAACACTGCATGCTTTGTTTTTAGAATTCTTTGCAAAGTTCTAACAATGGTTGCAGGTAGCCGCCGAGGCAGTAAACAAAAACAGAAAAAATATAGCACTACCACTACAGCCAAAGTAAAAATAAAGAAACATTGTTGTTTTACCCTAGAGGTGCCTGTAAGAGGCTCTAGAAAGAATCATGTGCGAGGACATTCCACTGCTATCAAAGTCCATGAATCTGAAAGTTTTGAAGTGACGAACAAATTAGCATGAGTGAATGAAATTCTTCACGGGATGACTCTACTCCATGGGTTCGGGGTTTTGTAGTTTGCTCCTATATTAATTTCATACCTAGAAGAGTATTTGTGATAAGCTGAAGCCCTCATTGCCATGATTAAATATTGTGTTTAACCGTGCTGTCTCGACAACAGCCTTATAAATCATAACATCATCTTTGTTTATCTAGTTATTCTGCACAATTCAGCCTGTATACAGTCCTACACACACAACACAAGCATTATAGAAATTAATTCTAAGATATTTTCTTGCTAAGTTCCCTTCACTAATCTAATATAGGAGCCACGACCTTGAGGTATGAAATCAAGTTGAAAACAAGTTTGTCTTTCTGGTTAATATAAGGGCAAGTATGTTTAGGTTGCATTGCTTGAGGACAAACAATAGTTCGAGTTTGGGGGTGTGTAAAGTGTTCACAAGTTCTATATTTCATGCACATTCCATCTCATATTATTGCTGTTTTTGAGTACATTTTAGGCATAATTAGGATCATGCATTGCATTTTACAGTATTTCTTTACTTTGCCATGTTTTCCTAGATTATCCTTTATTTGGTAAAAAAAAGGTATTGTTTTAGTGTACTTTTGGTTTTAGGTACCAGAGGCTGACAGAGGGAAAGAGTAGCTGAGGATGTGATGTTGAGGCAGCGAACTAAGGAGCTATACTGATGCTGTTCCGGATAGAGACAATAGCTGTCAAGTAACTGCCGCCCATCATGCCGCCCAAGACAGCAGACTATGGAGTTGGAGAACCGGAGTGCGATTTGTAGAGCATAAAATCCTAATTCTATCAATAGTGTCCACTCAATTTTCCAACGTCCGTGGCAGCAGACAGAGCCGCCGATGTGGAATCTCGAGATTGCTTGCAGAACAAGGCAACGTGATAAAGTCCACATTCAACTCAAAGATGTCAGAGTTTAAAGTCACATTTAATGTGAAAAGCTACTTTGAAGACTTCTAATTCAAGAAAGACTAGACCTAGCTAATGCCTATATATACCCATTGTAATTCTAATTCAAAATAGCTTAGGTTTTCCTTAGGCATAGTTTAGGTTTTCTTGCTGCCGACATGATCTAATTCTCTCCTTGGGTTTGGGTTATGTTGTAATTAGTTGTGAGAACGGTTGTTTAGGATTTCAAGTTTGTTTTTGCAAATAAAATTACAAGGTTTACTTATTCCATGTTCTTCATAGTTTTCAATTAAGGCGATAGATTAGTTGAATTCTATCCATTTGTTCGGTATCAAGAGAGTCGAACTCATAAAAGGAGTAAGTACGATTTCATCTATAGACGGTGCGATCAATCTGGCCTAGACATAGGTTAAGGGTTTAAGGCGGCTAAAAGAGGACGAATCAACATTGATGTCTTTGCATGATTCACGCCGCGACTGATATTATCTGCAGTGGTCATCAAAAGAACTCTAACTTAGACATAAGCGGAGTCACTTTCAAAGCGTTTTGTCGAGCCTTGTAGTTCTGCCCAGTTTGCCGCCGAGACATAATTCCATTCCCCTATTGAGGCAGCGAGAGGGTCTTAACAGTCTACATGCCATCCGCCGCCGAGCAGCAGAGTCTGGCAGCGCAAAAAAACTTGACCTATTCAACGCAGTTTCACACTAAGCAACAACATAACCCTGCCCTCTCTATCAATCTGATCATTTCCTTTTTAATTACTTGTGTTTTTATTTTACTTTTCTTCTCAACATCCACCTTACTTGTGCATTTACTTTTCTTGTGCAGGATCAATAATTCGAATTAAGCTGTCCAATCCCTGTGGGAGACGATATCTTTTATACTATTACTTGACAGAAGTGTGCACTTGCGCTCATAAATAGAGAACACCCAAACGCTCTACACTATACCATCTCGGTAATTTTGCCGAATCGAGAAAAAAATGTTGGCGAGCAGCGGTCTTGGCTTTTTTGTTCATGGAGCTTTGCAGAACCGTCGACCCTGAAAGATAAGCAATCGGAGGATGTCTTTTGCTACTGCAGTCTTGGGTTTGGTTTCGGATGCCGTTTTTAAACCCGCGACCTAGAGATCCCACCCGTACCTATTCCCACTTATTCAGAGGTACTATTAAAATTATTTAATTTAATTTATTTTTTTAATAATTTTTTTTAAATTTTTTTTATTTTCCACTAATGACAGGTGGTGCGGTGCACTCACCCATCAGGGGCTGCCAACTTCACAGCGAAACTACATACTTTTGACCGGTAAGATACAATACGAGGTTAGAAATTCGAATCATTTTTTGTAATTACTCAAATTCGTGTTCTAATCAAATTTCATATAACTCACGTTCAACTAAAATTTTTCAGTTCGTGTGGGCTCCGTACACTTCTGTTGCGATTCGCGATATTATTCCGGAAGACATTGTGGAGACCTCTTACGTATGGCTGCTAATAGTGCCACTCATCAACTACGACATTGTCAAGTGGCATCCTACGGACCAGGTTCTGCGACAATTTGGTTACATCCAAGGGGTTCCGCAACAACCACCTAATTTTGACGAATTATATCGGTTGACGCGGCAGGGAAAACGAAAGTTCATTGGGGCCATCATCAAGCTGACTGGGTCTAGCAATGGATGACACGATATGACAGACGACCACCCATCCTCGCACCCATTGTGGATATGGCCATTGTCGACACTTTCGACTATATGCAGTGGTACCAGCAAAATAGGAAGCAGTATATACTCACTTCTGAGGAACGCGTGAGGGAGATTGAGGTACCTCCCTAAAATCGTCCGCGCCCCCAATGTCGAGCCAGCCAGAGCTAGTCGACGCAGAGCGGTCCGAGACCGCAAACTGACACTACATGGGCCTCGTTTTCTGGAACAACATTTCAGAATTTGAGTGGTCCTTCCACATTTCAGCAGATGATGCCTCCACCCGAGTTCGGCTTTACGGATGCCTATCGTCCCTTCATGTCGTTGAGTGGTTCTCCGGTGTTCAATGTTCCACCGTTGGCATCACAGTTCAACTACAACATTGTCGAGCATACATCGCCGGGCAGCTTGTTCTCCACCCGCCTTGGTCCCAGCAGTAGTCCGCGTTTCGAGGACGTTCTTGGGGCCGATGTTGCTGCTGGTAATGATGATGATGATGAGAACGACCCTGAAGCACATGGCATTCATAGGAATCCGCCACGGGATCGTCGTGCACCCCGCTGCGGAACGGGTGGACATAGACATCACTAGTACGAGGGGTTGCATATATATGTTTTAATTATGTTTATGGAAGACATTATTTTTTTTATTTTATAATTACGAATATTTTATTTTACCTTATTAATTTTTTACATACTTTTTAGAATTTTATATTTAATTTCGTTTTTTTGGATAACTAATATTCGATTAATAAACCAAGCCTATCACGCCTTTTTAAATGCAAAATCATTCACAAAACAAGATGATGTACCTTTTTCGACGTGAATTTTAATGGGTTTAGAACGGACCGATCTGGGCCATATTGGTGTCAAATGAAAGACATGTTCCAGTACTACGAACCCAAACTGAATGTTTACGGAAAATATACGATTAATAAGCCCGAAATAATGCTCGAACATGCCTATCGAAGCTTGGTCTGCCAGCCCGATTTGCAAAGAACTCGCTTTCTGCAGAAAGCGAGTTCCCCGCAATAAATTCAGCCTCCTCTTCAAATTCTTGGGGAACTCGCATTTCGCAGAACGCGAGTTTCTGTTAAGTTCGCTATTCTGAAAAGTGTTGCCACGTATGTAGAACTCACTCTTTGTGTAGCGCGAGTTCGTGTCTCGCTATCCCCAAAACGTAAGTTCTTCATACGTGTGTAGGGGACATTTTTCTAGATATTGAATAAAAAAAATTTTGATGTAATAGTGTACCTGAATCATCTGCATGTATTATTAAACTTACTCTAACAGAGTGTAGAAAGATAAATATCATATCTATGACTATAATAACGATAGGAAATTGACGAGGAAGAAAGAAAAGATAGAGGAAAAAAAAGGTACATTACTATATTTAGATTTGACGGATGGTTGCTCAATTGAATGATTGTTGAAATCTGCACACTTTAGAACGACGATGTCAATTTTTTCCTTCTGGGTGGAGCAGAAATACCTTGACAGTTACAAGATAAATTGCACACCAACTCAATGGCATAGGCAGTTAAAAACTTTCGGTTTTGGTGGATCTTCGAGATCGTAAACTTAATTTGTAGAACCAACGGCGGAGAGGATTCTTTTGAGGCTGTTTTCCCTATTCGGGCTTCATTCAATGGCGAACGATGATAATGAGAGAACAAGAGATTAAAAAGTTTAATATTAGATTCGAGGCGTTTGAGGTGTTTTTCGGTTAAACGAATACATAATTCACGTTTATGAGGGCGAAAGAAGTTTGGTAAGAAATTTTAAAACTCATTGGTCGTCGTTAATGATGGTGAACGATGACTGACATGGTGACCGGTCAACCCAATCAGTGGACGAAATCTGGGTATATTGTGAGAAAAAAAGAGTTTTGGGTAGTTCTAGGAAACGACGGTTATTTTATGGTTAAATATCGGCGAACCTGATGACCGGGTAAACATTTTGTAGAAAATTTGTTATAAATCATGTACATAGTTTGTTACCACTTTGTAAGAGAAAAAAGTTTGTACCGAATTTCTTATTCGGTACATAGTCTTGTAAGAAATTTTGTACATACCTTATTTGGTAGAAATGTATATAATTTCTTACAAGTTATGTATGGATTTTTGAATGTACCGAACTTACTATAAAATGTACATAGTTTGTTACCACTTCGTAATAAAATAAGGTTTGTACCGAATTTCTTACCAAAGGTTTTCAAAGACCAAAAGGGCTCATAGTCTTGTAAGGATTTTTGTACATACCCTATTTGTTACAATAAAACATAATTTTTTACAACTTCTGTAATGATTTTTGTATGTACCGAACTTATTACCAAGATGTAAATAATATCTTAGTATTTTGTAATAAAACAATGTTTGTTCCAAATTTCTTACCAAAGGTTGCCAAATACCAAAATGGCTCATGGTCTTGTAAGGATTTTTGTACATACCCTATTTGTTACGATAAAACATAATTTTTTACAACTTCTGTAAGGATTTTTGTATATACCGAACTTATTACCAAGATGTACACACTTTGTTATCACTTTGTAATAAAATAAAGTTTGTACCAAATTTCTTACCAAAGGTTTCGAAAGACCAAAATGGCTCATGGTTTTGTTAGGATTTTTGTACATACCGTATTTGTTACAGTAAAATATAATTTCTTACAAGTTATGTAAGGATTTTTGTATGTACCGAACTTATTACCAAAATATACACACTTTGTTACCACTTTGTAATAAAATAAAGTTTGTACCAAATTTCTTAGCAACGATTTTCAAAGACCAAAAGGGCTCATGGTCTTGTAAGGATTTTTGTATATACCCTATTTGGTACAAATGTACATAATTTCTTACAAGTTATGTAAGGATTTTTGTATGTACCGAACTTATTACCAAATGTACACAGTTTGTTACCACTTTGTAATAAAATAAGATTTGTACCGAATTTCTTACCAAAGGTTTGGAAAGACGAAAATGGCTCATGGTCTTGTAAGAATTTTTGTACATACCCTATTTGTTACAATAAAACATATTTTTTTACAACTTCTATAAGGTTTTTTGTATGTACCGAACTTATTACCAACATGTACACAGTTTCTTAGTATTTTGTAATAAAACAATGTTTGTACCGAATTTCTTACAAAAGGTTTCCAAAGACGAAAAGGGCTCATGGTCTTGTAAGGAATTTTGTACATACCACATATGTTACAGTAAGACATAATTTCTTACAAGTTATGTAAGGATTTTTGTATGTACCGAACTTATTACCAAAATGTACACAATTTGTTACCACTATATAATAAAGTAAGGTTTGTACCGAATTTCTTACCAAAGGTTTCCAAAGACCAAAAGGGTTGATGGTCTTGTAAGGATTTTTGTACATACCATATTTGTTACAGTAAAACATAATTTCTTACAAGTTATGTAAGGATTTTTGTATGTACCGAACTTATTACCAAAATGTACAATTTTGTTACCACTTTGTAATAAAATAAGGTTTGTACCGAATTTCTTACCAAAGGTTTCTAAAGACAAAAATGGCTCATGGTATTGTAAGGATTTTTGTACATACCGTATTTGTTACAGTAAAATATAATTTATTTTAAGTTATGTAAGGATTTTTGTATGTACCGAACTTATTACCAAAACTGGCCTAGTGGTTTCGGTACCGGTGTGGCAGAAAAAAAATAAAGCCAATCTTTCTATATGGGTTTCGAAACTGGACTATTGGTTTCGGTACCAGTGTGGCAGATTTAAAATAAAGCCAAACTTGGTATAGGAGTTTCGAAACTGCCCTAGTAGTTTCGGTACCGGTGTGGCAGATTCAAAATAAAGCCAATCTTTCTATAGGGGTTTCGAAACTGGCCTAGTGGTTTCGATACTAGTGTGGCAGATTCAAAATAGAGAAAAACTTGGTATAGTGGTTTCGAAACTGGCCTAGTGGTTTCGGTACTAGTGTGGCAGAATAAAGTCAGTCTTTCTATAGGGTTTTCGAAACTGGACTAGTGGTTTCGGTACTAGTTTGCCAGATTCCAAATAAAGACAAACTTGGTAAAGGGGTTTCCAAACTGGCCTACTAGTTTCGGTACCATGTGGCAGATTCAAAATAAAGCCAAACTTGGTATAGTGGTTTCGAAACTAGCCTAGTGGTTTCGGTACCGGTGTGGTAGATTCAAAATAAAGCCAATCTTTCTATAGGGGTTTTGAAACTGGCCTAGTGGTTTCGGTACCAGTGTGGCAGATTCCAAATAAAGCAAAACTTGGTACATGGGTTTCGACACTTAGCTGGTGGTTTTGACACTCGGTACCTAAACACTTGAAGTAATTAGCGAGAACTAAAAGAATCGAGATTTTGATTTTGCTTCATGTCCTCATAGAAATTCCTTTGAAAAAACAGATTAAAAAGGACCAGGTTTCATTTCCTACTTTAGAGCGTTTGTGTGTTCTCTAAATATGAGCGCAAGTGCACACTTCTATCAAGTTATAGTATAAGAGATATCATCTCCCATAGGGATTGGACAGCTTGGTTCGAATTGTTGTTCATGCACAAGAAAAGTAAATGTACAAGTAAGTTGGTGGTTTGAGAGAAAAATAAAATAACAACACAAGTAATTAAAAATGAAGAAATCAGGTTGATAGAATGGGCCAGATTATACTATTGTTTAGTGTGAAACTACGTTGAATAGGAAAAGTTGCTTTGCGTTGTCAGACTCTGCTGCCTCGGCAGGGGATGGTAGGTGGACTGCTGAGACCCTCTCGCTGCCTCGGCAGGGGAATGAAATTGTTTCTCTGCGCAAACTCGGCAGAACTACAAGGCTCGGCAGAATGCTTTGAAAGTGATCCCGCTTATGTAAAAGTTAGGATGATGTTGATGCTCACTACAGATAATACCAGTCGCGACGTGAATCGTGCAAAGAAAGCAATGTTAACTCGTCCTCTTTTAGCCGTCTTAAACCCTAACCTATGTCTACGCCGGGTTGATCGCATTGTCTATATATAAAATCGTACTTACTCATTTCGTGAGTTCGACTCTCTCGATACCGAACAAATAGGTAGTAATCAACTAATCTTTCGCCTTAATTGAAAACTATGAAGCACATGGAATAAGTAAACCTTGAAGTTTTATTGCAAAAAAAAAAAACTTAAAATCCTAAACAACCGTTCTAACACTAATTACAACATAACTCAAACTCAAAGAGAAATTTAGAACATAATGGCGGCAAGAAAACCTAAACTATGCCTAAGGGGAAAACCTAACTTGTCTTGAAGTAATATTACAATGACTATATATAGGCATTAGCTAGGTCTAGTCCTTCTTGGAGTAGAAGTCTTCAAAGTAACTTTTGCATTAAATGCAACTTTAAACTCTGATTTCTTTGAGTTGAATGTGGACTTTATCACGTTGCCTTGCTCCGCAAGTAATCTTGAGTTCCTCCTTCGGCGGCTCTACCTGCTGCTACAGACATCAGAAAATTGAGTGGACAACATCGATAAAATCAGGATTTTTTGCTCTATAGATCGCACTCCAGTTCTCCAATTCCATAGTTTGCTATCTTGGGCAGCAAGTAGGGCGGCGGCAGCTACTCGGCAACTGTTGTCTCTGTCTGGAACTACATTAGTAGAGCTCATTGGTCTGCTGCCTCAACATCATGTCCTCAGCTCTTCTTTCCCCTTTTCAGCCTCTAGTACCTGAAACTAAAACTAAGCTAAAAACGTACATTTTCTTCACCAAATAAAAGATAATCAATACAAAGCGTGGAAAAGTAAAGAATATTGTAAAATGCTATGCATGGTCCTAATTATGCCTAAAATGTACTAAAAACATCAATAATATGAGATGGAACGTGCATGAAATATAGAACTTATAGACACTTTACACACCCCCAAACTCGAACTATTGCTTGTCCTCAAGTAATGCAACCTAAACATACTTGCCCTTTAGATTAAAACAGAAAGAAAAACATGTTTTCAATTTGATTTCGCACCTCAAGTCTGTGGCACCTATATTATATTAGTGAAGGAAAATAGCAAGAAAATAACTCATAATTAATTTCTAATGCTAGTACTGTGTGTGCAGAGCTGTGTACAGGCTGAATATGCAGAATAACTAGATAAACAAAGATGTTTTTTATGATACATAAGATTGCTGCCGAGACAGCACAATTAAGCACAAGTATTTAATCATGGCAATGAGGGCTTCAACTTATCATAACTACTCTTTTAGGTCTGAAATTAAGATAGGAGAAAACTACAAAACCCCGAACCCATGGAGTAGAGTCATCCCGTGAAGATTTTCATTCACTCATGCTAATTTGTCTGTCACTTCAGAATTTTCAGATTTGTGGACTTTGATAGCAGCGGGGTGTCCTCGCACATGATTCTTCCTATAGCATGTTTTGGGCACCTCTAGGGAAAAACAACAATGTTTCTTTATTTTTTCTCTCATGTAGTGACAATGTTGTATTTTTCTGTTTCTGTTTTCTTCCTCGGTAGCTACCTGCAACCATTGTTAGAACTTTGCAAAGAATCCTAAAAAAAGCAGGCAATGTTCATTAGTTATTCTAACAACTTCAGCAAGTAACAGTAGTATTCATTAGTCATTTTTCATGCTTTTCCCAAATTAAGTTCAATTTATTTATTGGTGCGAAAATAATTAATCGGCTAACTGTCATAGGCACAAGTTATAACAAATTTTTCTATTCTGATTATATTAAGGCAAATACAATACAACCTATATTCTACTAAGTATGCCTAAACAAAATACGAGAGCTACTATCCCCCTAAACTCGAGATGGGCATTGTCCTCAATGCACAAAATAAAAAATAAAAATAAACTAACTGAAAAACATATATAAGAAAAAGGGAAGGAGACATAGGCTTAGTCAGGCTTAGTAATGCTGCCCTCAGCCGTGCTTGGCGGCTCGATTCTTAAGGGTCTGGACCTGTATAATTAATTGTGAGACGGGATAAAACTGTAAAGAAAAAATAAAATCTACTCCTAATAAAGCGGTAAATATGTGGAAAGATAAAATTATGTCACAGTGGGGTGGACATCTCTCAATGTGAATATTTCATGTTCTTTCAGGAAAAAATCTCTTGTATAATGCTTTAATCACTGCCCGTTAACCTTGAATTATGTCCATCCATTTACTGGTTTTACTGTCACGGCACCATGTGGGTAGGCTTGGACTACTTCGAACGGTCCTGACCATCTGGATTTTAACTTCCCAAGAAACAACATGAGGTGGGAGTTGAACAACAGCACTTGCTGCCCGGGCAGGAATTGCCTCTGTTGGATCTTGCTGTCATGCTATTTTTTTTACTTTTTCCTTGTACAGCTTGGCGTTCTCGTATGCTTCCCGCCAAAATTCCTCCATTTCTGTCAGATTTAGTAATCTCTTTTCGCCAGCCTGTTTCCAGTCCATTTTCACTGCCTTGACTGCCCAATATGCCTTGTGTTCTATTTCGACATGGAGGTGGCAGACTTTTCCGTATACTAGACGATATGAGGACATCCCGAGTGGTGTTTTGTATGTTGTCCGGTATGCCCAGAGAGCATCGTCTAATTTCAACGACCAATCTTTCCTACTTGGATTTACAACTTTTTCCAAGATGGTATTGACCTCCCTGTTCGAAATCTTTGCCTGCCCATTTGTTTGTGGATGATATGCTGCGGGAATCTTGTGCTTGACACCAACTTTTTGGAGTGCCTTGGCAATGAGCTTGTTATCAAAATGGGTGCCCTCGTCACTAATGATGGCTCTTAGAATCCCAAACCTTATGAATATGTTCTTGTATAGGAATCTATAGATGGTCTTTGCATCATTGTGAGGGGTGGCAATGGCTTCTACCCACTTAAAAACTTAGTCGACCGCTGGGAGGATGTATATATTACCATAAGAAGATGGGAATGGTCCCATAAAATCTATCCCCCAAACATCGAATAACTAAACCTCCAAGATGGTTTGTAGGGGCATTTCGTTCCTTCTCGATATGTTTTGTGTTCTTTGGCAGTTGTCGAACTATTTGTAGAATGCTTGGGCGTCTTTATGTAATGTTGGCAAAAATAAACCTAATTGGAGTACTTTTGATGTCGTGCGTTGTCCTCCAAAATGGCCTACATATGGTGCTACGTGGCACTACGATAGTATGGCTTGTTGTTCATCCTTCGGGACACACTGTCTAATAACTCGATCTACACAATTTTTAAACAAGAAAGATTCGTCCAAAAAATAATGCTTAGCATCATGTTGGAATCGTTTCTTTCCTTGGAAGTTAAGTTTATAAGGTAGAACACCAGATACCAAATAACTCACAATGTTTGCGTACCATGGTGTGGTTGTCGATGCTGCTGTCGCGACCTCTTCGTGGGCTGCTAGTGAGATGCCTTCAGCTTCCAAAGCAGCTACCAGAGCAGAGGCTAGTAGCAATTGTTCATCAGGGAACGCATCTTGATTTTGCTGTTAAAAGTCTTTTCTTGTCCATTCTCAAGCCGAGAGAGATGGTCCGCCACTTAATTTTCTGAGCCCTTCATGTCTCAAATTTCCAGATCAAACTCTTGCAGCAGCAAAATCCAACGGGTCGGAACTTATCGAAGGCGAACACTACTGTCAATATCTCTTTCTCTGTAGTGGTGTAGTTGGTTTGGGCAGGATTCAATATTTTGTTGGTGTAGTAGATTACATGGAAGATTTTGTCTCTGCGCTGTCCTAGGGCGACGCCGACGACAGTATTGCTAGAATCACACATTAGCTCAAAGGGTTGGCTCCAATCAGGGGGGAACTACCACAGATGTTGTCACTAGCTTCTCCTTTAAGGTTTTGAATGCTTCCAGACATGCTTCGTCGAAGTTGAATGGTTTGTCCTGTTCCACCAAGGTACACAACAGTTTAGAAATTTTAGAACAGTTTTCAATGAATCGACGATAAAAACCTGCATGTCCTAGGAAACTCCAGATGCCCTTGATAGCGATCGGCGGCGACAAGTTGGCAATCACTTCGATCTTGGCTTTGTCTACTTCCATTTCCATGTGCAGAAATTTTATGCCCCAAGACTATGCCTTCATCGACCATAAAGTGGCATTTTTCCCAATTGAGTACCAGGTCTGTTTCCTCGCATCTTGTGAGCACTTTCTCGAGGTTGCCGAGGCAGCTGTCAAAGCTGCTGCCGAAGACAGAGAAGTCATCCATAAATATCTCCATGAAGTCTTCTATCATGTTAGAGAAAATAGCCATCATGCAGCACTGGAATGTGGCAGAGGCGTTGCATAATCCGAATGGCATTCTTCGAAAGGCATAAATGCCATATGGGCATGTGAATGTTGTTTTGGCCTGGTCCTCCGGTGAGATGGCGATATGGTTATAACCTGAATATCCATCAAAAAAAGTAGAAAGGTTTTCCAGCAAGGCGGTCAAGCATTTGATCAATAAAAGCTAACGAAAAATGATCCTTTTTTGTTGCTTTATTTAACTTGCGGTAATCCATGCATATTCTCCAACCAGTTACTGTTCTAGTTGGAATTAACTCATTATTGTCATTGCTTACCATAGTTATGCCACCTTTCTTTAGTACACATTGTACCAGGCTTACTCATTTGCTGTCAGAGATAGGATATATGATACCAGCGTCTAACCATTTGATGGTCTCCTTTTTGACAACTTCTCTCATGGCATCGTTCAATCTCCTATGGGCATCCACCATTGGCTTTTGATCCTACTTGAGCTGGATTTTGTGCATACAAATGGTTGGGCTTATTCCTTTTATATCTGCAATGGTCCAGCCTATTGCCTTCTTGTGCTGCCGCAGCAGTGCTATCAGTTTCTATTCATGTGTAGGCTACAACTTGGAGGAAATTATTACTAGCAGTGTATCGTTCGGTCCCAAGTAAACATACTTAAGTTGTGCAAGTAAGGCTTTTAATTCAAGAGTGGGCGGTTGTTCGATAGATGCTTTGAACATTTCCCCCTTTTCTGTGTAATTCAATGGTTCGAAGTACTTACATGGCCTGTTTGCTATCCAGTATGATTCTTCTTGCTCCTCCAGTTCCTGTTCTGCCCACTCCCTGCATTGATCATATTCTGGGAAAGCATCTAGATGGCTGCCGAGACAGCTGTCGAGGTCGCTGCCCGGGCAGTCATGCTGTAGGCAGGGTCTGTTAGCTTCGAAGTTGAACTCTGAGATGGCCTCCATTAGCTGGCACTCTTCCAGATCATCAGCATGTCTCATGCTTTGGAAGACATTTAACTTTACCCGCTTATCGTTGACCCTCATAGTAAGTTCTCCTTTTTCCACATCAATCAGTGTTCTGCCCGTAGCTAGGAATGGTCGCCCTAGGATTATTGGTGCCCTTTCATCTACTTCACAGTCTAGTACCAGGAAATCGACAGGGAAAATGAATTTGTCCACCTTCACCAAGATGTCCTCAATCTTTCCTTCCGGTTTTACATATGTTCTGTCGGCTAGCTGTAGCATTACTATTGTTGGGCAGGCGTCTCATATTCCCAATTTTTGGAAAACATATTTAGGAATTAAATTGATGCTCGCCCCTAAATCACATAGGGCTCGTACAGAGTGGTTGTTGCCTATTTTACAGGGAATTATGAAGTTGCCTGGATCTTTCTGTTTCGGTGGTGCCCTATTGCGTAGCATTGCCATGCATCCTTCGGTCACTGCCACTATCTCAAATTCCCTGATCCTTGTTCTTCGGGATACCATATCCTTTAGGAACTTGGCATAGCTGGGCATCTGTTCGATCAACTCTACTAGTGGAAGATTGATTTTAACTTGCTTCGGAACATCCATGAATTTTTTAAACTGCATATCATGTTTATGTTTTTATCAATCTTTGTGGGAATGGTGGTGGAGGTGTCGTGGCAGCGGTTTTTGCTTTGAGGGGAATCTTATCCTGGGAGGGAGTAATTGGTCCAAAATCTTTCTGTTCATTTTCAGGTTCCACATTGCTTTCTTCCGGTGTTGTCGCGGCAAGTTGCCCGACGACTTGAACTGGTTTGGCAAGTGTTGTTTCTCTCGCAGCAAGCATGGATAGCTCTTGTAGCGTTATCCCACTTCTAGTTGTTATAGCTTTGCACTGCTAATGGGACTTCCCTTTTGTGGTTTCAGTATCACTAGGTAAGCCACCCATTGGCCTAGTGTTGATAATCTGAGCAAACCTTCCGAATTGGGTCTCTAGATTCTTTATCGCTGCCTCTTGTTTGTTCATCATGCTTTCAGTTCCGTCCATGAAAGATTCAGTTCTGTTCAATAAATTTATTCGTATTAGCCATAAAATCATTAGTACGGGATATGAAAGTATGCATGGTAGATTCTAATGAATGAGTGTTCATATTCTGTTGCTGTTGAGGAAATTGTCGTGACGGGTACTGCTGGTAGTTTTCTTGTTGTTGTTGTGGGTTGGCAGCAGTCTTGGGGTGGCTCCAGGAGAAGTTGGGATGATTCTTTCATCTAGGATTGTACGTGTTCCTGGAAGGCATTTTGTTCCTCTCGTATCCTCCCATAAAATTGGAAGATGCAGTACATTCAGAGGAATCGTGGTTGCCCCCACACTCATTACAGAATGGCTCCACAACCTTAGCCTCATAGACTTTCCCAGTTGGTTTCATTATGCTCATAACTAGCTCTGTCAGCTTGTCGAGGCGGGCATTGACAGATTCTGAGGCTTCTACCTCGTTCATGACTGTTGTCCGCCTAACGCCACCTCGGCGGGCTGTTGGGTACTTATAATTGTTCTTGGCGGCTTGGTTCAGGATCCGCAGTGCCTCATGTAGAGTGTCCACGACTTCTATATTTTGTACACATTCTTGTCCTTATTATTGTTATTCTTAAGCTCATTTAGGTGCATTGCATGCATTATAACAGTATCTTCTGTTTTACCATGCTTTTATTGAATAATTTGTGTTTGGTTGAGAAAAGTTACTGTTTTAGTTTAGTTTATATTTTTAGGTGCTATATCAAGGAGAGGAGAGGAGAGGAGAGTAGAGGACAGGAAAGCTGAAACAAAAGGAGCTGTACTGAAGTAATTCCAGATGCCGCCAAGGACGCTATCGAAGCAGCATTGCCGCCAAGAGCCGCCTGGGCAGAAGTTACACCAACTTAGCCAAGATGGGTTGCGATTGAAAGAGGGCAATTTCTAAGCCCAATGAGCCTTGTCTTGCAATTTGTGAAGCCTGTAGCGGTCGATAGAGCTGATCCAAGGTCGATAAGTAGGAGCACTTATCCTTACTTGCAGAAGAAGGCAGCGTCCAAGGAGTCCACGTTTAAGTAAAAAAGGAGTTTGTATTTAATGTAAATATACTTTAAGAACTCATACTTCAAGGAGGACTCAAAATTAGGCCATGAGCCCTATATATACCCAATGTATGTAAGGGTATAGAGGCATCTCGGGGCATACCTCGGATAGATTGCATACTGCCCCAAGGACGAGGAAACCAATGCTGCCTCCCTCGTAGTAAAAGAGGTCGTTGCCAAAGATACCGACTACTCGGACATGGAGATCTCAGACTCCCTTGATGACGAACCGGCAGAAGAAGCCAGAAAAAGAAAGCGGCCAGCAGCAGAGCCCCAAGGTGGAGGACCTGAAGGACCAACCAAGAAACCCACCCTAGCTGCATCCAGCCACCGCGTAGCAAGAGGAAGAGCCCAACCGACAGACCATCTGCCACGCGCCGCCTAGTCCTGCCCGCCTCCTCAGCATCCTTCTTTGACGCATCAGCAACATAGGGGAACTCCCCCAGTTTATAGAACCATTTTCTTTTCTTTTTAATTTTTCTTTTTCTATTTTTTCTTTTTATATTTTCTTTTTATTATTTTTTTAATTTTTCTTTTTATGTTTTATGTTTAGTTTTTAATTTTTTTGTAGAGGCATTGAGGAAAATGCCAACCTTGAGTTTGGGGGGGGGGGATTAGTTCTCTTTGTTTTAGGTTCATTTAGTAGCATTTAGGTACATATGTAAATTTTGCCCCCTAGCACTTAATGAAATAGAAATTTTTACTTTAAAAACTTGTGCCTATGATAGAATAGCCGACTACTTATATTCGCACCATTCTAATTTTTTTTAACCTAACTATGGGAAGAAGCATGAAAAGTACTTAGAAATTTTTTCTTTCTGCCAATTATCTTTACACTTGTTTGTTAAATGCTAAATTTTTGCTTGAGTTTTGAGTTTAACACTGCCTGCCTTACTTAATAAAAATTCCTTGATTGCATACATGTTTGCTGCCACAGCAGCACAACAAAAATGATGAAAACCCTATAGATGCCCGAAACAGGCTCTAGGCAGGAAGTTTAAATTCATGAGCAAGGACACTCCGCTGCTATCAAAGTCCACGTATCTAAACCAAGTGACAGATAAATTAGCAAGAGTGAATGAAAGCATTCACGGGATGACTCTATTCGAAGGGTTCGGAGTTTTGTAGAGTGCACATATCTTAGCTTCAAACCCAGAGAATAGTTTTGTTGAGCTGAAGCCCTTAAAACCATGATCAGAAAAAAGAAGACAAAAGTGCCCAACTGTGCTGCCAAGGCAGCAACTTGCATCCTCTTTAGTAATTTAATTATTTTAGGCATTCTTCGTTAGCTTAGTAATTTCAGCATATTTAGCATGGACACAGACCTGCACACACTGCACTAGCATTAAGAAAATTAATCTAAGTTATTTCATGTCATTCCCTATCACTAACATAAAAACAGGTGCCACAGCCTTGAGGTCAAGTTAAAGGCTAATGTTTCTATTAATTTTGTGCAAGGGGCAGATTTACTAGCTAGGTTGCATTGCTTGAGGACAAGAAATAGTTCGAGTTTGGGGGTGTGTAGAGTGTCCACGAGTTCTATATTTTGTACACATTCATGCCCTTATTATTTCTATTCTTAAGCTCATTTAGGCATATTTAGGTGCATTGCATGCATTATAACAGTATCTTCTGTTTTACCATGCTTTTATTGAATATTTTATGTTTGGTTGAGAAAAGTTATTGTTTTAGTTTAGTTTATATTTTCAGGTGCTATAGCAAGGAGAGGAGAGGAGAGGACAGGAAAGCTGGAACAAAAAGAGTTGTATTGAAGCAGTTCCAGATGCCGCCAAGGACACTGCCGAAGCAGCATTGCCGCCCGGGCAGAAGTTACACCAACTTAGACAAGATGGGTTGCGATTGAAAGAAGGTAATTTCCTAAGCCCAATGAGCCCAGTCTTGCAGTTTTTTGAAGCCTGTAGTGGCCGGTAGAGCTGATCTAAGGTCGATAAGTAGAAGCACTTATCCTTACTTGCAGAAGAAGGCAATGTCCAATGAGTCAACGTTTAAGTCAAAAAGGAGTCTGTATTTAATGTAAATATACTTTAAGAACTCCTACTTCTAGGAGGACTCAAACTTTGGCCATGAGCCCTATATATACCCAATGTATGTAAGGGTATAGGGGCATCTCGGGGCATACCTCGGATTGATTGCATACCGAGAGAGTATAGATGGGGAGATATCTAGATAGGTTGGAGTTGTTGGGGGTCGCGGCCCAACTCCCCTAGGGTTTAGGCACGTGTATGTAAAGTAGTTTGTGAGAAACGGTTGTAATAGCTTTGAGTTGTTTTCAATAAAATTCCAAAGTTTGCTTAATCTATGCTCTTCATTCTTTCAATTATTCTACACCAGTCAGTTGAGAGAAAATCCATTTGTCGGGCATGAAAGTGCAAGACTCACGAAAGGATTAAGCACGGTCACAACATGTAGAGGCGTGACTAACTTGGTTCTACACCAGTCCACAAGTTTCAGCGGCTAAGTGGGATCACCAATCGAATGGACTTGCCTGTGTTAGGTTGACGCTAAGATTGCTAGGTATTGCCTACATCACGTGAGTGTTCGAGCATTCTTGCCTAGAAATAGGGAGGATCACAGTTGACTATCCCGCCAAACTTGAAATGTATGTCAGACTTGCCGCCATGACCTCTTTCCGTTCCACCTGCTGAGACAGTACAATTCTGCAGTGGTAGTGACCTGTTGCGGCCGTGTGACATGGTCGTAGCCTACCACCTACCATACCCGCCAAGGCAGCTGTCGCAACCACATTTTTAGGGAAGGCTTCGACGTTTTGGAAAACACTTTTAAAATCAACGGAGTGACCACCAATCTTTTTTTTAAAAAAAATATGATTGGATCACTTTTAAAAATAGGGTTAATTTAATAAAAAGTTTTTTAGTTTTAATAAAACAACGGTTTTGGTCTACGAAAAATCAGAAAACAGGTTTGGGGGTCGGTTACGCGTGGGGAAGGATTAGCACCCCCACGACGCCCAAAATTGGTACCTAATTGGTTTTAAAATCGTTTTCAAAAACTGGAATTTTCAAGTTCAAAAAGATTCGACTTTATTTGTCCGTTTAATGAATATTAGTCTATTTTAACGGCCTTATCGACCGGGAGATGAACTTTAATCACCGCCAACATTTCTGGCGCTAACTCGTCATTCCCATTTGATAAGACACCGCATTAAATTAAGTTTTCACTTTTTCAAACAACAAAGAAATTTAGTGCGTTGATCCCTTTTTATTTTTCTTAAGTTTGAAATTATTAACCTAAAAAAGTCTAAGGATTTTACCTATTTTTAAGATTAAAGTTTATTAAAGTGTGTTTTATTTTTTTATGAAAATATATTTTATTAAAAAAGAAAGGCTCTATCTAAAGTTCTTTTAGACCCTAAACCCTAAGGCTAAACACGAGACACAAACAAATTCTATTTACTATTTAATATACGAAAAATAACTTTAAAAAAATATTTATTAAGCATTTTTAGAAAAAAAAAAAGAATATTTTTTAGAAAAAAAGTTTTTATTAACTTTTAAAAAAACATTACTAAAGCTTGATATAAAACGGTCCAAAAAAACAAACTTTTTAAAGCTCAAAATTTTGTTCTTTCTTTTAAAGATTGGGTTAAGGCCAAAAAACATCTTTTAAAATCTTTCCTTGATTCCAATGGATCAAACTCCAAAATGAAACAAAAACCACGCATGTTCTTGGTGTTCTTCATCAAAACTATTGAAATTTCTAAGCTTTCTAATTATTCTATTCTTCTTTTTTCGGATTTTTCTTGGTGATATTTTACAAAGGGGATTGGTGTTTATATAGGTTCTAAAACTCGAAATTCTTCCCCAAAAATTCATTTTTGAATCCTTAAATACATGCTAAAATCAGACAAATAACAAGAATCAAGCCTTTTTAAATTTACAGATTGGAATAGCTCGGATTTGGGGATTTGGGGATGAATTTTTCCCCAAATTCGAGCTAGGGTTTAACCCATATTTTACTTTGTTTTGCAGGTGACCGATAGAGAGGAGATGCGGCGGCGACGTCGTTGGCATGGAAAGACCTGGATGATGATCTTCGGCGCTCCTCCCTGGCTCCAGAACGGCGGCCGTTGTCGTCGGGCTGGCTGGGAACGGCTGCCCTGGTTCGATTTGGGGAAGAAATCCCGCGCGCATGCGGTACACGCGCTAGACGCACGACGGCGCGGGATCTTCCCCACTCTCCCTTCTTTTTTTGTTTTTTGCTTGATCTATTTTAGGCCTTTAGATCCCCTTGCCCTAGATCTGATGGCCCTCAATAAACCTGCTAAAAATAAAACAAATGGGTTAGTTGGGATCCTTTTATTTCATTTAAAGTGGGATCTTATTATTTTTTTTTAACATAGACTCTTATTATGTAATGCCCCCTATTATTTATTAAGTGGACCATCTTTAAAATGGGCTCGTTTATTATATTTTACATTTTATTTTATTATTATTATTTGGGTTTATTAATAAATATTAATAATACTAATATACATAATAATAATTAAACACAAAAAATGAGGTGAAAATTTAGTGACAATAGGTACCCCTCTTTGCTTTATTTCTGTTGCCCAAGACCAAAAGGCACTAATTTTCAATGATTTTCCAAATTGGCTCCATTCTCCAAATGCCCGAACAGATAGGCTTGTTCTATTCTTCAGATGCCCAAATAGATGAGCGAATTCTATTCTCCAAACACCCGAACGGATAGGCTGGTTCTATTCTCCTTTTGCCCGAATAGATGAGCGAATTTCATTCTCCAAACGCCTGAATGGATAGGCCGATTCTATTCTGCTTACGCTCGAATAGCTAAGGTGGGTTCTATTCTCCCAAATGCCCGAATTGTTGAGCCGAGTTCCATGCTCAAACAGATAGGCCAATTCTATTCTCCTTACGCTCGAATAGCTAAGCTGGGTTCTATTCTCCCAAATGCCCGAATTGTTGAGTTGGGTTCTATTCTCCCAGATACTCAAACGGGCAAATTCTTCTGAAAACTTCATCATCCTTATGCTTGGATGAATAAGCAAACGGATTTCAAACGCTTTCATCCTCCTAATGCTTGGATGAATAAGCAAACGAACTTCAAACTATTTATCCTCCTTACACTTGGATGAATAAGAAAAACCTCAAAAGGTTTCATCCTCCTTACACTCGGATGAATAAGTAAACAGACTTCAAAAGATTTCATCCTCCTCATGCTTGGATGAATACGCAACCATTCTTTTTCCTCCTGAATGATTAGGTGAATCTTCTGAAAAATTTCATCCTCCTTATGCTTGGATGAATAAGCGGACTCCATTCTCCCTACGCCTGAACGGATAAGCGAAACTTCTGGAAAAAAAATTCATCCCCCTTACGCTTGGATGAATAAGCGAACTTCTGAATATTTTCATCCTCCTTATGCTTGGATGAATAAGCGGGTTCCAAAAAGTGTTGCATCCACCTTACGCTTGGATGAATAAGCGGGTTCCATTCTCCAAATGCCCGAATGGATAGGAGAGTTCTTTTGCTGAAAGGTCCTTCGTGTACCTGAAAAATGCAATACTTAATGCAATTATGATGTGCATGCCCCTAGGGATGCCTAAAACATGAATTCATGCTTCATTTCTTTTTCCTTTTGAATTCTTTTTCTAAGAAAATATTTTTTCGCACAATTGCTCACTCAATCCAAATAAACAGCTATACTTTTTCACTATTTTTCCAACTTAAGAAAACATTCAATCTTTGTAAGCTTGCTCACTTAACCCAGTGATCTTGTACTCCTAGTTGGAAGGACAGACTCCTTCAATTGTCATTGCTTCGCCATTCTCACTCTACGTATCTCTTTGCTTCATCGAGAAAATTCGACCTTCGTAGGCGAACGTCTCAAGATCTACTATCAATGTAGTTGATACATCATGGTTTAGTGAAAGACTTCCTTGTGTGGTTTTGAATGCTTCAAGTCTCCATATGCCCCTAATCTAGCATCTTTAATGTTTCTTGTGAATTCTCAAATTCTTGCCCCTGCATGTCATCTTGAATTGCTTGTATATGAAAGCTTATTTCCACCTTGAACATCTTCGAATGATGTTGGCGCTTCAATCTCTTCTTCTCACACCTACTAATACTGAGGGCTTGTAGACTGCCCCAATTTGATGGCATCATTTGCTTATCAAGTGTAATTATATCTCTTTTCATGCTCCTGAGCTTCTTCATCTTATATGTGGATCTCTCTTGACAGCACGACTCACTTCCAAACGCATGTGCTTCTTCTTTTTTCTTTTTACCTTCTCGTGCAAGGCGATGCTCCCATTCAAACTGAGATTCAATTGTTTTCTGTAGTGATGAAATCATTCATTCATGGTCTCCTACAGTTGAGATCAATACCAAGAAATCTTTTGCTTTATATGAATCTATGTCAGCCTACTTGTAAGATGCAAGAAAAGGCTGGAAATAATAGTTCAAAGGAAAAGGTCATAGCAAACGTAAGAAAAGGCTAAAAATGGGGATCTTCAGAACATGGCAAACACAAGAAAAGGGCTAAGTCAGATGCCCCAAAATTCAAAGCATGAATGATTCAAGAATCTATCAACCGGATAGTGCCCCATTTTTTGGTGGCTCTCTTTTACTCACACACTCCCCAAATTTAAATTTTTCCCACTTTTCTAATCTCAATCAGACATTAGAAGCTCGAGGTCCCTGAAGAAAGGTTAACTCAATTAGGTGGAATGTATTCTGAAGACGAACTCATTTTCTCAAATATTCATGTGTGATCCAAATGGCCTTTTAAGGCTTGTAATGCATGCTAGGCTTGGGTTGCCAAAGAAATGATATAAAGGCTCAAATTCATATTTTAAGGGTGATTAAACCAAGGATCAACTTTTTCTGATGAAATCTCTGTTCTTCTTCTTTTATTCTTTGGATCACTCTAGACTGCCCATTTTGGGTTTTTACCCTAGAGTTCATTTTCTTTACATGTTTCATTTGAAGGACTTGTTTCGAAGTTTCCTTCACTCTTCAACTTTCTTTTTCATCATTTCTTTCTCTTCTTCTCTTCTCTTTTCTTCTCTTCTCTTTTCTTTTCTTTCTTTTTTTTCTTCTCTTCTCTTTTCTTTTTCTTTCTTCTTTTTCTATCCCTTTTCTTATTTTTCCTTCTTGTGACCTTTTCATTTACAGTTTAGGACATTCAACCTAATCTAACATGTTTCTTTCAAACAGTTTTTCATTTTATTTGCCCCCAGTGTGGGGATTGATCCTTGGTTAGGGTTAAATCATAAAAAAATAATATCAGGCTTAAAGGGGGACAACAAATGATTTTTTCTTATTCGTGAAGGGAAATGAAAGAATTCCTAATGTCATTTCACACACAAATACCGTCGAAGAAAAGTTGTCTTTAGTTGGTAGATATTTTAGAGTTATTACTTCATTTAAGGACCCTAACAACAATGTCTGAGAGGTAAATACACACATAATTTGTATATGGGATTTCCCCATTAATCCTGAACACACATTTTGCCCTTTATCTCGGGATTAGATTCAAGAATCATTAATACAATCAATAATAGGGATTTTGCAAAGAAGATGTATGCTTTAAAAACTGGATAAAAATGCAAAGAAGGGAAAATGACAAAAAGGAGAAACGTTTGCCATTTGAAGGGGAAAATGCATCTTTAAACAAATAAACTGACATAGAAGCCCTTACAAAAGATCCCTAATGCTCGCGGGCAAAAGCAAGAGGGTTGGTTCTAAGCATGATCCCAACTGTCTAGAGAAAATTAAGTTTTATTCCATAAAAGCACAAATCCTGGCCAATCTTGCCTCCGACGACTTCGTGACAAAACTCTAAACGCGCTCGTCCTCGTCATCTTCTTTTCTCTCAAGTCTTCCATTTTTGATGGCTGCCAATATCAATTCTCTGTTCACAACCATGTCTACGAAACCTTCGGTGGCATGATTTAACATGTAATCGTAGAAAGGTCCATTTAGGGTTTCCACAAACATTAGGGTAACCTCACTTTCTGACAATGGAGGTTGAACTTGGGCTGCCACATCTCGCCATATTTGAGCATACTGCAGAAGCTCTTATTTGGCTTTTGTTCCATACTCTGTAGCACAATCCAGCTTGGGGCTATATTTGTTACATACTCGTACCGCTTGAGGAAGGCATTTGACAGATCTCTCCAAGTGTGTATGTTGACCCGACTCGGTTGAGCATACCATCGGATAGCGGTCCCAGATAGACTGTCTTGGAAACAATAGATCAGTAACTTCTCATTTTCTTAGTGCGGTGACATTTTCCGGCAGTATATAGTCAAGTGTGCCAATGAGCATGTAGTTCCATTATACTTCTCGAAGTCAGGGGCTTTGAACTTTGGAGGTGCCACCAAGTCCGAAACTAGACTCAAGTCTCTAGCATCCTTGCCACCATATATGCTTCATTCATGATAAACTTTAAACATTTCCACTAGCTTCTTGTAGCGGTCTTCCCATTTCTTCTCGACCCTTACCATGTCAGTTTCTTCATTGAGGTCAGGCATCTCAGGGCTGCGAACCTCGTCGGTGTTGTTTTTAGTACGGGCAGAAGATTTTGAGATCTTGACTTTAGGTGAAGCCATCCCTGGGAAACTGTTGGTGTCTTCTCTTGCTTTTGGGTCCTTGAACCCAAGCATGACTGCGCTTTGGCTGATTTTTTTCCGGTGAGATATCTCAATCTCTTTCTTCAGATTATTTACCATCATCTCAAGCTTGTCACAAATGCTCTTTTGATTTGCTTCCAGAGTTGTCAATCTTTCCTCAGTGCTCATGACTCGAGTCGTGTTTGTGCGGGATCTTTACTACTTAAATGAAAATTTTCAAATTTAATCTTTTATTATACATGAATGAATGCAATGATTGAAACATTATTTAATGCAAACAAAAAACAAATGCATGGAAGCAAATATATGTGTGCACAAACGAATAAACAACGAAGCAAGCTAAACAATGCAAATGCATGAATGCAGTTGAAGGGTCATCAATTCCATTGAAAATCTGCTCATGAATGGAAACTCTTTATTAAATACGAAAGTTTTATTACGTCTTTTTTTAGTTACAAATATTTTTCTGCTTGAACGCCTAACTCCTAGCCACACGAGTTTTGGTCCAACTTCTCCAACGGGCTTGACGTACTGACGAAGGGCTGCAGCTTCATTTGCCAATGTTGTCACGTGCTTTTTAAAGAACTTTCCATTCATAATTTGAACAATTTTCCAGAATCCACCCCTTCTAAATATGGGATGCATGCAATTAATCAATATACTATTCACACACACAAAATTAGTAATAAACATGCTACAAAACATCTCACACACAAAAAGGTTAGTAACAAATAAATATGCTACAAAAACAAAACAACACTCACACAAGAAGGTTAGTAACAAATAAACATGCTACAAAACAAAACTCGCACACACAAAGGTTAGTAACAAATAAATATGCTACAAAACAAAACCCATACACACGAAGGTTGGTAACAAATAAATATGCTACAAAACAAAACTCATACACAAAAAGGTTGGTAAAAAATAGAAACGAAACCTAAAAGATCCAAAATAATTACATAATAATCATGGGCCGACATTCCAACATTTCAGGACATATCCCCACGGATTATTCATACGACTCAACACCCTAGGCTTTCTGTATGGTTGTATTAGGGGTAGGCTCTAGATTCTCAAACTTGACTTGGTTCTAAAAGGGTACCCGAGCTGTCCTTGTTGTCCTCTACTAAGAGTAGCAAGGCCCTCGATTCTCACCCATTATAGGCTACAAACGAATCAAGTTCAACTCAGGAGGACTCACCACCGAAGCCTTCTCAAAGAATCAATATTCTTACGAAGGCAAAGGGATTGAGTCCCGAAGGTACTTTGCGATGGTCATACGAAGAATCAATATTCTTACATGAGCAAAGCATGTTCCCCCCACTTAAAACGGAGGGGACAAAGCTCGGGAATAGAGCCTGGAAATTAAGTTTTAAATGCGTAAAATAGAGCCATATTCATTTAAACGGGAAAATAAATAGAACCAATGGTGAACTTACAAATTCCATATATTTTTTTAAAAATTGTTTTTTTAATTATTTAAAACTAATTTGTGGCCTGATCCTCTTTGTTTTTATTTTTTAAAAAAAACAAAAACACGTCCCCAGCGGAGTCGCCAAGCTGTCACAACCACATTTTTAGGAAAGGTTTCGACTTTTTGGAAAACACTTTTTAAAATTAACGGAGTCGCCACCAATATTTTTTAAAAAAGTGTGATTGGATAACTTTTAAAAATAGGGTTATTTTAATAAAATGTTTTTTGGTTTTAATAAAACAACAGTTTTGGTCTGCGAAAAATCAGAAAACAGGTTCGGGGGTCGGTTACGCGTGGGGAAGGGTTAGCACCCCACGACGCTCAAAATTGGTACCTAATTGGTTTTAAAATCGTTTTCAAAAAGTGGAATTTGCAAGTTCAAAAAGGTTCGACTTTATATGTCAGCTTAATGAATATTAGTCTATTTTAACGGCCTTATCGCCCGGGAGATGAACTTTAATCACCGCCAACATTTCTGGCGCTAACTCGTCATTCCCGTTTGATAAGACACCGCATTAAATTAAGTTTTCACTTTTTCAAACAACAAAGAAATTTAGTGCGTTGAACCCTTTTTATTTTTCTTAAGTTTGAAATTATTAACCTAAAAAAGTCTAGGGATTTTACCTACTTTTAAGATTAAAGTTTATTAAAGTGTGTTTTATTTTTTTATGAAAAGATATTTTATTAAAAAAGAAAGGCTATATCTAAAGTTCTTTTAGACCCTAAACCATAAGGCTAAACACGAGAAACAAACAAATTCCATTTACTATTTATTTATTTTTTTCGATAAAGACATTTATTTTAAAAAAATCTCTTGGCTTAATATACGAAAAATAACTTTAAAAAATATTTGTTAAGTATTTTTAGGAAAAAAATGAATATTTTTTTAGAAAAAAAATGTTTTTATTAACTTTTAAAAAAATTACTAAAGCTTGATATAAAATGGTCCAAAAAACAAACTTTTTAAAGCCCAAAATTTTGTTCTTTCTTTTAAAGATTGGGTTAAGGCCCAAAAACATTTTTTAAAATCTTTCCTTGATTCTAATGGATCAAACTCCAAAATGAAACAAAAACCAAGCATGTTCTTGGTGTTCTTCAAGAATGAAGAACATCCATTCTTTTTCCTTTTTTTCCTTCCGAAAATCAATTTAAAAAGGCTCAAAATTAGTTTTAATTTAAATAAACAAATCCGAGTTTAAGAACAATTATTTTCCAACACTACAAGATAAAACTAACATCAAATTAACAAATTAAGAATCAAAACTCATAATAATAATAATAATAATGAAAAACAAGGGAAGAACATATTACCAAAAGACGAATTTGTTTTCTTTAATTCCAACGAATTTGATTACAACTCCACTGGGAAGTTCGAACTTCTCTTCCACAAAACTATTGAAATTTCTAAGCTTTCTAATGATTCTATTCTTCTTTTTTCAGATTTTTCTTGGTGATTTTTTACAAAGGGGATTGGGGTTTATATAGGTTTTAAAACCCGGAATTCTTCCTCAAAAATTCATTTTTGAATCCCTAAATAAATGTTAAAATCAGACAAATAACAAGAATCAAGCCTTTTTAAATTTACATATTGGAATAGCTCAGATTTGGGGATGAATTTTTCCCCAAATTTGAGCTAGGGTTTGACCCATATTTTCCTTTGTTTTGCAGGTGACCGGCGGTGAGGAGATGCGGCGGCGGCGACGTTGGCACGACAAGGCCTGGACGGTGATCTCCGGCGCTCCTCCCTGGCTCAAGAACGGTGGCTGTTGTCGTCGGGCTGGCTGGGAACGGCTACCCTGGTTCAATTTGGGGAAGAAATCTCGCGCGCGTATGGCAAACGCACCAGGCGCGTGGCGGCGCGCGATCTTTCCCACTCTCCCTTCTTTTTTTTGTTTTTTGCTTGATCTATTTTAGGCCTTTGGATCCTCTTGCCCTAGATCTGATGGCCCTCAATAAACCTGCTAAAAAAATAAATCAAATAGGTTAGTTGGGCGCCTTTTATTTCATTTAAAGTGAGCTCTTATTATTTTTTTTAAAATATAGATTCTTATTATATAATGTCCCTATTATTTATTAAGTGGGTCATCTTTAAAATGGGCACTTTTATTATATTTTACATTTTATTTTATTATTATTATTAGGGTTTGTTAATAAATATTAGGGTAAACTAACCCAATGACCACCATACTATGGTAAATGTATTAAAATGACCACATTAAAAAAATCGACTCAATTAAACCACCAAACTATTTAAATGGTATCAATGTGACCACCAGCCGTTAATGAGCTAACGGAAGGTGACTTGGCAGTTAAAAATTAAAGGTATAATTACACATTTGGTCCTTACTATTTACACATTCTTTCAATTTAGTCCTAATTTTAAACTAATAAAATAAATTAATTAGGTAGTGACACGTGTCACCACCTAATTGGAGGATGGGAATTATTTATACATATTTAGAGGAGAAAAATAAAATCCCCAAAACGCTCTAAGTGGGAATTGAACATGGGTTTGGCAATTTTAAAGGCAACACCTTAACCACTGCACCAAGCATATATTTGTGCTATAAATCACCAATTGTATTATATGTCTTATAGTTTATTACCATTCAAACTCATCTTCTTTCTCATCACTTTTCTAGAATCAAAATCAAAAGAATTCGTATGAGAAGCAACTGGTCCCGATTGAGTTGTTGTTTCCCCCCACTAATAAATCAAATGAAGAAAAGCTCCGAACAAAAGAAAGAAAATTGTGAATGTCCACTCATACATCAAGAGCAAACCAGTCCATGGCATCACTTGTCGAGGCACAATTGAAATCTAAATTCCAAGGGACACCACAACAGCCATAAAACATACGAAAACTAAAATTGCACCCAAGTACGTAGGTACCATCGTCTGTGCACTGTTAGAAAACTGGATATAACCACACCAACTAATAGAAGTGAGAAATTAACAAGTTTTACATCAATTTCAGTAGACAAACTAGAAAGAGTTCAGCTTAAAAGTAAAGAGAGTAAACTAACTTGACTGTTTGGGTTAATGGCAGTAGATGGAGAAACACTAGTGTAAGCAATGGTTCTACTTGACCCAAGTATGTGGTAAAGGTGTCTGGTCTGATTGCATAAGGGAGTTCTGCAAAGCGATCTCGCAGTCTGCAATAAAAAGTAATATGGCTTCGGAACAGGAAAGCAATCATCTCGGTATGAATTTCAGGAAATAATAATAATTGGTTTGAATGGTAACAAACTATAAGACATATAATACAATTGGTGATTTATAGTACAAATATATGTTTGGTGCAGTGGTTAAGGTGTTGCCTTTAACATTGTCAAACCCATGTTCAATTCCCACTTAGAGCATTTTGGGGATTTTATTTTTCTCCTCTAAATAGGTGGTGACACGTGTCACCACCTAATTGGAGGAGGAGAATTATTTATTAATCAAATATAAATAATTAAATTCCTCCAATAAGGTGTTGACACGTGTCACTACCTAATTAATTTATTTTATTAGTTTAAAATTAGGACTAAATTGAAAGAATGTGTAAATAGTAAGGACCAAATGTGTAATTATACCTTTAATTTTTTAACTGCCAAGTCACCTTCCGTTAGCCCATTAACGGCTGGTGGTCACATTGATACCATTTAAATAGTTTGGTGGTTTAATTGAGTCGATTTTTTTAATGTGGTCATTTTAATACATTTACCATAGTATGGTGGTCATTGGGTTAGTTTACCCTAAATATTAATAATACTAATATACATAATAATAATAATAATTAAATACAAAAAATGAGGTGAAAATTTAGTGACAACAACAACAATTCATGGCAGCGCAAAACATACTCAGACTTTACAATGCAGTCCACACACTTTTGAGCTGCATTTGTCTTACCCAATCTATCGCCCAAATCTCTCCTTATCATTCCTTTCATCACTATCTTTATTTTATTTGTGTTTTTATATTTCCACATCGTGAGATTTAATTGCATATTTACTAAATCTTTGTGTAGGAAACCATTCATAGGAATTGCTCCAATCCTTGTGGGAGACGGTATCTTTTATATTATAACTTGACAAGAGTGTGCACTTGCGCTCATAAATAGAGAACACCCAGACGCTCTACACCTCCTCTGGTGGTATGTCGAGGATGATTCCGTTGGCTGAGGCATCAATCATCATCTGTGTTGGGTAGTTCATCCCGTTGTAGAACATTGACATCTATGTCCAAGCTGGAAAACCATGGAGCGGGCAGTTGGTAAGCATATGTTGGTACCGCTCTCATACTTCATACATTGGCTCATCATCCTCTTTTCGGAAGGCTGTGATCTCATTTCTCAATCAGTCAGTAACATTGGATGGGCTGAAAAGATCCAAGATGTCCTTACACAGCTCTGTCCATGTGTTGAATGACCTTGTTGGCTGGTTGTTTAACCATTGCTTTGCATTATCCCTCAGTGAATTGTGGAATAACCCCAGCCTAAGCACGTCTTGGTGGACACCGTGTATTTTGAATGCTCTGCATATGTCCAAAAATCCTCTTATGTGGTGTCGAGCATCTTCTATGGCAGTGCCTCCAAATTGCCTCAATGTGTTGATCATGATGAACATCACAGGCTTCAGCTCAAAGTGATCCGCCTCAATCTCAAGTTCCGTCACTGTTGGATCGAACCCTCTGAAGTCATGCTCCAAGTAATCCCTGGTGGTTCGAACGTACTGCGGCTGTCTGGGCGGCACGTGTTGTTCTTTGAGCGGCGGGTCTTGCTACCTATCCCTGCCATCATGGGCATTATTGGCAGGGTTGTCGTTTTCCATGTTTACCTCTTCTTTTCTTTCTTCTTTAGCTTTCCCTAGGGCTATTCTGATTTTCTTTTTTAGTTCTCTTGCTCTTCGTTCTATATCGTCGTAATAAACGATTTCTCCTTTTAGATTTTCCCTGGTCATGCACTAGCAAAGAAAACTGTAATTTTTTTATTAAAAATAAAAACAAAAAATTAAATTAAATGCAAAGAAATAAAAGTGCAGAAATTCAAAACTTATTTCGATGTTACCAATCCCCGATAACGGCGCCAAAAACTTGTAGAGCGTTTGGGTGTTCTCTAAATATGAGCGCAAGTGCACACTCCTGTCAAGTTATAGTATAAAAGATATTGTCTCCCGCAGGGATTGGACAGCTTGATTCGAATTGTTGTTCCTGCACAAGTAAGTTTGTGGTTTGAGAGAAAAATAAAATAACAACATAAGTAATTCAAAAGAAAGAAATCAGGTTGATAGAATGGGTCGGGTTATGCTGTTGTTTAGTGTGAAACTACGTTGAATAGGACAAGTTGCTTTACGCTGTCAGACTCTGCTGCCTCGGCGGGGGATGGCAGGTGGACTGCTAAGACCCTTTCGCTGCCTCGGTAGGGGAATGGAACTGTGTCTCAGTGGCAAACTCGGCATAACTACAAGGCTTGGTAGAACGCTTCGAAAGTGATCCCGCTTATGTCTAAGTCAGGATGTTGTTGATGCCCATTGCAAATAATGTCAGTCGCGACGTGAATTGTGCAAAGACAACAATGTTAACTCATCCTCTTTTAGCCGCCTTAAACCCTAACCTATGTCTAGGTCGGATTGAGCGCATTGTCTATAGATGAAACCGTACTTACTCTTTTTGTGAGTTCGACTTTCTCGATACAAAATAAATAGGTAGTAATCAACTAATCTTTCGCCTTAATTGAAAACTATGAAGCACATGGAATAAGTAAACCTTGAAGTTTTATTGCAAAAACAAACTTGAAATCCTAAACAATCGTTCTCACACTAATTACAATATAACCCAAACCCAAAAAGAAATTTAGAACATAATGGCGGCAAGAAAACCTAAACTATGCCTAAGGGGAAAACCTAACTTGTCTTGAAGTAATATTACAATGAGTATATATAGGCATTAGCTAGGTCTAGTCCTTCTTGGAGTAGAAGTCTTCAAAGTAACTTTTGCATTAAATGCAACTTTAAACTCTAACGTCTTTGAGTTGAATGTGGACTTTATCACGTTGCCTTGCTTTGCAAGTAATCTTGAGTTCCTTCTTCAGCGGCTCTTCATGCTGCTACAGACATCGAAAAATTAAGTGGACATCATCGATAGAATCAGAATTTTCTACTCTACAGATCGCACTCCAGTTCTCCAATTCCATAGTTTGTTGTCTCGGGCGACAAGTAGGGCGGCGGCAGCTACTCAACAGTTGTTGTCTCTGTCTAGAATTGCATCAGTACAGCTCATTGGTCTGCTGCCTCAACATCATGTCCTTGGCTCCTCTTTCCCTCTTTCAGCCTCTAGTACCTAAAACTAAAACTAAGCTAAAACGGTACCTTTTCTTCACCAAATAAAAGATAATCAATACAAAGCATGGCAAAGTAAAGAATACTGTAAAATGCTATGCATGGTCCTAATTATGCCTAAAATATACTCAAAAACAACAATAATATGAGATGGAATGTGCATGAAATATAGAACTTATGGACACTTTACACCTACATCAAACGAAAGCAGTAGCCACGCTTCACAAACAAAAAGCAAGTTTAGTCGTTAAGAGACATGTAGGTTGACATAATATCCTCTTATTTAAGGATAAATGAGGTTTGGATAGTTTAGTCGTTGAGAGACATGTAGGTGTTATCATGAAACTCTCACATGAGGATGGAAATATTCAAAAACCAGACATCTCCAACATCGAAAAGTTTCGAGCCAAACCCAAATTTCCAACTGATGCATTAATAATGTAATAAACCAACGGGAAGAGGAAAAAAGTACCAGAAATTTGTAAAGTCAATCATAAATCTTGTCAAAAAAATGATAACAGGCACAAACTATCCAAGATCGAGTTACCAAAACACGAAACAACTCAACTTAGATCATAAACTGCTACTCCTAAGCTTCAATATTTTGAGACTTGTTAAGGATGACACCTTCATATTTGACTTTGAACCACTTCATGGCATCTTCCTTAGTAACCATGTGCTGAATGTCAACACGCGACTTGCACCTACGACGACGACCCACACGGTACCCAGCTCGTTCGAGAACAACATAGAAGTTCCTACCATAGATACTAGTTGAAGGATCATACCTAGAGAAAAAGTAATATTTGTAAGTTTATGCTTTTCTGGAGTTCACAACATCAAATATAGAATGTAACTATGAGTAGAATGAATCAACCTATATAACTTCTTCGTACTATCTCAATTATGGTAATCAAAGAACCAATATCCACAAGATTCCTCTTATGCTTATGGTATATCATCCATAGGGAAGATAACTTAAAATCCTAATGTCACATCTTCACCCTTCATTTCCCCACATGGACTGCTTTCAATTGTCTAATAGTTAAAAGAATATTTCGGTAAAGAAAAAATTATGAGAAAAAAAATTAAACATAAAAACATTTTGTTGAGAATAACTGTTACGATCCTTAAAATGTAGGGTATGCTCATTAAGGTGATAATTCATTATGGTTATTAAGAATTGTTTATACCAAATTAAAAAAGATTTTCCATGAAGACTAAAATGAAGTCTAGATAGAATTATCCATATTCAACAACTAATAAAAATCTTCTATAGGACATACATCCTCTTCCCTTTTCAAAATAGCCAAAAACCACTTCAACTTCCCTTCTACCCAGCACATTTGAATGCAGTATGCCTAGCCCAAATTACCTCTGCCTTTATTTGATATGGGAAATTATATAAGTTAAGACATTCAGCTAGAATTTAAACTTCTAAAGACAAAAAATTATTAAGTTTTGATTTAAACAAAAGAAAGTACCAGGGTAAATATAGTGTGACTCTGACTGCTAAGAAGGTTGAAATTATTAGAACCAACATGCCTATGTTCTATAACATCAGAAAAAAAGACGTTAAAGGATAGCAGAGAATGGTAATGCAAATAAGAATGCACAAAATATTGAAAATTCTGATACAAGAAAATGTAGGAGAAGTAAATCAAAAAGAGAAACGTTCATGCATAAAAGACTTAAAACAGATAAAGTGAATGTCATTGTGCCTTCTCCAGATGCTATCAAGGAAAGAACATGAGCAGGGGATAAAACTTCTTCTTCAATTCCCTCAACATAAGTTCACTTGGATGCTTCTGTGCTTTCAGAGTATCGTAACCCTAGAATTTTAAATTTTTTTCCTGCTCTATGAATTTGTGTCTTTCGAATTTAACGAATGAGGTAAAAGCAAAGGGTAACCCAATTACTCTTTTTTTTTCTTTTTTTTAATCTAACGTTTAGGTTAATCCCCTTTGATCTAACGGTATAAAAAAGATAGTTTATTTTTAGGTTGTATTTAAGGGGCCTGTATTTAGAATCTTCCAAAGAGTTTTGGTAAACAAAAAGAGAGGTTTTATAGGTTTTAATGAAGCTATTGGTAGTAGTCCCTCTTTTGACCTAAAAACGATATTGTTTTGGTATAATTTTGGATGTTTTATAATGTCATCATTTTGTTATCGTATGCCATGTCATAACTCCGTTAATATGTTAGAGAGTGAAAACGGCCAATATATAATATTTAGTGATTAAATATAAAATTAGCTTTGAACTTTCAAAAGTTACATCATAAACATTAAACTTTAATTATTACTCTATATATCCCATAAAATTTATCCCTTTTGTGTTTTAAAATCTTCTCACTTAAATTATCTCATTGGAAAACTCAACCACTTTTATTAGACACATTTTCTTTTCTACTCTCTTTTTAGTTTTCCTACAAAACAAACTTTAAATTTTCAAGGATGAAATTGTTATTTGAATTATTTTACAACACATCTTTTACACAAATTTTTTCTTTTTAAAATTACGTGAAAAATTAACAAAAGACAATATTTATGGGACGAATGAATTTTTACAAAATAGTTACTTAAGTGCGCTATGCATACATCCGATCCGACCAATTCTATTGGGCCTAAGCCTCATTTCTTGACTGGAGCATACCTTTGAATAATATAAAAGCTTAATAGTTAAAAAGGGGTCCAACCTATACTTTTTTTTCAGTTTGGTGCATAATTTTTTTGGGTCACTTTAGGGCCTAACGTTTCATTTCATAACTCAGTTTGGGTTTTTCCGTTAACGGTCGTTAAAATTTTTTAGTTATCCAATAAAAAATGTCAGATGGCCTATTTTATCTATTTATTTAATTTCTGAATTTCTTTAAAAATATAAACTTCTTAAAAAAACCCTAAAGTTTTACTTTCTTTCAATCAAACCCTCAAATTACATCTCCTTCGTCGTCCGGCATCTCATACACGTCGGTGATTCACCGTTCACCCCTCCTAAGCGTCGGATACCTCACCGTTCAACATCCCCCACCAGCTAGTCGTCGATTAGAAGCCCAATCGGTCTTTTTTTTCTTTATTTTTGGATGTTCGTCGACGAAACCATCGACAATTCATTCGTCTATTTTCGACGGCGGGATGATGGGGATTTTGGTAGTGAGAGGCCGATGAAGGCAAGAATAGCCGGTGGTGGTTGAATCGGTGGTGGAATGGGGGATTTAGGGATTTGGGGTTTGGATTTGGGGGTTTAAAAGAAATTGAAGATTTTGGTTTTTTTTATAAAATTAAAAATTTTATGATTTTTAGAAAAATAAAAATTAAAAAAATTACCAAAATATATCACGTGTCACGTGTCAATAGAAAAACTCAAACTAAATTATGAAATGAAACCTTATGCACTAAAGTGTCCCAAAAATACTACTAATTTAATTGCAAATTTCTGCAACAACCCAAGCAGTAAGCATCGCTAAATTCACACTATATTTCCTTGAATCAGGATATTTTATTTTAAGTTAAATAATAAATTTCATCACTCAACTTTATTCTCACTTTTATTTTGATCATTGAAGTTTAAATTTTTTTAATTTGTTCATTCAACTTTGACATTGCGTCGTTTTTTGTCACTTAACCGTTAAATTGTAAACGGTGTGTGATGACATGACAAATGGCCTTATAAGTCACCAAAACAACGTAATTTTAAATCTTTATACAAATCACCAAAATGACGTTGTTTTGAATCCTTATAAAAAATTAAAATAAAAATAAAAATCTTCAATTTTCTCTTTTCTTCTTCCTCTCATTTTCTCCCAATCTACCTAAATCAATCCAGATTTCGGCCACCATCTGCTGCAATAAACCACCACATTGGCCATCACCACATATTACTGTCCATGATTCACCTTTAGTATTATTATTATTATTTAACTTGCTAAAAGATTTGATTGAAGAGATTTTGGGGAGGTAATGGTGCGATTTGAGAACCAGGGTTTTGATTTTTGATTTTCGATTTTTTTGTTGTAATGTTGTATTGTTGGGTTTCTATATTGTTTGGATCCAAGGATATTTAGATTGAGAGCTTGAAATTTTAAAATAAAAAGGTGCAGCTTTCCCCCTTTGTTCTGTCAAATGGAAGGAAGCAAAAAGGTAAGTCTTTGGTTTGTCTGATCTCGCTGCTGCTGCATCCATTCTGGCTTGTTTCTGCTAATGTGGAAGGTAAACCTATTTTATTTTTCCTTGCAACATCCCATTTTTGTTATTTTCCTTCAATTACTTTTGAGTTTGATACTTGATTTTTGTAACATACTTTGGGTTTTTGATACGCCGTTATATAAAACAATTTCGTACAAAAAAATATATGATCATCATTCTTATATCGAAAACTAAACCTGCATCAATCGACTAAAACAGTTCATCTGATTATTTAGTGTAGTGATTGCATGATTTTGGATGAAGCAGGTTGATGATTAGCTTGTAGGATTGGTTTTATTTTTTAAAAACTTTTATAAGGATCAAAACAACTTCGTTTTGGCGATTTGTGTAGGAATCCAAAGTTACGTCATTTTGAGTGGGTAAATTTAACGGTCGATTGACAAAAAACGACGCAATGTCAAAATTGAGTGGGTAAATTTAAAACTTTTATACTTCAGCGACCTAAATAAGAACTAAAATAAAATTGAGTGATGAAATTTGTAATTTACCTTTTATTTTATCGGGAATAAAAACAAACACTTGGCTGTTATTTGAGGAGAGAGAGCCCCGTTGCCGAGTGTAGTAAGGGATAATCGCAGTCGTTCACTGTGCTAATACTAAGTGCTAAGTGCTAACATTGGGTTTTCCACCCTCTCAACATTTCCACGTCATTTTTCCTTTTACTAGTTCTCATTTGATTTTCGATTAAGAAAAGGGGGGAGGGACCCACTTTTCATTTGGAGAACTCTCGGCTCCTGCTTGCTGCTGCTTTAGCTTTCCTTGTTTAAAAGCATTTCCCTATTTCTCTCTCTCTCATTAGCTAAGCAAAAAGCAAAATCTAAGTTTGTAGAGCTTGTTCGGTCACTCCTGATCCTACTGTCCCCTTTGTATGTACTCTCTTATCTTTTTTATGCTTAAAAACGCTTACTTTTTTGCTGATCTTTTCTTTTTTTCTTTTTTTGGGTAATGAGACTGAGTGCAGTGCACTAAAACTTGCCGGGAAGTTTGGCCGGAGGATGGCAGATCTGTGTGCTGATAATGGGAATCTAATGGCAATCGCTGAACAAGTTATAAAACAAAAGCAAGAGCAAGAGCAACACCATCAGCAGCAGCAACAACTTCTTGGTCTTAATCCTTTCTCTTTGAATCCTTGGCCTAACACCCACCATGGCCTTTCTAACTCCTCTAATGTCGGCTATGGGCTTTCGGGACCGGGTTTTGCCGACCCGTTTCAGGGGGATACCGGGGAAGGGTTCCAGTTCCCTAACATGGAGCATCATCATTCCAGTGGGTTTCGGTTCCCGGATTTCGGTGGTGCTGCGGGTGGGGAGTTTGAATCGGATGAGTGGATGGACAGCTTAATAAACAGTGGACATTCAACGGATAGTTCCAATCTGCCGTCTGGTTGTGACGCGTGGCAGAACAATGCTGATTTCGGTCTCTACGGTGCTGATCCGTTTAGTGCTTGCCCGAGTCGACTCAGCGTGGCGTGTTCTCCGCCGTCTAATCTGAACCGAGTGATTTTCTCAACAGAGGCACAGAAAAACCCTAGTACTACTCTTCAAGCTCAACCTCAGACTCAACTACCTGCGTGGCCGCCATCCCCGCCTCCTCCTCCGCCGCCGCCGCAAGTAACCGTTAAAGAAACAAAAACAAGCAGTCTACAAAACCAGAATCCAAACCCAATCAACACCGACGGCGCAGGCGTCTCCTCTAGTCCCCACGAGGCTGAGTTAGCTCCTCCGCTTTTAAAAGCTTTACTGGACTGTGCCAGACTCGCTGAGTCGGAACCTGAACGAGCGATTAAATCACTGGTTAGACTCAGGGAATCGATGTCGGATTGTGGAGATCCAACTGAAAGAATAGCTTTTTACTTCACCGAAGCTCTATACAGCAGAGTCTTCCCTCAAGCTGAGAAAAGATCAACGATGCTCGAAACGTCCTCGGAGGACTTCACTCTCTCTTATAAAGCATTAAACGAGGCGTGCCCTTACTCGAAGTTCGCTCATTTAACGGCAAACCAAGCGATTCTCGAAGCAACGGCGCGATCGAGCAAGATTCATATAGTTGACTTTGGGATTGTTCAAGGAGTTCAATGGGCTGCACTGTTGCAAGCTTTGGCGACCCGATCAGCCGGAAAACCGACACGAATCCGTATCTCGGGTATACCTGCTCCGGCTCTAGGATCAACTCCAGCTCCTTCTCTTAATGCTACTGGTAACCGTCTACGTGACTTTGCGAAGCTTCTGGATTTGAATTTTGAGTTTGAACCAATTCTAACTCCGATTATGGAACTTGACGTGTCGAGTTTCCGGGTTGAAGAGGATGAGGTTTTAGCCGTGAATTTCATGCTTCAATTGTACAATTTGTTAGATGAGACTCCAGTCGCTGTGGAAACTGCTCTAGCTTTGGCTAAATCTTTAAACCCGAAAATCGTGACATTGGGTGAGCACGAAGCGAGTTTGAACAGAGTCGGGTTCTTGAACCGGTTCAAGAACGCATTGAGGTATTACTCGGCCATGTTTGAATCGTTGGAACCGAACTTGCCTCGTGATTCACAGGAGAGAATCCAAGTCGAGAGAGTCTTACTGGGTCGGAAAATCGCGGGGGTTATTGGACCGGAGGAAGCTGAGAACCGAAGGGAACGAATGGAAGATAAAGAGCAATGGAAGGTTTTAATGGAGAGTGCTGGTTTCGAAACGGTAGCCCTTAGCCATTACGCGATAAGTCAAGCGAAAATTCTACTGTGGAATTATAATTACAGCTCCTCGTATTCATTGATTGAATCCCAGCCTGGATTTCTCTCTTTAGCTTGGAACGAGGTGCCTCTACTCACTGTTTCTTCGTGGCGTTGATTACTTTTGGCATTACTGTTGTAAATGTTTTACACCTGGTCATTTTTCTCTAGCGTGCATTCAGAAACAGATTTTAATGTCGGTGAAAATTCAAGCGCAATTGTTATTTCCATGCTTATATTTCTTCAATTTGATTTTGCTCTTAGATTTTTCTTTCGTATTCTAGTTCTGTGTTTCTCTTTTTTTTTTGAACTGGTTTGTAACTTTCAGCAATCAGCATGACAAAAATTGTAACACAGAGGAGATGAAAATCCGAGGAGAAGCACACTTCCTTTAGGTGTTAACTGTTAAGTAGCTTTGTTTTTTTGTTGAGGAAGTTAAGTAGCTTTGTTCTGTATATGAATTTGGGACATTTTGATATGCTTTTCTAATCTTAATTTCGTGTTAATGTGACTTGAATTCAGTTCCTTTGCAAATCTGCAACAAAAGGCGAGAAAAGAAACTCTGGATGTTATACTTTCTTGTTCTGCTCACTGTTAGTCCCTGAATCCAAGACCAGTAAAAATCTGTCTGAATTTACTCATCTCGTCAGATTTCTTCACCAGGCCTGCTGCAATCCTGCAGTGTTGTGAAAACCGTGAACAGAACCAATTAAAATTGTCACCCTCTATAGGGAGTTGTAATTTGTTGTTATGGTAGTAGTATTATTAATGGGAGGATTTACCCAAATATTGTTTTCTTCTCAATAAGTACTCCACAGTTTATTTCCAACAATATGGTAGTTTACTGTAGAAATCAAAAGTCTGGATTAATTTCTAGCCGTCTTTGAACAGTAAATTTAAAGAAAATAAAAGAAAATTAATCTAAAGTCGGATTGCTCACCCTCGACTTTAAACACGGACGGAGCATCCATATGTTGCCATGTGGCAGCCATGGAGAGGGTCAGGCAATGTTCAAAGACGGACTGCCCTCTATCTGACTTCAAACAGTGTTCGGCAGAGGACAATCAAGGGTGACATGCATGACATGCCTCGTAAATGAGGTTGCATGCATGCCAGTAAATTATTTTAATTGTTATAATAATTTTAAATTATATAGGAGTAACGTAAATTTATTGATTTAAAATTTATTGGTGCAGATAAAATTCGTATGGGTATGTAAGGGAAAGAAATTATAGTTTTTTTAAATAGGTTATGTTGAAAGTAATTTGTTAAAGAAAATTGAGTAAAAATTTAGGTAAAGACAGAGAAGAAGAAGCAGAAAAAGAAAGTTGTGGGAAAAAATATTGTAATTCGGTTTGGAATTTTGATTTTTTTATCCGTATAACATTTTATGTTGTTTGAAATTTATTTTTTGTGTTAGAAAAATGAATGTTTTATTTTTGTTTAGGATTATAGTAGTGGGAAAGGATTGTAATTAGTATTTTTGAGAAATTAGTATAGTTTTTTAAAGTGTATTCGAATATCTATTTGAAATAATTCTGTTAATAAGTAGCATGTTTTAAAATTATTGTTATTTATAGTTTAAAATTAGGTTTAGTGACATTTGTAGTTGTTCATTTTGATTTGTGTATTATAATTGAAAATATATTTTTTTCGAACATGCAGAAAAAATGAGCAACAACAAATTTGTGGCGATTGTCTATTACAATGGACTAATTGTAAAAATTGATGTCAGTATTGTATTTGAATCTGAAAGCCATACGAAGATGAGATTTGAAAAGAAAATCACGCTTTGAGTAATGAAGGAGAAGATATCCGAAAAAATTAGAGCTGAGATTCATGGTTTGTGGTATCGGTGGCTGACATGTCACAATCCAGTCAGATATTTCGCAATAGCTCTCGAAGATAATATAGACGTGGGAAAATGATTGCAAAGCATGAATCTATGGGTATTCGAAATGTCGAGTTGTTTGTTGAGGTGCGTATATTTCCGGCCCATCCAAAAACGTACTTGGAGAATCTAATCAAATGGATTTCGATAACAAGTTTGATATGTTCGAAGGTAGTTTTGTCACAATGTTGACAAGTGGGCTACGTGGTTGTAGAATCCACCCCGGGGACTTTCTTTGCGAAGTGTGTGACATATGGACAAAAGTGCAATTGAAAGATTCGAGTGTCAAAGCTTAAGAAGACAAATTGTTGAGAGGTCACAAAGTACAACGACGATCACACATGTTTACGAACATCTATCAACCAGGACCACATCAAATTGGACTCGAATGTAATAATGCATCACGTGATGAAGTTGGTTGAAGCAAATCTAAAGGTTCTCGTTTTAGCGATTCATGAAACCATTGCGCAACAATTTGAATATCAAATAAAATATAAGAAGGGGTAGTGTGCAAAGGATAAGGCATTGCATTCAGTGTAGGGTGATTACAATAAGTCGTACAATGAGCTACATGCTTTATTGGTAGCAATGACTTGTTTCATCCCAGGCACCATAGTGAGGTATGAAACAAATGATGCATACGACCGACAAGACCAACTAGTTGAAGGGTATAAATTTTTTCATCGACTATTTTGGATGTTGAAGCCATGCATTGAAGACTTTCTATTTTGTAAACGTATGACCCAAGTCAATGGCACGTGGCTGTACGAAAGATACTCTCATATACTGTTGATTTTCGTTGCGCAAGATGATAAGAGCAATGTCATTTCGATTGTATTCGCAATTGTTGAGGGAGAGACGGCGAAAGCTTGAAATTTTTTTTTTACCAATTTACGTGACCATGTTATTTGAGAAGATGAGGTCTGCATTATATCTGATCAAGGGACAGGTACCAAAGCATCAATTAATCAAGAGCGAAGTCGTTGGACACCTCCGCACGCATACCCTGCATATTATGTTCGTCACATCGGTAAAAACAACTATGAGCAGTTCAAAAATCAATACCTTCGTAATGAGATTTTAAGCATGGGTAAGTATCATTTTTTTTCAAATTTCGTTACATATGCCTATCCAATTATGTGCTTTGATTTTTCTAGATGCTAACAACATATATTATGGCACATGATATCAACTACTACGTCTAGAATTTGAGAGGAAGATGGTGAATTTACAGAAATACGACGAGCGTGTTTGGAATTGGGCCAACAATATCGAGAGAGAAAGATGGGCTCAATCATATGAAGAAGGTGGTAGACTATACGGGTAAATGACAACCAACCTTATGGAGTGCATAAATGGAGTACTGAAAGGATCATGTCATCTCCCAATAGTATACTTGGTGAAAAAGACGTACTATCGATTCACTAAGGTTTGGTCCGTTCAAGATAAGTAAATTCAATCTTTAATAAATATGGGACAACTTTAAACTCCTAATTTTGTGACGAAAATTACATAACTAACAAAACCAACTTATTATATTAAATTTAAATCAACCAATCATCGTTAATTAATTAAAATTTCAATTTACCACTCTAAAATTTGTGCTATTTTGCCTAAATAGTGCAACTTATTACTTAATTAAAATGCTAATTCAAACTCCTAAATTAAAAGTGTTTTTTTTCTTAAAAATTTAAAATTTAATAATAATAATAATAATAATAATAATAATAATAATATAATATAACTTTTATCCTTAGTCTTTATATCATTCGGTAATTTGCCTTTAAAATCCTTCAATTTTAAGATTTTTACAAAGTAGTCACTAATTTATTCGAGTTCTATTTTCTCTTAACAAAATTCATTCCATTCAATAACTAACAAATCCAATAACATTCTGTCGGTATTATATAAAATCCTCTAAAAATTAATATTTTACTCATTAATGCTCAAATTTCTCAATATACTCATTTTAGTCCCAATATACTCGTTTTTCAAAAATCATTATTAATAAATCTAATAAACCATACATTAAACAATAAAAATATTCAAACATCAACTTCAAAAATTAAAAAAAATCAAGAACTTAAAAGTAAACAATAATACACCTCTATTTGTCGTACTTACTATATTTTCTTCAAATCTTCATTTTCTTAACATCTCCACAAATTTTCTTCTCTTCAACAACCTATTTAACACAAAAATTAAAATATAAAAAATTCAACTTCAAAATTTTAAAAATATAAACGATATAAATTCAAAACTTTAACTAAAAAATAATAAAAATTCGTAATAACTAGAAAAACATAGCTACATTAAAAAAAACTATTGAATTGAAATAATATTAAAAAAAATAAACTACATATCTTATATCTACTTACAATTCCTTCAAATCTTCTTCTTCTTTACTCTATCTTCTCAAAATTTTCATCACAAAATATATCTATCTTTAACCCCTATTTAACCCCAATTACTTTAAATTTCAACAACCCAACCCAACCCACCTACCAACCATAAAAAATATAATAACAATTTTAAAAAAACATGCATGCCCCCCTACACCAATGCTGCATCACTGCAACCCCTGCACTCCCATTCGAATATTGTTTGAAGTCGGATGGAGGACACTCTGATTTTGAACAGGGCATGTTGCCCTGAGTGGCTGCCGCGTGGCAACAGGTGGATAACCCTCCACTATTTGAAGAAGGGGGAGGGGGAGAATCCTTCTTTGAACAATGTTCTTATATTTTTTTTAATATTTTTAATAAATTATTGTCCAAAAACGGATAAAAATTCATCTGATTTTTTATTTGTACAGTAATTTATCATATTGTTGGAAACATATTGTTGGAAATAATCTGCTGAGAACCATATTTTTTTTTTGGGGGGGGGGGGGGGAGGGAATCAAGCACAATATTTGGGTAAATTCTCCATTATTAATTACTTGTGTTTGGTTTTTTTTCTATTTAAATATACACCTTTGAAGATTAAATATCAAATTAACACTCAACTACAATCATTTATTAAATTGACATTTTAACTTGAATCATGAGAATGCATATCTGATTAGGCAATCTGGTGATTATAGAAAAACTTGCGACTAACGAAGTGCGTTTTGTTGTATTTTAAGTATTATACAACCAATATGACATTGTCATTTACAGAAACGAAGAAAGGGAAAAGTAGCGAGTGAAAAAGATTTTTTTTAATATTTGTATAAAAAATGTAACATTTACGGTACGTGTCGAATACACATGCTACTTTAAGCTCAAACACATGATAGCACAAGTTAGATGATGGCGTGCATGAATAGACTTTTTCTTCGATTAGTTAATGAGTATATGTTTAAAATATAATTTTTAACATACTCTCATTGAGTGATTGGACATAAGATTCATACATGTACACCGTCTGACGCTATCTTAACTCTTGCTCGTGCTCGTGCTAACTTGTGTCTTTGACACATATTGTGTACGTTGTGTTTATTTGAATAAAATCTATTTTTTATTTGGTCCTTTGACATTCTTTCAACTTTTTCTCATGTAGGTATGAAGAAGTGTTTTTTAAAAAAAGAATTCTTGACGTAACGTGTTTTTTCAAAAATATGTTTGACAAAATTTATGTTTGCCTATGTGATATTGTAAATGTGTCATTTCGACAAATAATTAGAGATCAATGTCATTTTAGTGTTTAATTTTTTAAAATGACACATGAATAAAAAAACCCTCAAGTTTGAGCGTAATAGTACAGGAGTAAGCAATAAACTAATTTCATTTTGTAATTTTTAGTTACTCACATCGCATGATTTAATTTGGATGGAAAGAAAAAATAATACTTAGAGTAAGTGTTAATTTTTATATGAATTTTCACTCATTTTTCTTATATTAAATTTAAATTTGTACTAATTCGTTAACAAATTATTTTTAAACTCGATATAATAATTAAAAATTCTATTATATCATTAGTGTACATTATCTTTTTTGAGACTCTTCAGTTTGTTTTGTTTTGAACAGTGACTTTATGTGATTGTGGAAGACCAACACAGTACTTGTAGATTTCACGGAATAGGGTTTTCTGATTAAGACCTATTTAGAAACTGTGTTGGAGTAAATGACCTGTCAGGTCATCTTCTCTCTATCGATTTTTTTAAGGCTGCTGCTTTGTTATGTTATTTGGCTGAGCTAGAAAAGGACTTTGAAGTTGAATTTGCATGTGGGTGGCTGTTTCCTTTCCTGGCTCCTGCTAATCTTTGGGCCTTTCCCAAGCGTGGTTGGTTATAGATTTAATGGCCGTCATTTTCGTGGGAATGTTTATGTATTTGTTTTCACCAATTTTTTTCACTAAAATTAATTTAAGTATTTAAAACAAGAGTGGTCACAATTTAAATGTTGATTTTCATTTAAGTCTTTTAAAAATAATGTTAAATACTTTTAAAAATTGAATCTATTGAGCGAATCAGTGATAAATCATGATGTTCCTTTTAAGTAATCTGAGCTCGAACAGTGTAATTTAAATGTATACTATCTTGTAATTGGATTAGGATGTTCTAATACAAATTCATATAGATAGACTCATGAACTCTTTCTGTCTAATGCAACAATTATTCTCGGAACTTAGCCAAAAAAAAATATCGGTATATGTGTCAGAGGTGGATCTGCTAAGCTTCTAAGGGGAACAATTGCATCTCCTATTTTTTGGGGAAGCATCAAGCAAGTATAGTTTAAATATTGATTTGTTTTTTTTTTTAAGTTTAATTTGGTGTGTTAAGAGAGAAGAAAATAAACATACATACGCATTTAAAGAAATAAATTTATTTTAGACCCTCAATTTTTAATTTTTAAATCCGCTACATATGTGCGTGGGTGGACCCTGGAGGGGGCCGATGCCCTGATGTTATTAAACTTGATCAATGTCCTTTTATCCAGATTGAGGGCCAACATGTTTTGATTTCATCTTGCACGTTTGCATAATAGAGGCATGGAACTTGGGCCCCCCTTCTTAGTTCTTCCCTTGATGGTCCAAAACATGGTCGGTTCCCTTCTCTTTCGGCTGTGGTTTGATACTTTTGGCTGAATCTGGTTTGGCCCCAACCAAAACCATATCTGGACAACGGAACATGAGGTTGTACCTGTTACTTCAGTCTCATAAAACTATGATAAATTTCTCTTTAAAGTTTAAATAGAAATAAATCCTAAAACGTCATTAGAAGTGGTAAATAGAACCCAACTACATGAAACATAAGACCTGCTGAAGTCTGTTTGAAATGATTGACGATCAAAGTGCCGAAAGAAAATTAATAATATCAAACAGCTATGTTATGTAAAGCAATTAAATATTTAAAAAAACCGATTTTGCTTTCATGTTCTTAGGGTGGATAAAACTCGACTAGACTCGAAAAATTGAATTATTCAATTCGGCTCGAGGTAAAAAAACTCGACTCACTTTGACTCGACTTGTAATTTCATAAACTCAACTCGACTCAAAAAAATTTTAAATAAAGTTTGAGTTATAAAATGAAAATTCGAATAACTCGAAATATTTAGTAAAGTTGATTAGTTTTCATATTCGAGATGAGTGTGTCAATTCTGCATGATATATTTTGTATATTACATGTGAAAATATAAAGAAATATATATGTATATCGTATATGCATATAGAAAGCCGTTATAATTAGAATCAATATGTGCACCGCCCAACCCTAAGTATATATATATATATATTTACACCGCCTACGTATATGCATACATAAATATATGTTAAGAAATATATATGTACAATTAAATTTGTACAGAAACTCGAAAACTCGACTCGATTCGAAAAAATTTCAAATAAGTGAATCGTAAAATAGGACTTGTAAATTCGAATAACTTGAAATTTCTTGACTCAACTTGACTTGATCGAACACCCAGACCTAATTAATTTTCACCTTCCTTGGACTTTTACATTTTGTTATTTTCCATGATTTTTATGGTATTAAACAAGTAAATCATGATTTCTAAAACTCTCTTTATATTAGAATGTCTTATGTTCTTGTCAAAAATATATTTCGAAATATGACTATTTATTTATAAAATATAATAACCTTTTTAATAATTACTCATATTTCTCAAGAAAAAAATACAATTGCTGATAGTTTGGTATCAATATGTTGCGGTTTGCCTATCGGAGAATTGAGCTTTTTAACGACCTGCTTACTGCTATTGCTACGTTAGTGCAAACGGAAATTTAAATACTTGTTATTAAGATTTTAATTTATAAGTAATTTAATTTACTTTTGTTAATTTTTAAATATTTTATTTTCAATATTTGGTTTTAATGGTCCAATTTACAAGTAATTTATTTTATTTTATTTACTTTTAAAATTAATTTTTAAGTACTTGTTATTAGGGCACAATTTATAAGTAAATTAATTTATTTTTCTACTTTTAAAATTTAATTTTTTTAATACTTATTATTAGGACTCAATTTATAAACAAATTAATTTTTTTGTCTAATCTTAATATTTTTCTATACTTATTATTAAAGTTTTAATTTTTAAATTTGTCCTTAAACCACCGAAATGTCAAAAATAAAGATACAGGCTTAGCTGGCCTCAACAGTTAGTTGTCTAACGGATTAGTTTGCTGTATTTGATAAAAAAAAGCATATCTTTTATACAATAGTAATAAAAGTGATTTTTTATAGTTACGGTTTCAGCAATTTATTATTATTTTTAACAATTTTTATCTAAGGAGAAAAAAAGAATTTTGCTCTTACTAGGTCATCAACCCACAACTTAAAAAAAAGATGTCAACGAGAAGTTTAACATAACACAATTATTTAAAAGTATGTTACATATTATTTTAGTGACATTTTTATTTTTTATTCTTTTATATAATATTTAAACAAAATAAATAAAAATTATTACTTGGTTTTGAAACACATGACTAATAAAATTGATACAAAGCTTCAACCACTCCACTATTATTATTAAGGTAAACTACATGGTTGACCATTTAACTATTAGGTTTGCTATGTTTTGACTACCGAACTATAAAAATTTAAAATTTGACCACTTAACTATTTAATTGGACATATTTTGACCACCAACCGTTAAAATCTAATAGAAAGATGACGTGACTATTAATAAAAATTTGTATAATTACATATTTAGTCCTTATTAATTACATGTTCTATCAATTTAATCCTAATTTTAATATATTTACTTTGTTTCTTCTCTTAAATTAGAAAAGTGTCTTTTATTCTATAAAGATCCAAGTACTCAAACAATAGGGACGGATATTTATTCAATTTTCTTCCCTAGAATTGTTTAAAAAGACTTAATCAAAACCAAAGGCGTTAACAAATGCAGTATATGGAGGATTATTTGGTGAAAAGAGGAAATGATAATAAATGTCTTTGTATTGAATGTTTTTAGGTGTGCTGCTTTTCCATGAAAATATTACGTGAATGACTCGACGGAGATATGCACTTAACAAATACTGTTCTGCGCAACCATTGTTCTACACACAAGCTGTTCCAAACAGAAAGTGTTCTAAACATAAGCAGTTCTGAACAAAAACTGTTAGGAAGAGGAGCTGATTTGAATAAGATTTATTAGTAAAAGAACTTCCGGTGAAGTAACATGGTCAAATCCAAATCATGTAAAACAATTCTACTTTTCTCTAAGAAATAGATAATGTATCAGCAGTCCAAATCAACTATCTACATACTCTAATTCCAACATCACGATCTTCTAAAGATCTACCAACAAAATAAAACTCAATATGTATATATAAAGATTGTACCTGCAAGCTAATTAGCTAAACACAAGATGAGCCAAAAAGAAAGAAAAGATTACACCAAGTAAACTGATAAAGTACAAATCTTTGGGATATTCTAGAGTTGAAGCTTCCCAATGGTTACCATTACCTGAACTGAAAGGAAGTTCTCACGGTAATTTGAAGATACATCGACTGTCAACACTAAGCAGAGAGGGAACCGTTAATTCTTCCCTTGTTCCTAACTTGAACATGGATTTAAGGATTCTATTTGTTGAGATTCAGCTGGCAAAAAAGAACTTCGATAAGAAGTTGCATATTGATAAGGGTGAATTTGGGAATGTTTATCGAGGGACTCTGAACAGTATGAAAGTGGCAGTGAAACGAAGTAGGTCCAAATGTCTCAAATTAATAGAATATGTAACTAACAGTGATCAAATGTGTAGTTATACAAATTTTTATTAACACTCACGTCACCCTTACGTTAAATTTTAACAGCTGGTAGTCAAAATAGGTCCAATTAAATAGTTGAGTAGTCAAATTTTGGATTTTTATAGTTCGGTGATCAAAACATGTAAATTCAATAGTTGGGTGGTCACCCATGTAGTTTACCCTTATTATTATTATTAAGATAAATTTTACATGATATATTTTATTTTTTTTATAATAAAGACCTATCATAAAAATAATAAATTTTCTACAAAATTAATTGTAATTAAATTATTTATACAATATAGTCATATTTAATAATTTTATTAATTTCCTTCATACAGTGTGTGATGGAAATTTTTTTTGAATGGAGTTGGTGATGGATTCTAGTCAATAACCATTACTAAAAAATATTTTTGTTAATCATTTTCAATTAAATTGGTCCTAAATAGTGTGGATAAAAATGAATGTGATGTGTCTACTTTATATAGTCGTTTCCTCCTATAAACCGCCTCACACCACACGCGTTTCTGAACTGTTGCTGGTTGATTTGAGGGTGAGTCTTGGGTGGGTGTGGTTAATTTTTTTAATAGTTTAAAATTAATTATAAAATATTTTTAACTTCTTGATACATACACTATGTAGACAAAGTGATTTGAACTTATATTTTTTAGGATGAATATCATCCATTTTTTACTAGTATACTTGTTTTGTTTAAAGGGTGTGGTTAATTTTAATACTAAAAAACGACACCATCGAAATATTAGAAAAATAGAAAGTACATAACTTAAAATGTTATTCATGTCAACCTAAATGTTACTTAAAATATTTTTCACTACAAGTTTTGAAATTTGCCTATGAGTTTCGAAACTTACCACCAACTTAAAATGTTACAAAGAAAATATAAAATTTTAAGTTGTAACCTAAAATGCTACGAAAATATTTTTTCACGACAAGTTTCGGAATTTGTCTATAAATTTCAAAACTTACTACTAACCTAAAATACTATTATAAAGTATAACATTTTAGTTATGTGTGTAACATTTTAAGTTCTCTATTTTTAAAATATCGGTTGTGTCATTTTTAACTGTAAATTAACTTGTTGTACAGGAGTGAACAAGGGCCTGTTCAATAATGCTTTTCCACCAAGCGTCGAAGCGCCAAACAGAAAAACATTATTAAACATGTATCCCCTGCTTGCTGAACGGGTATTTGTCTATATTGTTGTTATCGAATTTCGCAATCAAACGGATATTCTGTTATAACTATTTTTTTTTTATTTTTTTTACAATTAGACGTTTCACTCTCAACGTGGGTTTACAATTCGTTGCTGAACGAAGCCTAAGACTAACCGTTGATTTGAAGGTGCGCACTTAGATCAGGCAACGGTACACTGATCTAACACATGAGACTTCACTGTTTTCGTTAATGACACGTGTCCTCTCTACTGGTTCTGACACTGTTCCCTTTTCTTTTCCTTAGCAGCGTATCATTCGCTTCATTTTTGGTATCTAATGCATAAAAACGAAAGGATTTTGCAGGTTTCCCGTGAGCTCAAGTACCCAAGGATAAAGATTTCAGTGAATATCTTATCCGCCCGCGAATTGCTCAACGTGTCCCTTTTTAAAGAAAGGATCTGAACATCAAATATTTTATTTTAAGTTTCTGAAAATCTGAGTCAATTTACTATTTTTTTTGTTTTGTTTTTGAAATATCTAAGGTCACCTAACTGAATGCAACTCTTGATGTGCAAATGTGCGGTTCCACAAAATATCGAATTTTGCATGGGATTTCTTCTTGATCATACCTCATGCATGTATCACCCTAACTATTAAAATAAAAAAAATCTTTTAAATTTCATGAAATAAAAAAGAATTATACTTTTCGGTAAGTTAAATTTATGCATGAAAAAATAAGGATAACTGTGATTGAACCTAATGACTCGATTTTTTCATCTACAATTATTTTAATACAGTAATAATTATCATTTGAATGTTTAGATTCATTCCGATGAGGTCTTGGCATCACCAATATAGATTGAGGTCATGAAAGTTTGAAGTTTTTGGTTTGAGTATTGCCTAATGTATAATATATATGTGTGGATTTTCTTCTAATTCACAATCAAACTGTGTTGTTTGATTTTGTAGTTATACATTTGTGATTTGTTTATGTACCTCCTTATAATCAGGGATGAAACTAAAAAAACGGAGAAAAATATTCAGAGGCGGAATATAATGGGGTATGTCGCAAAAATTCAAAAAATTATAAATTTAGATCTTTAAAAATTTTAAAAGATTTTATTTAACCTTCACAAAATTTTAAAAATTCAGATCAAGCTTTAAAATTTTTGAATGTTTTTAATTAAAGTTCACCCATAATTTTTAAATTTCTTATTAAGCCTCCCAATTTTTTAAAATTTTTGATTAGACCCCAATTCTTTTAAAAAAACAAATATAAATTGAACCCTTTAAAAATTTTAATTTAAACTTCTAAAATTTTATAAAATTTTAAGTTGTCCCTAAGGACTCTACAATCAAATTCCACCACGGGAACATTGCCTTTAATTTTTTTGGTCTATTAATATCTTAAGTCCTTTAAGTCTTTATAAATTTAAACATTAATAAATTAATTTTCCTATTTTGAGTTAAAATAAATATTATTTTATATTTTTAAAGATTAAGTAATGTATTCTCTGCCAATACAGAAGTCATAATTATGAATCATATTGGAATACCGTTATACCAAAATTGGAACCATTTGGCTAATTCTACGAGTTTGTATATCCAAGAGAATACAAACATGTACATTTATAATCCTAACGGGCTAAGTTGTGTTTAAAATTTGGAATATTGAATGTTTGATATTTTACGCAACACAGGCCTCGGCCTTCCTCTGATCAAACGATGTAATTTGAAGCAATGCAGTAACCAAACGAAAAATTAATTTATGAATCTTTTTATTATATCAATTATGATCTTTATCATTAAAACCATTTGCATTATAATTTTTCTTTATATCTCTAGTCTACTTAAAATAAAATTCCAATAACTATTTTTAGTAATCAAGACTATATCTTTGTTTGGCAATTAGCTATAACTAATAGCAAATTATATTAATTGATTGCATTTGTTGATTGCATTTGTTGATTGATAAGATTAACCGGCAACGAATAGTTATTTTTTTTATTTAAACAAGCAAAATAACATATAAGTTTTACTTGGTATGAATGATATAAAATTAGTTAAGATTTAAAGTGAGAAAGTGACTATGAATGTTAACCATTTGATTGACTAATTTTTCATCATTTTTTATTTCCATATTTCATACCAAGCAAGGTCGGAAGGACATGATTATATTTTATATTTTTTTTAAATAATTTATTGGTTATCAATATAGCTCTTTTAGCTAAATAGGACTGGAGACTATTATCTAATCCTACTTCCCTTGTTGCTCGCTTATTACGAGCAAATATTTTCCAAGCACAACCTTTCTTAATGCCCGGCCCGGCTCACACCCTTCCATGATATGGCGCAGCATTTGGAGTGCAAGGGGCCTGCTTGAGAAGGGGCTACGATGGGAGTTTGGTTATGGGAATGAAATATTCATCTGGAATGATTTTTGGCTACCAGGTCGTAGCCGTTTCAAAATCCAATCCCCACCTGTGGAGGGTCTTAACTGGGTTTCAGATTTAATGCATCCCAATTCCACAGCTTGGAATACAGATCTTATCTTGGCAAGTTTTCTTCCTAATGAAGCCGAGGCCATCTTAGCCATTCCAACTCCCCCAAATCCCCAGATGGATCTTGTTTGGTCGAGAGAACATATTGGAGTTTACACCATTTGCAGTGGCTATCGCCTTCTTCAACAAACGGAACCCATTCCAACCCAGAATAATGACATTTTCAAACAGGTATGACAATTACAGTGCTCTTCTAAAGTTCATATTTCTACCTGAAAGTTTTTACGCAACTATATACCCACGAAGCACAACCTATGTATTAAAAGAGTGGTTATGGATTCTATGTGCTTCCGGTGTAACAGAGGGGTGAAAATTTGTGAGCATGTCTTTCGAGAGTGTTCCTATGATGTTAGCATTTGGTCTCAACTAAGCATTTTCTGGCCTAATCATATTTCTCAGCTATGTTTCAAAGAGTGGTTAGCTTGGCTTTTTGACAACAACACAAATCAAAAGTGAGTTGGTATTGTGTTTACTTTATGAGCCCTTTGGTATTTCAGAAACAAGCTATGGCATGAAGGTGTGCAACAAACCAAAGAAGACTTCATTACCTTTGTTCGAAGCTTCTGTTATAAAATTCACAATCTGAGTCGATTGAACGATTCCCAGCAACCAAGCTCTTTTGTGGCTTGGACTCCACCACCTACAACGGTGGCAAAAATTAATTTTGATGCCTCATTCGCTAGGTTCAGCAAACCTCAATTTCTGGAATTGTTGTAAGAGATAAGTCAGGTTACCTACTGGGCGCTTGTCATCGATCAGTCTATAGGGTGCAATCGGCGTTTGCAGCAGAGGCCTTTGCGGTCGTGCATGGCCTCTCTTTTGCTTTAGACCTAGATCTTTAATCGGTGGTTCTGGAGGGCGATTCTCGTGCGGTAATTACAAAACTCGCCTAATCTACACCGGTTTATTCAGTTATCGGTCCAATTGTCGCCACAGTCAAAGCTCTTCAAGGTCGTTTTGTTCGTTGTCGATTTTGTCACACAGCCAGAAGTGCGAACCAAACGGCACACGCCCTAGCTCAAGAGGGAATCGATTCATCTCAAGTCCGTTTCTGGATTGAAGAGGCACCTCCTTCGGTGATGATTCTTGTAGCTGAGAATCTGAGATGAAGTGGATGGCCTCTTATCTAATTTGGGTGTTTTCTCAATCTCTCACAATTTTTTCAAGCCTTTTTTTTATTGTTTTGATTGTTCGATGTCGGAGTAGGCTCGCCGGACTGACATCTCCTTTTCTTTTCTTTTGTATTTCTCGAGGCTGGCTTTTGTTTTTTTTTTTTAGTTTTTTTGAGCTGTTTTGTTTTTTTATTATATACAATAAATATCAGCTGACATTTATTTAAAAAGAAGAGAATATTTAATGATGTATATATTAATTTATGAATTATGAAATTATTTTTTAATATAATATTATTAATTATAAAATTAAGATGTATATATTAATTTTTTATTTATAAAATTATTTTTTAATATAATTTGATTAATTATTAAATTAAATGTGTATTTCAATTTATATATTAATTTTTTATTTATAAAAATATCTTTCTAATTTTATTAATTATTTAAATTTAGGTTATTTGGAGAAACATCTTTATAATTTTTCAAGAACAAAAAAGTCATTACATATATCAAATCCTCTAACCAGGAAGGACCTATAAGGGCTTCCTCTAAAAAATTAAAATATATATGATTTAGAATTTTTTTTAAAAAAAATTATATATTTTCTATTAAAAATCTATTTTCGCCCCACCTAAAATTTTATAAATTCACCCCTTAAATTTTTATAGGTTTGCCCCTAACATAAAATCTTGCGTCTATCCTTATCTCTAACCTAAAAACTCATTTTTTTTTCAATTTAAGAGTGTAATACCTATTTTCCGTCCGTGTGTACTACCCCCATTGAAAAATCAATTAAAAATACCAAGGAAAAAAATGCATTTCGGGAACGCATCATCGCAACTATGCAAAAAATTGATACAAAAATATCATAAGGGCAAAATTGATAAATTATGACTACTACAGGGATTAAAGTGACCCTTAAGCCGAGTTTTTTAAAGTTTAAAACCACAAAAAATGCATTTCGGGAACACACCATCGCAACTAGGTCACTTAACCTGACTACTCCCGAAGACAACAATCTTGAGAGATTGTCTCGTGGCATATACTGTTTGAATTTTTTTAGTTAAACGTGATAGATGACAGGAGTTCATGGCGATTCCTATTGAAATTTGGGTGGTTGCGAATTCGTTACATCCTACCTAGTTTGTGCATGATAGTGAAAATTGGGACTAGTTATTCAGGGTGATTGTATGGAACCTATGGTTGGATCGAAACGCGATGGTTTTTAACACCCACATTAAAAGTCAGAGATCTATTTTAGATCGAAGCCGAAAGTTGGTTGAACTATAAGCAATGGCGCTGTTGACTAACCCTAATGGCGGGTCAGGCTGTACGAGGATTTTGCAGAGCCGTACTTAGTGGTTTGCTTCAGAATAGGGCTGGATAAAAATCAATACAGATGGTGCACGATGTACTTTTGATGGGGTTGCATCATGTGGCAAAGTTGCTCGAAACCATGTTGGGGAGTGACAGTTTGGCTTTGCTAAGCGTATTGGCATTTGCTCGGCCTTTGAAGCTGAATTATGGGGAGAATTTTTTAATTCTTTCGATCGCTTAGAACCAAAGGGTCCATCATGATGTTATTGAGATTGGTAGCCTTGAAGTGTATAGAGCTATCGAGACTGATTCCTTATCTGCACATGGTGGTTTGCTGGTCTGGAACATTCAACGGTTGCGACTACGTGGATGGGAGACGAGGGTTAGCAATGTTCTACGAGAGGGTAACGATGTAGCTGATGGTTTGGCAAAGCTCATTGACATGAATTCATCTACAGTTTATGGTTTGAAAAACCACTGGAGTCGATTCGGGGTGTGTTGCATAACGACGTGCATGGCGCAAGACCAAAGACTGATTAGGCGGAGCTTTCTTATGTATGTTTTGCTTGTTTTTGTCGATCTTTGCTTGATTGAGTAATATCTATGATGTTGTTTAATTATTACCTTAGGCATTATTTTCTTCTATTTAGGGTTAGAGAGATTTTTAACGAGGCCTAAGGTAACAATTAGGGGTGGGAATTGTCAGGTACCCGGGTTTTGGGTACCCAGTTTTTCGGGTACCCGGTTCATCCGGGTACCTCAAATAACAGCCCGTGTCCCGGCCCACCTTTTCCGGGTACTCGAGATTCAGGTACCCGACACACCCGGGTACCCGTGTAATCGGATACCGGGTACCCGTGTAATCGGGTACCGGGTACCCGCCAGTTTGTTTTTTTCTTCACAATTGTGCATCATAAGCTGTTTTCAGATCTCAAAGAGAGTAAAGGATCAATTTCAAGCTCTGATTTACATAACTGAAGCTATGTTGACATGTTTAATACATAAATAGAGATCAATCCACGTTCAAAATTTAAGCATGGTGATATCAGATATCAGTATGACCAAAGCTGTGGCAAAGATTAAAGAAGCTGTGGCAAAGATTAAAGGTACAATAGACTTCCACCCTTCTGATTCTCATTTTCTCATATGATTATTGCTGATTTCAACTTAAGATATACAAACATCATAATTCACACTAAAAAGTAAAAACTCGCAGTAAACAAACATTAACAACAAACAAATTTCATAAGAAGTTGAAAACTTTTAGCAAAAACCCTATACAAATTTGCAGCAATATAGATAGGTTTTACGAACGAACCGACGGCAGGCGAACGACGGGGCGAACGACGAACCAGCAGCGGGCGAACGACGGACCGGCGGCAGGCTTCTGTTCGACTGCAAAGTGCAAACGTGAAACGACTGAAACTTTCGATTCGAAAGTTTCGAACGTTTACTGGTGAGGGCGAACGACGGACCGGGACGGGGAGTGTGGACTGCTGAAGCCGGCGGCGACGACAGGGAGGTGGAGCCGTGGAGGACCGCCGGGGACTGCCTAGATTAGAGATTTGACTTTAAGAATTGGGGAAAAAAATGAAAAATGTCGGGAGGGAGTCAGGGAAATAGAGCAGAGATGGGTTAATTTTTTTTCCCTATTTTGATTTTTTTAATTAAAAACAATAAAATATAATATATATTATAATTATAATTAAAAAAATAAAATATATATATATATATAATCGGGTCGCCGGGTACCCGACTGGAACCATTTTTTCGGCCCAGTCCCGACCCGAGTACCCGGGATAAAAACAGGGCCGGGTACCTGACCCGAAAAAATATATTCTTAGGGTATTATCCGCCTAATTTGATTCGGGTCATCAGGTATTTGGGCCGGGTCAATCGGGTCGGGTAATTTCTCCCACCCCTAGTAACAATTCCTTTTTATATAAAAAAAATCCACTTGTTTCCTAGATAATATTGATCTCGGGGGCAAATAAGGGCGTCAGTCTACTTAGACTATAGCTTGTTTTATGTCTAATTTTTTTTTTCATAAAGCCCAAACCAAATAAGTAGCTTATAAGAAAATTAATTAAAAATCTTTGAGCTTGACGCATCAAATTTAGTTTTCGTGAGGTTAGGATGTCCAATTGATTTCTTTGCTCTACTGTCTTTATTGTCTTTCAATTTCTTAACATCACATTCAACATTATAATAAAAACATACAAGGTAATCTTTATTTTATTTGTGTATTTAATTTTTTATTCAATCAAGATTATTCGATAAATTTTGACATATTCTTTTTTTAATTCTTTTGTCCTAGTAGATACATATGTACTGTTAATATGTTATATAAGTTATAACGAATGAAATTAGGATGTTAGATACGAATCTTGAGTATCTTACTTATTTTTCTTAGATTGAAATAGGAAGAGAAAAATAATACATTTCTTTAGTAATATTCATGTATGTTTTACGGTCCATGTTCGGGATGCGAGGTTGTCGTTCCTAATATTGTCGTCTCCAAAATTTAAACTCATCTCCTTGAGAGTGCAATGTGCCTTACCAACGCACCCAACACTTGTTGGTAAAAATAACACATTTCTATTTTCCAAAGCTAAAACCCAACCATAATTTATTAAAAACCCCATGCCGCAATCAAACGTTGAGAATGCACACTCTTGTGCTCTAATTAAAACGGTTGTTGATGCAACTCAAGGGACATCCACTCAAGTTCTTGATGAAAAACCTTCAAATACATATAGACATAAGTATGATTAATATTAATAACACTATTTTGTGAAGAAATTATTATATGAACTCTTCTCATCATGTCATCCATGGTCCTAATCAGTAAAAATCAATCACCTCACTTTTTTTACTGTGTCATCAATCAACTCATAATTACCTTCTAAGTAACCACACACTCCATATTTACATGAAAAATGAATTCGTCCTTGAAAAAATGTTATGAGGGAAAAAGAGTTAGATAGTTGACTTTTACTGGTTAAGACCATCGATAATATGATAATAAGGATTGTTATAATAATTTTTTCGTGTTTGATCTAGCTTTGTGTAAACTAATTAATAGTTATCCGTTATAAAATTAGAAGAAAATATAGAGATTTATAAATTATAGACTTTATCAAATATTTATGTTTAAGTATAATTTCGTTCATCTGCGTCACAAGGTGCATATACATTCAGCATGCAACAGCTTAAGTCATCCGCAAGCCATTTACCTTTAACGAAGATAAAATTTCTATCCGCCTCTACAGAAGATAGATTGAAGCGTGATGTTTCCCAAACCGTTATCAAGCCCCCTGATGCGCCTATCGACGGCGAAAAGACAAAATCAAAGCCATCCGATAACCACATACACGTGAGCATTCGTGCTGAAACCTCCTCTAATTTCGACTCTTGAAAAAATGCCATATCCACCCGTTGCTTCTTTACAACGTCACCAACTGTCCTACGCTTCAAATTTGAACCCAACCCCCTAACGTTCCACGACACGATCCGCATAATGTCAGAAATTATCGCCTGTCCCCGGTAAAAACCTGCTGTAAATCTTTGATAATATCTGCTTCACATCCCACCGTTCGCACGCCCACAATGTCCCCCAATGCCACTGTCGCCTCTATCTCTTTAGCAATCAGACGTTGCCGGTTTTGTACATCAGAATCTGTCAAAGACGCGTTTGCAACTTGTGTTGATACAATCTGGGTGTTGAAAAATTTTCGTGGCCTGCCCCTCCCAGGTTTCACTGCCGATATCACACCGGAAATAGAGTTGACTGATTTTGTTTTTTTACCGTTTATGCAGATGATATTTCCTGTATCTGAGAGTCCTGCGTTGTCGCCCACTGAATTTCTTATTTTCTCTCTATTAGAATCCACATTTTCCACCACCTCTGTAGCCTTGGGGATAGAGTTAATTACCTCCTGAAGTGTAGTATTCCAATCAACGGAGTTTGAATTGGATTTAAATTCCTCAACTAAGGGTGTGTAGCCAAGACTCTATTTCCCCTCACTCGTGAAACTCCTTGAACCTTGCCCTATCAACAAATCCGTTTCCTCTCTGATACCCTGTGTCTCCAACAGCACCGTCATATTCCCACCAGCCTGTAACTGTGCCGACTGTGACTGCTCCTTAGCCGTATTCACCTCCAGTTGACTGGTCACCGCCCTATGGTCCCATAACAGATTCGTGTGCCACTGCCGTGACTCGGCTAATTGAATCTGATTTCCAATAGAATCCTCCTTCGGCGCATCCGTAATTTGATAATTAACAGCCTGATGTTCCTCATCGGATCCATCCGACCCCTGCATCGAAGAATCATCGTTATCTTCATCCTCGGAATTAAGCATGTTACACTCACATTCCAACCATGGTCCGAACGTACACTCCCTGACTTGAATAGGAAAAGAATTGCCCTCCACTTCTAAACATAATGTGGCCTCAATATTCATCAATGTCTGTGTCTCAATAAGGATCCAGCCACGCTCGAAGGATTTTGGCGAGATGGTAGAGTCTGCCACACGAACCAGATTGCCCCACACCCTCGCGATATTCTCGAACGAATGGTGAGACCAAGTATGGATCGGCATTCCTTGTATCGACAGCCAAACTCTCCGTGAATTCACTAACGTTGTAGGGGTCCAGACTTCAATCCGTGTAAAGCAGTCTGTGATCGACTTCAATTGCACCACCCTATCGCGCGTATTCGAGTCCTTAAACATGAGTAGGATGTCGTCCCCTGCTATGCGCAGAATTGAGAGTCCTTCTATCTCTGGTAACTTCAATTTCGCCGCCAATTCTTTGATACTCCATGGCTCTTTACACCATCCGATTGCGCAATTCTTTAGTATCTCCATCTTTGCGCTATCCGCGGATCCCTTCACTGTGTAATTGACGGCCTTACCATCATTTACCTCCACTTCTGATCGCGATGTCCCCGGCGGCTGCGAACCCAATTTCTTATCGGTTTGATTTGTATCAGTTTTAGGTTGCTTTCGCTTCCAATAAGAGTATCGCTCGCCATATCTCGCTCTACATACCGTGATTCTTGATCCATAGATCCACTTCTCATTCAATCTTTCGATCACCCTTTCGGCATCATCGCGGTTGTTCATCCGTACAAACCCAAATCTGCGGCCGTTTCTATCTACCTTCCGGGGAACGAACACATCCACCACTGTTCCGTGGCGATCGAACACCTGCCATACCCCCTTCCAATGGATCGACGTCGAAAGATTACCAACGAAAACTGTCCACGCCTCTCTTTCTCTCATTTTCTTGCTCGCCACATATCAGTATATGTTTAAGTATAATTAATTTGGTCTAGATGATCAACTATGATAATTTCAATATAAATTATTTAATATATTTAATTGGCTGGAGTATTCATCAACTATTGATATTATTTATTATTTCCCATGTTTTTTTAATAAATCATTAGAAAAATCTAGCTCGGATACTTTTATAATATAAGGATTTAAAAATTGAAAGAGGGTTGAAGGAAAAGTTTCTGCATTTAAAATGCATATGAGAAAGATAATAATTGAAATTACGCATATCTTGTTCAATGTTCGAAAGATTTCAAGAATCTTGAAGGTCATATTGATAGTATATTTAAAAATCTAACTTCAAAATAAAATGTTGATAATCGTTTATGATTAGGTGTTTACGTGAGGGACATAGTCTCAACCCAAATCATTCAATGACTAACAAGTAGGTTGATGTATATAAACATTTTCCAGGATATCCTACTAATGTGAGATATGGTTTTTCATTACACAATTTACAACTACTCTACTTTGAGCGTCAATTTTTTATTCATCACTCAACTGTTTTGAGCATATGAGATATCGTTGTAAAGGCCTCACAAAGTATAATATGAATATATAAATTCATCATTCGAATCTCTACATTTACCTATCAAAAGCTCAAAGTTACCAATTTATTACTTTTTTTCAACATTAATTAATTTGTACAATTGAATCAAATTAAAAAATTATTTATTTTTTAAATTGAAATCCGTTAATTTTATTGAACAATGGTATATCCAAAAGGCATATATACAAGAACTATACAAGGAAAATGTAAAAACTCAACCCAAAGACTCGAAACAAAAGATAGATACAAACATCGCCAAAGATCGACGATGAAAAGTAAAACCATCAAAAAACAACATAAAAATGCATATAACAAAAATGCACGTTGACAACACAGCAATTACCACAACTCAATTGCGAACAAGAAACAATGATTGTGAGTGCTTATCAAAATTCAGTTCGAGTGTTTAAATCACGGAGATCAACATGGTAACCAAAAGAGCACCATCTTGATCAGTCGTGATGATGTTAAATCCAACTCTAATACAAAAATCAAATGAAAGAACGAACAAATGACCGATAAAGAAAAAAAACCTATCAAACGACTGAAAAAATTTACAAAACGGTAGAATAAGTGTGCCACAAGGGCATAGTTATTTATTAAGATCTAAAAAATAAGACAATTGATGAGAAATATGAGAGCAAAGGAAATGACAAATTTCCAACAATCAACGATGAGCACCAAAACTGATGCAGACTATGACAAGCAAAAAGAAAAAGAAAAAGAAGACGGTGACACCAATGCTAGAGAGAAAATCATGCAATTAAAGTTAATTAAGTGAAGTTATTGTATATAATAAAAATAAAATTAAAATTTTATGCATATAATTATATTAAATCAAAGTTTATATATTATATTATAGAATTATAATAAACTATATGTAATTTTGATATTTATTTCAATAGAACTAATAAATGAGTATTGTGGCCAGACATTCCCTTTTGAGAATTTATCTGAAAAAACACCCCCTATTGGAAGAACATTTGGAAAAATACCCTACATTTGGCCCACGTCAGGGTAAATCGCGTTCTGCATGATGCGATATCCAAAATCGAGTTCTACTGTAACGCCTCGAATTTAGGGGTCAGACGTTACTCGGGTAAATCGGGTTTTAGTCATGGGCTCGATTTAATTAAAATAGACTTTAATTTTAATTTAAATGGGATTTGAAATTCATTAATGGAAAAACTATGATTTTTAAATAAGGGCAAAAAGGTACTTTTCAAATTGAAAGTAAAAGATGATGAAAAGGGGGTTTTATTTCAAAAAAATGCTCATCTTCTTCATTCCATCATTTTTGACGACCTAAAACCTCTCCCAAACCCCTTGTCACTATTCTATTCATTTCTCCATCGAATTCAAGTGATTTCAACAAGGTAAAACCATTTTTGACTTGTTCTTTCAATTCCTAACACATTTATGGTTTTAGATTTTAGAAAAAACCATTGTAGAGAAATTTGAGTTTTCATAGTTTTCAAAGAAAAGGGTGGAACTTTAATGGATTTTCGTTTTGCTTTTGATATGTAGAGTTAAGTTATGAGTTAACCTAGCCCTAAGGTACATTATATCTCAATTTGGTTGGTTTTTATTAAGAATCTCGAAATTGGGTTTTAGGGGTATTTTAAAAGTGTCAAAATTTTTGTTTTTTGTGTGGTTTTGTGAAAGAGAGTTGGGCTGGTGCTATAATGATACTATAAGGGTGTTTTGAAGGTGTTTGGAGGTGTTTTGGGCATTGGATTTGGTAGTTTTCTGCTGGGTTATTAAGGAGTACGAAAATGAAGAAGTTTTGTTAGTGCATGGGTTGGAAATGTGGTAAATGGGTCTTGGAATTGTATCTTGATTGTGACAGTGATTTTGGGGCTGAATGATTGAGTAAATTGTTGTTTTTGATTGGCTAGAATCAAGGGAAACCATCAGAAAGGCTTCGGGCACGATTCCGGGGAATTTGGAGACTTGAGATCGGTGTTCAGCTTCCATTTGGGTTGCATCAGTGAGTGAAATTGTTTTGAACTTGATTTGATTACAAAAAAAGATTCTTGGGGGTTTGGGTGGAGCCTTGAGAACTAACCTAGACCCAAGTGTAAATTTACTAATCCTACCTTGATTGGTTAAGTGATGATGTATGAGTATTGTTGTGATATCATATGCATTGTGGATTATTTTTTTATCCGTTGTTGTTGTGTAGTCGTTGTTGGTGTCGAGCCTCACGTGATGGTTTTCATAACTACGGTGATGTATGGTCCCACCGGTAGTGACTAGTAGAAGAGGAAGGTGATGTGTGGTCCCATCGGAAAACTACTAGTCGAACGATGATGTGTGGTCCCACCGTGTGTTTTGGTTGTGCATGTGCAAACCATGTAGTTGTGTTGTTAAGATACCTTTCGTGCATTCAAATGGTTTATTTATCATTTAAGAAATGTGTTTTGAAAACTTCATGATTGATGATGTTTTTAGAGCTTCGCTCACTAAGCTATCAAGCTTACGCTCTCCTTTTCCCATCATGCAGATCGTTAGAGTTTAGAAGGCAAGTGGGCAAGGGAGGAGCTTTTGGAGTTCTCGAGTAGCTCAAGTATGATTTAGGTATTTGTAATAATGCCTAGACAATGGGGGTGCAGACTTGTATGGAGATGGTGTTCAAACTCCTTAGTTTGGTTTGTTGGTGTTCAAGCATGTTTGATTTGATGATACTATGTGTTTTTGTATGAGCGATGCTAGACTCATATGTGCATGTTTTGATGTTGCCTAAATGCTTTGTGTTTTGAAGGCCTATAGCCATGTATTACCATGAATGCCTATATGTTTGTTTAAAGCATGTGAAACCTTTTTATGAAAGGTCTATGTGTGTGTTATTGCCTTTGAAAGAAATGGTGAAGTCGTGTATGTTTTTATGCAAGTTCCTACCTAATTGCCTATCTTGTGTTGGATGTCATGTTTGTTCGGTTGTGTTGAATTGCGTGATATGTTTTGGTTGCTAAATGTTGTATGAAGGTTTGTTTGTGGCTAGGTGAGTCGTAAAATGCATCTAGAGTTGAGTCTTGGTCTGTTTTGCAGCTAATTTGAGTCTCGCAGTGCAGGGCGTATCGATATGCCCAAGGGCCGTATCGATACGGTTCTACACTTTGGGGCTCAGTTTTAGCCTAGCATACCGGTACACATGGGTGTATCGATACGCCAAAAGCTCTTTGGAAATCTGAGATATTTACGAGATTTTGGCGTATCGGTACGGGTCTTGGGTGTATCGGTACGATCTTATATCGTTGACCGTGAGAAATTGATCGTAGAGGACGTACCGGTACGGTCAACCAGCGTACCGATACGGTCTCCCTAGGTTGACTTTGGGCAGTTAACCTAGTCAAGGCGTATCGATACGCACTTCTAGTGTATCGATACGGCCTGTTGTAAAAATTAAAATGTGCTGTTTTAAATGCTTGCTTTGTATGTTTGTCGCATATCGTTGTGTTTCCGCTGTCGTGTTTCACATAGGAAGTACTAAAGCCTTTAGACAAGATAATGTTTAAAAGAAATTTTCTAGGGTTGCTAACCGAAGGGGAGCCTTAACGGGTTTCACTTCGGTTTTCCCCATGTGACCTACTTGGACCGGTCAGTCGTCCAGACCGGGACAAGGGGGTTACATCTACAAGGCGCGATTTCAGTCCGATGTGGATTATATTATCCGCTAAATATATTTTAAAAAAATAAATTGAAGTCACGGTCTGCGGGACGCAACTTCCACGAGAATTTTAAACGACTCGTCACGAATTTATCGAGTAATATACGGAAGTCGCGTTCTGCAGAACGCGACTTTTGCCTAATTATGTTGTTTAAACAACGCTCGATAGGGTTGTTTATGGTTAATTTGTATGGTCATGGGGGATAATTTTTCATGGTTTTGATCTTTTACCTCATCGCAGTGATGCTTCTCTTCAAAATGGTGTAAAAATCGACGTATATAAGGCATCTGAAACGGTGTATAAATCGCGTTAAAAACGCTACCTTGACATGTTTCTTTGTATGAAAAAATGGAAACATGGGTCGATAGGGTTGTTTATGGTTAATTTTAATATTTTGAGGGATAATTTTTCATGGTTTTGATATTTTAACTCATAGTAGTGATGCATCTCTTGAAAATGGTGTAAAAATCAGCGTATATAAGGCATCTGAAACGGTTTATAAATCGCGTTAAAAACGCTACCTTTCCATGTTTCTTTGTATGAAGAAAATGGAAACATGGGTGGGTACTCATTTTTAGTTGATTTTGGGGTAATTTTGCGGGGGGGGGGGGGGGGTTGTTATTTAACTTTCATGTCGTAGTACGGGAACACATGTTTACAATAGTGCGGAAACTGGAGCGTATAAGGCATCCTAAAGGGTGTAGAAATTGTGTGAAAAATGCTATCTTGGTATATTCCTTTGCATTAAGAAAATGGAAACATGGGTCGATATTAATGTTATTTAGGATTAAAACATTAGTGTTACCGTTACAATTAGTTGATTCGAGGGTGAGTTCTAGAAGGACATTTTCAGATGTCGTGTCCAGGGTTCCTACAATTTCAACACAACTTAGGTTGGTCGGTCCGTTCTCGAGGAACCATATCCTGGGCACAATGAATCCTACTTGACTTTGGGCGACCTTTTTCGTTATGTCGCATGGATTCATTTGGTCGTATCTTAGGTTCATTTTCAACTACATCACAATGATCTTCATTTCCGATTGGAGGAAACTCGGATCGGTATACCTTGAAAATGTTTTCAAGTTTGTATACAAGATCAACGAGTGTCATTACGTCGAAATGAACGGATGCACATGCAGCGAAGGCATGCGCATACGGGTACTTGAATGTCTGGAAGACTTCGCAACCGCATGTTCGCTCTTGTAAATTAACAACGTAATTGTGGTGCATAATTCCTTTTAGCGGTCGTGAAAATCAGTAACCGTAAAGCGATGTTTGTTATGAGAGATGCATGTGGCAACCATCGCGTTTGCTTGCGCACGATATATCTGAAATTTTTGCTGGAGATCTGGATGGAACATGTGGCCACCTGCCATCCAGTTCGTAGCTTGTTTTTCGAGGGTTGCAAAAAGAGTAGCTAGTCGATAATATGTTGCCTACGCAACTTATGTGATAGGTAAATGACGTGTTTCCTTCATAGACGAATTGATCACCTCTACCAAGTTCGTCGTCATGTGACCATGTCGACGACCCCCCATCATAACATCGCAACTATTTCTCCCTCGGGATATCAAGAAGATAGTTATATCCATATTGATTTCAAACTTTCAACTCTTCGACCAGCTTCTCAACCAGCTCTACTCGGTGTGCGTTGCCTATTCAGAAAAATACGAAATAATTAACGAGAAATAATGATAAAAGGAAAGTTAAGTAATAATTTTGAGAGTGAAAGGCGTACCCATGCGAATAACCATTATATGCTCATCATTAATCTTATACCTATGGTAGTAATTTGAGTAATGTATCACAAATAGTACCAAAAAAGAATATATAAAGGTGCCCAAGACGGTCCCAAACATTCCATCGATCCCTAGATCCCCGCGCCTCTATCTGAAATAATACATATGTCGTATTCTCTTGTCCATAGGACCCGACGTAAGACATGGGTGCGCAAATTGGTAAGAAAAAAACGTCCATGAAGGGATATCTTCCTTTTCAACGATGACGAATGCTATCGGAATGCATTTTCTGTTGTCGTCTTGTAACACTACAACTAGTAAGATCTGGGTAAACTGTCGTACAATAATGTGTCGTCGATCTGCAGCATCGGCTTGCAGTGGCGGAATGCCTTAACGCATTGCAGAAATGTCCAAAATAGGTAGAAAAATACGCGCTCCCAGGTACGACACGATCCATTTCATATCTTGGAACTGTCTCAAGTTTCACAACAGTTCTTGGGTTGTATTTCTGCATACAGTTCAACCACGTTCGCAATTTGTTGTAGGATTCCTCCCACTACCCATATAGTTGTTGGATGACACGATATCTTGCATACCACACCTTATCATATTTAACAATGTATGTGAAATGATTTTTTTATCGATGTTATACATACTAGCATAAATACGCGTGGATTTGCTTTCACGAGTGGATGGATATGATCAAAGAGCACGTGCACATCCAAGTTAGGATGGTCTTGATTCAGGCTTCTCACAGAGCATGTATGGGGTCCTTCTTATCTCGTTATCTACCACAGGTTGTTCATCCTCTTCAGACATGATACACAGACCCTCCAATTACATCCAGAGGACTTGTAGGGGCATTCAGCAATATATTTGTCCACTTCAGTTTTCTTCACAGTGGACGTAATTGAGTTGCGTATGTCGTAATGCTTGATGGCTACCTCCGCAAGTTTTTTAGTCTTGAAGACCATCCCAACATGCAGTTTACCATTACTTCGTTCGTTCAACTGGTCCAACTATGGGAATTCTAAAAATTCTGTAGCATATATGCCTTCTATATCCAATGTTGTGAAGTGGGATGGTGGATTGTAATACGCAGAGCTTCTGCAAGTTCCAGTAAAACTGCCCAGGGCAACAACTTCCACAGGTTCTTCGTCCGCAACATCCTCTGCAACTTCCACAGGCAAGTCAAAGTGCCAGTGAATGAGCCGGACCCAGAAGAATACTACATGCTAACACTATCCAATCAGAAAAAATAAGCGCAAGACGTTCCGGGCATACAAACGTGCCGAGGGTACGAACATCGAGCTTAGTGTAAACTTTGATGAAGGCTTTAGTTCATCAACGATACTTAAGCTTCAAGACAAGGACGCGGTCTTTACACAAAATTATAGGAGACGATAGGAGAAGGAACAAATAATTGAGGAACTAAACTTAACGTCTGACATAAGTACTGACTACGAGGGAAGCGAAAATTATTCGTTCTTTTAGATTTTAAGCCTCGTACATGCGATATAGTTGTTTAGGCTCGTATCTTGTTATCTGTCAAACGTTGTTCAGCCTCTTTGTTCGTTATACACGAATCCTCTAGTTACAGCCGTTGTCCTTTTCGACACATTCTGCGATATAGTTGTCTGCAGTCGTTTTCTTCACTGTCAAACGAATTGATCGGCGTATGTTGTAGTCTTTAATTGTATCCTCCGCCATTTTCTTGGTAGTGAATATCATCCCAAATTGTAGTTCACCGTCAGTATCGGCATCAGCATTACATGACTTGCTTCCAATAGATGGTAAATCATCTACGCTTGCAGCCATTATAAATCTGGAATGAAAGGAATGGACTAAGAGAAATTGTGAGCAAATTACAATGAAAGGAAAGAGTGAGTTTTTGAGGAAGCGGGGGGGGGGGGGGGGGGGGGGCTATTTATAGGGGTGTAAATGAACTGGCGTTCTTTCAAATTATTGTTTTTTATAGAAGACATGCATTAAAACACGTAAAATATTACATATGTAAATTATATTTTTATTTTTTATATGTTAAAAACAATTGTACCCCTAAACACGTGGTCAATTGTACCCCTAAACATGCATTCTCAAATAATTTAATATGAGCTGATATATATGAGAGGTGCAATAGTTTGTCAGATTTGTATGGCCGACGAGAGATGTGTCGTTGCTGTAGATAAATGGCCGACGAGAGGTGTAAAAGTTTGTTAACGTTGTTGGAGCCTTAAGGCTTCGTGGATTTGGCGAGTACGCGATAATCATCATCTTCCACGATACACATGTCACCAACACCGCTACATGCGAGGGTCTTAACATAGTTTCGAAAACACCGACAATGGTAAAAGCTTTGACTCGCGCTATCAAATGTAACGGCACCTACCAAAATCTATAACCCTGGATAGGATAGATAAAGTTTTAGCTATTGTGATTTCGTGGTACCGATCATTTTCGTGGCACCCCACCACGTGTTTTCTGGATATTGTGGTTGCTCAGTCATCTTGAACAAATGAACGGTACACACATCGCACCACAACTGCATTGACCCACAACTCACAATACAAGTGTGAGTTTTCCACTAAGGTTCGTAAAAAAGAGGGTATATATAGACCAGATCGGCAGGAAAATCGCGTCCTACAAAATGCGACTTCTGCCAGAATTCCTGACGTGTCATTGAAGTCGTGTCATACAGAACGCGACTTTTCCAAGATTCCTGACCTGTTAGGTAAATCTTGTCGGACAGAAAACGTCTTTTCAAGAATTCTTGATGTGTCAGGCTAATCGAGCCGTACACAACGCGACTTTGCCACTTTAAATACCATCGGATGAAGGAATCCTACACCACCACTCATTCGAAGAAAAAAATGCATTGCAGTGCTTGAATTTTTCGATTGTAACTACTAATGCCAACAAATCATGTATTAGGAAAATTTATTCGCAAATTGATTTCCCAGACATTGTGATTTGTTGTTATTTGTAGTTGCATCTATATGTTGATGTTTAGTAGATGTTAACTATTTGGTATTTTTGTTCACGATGAACAACAACAGCAAATCACAATATCTAGAAATTCAAGGTCTTTTTGAATGGCAGGTAAAGTTCTTAACGTTTTGGTCTAGGCTACGACCCCCGCATGTAACCGGAGTAAAAGACCCAACAATGAAAATCATGTTTAGGGGTACAATACTAGGCTCAAATAGATCTCCGAGGTTTAAGACAAGCACTGGTTCTCTACTCAACTCAGGAAGTAACCCGAGGGTATGTTAACTGAGGATGATACTAAGAGAGCAAAACAAGTCGAGGATCTTTTAGAAGTATCTTTATTAGCATGTTTACGGGTACAATTATACAATAATAATAATGCACGTGTGTTTCTTTTTTTTATAGTAATTAAAATAAAAATATTAATTAAAAATATATACGAAGTACAAAACAAATGACATACTAATAAAAATATATACCAATTAAAATTAAATGATAGCCGAATTCCTCCACCAAAATATTTATATACTAATTAAAAAATTAACTCAAAATATTGATTCAAATAAAATATAAACTAATAAAAAAAATGCAGATTGAAAAATATATACTAATTAAACAAATAAACTACAAATCTTGATTAAACTAAAATATATGCAAATAAAAAAGAAAATAAAAATATAAAGTTCAATATTTTCAAATAAAATAAACTACTAAAAAAGTAATGATGCCTATGTCCACTGGTACCACAAGACGGTGCACGACAATGTCGCTTCGGATTGCGTCGGGGGAAAGCGTCGTCATCACCACCACCACCACCACCACCACCACCATCATCATCACCATCATCCTCAGTTCCAGCTCCAGCAGTACCGCTCATTCCACCAGGACCACTAAGGTAGAAAATCGACGGTGGTGGCGTTTGTTGAACAAAACTAGTTCTAAATGCGGCCAACATCGGGGGGAACGACATGAGGGGCACATAGTGCATATAGGCTGCAGGATAGCTCGAGCCACCACTCATCATCGCCGTAAATTGAGCAAAGGGGCATGACATAGAAGGCGTTAAATAACCTTGGCTCAGACTTTGGGTTAGTTGTGGTCGCATCGATGGTGGGGTAGCATCTGATGGTGGCGGTGCTGCAGAGGCAGGACCACAGATTCTTATTGATGATGACGCACCATAGGAGGTGTTCCCTGCTCCCCTCCCCCTCGAACGCTGAGACTGTAGGCAATTGCGTTGTTGACACCGATAGACGACCGTTGTCTCCTCTCGAGTCAGAATAAATGGCTTCCCATTCTCCGTGAACAGTCCTCATAATCATCGCTCACCATCGTATCAAACATACGATAATCACTCCGGGGTTGTCATCGCAGATTCATCTTGTCCCTCCAGTAAGCGATATAAGCGTGGTGGTACACCAACCAATCAACCTATCGGACAATAAAAAAATTATTTTTCTTTTTAAATATGAATTATATTCGAATTAATAAAAGAATGAGGTAAGTATATAAATATTTATTACATTAGGCTTCCCTTGTCGAGTAAGTTTGTGCAACTCATCCAGATTTAGAGGCTCAACTGGGATACGTGAAAACAACTAAATTGTCGTAAGACGCATTCCGTTGGATGCCACTCAACTGTGGCATAACAGACGAGTGGTACAGAGGTTGTCCAAATAAGCTTCATCTCGACCGAAAATTTCGGGATATAGTGGTGCACTTCTGGATTCTCGTACGATGTCCATAAAAACTGTACAATATATAATGTATATATTAAAAAAATAAGAAGATAATATGTATAGTTAAATATAAAATTTATTTTATATAAATACACCAAAGTGTTACCTGATTTTTCGAAAAATTCTCAATATCCTGTCTAATAACCTCCAGGCCCTTCGCAACACCAATATGAGTTAAAAGAGCGGTCCACCTACAAAATAAGAAGATTATTTAAATTATAATAATACGCAGATTTAAAAATTAGCTCTTTTCTTACCTACGGCCTAGCGGAAAAACATATTGAGTAGACTCTAGAAGCTCAAGGCGTAAAAACGACATTCTCTACCACGCCAAGGAATGGAGCAACACCAAACAACCTTCAATACAATACTTTTCTAGATCGGTGTTCTTGCACAGCTCCCTAAACATAGTGGCCAAAACTGTAGATCCCCAACTCAATTTACCGGCATCTTCAAAATTTTGCAAATGCTGCAACCAGATCGTGTGAACCTTGTTCTGGGTTTTGTTAAGCATCAACACCTCGTCGATCATCTATAAAATATAAGCGCGAGCATATGCCTATAGTACGAATATATATATATATATATATATATATATATATATACATTAGCACATGTAAAAAAAATTATTTCAATAATATTCACTAAAAAATTATTTTTACCTTCTTCGCATCTTCACTCGCGTCAATGAGTACATTACCAAAATTATCTCGCAGCCACACTAATTTAATTTTTCCATCGTAAAAACACTCTGGCGTAGCCCATAGCCCACTCAAACATAGGACCATCCAATCTTCATCACCGAGACCAGTGATAGCCTTTCCATCAACAGGCAAACCCAGGATATGAGACACGTCCTTTAAGGTAATCGTCACCTCGATGCAAGGAAGGTGGAATGTGTGTGTCTCCGGCCTCCACCTCTCCAAAAGAGCGTTTATCAAATCAACGTCTATTTTTGCACCTCCTAGAATTTTTTATGCGTGCAAAAACCTGGCACGCTCTAAGTACTGTTGGATCAACAAGTCTGGTGATCTCGTCATCCGGTTGTAAGAAACCTCCAGACGTCATTCTATCCCATTCTAAAAAAATAAACCTGTATGTATAAATTAAACTATATAAAAGAATATAAAAATACGTATTTAAATAAACAATAATATATAATAAAATAAATAAAACGAGATAAAACTTACATTTCTCCGATGATAATCGAACACGTGCTTGTGATCCAACCTTATAAATCCCGTCATTATATCAAACACGAAAAATTAACCGAGAAATTGAAAGAAAGTATATTTGAGAGAAAGTAAGGCTTTGTTTAGCATTGCTTTTCAAACCAGCTTTTGGTTCCCAAAGCTGGTTTGAGGCCAAAAGCTGTGCTAAACAGCTAGCTTTTGGAGAAAAAATTACTTTTGAAAAGTGATTTTCAACCCAAACGCAAAAGCTAAAATTTTTAACTTTTGCGGTTGTAAAAATGATTTTGAGAGGCAAATTACAATTTTAACCTCCATTTGCTATTGTGTTTATTTATAATTTATAAATTTATAATTTTTTACGAAGATATAGTAATATAATTAATAATTATTTTTAAAATTTTAAATGATATATATTCATTTATGTCAAGTTTTTAAAATAAAATATGTCAATTTTATTATATTTTTATAGAATATGTATAATTGTTAAAAAAATATATTTATTAATAAAAATATTTTTATAATAATTTAAGTTGATATATTTCATATATTATAACATTAGAAAATTTGAATATCATTTTTATATATCTATACATACAAATATATATAACTAACAATATCATGTCCAAAATGGTCATTTATCTTCTTAAAAGCACTTTTTGACAGCAATGATAAATACTAAAATCTTACAAGAAACTTTTTAAAATCTCTTTTCAAAATCTCTTTCTAACAACACTTTTAAAAATTATTTTTTAAAAGCAATGCTAAACTAGCCCTAAATATTTATGGTGTGGGGTAGAATGGGGGTGGGGACCAATTTATAATGAAAATCGCATCGGCTGTGGTGAGACTGCTCAAAGAAAATCACATCTTGTAGGATGTGATTTTTGAAAATCTCACCCAACAGAACACATTTTCTTTATAACCTTAACGCGGTAATTAAATTTTAAACCGACGTAATTTATTACCGCGAAAATCACGGCGCACACAAGGCGGCTTCATCTTATCGCGACGAGTCGTTTGAAATTCTCGTGGAAGCCGCGTCCCGTAGACCACGACTTCAATTCATTTTTTTAAAATATATTTACCGGATAATATAATCTATATCTGACTGAAGTCGCGCCTTGTAGAACGCGATTTTGGATATCGCATCTTGCATAACGCAATTTACTATGACGTGGGCTAAATGAAGGATATTTTTCCAAATATTCTTTAAAAAGAGATAATTTTTCAGATAAATTTCCAAAAAAAAGATATCTCGACAAATTAACCCTAATAAATTAGGTTGAGTTTGGGTTGAGGACAGGGTTTTGACAAAACAAAACCATGCTTTGATTCCGTTTTCTGCCTGTCATATCTTCCGATTTGACCGAAATCTGACGTGATTCAAAGTCCCACGGCCTTTCAGGTTCCAACTACCCTTCAATTCAACATACGAGACTATAATCGATGCATTTTATTTACACTAATATAATATAATATAATATAATATAGTATAATTGTAATATAATAAATTAATTCACATTAAAATTTGTCTAGTCAAATCATCATTATACACTTAGAAACCTCCATCCAATCACGTTTTTTAAGGGTAAACTACATAAATGACTACTATACTATTGTAAAAGTTGCGATTTGACCACCTTACTTTTTTTCGAAGCAATTAAACCATCATACTATTAAATTGGGTGCAATTTGACCACCAGCCGTTAAAGGTTAACGGCAGGGTGACGTGTTAGTTAAAGAAATAATGGTATAATTATACATTTGGTCCTTATTACTTATACATTCTTTCAATTTAGCACCACACCAAACGCTACATTGTGATATATTTTCTGTCATATATTATATCTAAATAAACATAAAAAACTGAAAAACTCCATCATCTGTAATTAACAACATTTTCCATTGCCTTGAGCTTCTCCAAATCCTTGTAGATTGGAACAACTAAGAATGAAAGTAAGAAACAATTAAGAATGGAAGTAAGAAAAGAGCTTAGTAGATTGGAAATATCATGCATCGATATTGCCTCATTGCTTCGTTGCTTTGGAATCCCTGTAGGTGGCGGTTTTTATCCCTTGTGTAACCCCCTCGTCCCGGTCTGGCTGGATGACCGGTCCGAGTGGGCCACACGGGGAAAACCGAGTGAAACCCGATAAGGTTCCCTTCGGTTAGCAACCCTATATTTTTTTTCTTTCATTTTAATCTTGACTAGAGGCGTGTTATATCCTAAGTGATCATGACAGCGGAAAACAATCAAAGGAAATCACATTCGAACTACGGCCATGCATAAACAGTCCATTTTAAGCTTATAAGGCAGGCCGTATCGATACACCAATCAAGGGTATCGATACGCCTTGACATGGTCAACCCTAAGAGTCAACTCGTAGAAGACCGTATCGATACAACCCTTGAGCGTATCGATACGCCCTCTTTAGTCAACATCTCGTGGTCAACGAGATGAACCCGTACCGATACGCCCCAACACCGTATCGATACTCCAAAAACTCCCCAATTTCTTAGAATTCCAGTGACCAAAAACTGTATCGATACGCCCCGCGTATCGATACGCCCAGCCTAAACTGAGCTCTACATGCAAGACCGTATCGATACGGCCCTTAGGCGTACCGATACGCCCTGCACTGCAACTCCACAATTTCTAACTTATCGACCCCAAACACGACTCTAAATGCATTTCTCGACTCTCCTAAGCACATACACACATTTAAGCAATCATACATGAACCATAGGTAGCAACCAAACATGAGATAAGGCATCCAAACATAGCATTCTAACAAAAGAGCAATTTAGGCAATAATGTGCATACATGAGAGCTCAAAAGGCCTTAAAAGGCACAAGACAACATAAGAGGTTTGCTCTCACACACAAGGCAACCTAAACATCTAAAGCATGCCACCACACACCATCATTCATCATAATATCTCATGCTTTACAAACCACAATCCATCCAAACATCAACATATAAATGTGTCATACAAGCTCATACAAAAACCCTTGCCACATTGCTAACTAATACGAAATTGTTAACCGTACTTGAGCCACAAAACTTGGAAAGCCCTTCTTGCCTTGCCTCGAGCTAACACCACGCTAATGATCTGCATTGTTGAACATTGAGAGCGTAAGCTATAAGCTTAGTGAGGGTGCTCTAAAACAAAAACATCAACAATGCAGGGTTCAAGCATGTAAATCCTAATCTCACATACATCAAACATTGAGATATAATCAAGTAGACCTAGCTAGTCTTTCAAGTGGCATAGTATGGCATCTTACTTCATACTAAGCATCAAGCATCAAATATCAACAATCGTAAATCAACATCACATATCACAATATATGAACAAGTTAATTGGCCACTTTAAATTACCCCGATTGTGCGGATTTAAACCTCAACAACACTTTACCTCGGTGGGATTACACTCATCACCGGACCTTGCATGTGCGGGATTCCACTCATCGCCACATGCCCTACGGATGGGATTCCACTCATCATCCCGTAGAAATAAATAAAAGCTTCCGGTGGAATATTACATTACCGTACTCCTCCTTGATGACTTAACGCCATCAAGGCCACGTACGTTTTGACTCAATTCGTGTGCACACTAATCCTAATGATCGATCATTTACAATCGGTAATTTATTTAGTGCCAATTATCAAAACCGCATCATATATATCATCAACCACATTCCATACTCATCACATATATACATTTCATGATATACATGCATCAATTTAACCACAATCCACAAGAGTATAGCTAAATGGGCACAATAGCATTTATGGAAAACAAGGCTAAATTAACTACTTGAGTTAAATAGAAGTGGCCTACCAAGCACACTTTACACACACACACTACACATACTCGAACCAAACTTTAAATCAAGTTTGAAACCACTCACCGCCCTTCCTTAGCTACCAAGCGAAAACTCCTACGAACCCGGATTCGGTCCCAAAGCTTCTTCGACGATCCCTCTTGCTTCTAGCCAACCAAAAACACAACCAAAAGCCACAATCAATGCTAATATTCAATCAACACATAACCTTTGAATTCAAACCAACTTCATCTAAAATTTCCAACCAAATTAAATCCCCAAATAGCTCAAATTCGTACTCCCTACAACCCTAGCTGAAAACTCCACTTCCAATCATCCAAATGACACCCAAAAGGCCCCAAATCACCTTCCTAATATACTTAAACCAACAGCTCTTCAATTTCAACCTTAAACCTCCCAAAAACCCAAGTTTTGACACCTTAAAATTTGCTCTAAGACTTTACTTCGGATTTTCATCAAAATTTTAACCAAATTAACGTATAATGTGTATTTCAACATGAGTAAACAAAGCCCCAACTCAATTTATCAAAACAAGATGAAAAACCCTTTAAAAACCCAAACTTTAAAACAAACCCTAATTTTCAAAACTTCATATCTTTCAAAACTAAGACCATGGGTGGATAGGGGATAAAGAGGAGAGCAAGATGACATGTTTACCTTTTAAAAGCACCTTGAATTGAGGGAGAAACACAATGGAATATTGTCTTAGGTTTGAAAGAGTTTTGAAGGGGTTTGGGGTGTTTTAGACGTTGGAATAGGGATAAAGGGGGAGGAAGACAACTTTTTAATTAAAGTGGTCTTGCTTTTCAAAACTTTTGGGTAAAATTACAACCCTAGTCCCTCCTTTTTTCCTAAAGCTCAAATGGGTCCAATTTAGGTTGAATTGATTTTAATTTAATTTTATTGACTCGGACTATAAACCCGGCTAACTCCTAACCCCAAAACACGGGCGTTACAACTGTTGAGTGTGTAAAAGTTCTATTATTTACACCCTTTTTAACCCATATTTCTGCTGCATTCAAGCATCATTGCATTGCATCTAGGTTAGTTTTCAATAAAACATCACAATTATATAAAAGGCACGGATTCTACTGAAAGATGGCTATTTTTGCAGGTATCTGTCACAGTAGATGTCGAAGGCAGGCGCAGGGCAGATAAGCAGGAGAGCTGAACTGGACAAGCAGCTGAAGAAGACGAACCTGTCATGGACCTGTCGTGACAGCATGGTGACAGCAGATTTATGAAGAGGAAAAGTGAAGTGGACCTCGATAGATAGAGAAAAATCTGCTCGTCTATCATGAGGAAGCCGAATATTTTTCCAAGCCCCGGATCAAAAGATATGTCAAGCCAAAGCTCAAGGAGAGGAATTTCCATGAAACAAGGAGGCGGCTGAAAAGTAGGAATCCTTAGAGATTTAGTCTTTATTAGAATCTTACTTTTAATTAAAGTTGTAATCCTTGTTACCTTAGATAACTTGAGCCCAAAGCTTATATAAGGGCATAGATTAAACCTAAGGCATAACCGACTACCCCATAACCGAAACCAAAACCCTGCCGTTTACCTGTCACCGATATGTTCTAAATTCTCCCTAGGGCTACGGGTTGTTTTGTAAAGTAGTTGCAAGGGTTGCTTTGTTTTAGGATTTTTCAAGTTCAATAAAATAAACTTCAAGTTCTTTTATCTTGGTTTTAATATCTTGCAAGAGCATCGGGAGAGCATTGTGAAGTTATCTATTTACTTAGCATCGGGAGAGTTAAGTATACGAAAGAGGTAAAAGCGCGTTCTCTAGTTTATAGTTGAACCATCTCGTGCTTAGGGATAAGGCGAGGTTAAGTGGCTAAGGAAGAATTCATACACATCGGTGTTCATCCTTTGATTCACGCCGGGAGGTATCATCAAAGACGTGATCATCGACAGACTTGTGCCTAGGGATAGGGCAAGGCAGATCAGGGATTCTTGCCAAGCTTGAAGTACGGAGTTAGTGTTCGCTGCCGCGACAGCTAACGGACAGACGCCGCGACAGGTGCTGTCGGCGACGGGTGCGACGACAGAACTGGAGATCCTAAGCAATTCAATACCTACACTACTGAGCAACTCAATACCAGCCCATTCTCTCTATCTTGATATCTCAATCTTTTATTTACGTTTTTACTTTAATATTCGTGACAATTCTCTTAAATATTTCTCTTTACTTCGTGCAGTGAATTTAGGTGGAGTCATTAGCCCAATCCCTGTGGAGACGATATCAGATACTTAGTATCACTTTACTACTTGCGTCGTGTATACTTGCACTATAATTGCGATAGACTATTTTACACGCAACAAGTTTTTGGCGCCGCTGCCGGGGATTGGCAACATAACTACACCTTTCTTTCCTTGCACTTTTTGTTTTTATTTTCGTTCTTGTTTTTGTTTTTGTTTTTCTTTAATTTTTCTTTTGCATTTTTAACTCTTGCTTTTCACAAGGTTTTTTCTGTTTATGCGCAGATCGAAAAGGGGTGAAGATCCTGAGTATAAATTAGATCCGGAGATCGAACGTTCCTTCAATCTCAAGAAACAGATTCGCCACCTTTTAGACAGAAACGAATACCTTGAGAAAGAGCTAGAGCAGATGGCCCGTAATCAGCCTGTCGGTGAAGAAATCCCGCATGTCGGTGATCCGCCCGCGGCAGGAGGACGACAGTCATGTCGTGACTACATGCTGAATGATCATGTAGAGCTGGAGACCACGCTGCCGGATATTGATGTTGACAACTTCGAGCTTAAACCTGTCATGTTTAGTATGATCAACAACGCCGGACAGTTTAGTGGTTCTGCGACAGAAGATGCTAGGGAGCATCTTAAAACGTTCCAAGAGATCTGTGGTTCGTTTAGACTACCAGGAGTTAGTCCGGAGATACTGAGGCTTCGGTTATTTCCCCATTCATTGAGGGACAGAGCTAAAACTTGGTGGAATAAACTTACACCGGGTTCTATTATGACTTGGGCAGATTTAACTCGTGAATTTTTGTCTCGTTTTAATCCTTCACATTTAGCTGAGCGATTACGTAATGAAATTGCTACTTTTCAACAGGAAGATGACGAGCCAATGCACGAGGCCTGGGACAGATTCACAACTCTTCTTCGAAACTGCCCAATGCATGGATTCCCCGTCTGGAATCAGGTAACTAAGTTTTATAATGCTGCTAACTTACAAACTCGCATTCGAATTGATTCTGCAGCGAATGGACTATTATTGGATAAAGATCCGGACGAGGCCCTGCAAGTTTTGAAACATCTGGCTAAGAATGAGGAGCAGTTTCCAACCGCTAGAAGAGGAGGTAAACGGGTACTTGCTGTCAAGGATTATGAGGCCGACAGCACTATGAAATCACAGGTAGCATTCCTCACCAAAGCCATGAAACACTTATTGAGTGAAGAGGAAGTACGAGGGTTTGCTGTCGAGGAAGTTTGTGCTACATGTGAGGGAAATCATAGTAGGGATGAGTGCCCTATAAATATAGAAGAAGGAAAATATGTTGGGAATTACAAGCCAAACTACAATTCCAACAACTACAACCCTAATTGGAGGAAAGATCCCAAATTTTCCTGGAGTAACCCTAACAATGCCCTAAATCCGCAAGCATATAATCAGAATCAGGGGGGTCCTAGATTGTTGACGCGACAGCAGCCGCAGCCGCAGAACCTGCCGCAGAACCTGCCGCCTCAGCAACAACAGCAGCCACCACCTGCCACGAGTAGTATATTGGAGCAGACTCTGGCCACCTTTATGTCTCAGACTGGTACGTATATGGAGAACATCAATAATTTTGTCAAGAAAACGGAAGACTTTATGGATGAAACTAAGATGAGAATGACAAACCATGAGGCCACCTTGAAATCTCTGGAGACACAAATGGGTCAGGTGTCGCAGCATATTAAGCCGAGGCAGAATGGAGGTTTCCCTAGCAATACTGAAAATGCTAGACCGCCCCCACACGAGCAATGTAAGGCGATTACTACTAGGAGTGGGAAAAAGTTACCAGGGCCGGAAAAAGAAGCTGAAACAGAAAAGGAACCTGCCTTGGATAAACCTGCCGAGGAAGCTGCCCCGACAGGTGACAAACAGACTGCTGCCGATGAGCCTGTCATGACAACAGAAGCGACAGAGGAGAAAAAAGATGAGTATCGTCCTCAAATTCGCATGCAGTGGGAAGGACGCATTGCTGATTACCGTCCTCCACCACCTTTTCCTCAACGGATACAGCAAGCTAAGCATGAATCTCAACTTAAAAAGATTTATGATATTTTTAAACAGGTTCATATCAATATTCCGTTGTTAGATGCTGTTAGGGAGATGCCCGGTTATGCTAAATTTCTCAAGGATGTCATGTCTAAAAAATCTAAACTTGGGGAATTTGAAACGGTAAGGATGCAAGAAGGTTGCATGAGTATTCTTCATCGGCAACCACCCCAGAAAAAGAAGGATCCAGGGAGCTTCCTCATACCTTGCGTAATCGGCGACAGATTTGTGGGTAAGGCATTATGTGATCTTGGTGCTAGTGTTAATCTAATGCCCAAATCTGTTTTTCAGAAACTAGGTATTGGCAAGGCGCGGCCCACGACAGTTACCCTACAGCTAGCCGACCGCTCTTACGTTCACCCCGAAGGAAAAATTGAAGATATTTTGGTAAGAGTGGATAAGCTTATATTTCCTGCTGACTTTCTTATTTTAGATTGTGAGGCAGATGAGAACGCACCAGTCATCCTAGGGCGACCCTTCTTAGCCACGGGAAGATCATTGATTGATGTGGAGAAAGGAGAACTCACCATGCGCGTGAACGATCAAGAAATTAAGTTGAATGTTCTCCAAGCGATGAAACATGCTGATGTGGATGAGGAATGCAAGGCCATCATTGAGGAGACCTTTGATCAACCCTGCATCAGGTCGGGCTGCCGTGATATAAAATTTGGTCACTGCTGCGATAGCCATCTACAGACCTGTCACGACAGCAATGACGACAGCACCAACGACAGCGACTCCTCTGAATCCGATACATCTGATACTGAAGGTCATGAGGAGGTAGACTGGTTAGATCATCGTCCAGGTAAGTTATTCGAACCTTTGAACTACACTTCGGATAACCATTTAATCCAAAAGCCATCTACTGTTGAACCACCTATCTTAGAACTTAAGCCCCTGCCAGGGCAGCTTAAATATGCTTATCTTGGTTGTGATAACACACTGCCCGTAATCATCTCCGCTAAGCTGCCGCAGGAACAGGAACGACAGCTGATCGACATGTTGAGGCAGCATAAAAGGGCGATAGGATGGACGATAGCAGACATTCAGGGCATTAGTCCGGCAATCTGTATGCACAAAATCCTCCTAGAGGAAGATCATAAGCCGACTATTGATGCCCAAAGGCGGTTAAATCTTGCAATGAAGGAGGTAGTGCGTAAAGAAATAATTAAATGGTTAGATGCTGGGATTATTTACGCCATCTCCGATAGCAAATGAGTAAGCCCGGTGCAATGTGTTCCTAAGAAAGGAGGCATGACCGTGATAACCAACGAAAACAATGAGTTAATCCCAACCAGGACTGTGACCGGTTGGAGGGTTTGTATGGACTATCGGAAGCTCAACAAAGCTACCTGAAAAGACCACTTTCCTTTACCCTTTATTGATCAAATGCTTGATAGATTAGCGGGTAAACCTTACTATTGTTTTCTTGATGGTTATTCAGGTTATAATCAAATTGCTATTGCACCGGAGGACCAAGAGAAAACGACCTTCACATGCCCTTACGGAACATACGCATTTAGGAGGATGCCGTTCGGCCTATGTAACGCACCTGCCACCTTCCAAAGGTGCATGATGGCAATATTCTCCGACATGGTAGAGGACTTCCTCGAAATTTTCATGGATGATTTTTCCGTCTTTGGAGACGATTTTGAGAGCTGCCTCGGCAACCTTAAAAAGGTACTTGAAAGATGTGAAAAAGCTAATCTTGTTCTTAATTGGGAAAAATGCCATTTTATGGTAGATGAAGGGATAGTTTTAGGCCATAAGATTAGCTGCCGTGGGATAGAGGTCGACAGGGCAAAGATTGAAGTCATAGAGAAGCTGCCGCCGCCAACCACAGTCAAGGGCATTAGGAGTTTTTTAGGGCATGCTGGTTTTTATAGGAGATTTATTGCAAATTTCTCAAAAATCACGAAGCCCCTATGTCATCTCTTAGAGCAGAACCGACCCTTTGACTTTAATGAAGAATGTACTGAAGCATTCAAGGTTCTGAAGGAAAAGCTAGTGACAGCCCCCATAGTACAGCCACCAGACTGGACGCAACCGTTTGAAATTATGTGTGATGCTAGTGACTATGCTGTCGGGGCAGCACTTGGGCAGCGCAAGGACAGGCTGTTTCATGTCATATATTATGCCAGCAAAACATTGAATGATGCCCAAGTTAATTATACCACCACAGAAAAGGAGCTGTTGGCTGTGGTGTTCTCCATCGACAAGTTTCATTCTTATATACTTGGAACGAAGGTAATAGTGCACACCGATCATTCTGCCCTTAAGTACTTGTTCGCAAAGAAGGATGCAAAGCCTAGGTTGATACGATGGATCCTGCTATTACAAGAATTCGACCTTGAAATCAAAGACAAAAAGGAGACAGAAAATCAGGTGGCAGATCACTTGTCGAGGTTGGAGATGGGATAGAGTCTACCTGTAGATGAGACACACATACTAGAGACCTTCCCAGATGAGCAGCTCTTTGCTGCCGCAATAGCTGTCGCGACAGCCATGGCGGCAGGTAAGTCTTCTAACCTTCCCTGGTATGCTGATTTCGTTAATTTTATAGTTAGCAGAATATTACCTTCTGATCTTACGTATCAAGCCAGGAAGAGGTTTCAAAATGATGTTAAACATTATTATTGGGACGAACCTCTTCTTTTCAAAATGTGCGCAGATCAGGTTATAAGGAGATGTGTACCACAAGAAGAACAAGAAGACATTCTCCATCACTGTCATGCTTCACAATATGGAGGACACTTAGGAGGCAATAAAACTGCTGCCAAGGTGCTGCAGTCAGGGTTCTACTGGCCGACACTGTATAAGGACGCACAGGAATTTTACAAAAACTGTGACAGGTGCCAGCGGACAGGTAACATCTCAAGGAGAAACGAGATGCCACTGCAGAATATCTTAGAAGTCGAAATATTCGACGTTTGGGGGATTGATTTTATGGGACCTTTTCCATCTTCGTGTGGAAATCTTTACATCCTCCTAGCAGTAGATTATGTCTCCAAGTGGGTAGAAGCAATCGCAACTCAAAAGAATGATGCCAAAACGGTCCAAAAGTTTTTGCACAAAAACATCTTTTCTAGATTTGGCATCCCTAGAGCGATTATCAGTGATGAAGGGAGACATTTCGATAACAAGGTAATTGCTGCCGCCTTGAAGAAATATGGTGTCAAGCACAGGATCGCGACAGCATACCACCCACAGACCAATGGACAGGCTGAAATTTCCAACAGGGAAGTGAAGAACATTCTTGAAAAGATGGTTAAACCAACTAGGAAAGATTGGTCTCTACTTCTGAATGATGCACTATGGGCATACAGGACAGCTTTCAAAACTCCATTGGGCATGTCTCCATTCCGATTGATCTATGGGAAAACCTGCCACCTGCCTGTCGAGATAGAGCACAAGGCATATTGGGCAATCAAGGCAGTAAATATGGACTTGGACAAGGCAGGCCAGAAAAGGCTGTTAGATTTGAATGAGATCGATGAAATACGGACGATGGCCTACGACAACGCAAGAATATACAAAGAGAAAACAAAGAAGTAGCATGACAAAAAGTTGCTGCCACGACAGTTCTGCCCAGGGCAGCTTGTATTTTTGTTTAATTCTAGATTGAAACTCTTCCCAGGGAAGCTTAAATCTAGATGGTCTGGTCCGTTCCAAGTGATTCAAGTTTTCCCCCATGGTGCCATTACAATTCAATCATTAAAGGACGGGCACCAATTCAAAGTCAATGGACAACGCCTCAAGCATTATCAGGGGACTGAAGCCCCAGGAATACAGAAAGTGGTTACCTTAGGTGATGCCCCACAAGGCATCCCTAATTTAACCTAGTTTTTATTTTTATTTTATTTTATTATTATTATTTATTAGGAATTAGATTTTTTTTAATAATGTTTTGTTTTTAATTTCAGTTTTTAGGAAATAAAGGAGTCGAGTGAGAAAGAAGAAGTGGCCCAAGCCCACCGCTCATCCACCAGCCCAATAAAGCCCATTTATGGTAACCTGTCGTTTCGGCTGCCGGCACAGACGGATTTGACAGGCTATCAACAGATGCACAGCAGACGAAGAAGCGTGCGGCAGACGCACAGCAGACGCATTAATGCGTGTCAGACGCGTCAGACACGCAATATCCAATCTGCCGCCCCGTTATTCCCGCCTGCCGTTGCGGCATTAAATGGGCAGCTACTCGACCGCTATATAAACCCCTTCCCCTTTTCATTTTCATCACTTCTGATTCTCTCTTGTTATTCCCTTCTAGTTTTATCTACTTTCTTCCTTTTTTTTTCAGCCCTTGCAACCAAAAATGTCTTCACGACAAACCCGTCAGAATGCTGCTGCCGCCTCTTCTTCAGCAGCAGCATCTCCGTTCGCTAACAAGGAACTATGGGAGGAACGGAGCTTCATCTACAACAGAGATGCCCCTCTTTTTGGACTCCGGCCGTTCATTATGAAGGCCATAGCAGCACAACTTTGGGAGGACTTTGCCGAGCAGCCGGCAGAGCTTAACGACACTCTGGTCAGGGAATTTTATGCGGCAATCGAAAGTAAGACGGCGACATCTGTCATCGTCCGAGGAGTGACAGTTCCTTTCACTGCCAGCAGCATCAACCATGTATTCGGCCTCTTCTTTGGCCCCAATGACGATGCTCATCAACAATTTTGGGACACCCTCGACACTGCCGGACATGATGCTGTCATGAGGGAGTTGACAGAGGCGGGCACGACCTGGAGCACCAGCAAGAAGAACCCCAACTCCGTCAATAGGGCAGAGCTACTCCCCGAGGCAAAACTATGGAATGCTTTTATCAAAAAGCGTATCTTGCCCTCGTCCCACCATACGACAGTCAACAGACAGCGGTTGGCCCTCATTCACTCTATCATGCATGACAGGCCCATCAATGTGGGCAGGTACATGCGGGACAACATTCTCGATTGTGCCTTCCGATCAGATTCACGACTCTGCCTGCCCTTCACCATCACTGCCCTCTGCCGCTGCGCTGCCGTACCGGAGGACCCTTCAGACAAAATCAAGAAGGGCAGCGGCTGGACAGACAGCAACATCTCCAGCCTTATGGAGATCATCGTCGTATCGCCCCTCAACGCCTTCGATCCAAACGCCCCTCCAGCTGAGTCTGATGATGAACCTGCCACCGAACCTGCCCCAGAAGCTGCCACCAACACCGCTCCGGCAGATCAGAACGCCCACATCCTTGCTGCCATCTTGAGGATAGAGGAGCGCCAGATGGGTTTGATGACTTTCATCCGTGACTTCTCCAATGCAACGGTAAATTTCATTACCAATACTTTGAATTTTCCGGATGTCATTTTCCCCACCTTCCCCGCCCATTATTTTAATATCCCCTCCCCCACTCCCACACCACCTGTCTCTCCCCACGGAGAATCTGCCTCCTCCACACCTTCACAGACGGCAGCCGGCAGCCCACCGGCAGACACCTCCCCTCGAGGCACCAAGCGAGCTGCCACTGATGACAGCCCTCTTGTCCGGAGGAATTTGGACAGCGCCTTCACGCGGGTGAAACGTATTAAGCATGTGGCCAACAAGAGAAGGCTGTCCAAAGCCATAACGAGTGGCAGCTGGGACAGCAGCAGCAGTTCTGATGTCCGACTAGTGGAGCCACCTGCCCTTCAACCTGCTGACGACCCTGTCCCCCAACCGGAGGAAGAACCTGCACCTCAACAGGCTGATGAACCTGTTGATCAACCTGCTCCGGAACCTGCCCAGCCACCTCCCCAACGCAGACGCTACCATCAAATCCGCGTCAGCAGCAGCAGCGAGGACAGCGAATAAAATTTAAGTTTTTATTCTTTTACTCCTCTTATTGCTGCCTGCCCTTATATATTTGTGATGTACTTTTATTTATCGTGTTTTCTTTATTTGTTTTTGTGTCATTTTGCATTGAGGGCAATGCAACCCTTGAGTTTGGGGGTGGCAACCCTCCATATTTAATGGAGTCTTTAACACATCTTTTGATTAACTGTTGTGTCTTATAAGTTCTTTTAAAAAAAAATTTAGAAAAATAAGAAAATTTAAACTGTTGGCCTAAATCTGTGAAGTTAACTTACCTGTCATGACGGCTCTGTCGTGGCAGCATCTTTAGGACAGGTTAAGGAAAAGTTTAGAGCCTTTCTATAGTTCTGAAAACTTAAACACTTTTGTGACTGTTATATTGCTTAGATTACTTTTAGCCAAACTAGAATAGGAAGCTTAGAACTTGGATAGCCCCTAGAGGTGCCTAACACTGGCTCTAGGAAAGAAGTTTAGCAAAAGAAAATCAAAAACCTAGAGGTGCCCGAAACCGGCTCTAGGAAGCTAACTAGAGGTGCCTGAAACTGGCTCTAGAAAAACTTAGCTTGAAAATAGAAGAAAAAGAAGCATGAAAATGTGCCTTCTAAAAAAAATAACTTTGGCATAAAAATTCGAGTTAAGAAGTTGAATATTCTAGTGAAACTAAGAGAATCTTAGCATATAACTGTTCACAAGCATGCACACACTGCACGAGAGCTATAGGGAGATTCCGAACAGATCCTAACCTTTCCGACAGGTTGCTGCCGCCTTAGAGAATGAGCGACAGGTAAGTGACAATTCACTGTTTGAAGGCCAACACAAAAATTTTCAGTTTTCTTTTAAGTCTACATTGCTTGAGGGCAAGCAAAAACTTGAGTTTGGGGGTGTGTTGAGTGTGTAAAAGTTCTATTATTTACACCCTTTTTAACCCATATTTCTGCTGCATTCAAGCATCATTGCATTGCATCTAGGTTAGTTTTCAATAAAACATCACAATTATATAAAAGGCACGGATTCTACTGAAAGATGGCTATTTTTGCAGGTATCTGTCACAGTAGATGTCGAAGGCAGGCGCAGGGCAGATAAGCAGGAGAGCTGAACTGGACAAGCAGCTGAAGAAGACGAACCTGTCATGGACCTGTCGTGACAGCATGGTGACAGTAGATTTATGAAGAGGAAAAGTGAAGTGGACCTCGATAGATAGAGAAAAATCTGCTCGTCTGTCATGAGGAAGCCGAATATTTTTCCAAGCCCCGTATCAAAAGATATGTCAAGCCAAAGCTCAAGGAGAGGAATTTCCATGAAACAAGGAGGCGGCTGAAAAGTAGGAATCCTTAGAGATTTAGTCTTTATTAGAATCTTACTTTTAATTAAAGTTGTAATCCTTGTTACCTTAGATAACTTGAGCCCAAAGCTTATATAAGGGCATAGATTAAACCTAAGGCATAACCGACTACCCCATAACCGAAACCAAAACCCTGCCGTTTACCTGTCACCGATATGTTCTAAATTCTCCCTAGGGCTACGGGTTGTTTTGTAAAGTAGTTGCAAGGGTTGCTTTGTTTTAGGATTTTTCAAGTTCAATAAAATAAACTTCAAGTTCTTTTATCTTGGTTTTAATATCTTGCAAGAGCATCGGGAGAGCATTGTGAAGTTATCTATTTACTTAGCATCGGGAGAGTTAAGTATACGAAAGAGGTAAAAGCGCGTTCTCTAGTTTATAGTTGAACCATCTCGTGCTTAGGGATAAGGCGAGGTTAAGTGGCTAAGGAAGAATTCATACACATCGGTGTTCATCCTTCGATTCACGCCGGGAGGTATCATCAAAGACGTGATCATCGACAGACTTGTGCCTAGGGATAGGGCAAGGCAGATCAGGGATTCTTGCCAAGCTTGAAGTACGGAGTTAGTGTTCGCTGCCGCGACAGCTAACGGACAGACGCCGCGACAGGTGCTGTCGGCGACGGGTGCGACGACAGAACTGGAGATCCTAAGCAATTCAATACCTACACTACTGAGCAACTCAATACCAGCCCATTCTCTCTATCTTGATATCTCAATCTTTTATTTACGTTTTTACTTTAATATTCGTGACAATTCTCTTAAATATTTCTCTTTACTTCGTGCAGTGAATTTAGGTGGAGTCATTAGCCCAATCCCTGTGGAGACGATATCTGATACTTAGTATCACTTTACTACTTGCGTCGTGTATACTTGCACTATAATTGCGATAGACTATTTTACACGCAACAACAACTCTCTCCCACTTAAGGAATTTCGTCCCCGAAATTACCTTACTGAAAGAGATACGGAAACTGCTTTTCCATATCCTCCTTCCTCTCCCAAGTGGCCTCGTCCACACCTCGACGTTGCCACCGCACCTTCACTAACTCAATCGATCTACCCCTCAACACCTTACTGTCAGAAGCTAAGATCTCAACGGGCTCTTCTTCATAAGTCAAATCCGGATTCAATTCAATCTCTTCTATGGGCATAACATGTGATGGATCGGACCTATACTTACGAAGCATCGAAACATGGAACACATCGTGTATCTTCTCTAACTCGGACGGCAAACGCAACTGATAAGCAACGGGACCAACCCTCTTCACAATCTCATACGGCCCTATGTACCTCGGACTCAATTTCCCCTTTCGGCCAAATCTCATCACTTTCTTCCACGGAGACACCTTCAAGAACACCTTCTCACCCACTGAGAATTCAACTTCCTTCCTCTTCAAATCGGCATAGGACTTCTGCCTATTCGAAGCGGCTTTCAAATGATCACAAATCAATTTTACCTTGTCGGCCGTCCCCTTGAGAAAATCTGGCATAGGTAACAATTTCTGTCCCACTTCGGCCCAACAAACTGGAGTCCTACACTTCCGGCCATACAAGGCCTCATACGGAGCCATCTGAATGCTCGACTGAAAGCTATTATTGTATGCAAATTCTACTAGAGGCAAATGCTTCTCCCAAGTACCCTGAAAGTCAATGATACAACAACGCAACATATCCTCTAAGATCTGAATAACCCTCTATGACTGACCATCTGATTGAGGATGATAAGAAGTGCTGAAGTTTAAACGGGTACCCAAAGCTGTATGCAGACACTCCCAAAATCTAGAAGTAAACCGCGGATCTCTATCTGATACAATGGACTTCGACACACCATACAGTCTCACAATCTCACCAATGTACAAATCGGCCAATCTATCTAAAGTGTAAGTAGTGTTGACTGCCAAGAAGTGAGCACACTTCGTAAAACGATCCACTATCACCCAAACTGAGTTCTTCTTCGTAGGAGTCAAAGGCAAACCCGAAACAAAATCCATAGTGATGTTCTCCCACTTCCATTCCGCAATTCTCAACGGCTGTAACAAACCTGAGGGAACCTGATGTTCCGCCTTCACTCTCTGACACACTAAGCACTTACTCACAAAGTCGGCTACATCTCTCTTCAAGCCAACCCAAAAGTACTCATTCTTCAAATCACGGTACATCTTCGTACTTCCAGGATACATAGCAAACGGACTACTATGGGCTTCAGTCAAGATCGTACGTCTCAAGTCGCTGTCCTCTGGTACAACTATTCTATCTTTGAAACACAAAACCCCATCAGTACTGAAACTGTAGTCTGAAGATCTACCCTCGGCTATATCTTGCACGTGAGGTGCCAACGATCTATCTAAGAGCTGTTTCTCTCTAATCAGCTGACCTAGAGTAGGTCTAACCTGAAGCTCGGCTATCAAGCCACCATCTCCGGACAAACTCAATCTAGCAAACATGGCTCTCAAGTCCACGGTCATCTTCCTACTCAATGCATCGGCCACTACATTGGCCTTACCCGGATGGTACTCAAAAGTAAGATCATAGTCTTTTAGCAACTCTAACCATCTACGATGTCTAAGATTCAAGTCTCGCTGAGTCATAATGTACTTCAAACTCTAGTGACCGGTGTACACTGTGCATTTCTCACCGTACAAATAATGCCTCCAAATCTTCAGAGCAAACACAACTGCAGCTAACTCTATGTCATGGGTCGGATAGTTGCGCTCATGGGTCTTCAACTGTCTTGAGGCATAAGCCACTACTCTCTTGTCTTGCATAAGAACACATCCTAGCCCTACATACGAACCATCACTGTAGACTACATAGTCCTTCCCGGACTCAGGCTGTATCAAGATCGGTGCTTGGGTCAAAGCTTCTTTCAATTTCTCAAAGGCTCTCTGCCTTGCATCTGTCCACTCAAACTGAACGCTTTTCTGAAGTAACTGTGTCAAAGGAGCGGCTAACTTAGAGAAACCCTCTACAAATCTCCTATAGTATCCAGCTAAGCCTAGGAAGCTACGTACCTCTGTCACAGACTTCGGTTTCTTCCATTCAACAATGGCCTCAATCTTCTTCGGGTCAACTCTAATCCCATCGGCTGACACTACATGTCCTAAGAAGACTACCTCTCGGATCTAGAATTCACACTTGCTGAGCTTCGCATACAACTGATGATCTAGCAAAGTCTTCAAAACAAGTCTCAAGTGTCGGTCATGGTCTTCTTCAGTTCGCGAGTACACCAAGATGTCATCAATAAACACAACTACAAACTGATCTAGATACTGATAAAAAATCATATTCATCATGTCCATGAAAGCAGCCGGTGCATTAGTCAACCCAAAAGGCATGACTAAAAACTCATAATGATCATACCTAGTCCTAAAGGCCGTCTTCGGTACATCAACCTCTCTTACCTTAAGCTGGTAGTAACCCGATCTCAAGTCAATCTTCGAAAAGACCGATGCTCCTCTCAACTGATCAAACAAGTCATCAATTCTAGGCAACAGATATTTATTTTTCACTGTCAACTGATTTAACTGTCGGTAATCTATACACATTCTCATGCTTCCATCTTTCTTCTTCACAAACAAAACTGGTGCACCTCAAGGTGAAGAACTAGGCCGAATAAAACCTCTATCTGTCAACTCTTGCAACTAAGTCTTCAACTCTTTCAATTCTTTCGGTGCCATGCGATACGGAGCAATCGAAACATGAGCTGAATCAGAATAAGTCTCAATGCTGAACTCTACCTCTCTGTCCGGTGGTAACCCTGGCAATTCTTCCGGAAACACACTAGGAAAGTCACATACTATCCGGATGTCCTGAGGTCTAACCTCACTCATGTTAGGGTTCATCACATACGCTAAGTATGCTTCACACCCCAACTCAACTAACCTCTTAGCCTCTAACACTAAAACCACATTGGACAAGAACTTCACGTTCTCACCCACCACTACAATCTCATAGTCATCTGTGAGCCTCAAAGAAATCCGCTTAGTTTCAAAATCTATCCTAGCTCTATGCTCCGTGAGCCAATCCATACCCAGAATCACATCGAAACCATAGAAGGGAAGCTCCATCATATCCACTGGAAACATATGCCCCTGGACCATCAACGGACACCTTCGGTACATCTTCCTAACTACTACCGTGTCCCCAAAGGAACTAGTAACACTAACTCCTACCTCTAACATCTCACAAGGCAAATTCAAAGACTGTGCATGCTCACTCAATATGTAGGAATGTGTAGACCCAGAGTCAATCAAAGAAAGCAAACCCAAAGACTGTATCGAGAAGTTACCTGCGATCACATCGGTGTCATGCTGATCCCCACGCTGAGCATAAACTCTGGCCTGACCTCCGCCCTCTGGCTGAACTGCAACTACATGTGCTATGTTCCTCTGACCATCGTTCCTCGGCTGGAAGTTACCTCTACCGCGCCCGCGGCCTCTCTAAAAGTCATTGGCTCTAGCAGGAGCCTGAGCTGGTGTCTGTCCCACCTGATGTGGACAGTCACGCCTAATGTGGTCCCTAGCCCCACAACTCCAACAAGAATGAAAATTTCCCCAACACTCACCGGTGTGGTTCCTCCCGCAAGTAGCACATGTGGGCAACTTCCCACCAGCTCTCTGACCCTGATGGCCCCTACCGTGGTTACCGCCACCACGCCTATGATAATAATGGTGTCTGTTGTCCCGATGCCTCTTGGCATCACCTCTATCAAAGTTGCTGGACCTCTTACCCGAACTAGATCCACCCGACCGCCTGGTCAAACTCAAATTGTGCTCTAAGTCCTTGGCCCTCGCGACCAAGACATCAAAATCAGTGTAGTCCGAAGCTAGAGTATACGTCTTGATCTCTTCACTCAGCCCATAACGAAAGCGGTTACAACGCTCCACCTCAGTAGGTACAAGCTCAGGTGCGTACTGACTCAACCTGACAAACCGGATCTCATAATCTGTCACGGACATACTCCCCTAAAGCAATGCCATAAACTCCCTCTTCCTCTCATCGAGGTATCGCGGACCCATATACTTCTTCCGGAATGCTGACTCAAAGAACTCCCAAGTGATCTCGGCCTCATCCATACCCGTAGTAATGGTGACCCACCAAGTGTAGGCATCACCCTGAAGCAAGGACTCAACACATCCCAACTTGCGCTCACCAGTACATCCCATCTGGGCAAGTATATGGACAATCTTTTCAAACCATAACTCTGATCGCTCTAGAGTAGCACCTCTAAACTCTTCGGCCCCAAGGCCCCGAAGTCTCTCTAAAGGCAATCTTGTGCCCTCACCCTGATGGTGTGCTGCCTGACCTCCAGCTACTGCAGCCTGAAATGCCCCAGCTATCGCCTGAACCAACGGAGCTAAATCAATCCCGGCCGGTCCTTGGCCACCTTGGCCTCCTTGTGGTCCCTCTCCTTCGGCCCCGGCCTCGCCTCCTACTCCAGGTGGAGGAGGTGGTGGTGGTGGAGGTGGTGGAGGAGCTCCAACTCCAACCACAGGCTCTCCCACTTGAGCCTCAACCCTAACTACTGGCTCAACCCCTGGAGCCGCTGCCCGTGGTTCCGGTCGAACCATCCTAGGCCTCCCACGTGGTCTCATGATACAACTAGCAAGGTATGAACTACAACAAGAAACATATAGGATTACGTTAGCCAAAGCAAGGGTCCAATAGTGCTCAAGTACTCCTCTTTCCAAAAATTCTTTTTAAATTAAGTAGTAGTAGCAATGGGCACACACTCTACACCAGACACAACAATTCATGCTTCAAAACATCATACGATCAGTCAAATATTCAAGAATTCATGGCAAGACATGCATCAAACAACACAATCATTTAACACATTAAGCTTACCTCACTTACCTGCTCGAGGTCTCGGTAACCTCAAGCTCTGATACCAACAAATGTAACCCCCTCGCCCCGGTCTGGCCGGATGACCGGTCCGAGTGGGCCACACGGGGAAAACCGAGTGAAACCCGATAAGGTTCCCTTCGGTTAGCAACCCTATATTTTTTTCTTTCATTTTAATCTTGACTAGAGGCGTGTTATATCCTAAGTGATCATGACAACGGAAAACAATCAAAGGAAATCACATTCGAACTACGGCCATGCATAAACAGTCCATTTTAAGCTTATAAGGCAGGCCGTATCGATACACCAATCAAGGGTATCGATACGCCTTGACATGGTCAACCCAAACAGTCAACTCGTAGAAGACCGTATCGATACAGCCCTTGAGCGTATCGATACGCCCTCTTCAGTCAACATCTCGTGGTCAACAAGATGAACCCGTACCGATACGCCCCAGCACCGTATCGATACTCCAAAAACTCCCTAATTTCTCAGAATTCTAGTGACCAAAAACTGTATCGATACGCCCCACGTATCGATACGCCCAGCCTAAACTGGGCTCTACAAGCAAGACTGTATCGATACGGCCCTTAGGCGTACCGATACGCCCTGCACTGCAACTCCACAATTTCTAACTTATCGACCCCAAACACGACTCACAATGCATTTCTCGACTCTCCTAAGCACATACACACATTTAAGCAATCATACATGAACCATAGGTAGCAACCAAACATGAGATAAGGCATCAAACATAGCATTCTAACAAAATAGCAATTTAGGCAATAATGTGCATACATGAGAGCTCAAAAGGCCTTAAAAGGCACAAGACAACATAAGAGGTTTGCTCTCACACACAAGGCAACCTAAACATCTAAAGCATTCCACCACACACCATCATTCATCATAATATCTCATGCTTTACAAACCACAATCCATCCAAACATCAACATATAAATGTGTTATACAAGCTCATACAAAAACCCTTGCCACATTGCTAACTAATACGAAATTGTTAACCGTACTTGAGCCACAAAACTTGGAAAGCCCTTCTTGCCTTGCCTCGAGCTAACACCGCGCTAATGATCTGCATTGTTGAACATTAAGAGCGCAAGCTATAAGCTTAGTGAGGGTGCTCTAAAACAAAAACATCAACAATGCAGGGTTCAAGCATGTAAATCCTAATCTCACATACATCAAACATTGACATATAATCAAGTAGACCTAGCTAGTCTTTCAAGTGGCATAGTATGACATCTTACTTCATACTAAGCATCAAGCATCAAATATCAACAATCATAAATCAACATCACATATCACAATATATGAACAAGTTAATTGGCCACTTTAAATTTCCCTGATTGTGCGGATTTAAACCTCAACAACACTTTACCTCGGTGGGATTACACTCATCACCGGACCTTGCATGTGCGGGATTCCACTCATCCCCACATGCCCTACGGATGGGATTCCACTCATCATCTCGTAGAAATAAATAAAAGCTTCCGGTGGAATATTACATCACCGTGCTCCTCCTTGATGACTTAACGCCATCAAGGCCACATACGTTTTGACTCAATTCGTGTGCACACTAATCCTAATGATCGATCATTTACAACCGGTGATTTATTTAGTGCCAATTATCAAAACCGCATCATATATATCATCAACCACATTCCATACTCATCACATATATACATTTCATGATATACATGCATCAATTTAACCACAATCCACAAGAGTATAGCTAAATGGGCACAATAGCATTTATGGAAAACAAGGCTAAATTAACTACTTGAGTTAAATAGAAGTGGCCTACCAAGCACACTTTACACACACACACTACACATACTCGAACCAAACTTTAAATCAGGTTTGAAACCACTCACCGCCCTTCCTTAGCTACCAAGCGAAAACTCCTACGAACCCGGATTCAGTCCCAAAGATTCTTCGACGATCCCTCTTGCTTCTAGCCAACCAAAAACACAACCAATAGCCACAATCAATGCTAATATTCAATCAACACATAACCTTTGAATTCAAACCAACTTCATCTAAAATTTCCAACCAAATTAAATCCCCAAATAGCTCAAATTCGTACTCCCTACAACCCTAGCTGAAAAGTCCACTTCCAATCATCCAAATGACACCCAAAAGGCCCCAAATCACCTTCCTAATATACTTAAACCAACAGCCCTTCAATTTCAACCTTAAACCTCCCAAAAACCCAAGTTTTGACACCTTAAAATTTGCTCTAAGACCTTACTTCGGATTTTCATCAAAATTTAACCAAATTAACATATAATGTGTATTTCAACATGAGTAAACAAAGCTCCAACTCAATTTATCAAAACAAGATGAAAAACCCTTTAAAAACCCAAACTTTAAAACAAACCCTAATTTTCAAAACTTCATATCTTTCAAAACTAAGACCATGGGTGGATAGGGGATAAAGAGGAGAGCAAGATGACATGTTTACCTTTTAAAAGCACCTTGAATTGAGGGAGAAACACAATGGAATAGTGTTTTAGGTTTGAAAGAGTTTTGAAGGGGTTTGGGGTGTTTTAGACGTTGGAATGGGGATAAAGGGGGAGGAAGACAACTTTTTAATTAAAGTGGTCTTGCTTTTCAAAACTTTTAGGTAAAATTACAACCCTAGTCCCTCCCCTTTTCCTAAAGCTCAAATGGGTCCAATTTAGGTTGAATTGATTTTAATTTAATTTTATTGAATCGGACTATAAACCCGGCTAACTCCTAACCCCAAAACACGGGCGTTACACCTTGTCCAATGAGTTAGGTGACATTGGAATTTGTTTATATCCTTGAAATTAATGCAGTTTCTTTTGATTGAATCTTCAATAGGCATTGATTGATTCAGATATCTTGTTTTCTCAGTACCCAATGGTATCAAATTAGGTGCTCCACCCCAATTTTGTAAGAACATTTAAAATAACAATCACACTATTGTTTCATGAACATCTTGATAGTTCCTGCTTTCTGAGGCCATGAGGAGATTAAAATTTGTATACTTTTATGTCCATCTTAAAACTTCAGGTTGTTCTCTGACAATGATTAATGGTCTTTCCTAGATTCAAGCAAGTTGAGGCAGAGGAAAAGTTTAAGCTCATTTCTCGCATGAAGGAGAAATTTTTAAAAATTCATGTCACTGAGTGCTAACAGAGGTTCAAAATTTGATACAACAATGCAATTTTTGTTGTTTCATATGCAGGTAGGATTTCACATTTTAGGGTTATTGCAAAGTTATCATTGTTATACGCCAAGATCACCTGGTTATATTTTATACTGCAGTTTGAGAATGGAATTAACCTGATTGATTGTTTTCTAACTGTGATGTGCACGATATTTAGGTTTTAGGAGGATTGTGAACTTGACTGCAGTGTTTAATCTATTATGTAGAACAGGTTGCATCACAAGTTGTTCCTATACTCCCTATAAACTCACGTTACAGGGAGCCCATACTATTCCATAATTTACTCTAGAATAACTTGTCCTAGTTTCACATCGTATGGAATTTTTGTTTTAACACATCTACAACATGATTTATACTGTTTGGATATAATTACTGCAAAGATGTGTTTTTTATTTGTTTTTATGTTATATTAGTTAGACATGACATAGATTTGTTTCTGGGATTTGGAGAAGCTCAAGGCAATGGAAAATGTTGCTAATTACAGATGATGGAGTTTTTCAGTTTTTGATGTTTATTTAGATATAATATATGGCAAGAAATATATCACAACATAGTGTTTGGTGTGGTGCTAAGTCAACAGTTTAGGTCTCTAAGAGATGCATGTTTGATCCCTCCCAAATGCATTTGGGAACTTTTTCCATTTCTTCCTCTAATTAGGTGGTAACACGTGTCACCGCCTGATTGGAGGATGAAAATAAATTTATTTAATTAAATATAAATAATTAAATCCCTCCAATAAGGTAGTGACACGTGTCACCATCTAATTTAAATAATTAATTTATTTTATTAAATTAAAATTAGGACTAAATTAAAAGAATGTATAAGTAATAAGGACCGAATGTGTAATTAAACCCTTATTTTTTTAACTGACACGTCACCCTGCCGTTAACCTTTAACGACTGGTGATCAAATTGCACCCAATTTAATAGTATGATGGTTTAATTGCTTCGAAAAAGTAAGGTGGTCAAATCGCGACTTTTGCAATAGTATGGTGGTCATTTATGTAGTTTACTTTTTTTAATTGGAGGAAAGACTTATAAATCTCAATTCGCGATTTTTTTTCTCCTAATCCTTGAAATATAATCTTATCATCAGCTTAAAATAAATCAACTGCATCATAAATAATTAAAACAATAAAATATGTTTATTTACATTTAATAACAAAAATACACAAATATAAATATGTAAAGCTTAATTTTTAATATTTTGTCAAAAAATCTCTTAATTTTTAACATATTATAAAATAGGGTAAACTACACCAGTGATCACCAAACTATAGGGTTAGTGTTGATTTAACCACTATATTTTCAATTTTATCAAATATACCACTTAACTATTTAAATAGTTCCAATTAAGCCACCCGCCGTTAAAAAAATGAAAAATTGACGTAACTGTTAAAAAAATTGGTATAATTACACATTTGGTCCTCTATATTTATACAATATATCAATTTAGTCCTAATTTTAATCTAATAAAATAAATTAATTATCCAATAAGGTGATGACACGTGTCACACCCAATTTAAGGTGGAAAAATACTAACATGCAGAGTCGTCCCTAGGCCACGACAATAAGAGCGACGACCCAGGGCCCCACTTTACACAGGGTCCACATCTAAATATGTTAGAATATGTTTATCAGAGATTTGAAATAAGTTTAAAGAAATATGAGGTCCATAACAATAATTATATATATATATATACAAATGCTGGAATAAAATTTTGCATGATGCAGGCCCACACCATTATTATAGGTAAAGGCTGCACGACAAAATTCAAAAATGACTGCATGGCGGGCCCGCAATATCATAAGTTTTTTTAGGGGATTATTCATTATTATTAGTTTTTAGAACTGTTTGATTCTTGAACTTGATTTTTAATTACAGTGAGTTTAACTAAAAAGTAAATCTCAAATAACTAATCTAATACCATCGCTATGTATTGTACCGATAATTTTTCTTCTGAAAAAAAAGTACCGCTAGTTTATTGTAAATTGTAATTAGTATAGGTTTTAGGATAATTATTAAGCTTTTAATAATAATTTATTTTTTAATAAGAATAAAAATTTTAAACACACCTATAAATAATTCTTGTATTGTTCTTGTTCTTCACATCTTAGTTTCTCTTCATTTTTCTCTCTTTCTTATGTTATTTTCTCACAATTTATTTTAATTTTTATATATAATTTTTATTTGATATTGTAAGAGTAGTTGGATGTTTAATAAAATTTAATGATGTTTTCCATTTGAAATTTGATGTATTTATTGGATAGTTTTTTATTGTAATAAAAATATAATTTACAACTAAATTAATTTATTTTTGCAAGCTCTTATAATTATTATTTTTTAATAATTTTTATTAGGGCCCAAAATTTTGATTCGCCCATAAGACACCAAAATCTCAGAAACGACCCTGCTAACATGGAGATTACTTCCAAGGGGAATCAAACTTGAGACTTTGAAATACAAGAGGCAGGTGCTAGCCACTAAGCCAAACATTTTTGTGTGTTATGAGATACAATCTTTGATATATATATTTAAATGGTATTAGTGCCCAGAAAAATGGAAGAAGAGAAAATGATGTTGGGTGGATTCAAACCTGAAACATTACAGTGGAAAGCACACATGCTTACCACTAAGCCAACCCAATTTTTATGATATAAAACTCAACATATAATATATGCAATATATGAATTTTAATGCTCGAAAAAAGAAAGAAAATGTGGTTTTAGGAAATTCGAACATGACATATGTGTATAAACATCTAACCTAATTAAATAAACCTAATAACTAAATTAAATTTAATAATATTTTATATATTTTTTAAATTATAGTTCATGTACTATTTAAAATAAAAGATTTAAAACTATATGAAATTCATTTTGAATTATGTTTGTGGGTTTGGATTCCCTAAATAAATTTACTATAATTTTAATTTTTTAATATAATTATATATAATAATTTAATTAATTTTTTTAAAGTATTAAAATTATTAAATTTATTTTTAACTTAATTAATATTTTTTAAAATTATTAAATTGATTCCCTAAAACCACATTTTCTTTCTTTTTCCAAGCATTAAAATTCATATATGACATATATTAAATGTTGAGTTTTATATCATAGAAATGAGGTTGGCTTAGTGGTAAGCATGTGTGCTTTTCACTCCAGTGTTTTATGTTTCACTTCACCCAACATCATTTTCTCTTCCATTTTTCTAGGCACTAATATCATTTAAATATATACCAAAGATTGTATCTTATAGCACAAAAAAGTGCTTGGCCTAGTGGCAAGCACTTGTCCCTTGGATTCCAAGGTCTTAGGTTCGATTGCCCTTGGAAGCAATCTCCATGTTAGCATTTTTCCACCTTCAATTGGGTGTGACACGTGTCACCACCTGATTGGAGGTGGAAAGTCATTTAAATAAAAATAATTAAAGACTTCTAATAAGGTGGCGACACGTGTCACCATCTTATTGAATAATTAATTTATTTTATTAGATTAAAATTTGGACTAAATTGATATATTGTATAAATATAGAGGACCAAATGTGTAATTATACCAATTTTTTAACAGTTCCGTCAACTTTTTCGTTTTTTAACGGCGGGTGGCTTAATTGGAACGTTTTAATTAGTTAAGTGATATATTTGACAAAATTAAAAATACAGTGGTCAAATCGACACCAATCTTATAATTTGGTAGTCACTGGTGTAATTTACCCTATCAAATAAAATAAGCTTTCTGCCAATTTAAAATTCAACAAATGATTTTTTTATTGAAATGAAGAGAAGTCAAGAATGATTTTACAAGGTCTTTAAATATGGATGCATTTCGCACGTGCCTACCATATAATAATATTGGTGAATGCATTTAGGTTTCCCTGTTTTGACTAATTCAAAGGAAATGAAATCCAAAACTCATTTCGGATTAGTATATTAAGAATTCAAATAGTATGAGATCTTGTATTTTATGACCGGTACTGTATGATGGAAGTGTTTATGCTTTCAATAAAATTTGATAGATAACATTTTAAGTTGAATAATATTAATTATTAGGAATCAATCCACCTTTTTAATAGATAATATCATATTTTATTTTTCTAGAAAGAATTTGAATTTTCAAAAAACACAATTTTTTTTGAAGAATTTATGAGTGTGAGCTTAAAGACTTTTTGCCTACCATGGAAGAAAAAAGAAGAAAAATTATAAGACCGTTTTAATTCTAGAAACGTAAAATGGAATTTGTCAAAGAAGACAAGTTGGTGCAATGGCATGAGAGGTTCGAGAATTAGGCAGTAAATGAGGGAGGGGCGAGGGCACCCAATTTTTGACATCATCTGATAGCTCATAATAAAGGCTGTTAAACTCTCAATTTATGGAACTATAGTCTATAATGGACGGCTTTAATTAATAGCTTCAATGCTCAAAAAAAAGTTTGGGTTAATTTGAATTTGCCTTGCCTGAAAAATCAAATTACCAAACATTAAACGAAACGTCCTTTATATATATATATATATAAGATTTCATTAATTTTATTTAACGGACGGTGAGGATAAAGTTTATCTTAAAAGATCCAAATTCAAGTAAATGTATGTGCAAAATGTGTACATTATTAAAGAATTTAAAAAAATATGAACAGATACTACAATGTCAATATTCAAAAATAAACTATTTCACTGATTCTCACCTAACGATTGATATGTCGGAAGTTCTAGGGAACCCTACAAAGGATGCAACGGAAAACAAAGACCGGATTCAGGTAGAGACGGCGGGCGACAAGCCGCTGGATGTTTTGCTCGTTGTTGAAGATCGGTCACCGGTAGAAAGACCGGGATCCCCAATCCCAAAAGTCGACCAACGCGTACCGAAGAAAGGGAGGAAGGATGGCGCGACTATCACTGTTAGCCCTAATGGAAATCGGACGGACTATGGTGAGCAGGGAAAGTAATGTGAAGGGTTCGACTATGTTGGTTACACCAGGGGAGGGCCATGTGGAATTTAATACAATTGCCTCGGCTATGGAGGTGGAAAAATTAGTAGCGTCGAAAGAAAAGGTTACCAAGGTTAACTCCTCGTTACCAAAGGAAAAACACACTGCGGTTAGGGTGGGTTCTCAAGGAGATGATTTGGTGTTGAGTGAAAAGAATGGTCGAGTGTTACCGAAGTCAATTCGTGGTACTACTCTCAAGGATAAAACCAAGGTGATTCTGGTATTCGTGGTACACAAAAGGCTGGCCTAAAACCGAGAAAGAGGGATGATAGAGGGAAATAAAAGGTGGTTCTTGCTGATTGCCTCTCATCGCTTGTATCGGATTCAGATAAGGCAAATAAGGTAAATAAATCATCTGATATAGTTACCGATCCGAGCCAAGGCGCTGTAGGTGAGGTGCAATGGAGTACGAATACGATCTTTGATCAACAAGACCGACATGATATGCAGGATTAATCCAGTGTTTTCTTTCTCCTTTCTTATTTTTTAATCATGGTTAAGATTTTATTTTGAAATATTCAGGGTGCTTTAGACCCTAACTTCTTTCGATATCTTATGTTAATTGTCAGGCAGCATGGTTTGGATTTGATAGGTTTATTTGAACCAAGGGTGAGTGGAAACACGACAGATATTTTGATACGACAGATGGATTTTGATTACTCTTACCAGGTTGAGGCGAATGATTTCTTTGGGGTTTATGGATCCTTTGGAAAGATAAGGTTCATTTTGATGTGATGGCGGTGTCAAATCAATTTTTCAATGGCATTGTTACTCTGGTTTCATGTTCTCAAAAATTTGTTGTCACCTTCACTTATGCAAGTCTGAATGCTACTATACGCAAATCCTTTTGGCGCCAACTATCAGCTCTTGAACCGGATGTAGGGTGGCTGTGGGTTGTTGGGGGAGATTTTAATGTTATTGGCAATCTGTCAGAACGCGAAGGAGGCTCGGTTAGGCGAACCGGTGGATGTGAGTTGTTTGGGAACTTTATTGATGAAACTGGTCTTCTGGATATGGGCTTCTCGGGACCACAATTCACATAGAAACGAGGTAATATGTCTCAACGGTTAGATCGATGTTTGTGCAATACTAACTAGTACACGGCTTTCCTTGTGTCATATGTTGCTCATTTGCAAAGATTAGGGTCGAATCATAAGTCGAATCTTCTTGACTTGGGTATTGAGATATAACGGAAATCCAACAGGCCATATAGATTTCTCAATGCTTGGACTTCACACCCATATTTTCCGAATTTATTAGCTGATGCATGGACATGTGATCGAACGGTCAGGGAGAATATTGTGGATTTCAAAGAAAAAAGTCAGATATGGAATCAAAATGTGTTTGGCCATATTAGAAACCGTAAGAATACTATACTTGCACGGCTAAAAGGAATCGAAATGGCGCTTGGGAAGAATTATAACCCTGGGTTACTCAAGTTGGAAGAGGATTTGAAGTCAGAATTAAATAGTGTTCTTGATCAGGAAGAGAACGTGTGGAGACAGAAAACGCAGATTGATTGGAATGAGTAGGGCGATAGAAATACAGTTTTTTTTCACATGTCTACTATGATCCGTAGAAAACAGAACTTTATTTATAGGTTATGCCTTCCGGATGGTTCGTGGTGTAATAATCAAACTGAGCTAAAGCGGTATGTGGTTCAATACTTTGCACACTTATTTACTAGTGAGCCGCGATAGACAATTAATGATGCCAACCCAGCGGAGTTCCATCAGTTTGGGGAAGGAGACCTTAGGCCGTTGACTGCGACCGTTACTATGGAGGAGGTTCATTCATCGATTTTTGATATAGCACTTTTGAAAGCGCCTGGTATAGATGGGCTACATGTAACTTTTTATCAACGAAATTGGGCGACAGTAAGGGACAAGGTATTTGAGTTTGTGAGAGCTTTCTTTGATACATGCTACTTAGAGGAGTGGGTGAATCAAACCATACTGATCTTAATTCCGAAGGCAGAGAATCCGATGAATGTGAAACAACTTCGCCTTATAAGTCTTTGTAATGTCCTCTACAAAATTATCACTAAGATCTTAGTGAACCGCCTAAAACCTTTGTTAGGAAGATGGGTGGATAACACACAAGCTAGCTTTGTACCGGGACGGCAAATAACTGATAATATTATTCTGGCATAAGAGGTGATTCATTTCATGTCCAAGAAGAGTGGGAAAAAGGTGTGGATGTCGATTAAAGTAGATTTAAAAAAAGCTTATGACAGACTCGAATGAGACTTTATTGAAGAAACTTAAATGGCGATTGGCTTACCTAGACGCTTCATTGATATGGTTGGACGGCTTTTCTAAAGTTTCGAATCTGGGAAAATATCTCGGAGTGCCTCTATTCCATGAACGAGTTACCAAAGCAACTTTTGTGTATATCATTGATAGAATCTCAGCTAGATTAACAGGTTGGACGGCGCGACCGCTTACTTCAGCGAGGCAAATTACTTTAGCAAAATTTGTCTTGCAAGCAATTCCAGTTTATGTGATGCAATCTACATGGGTTCCGAAAGAGTTTTGCAATGAAATTGAAAAAAGGATACGACTATTTGTTTGGGGTTCAAGATTAGCTTTAGTTCTATGGGAAACAACTCAGCAATCGATGTCGGCCAGAGGATTAGGTTTCAAGAATATATACCAACAGAATAAAGCTTTTTAATGAAGATTGGGTTTTAGCTGATACATGGTGGCGATAAATTATGGGTTCACGTTTTGCGATCTAAGTATGGTTGGCAGAATCCATTGTTGATATCTTTAAGAACAAACAAGGCATCGAGGCTTTGAAAAAAGACTTGGTGAAGTGGGATAATTTGAAAGAAAATATCATGTGGCACATAAGGGATGGAACGGATACTAACTTCTGGTATGATCACTTGCTTGGCTCGGAAAATTGCCTCGTCTTTGCCTGTAGATCGTCGGAAACACCTCTCCTTAAACCTGTGTTGGAGTTTGTTGATAGAGATGGGAATTGGAATTGGAACCATTGTCGCAAGTGCTACCGACAAAAAAGTTACAAAAGATTGCTACTGTGACAACCTTTAACCCGTCTCTTGGCAAAGACTTACCGAGTTGGCGGTGGGAGGCAAATCATTGCTTTACTACAAGTTCGGCATATCGAATATTAATAGATGAATCTGTTAATTCCAGCAATTTCAATTAGAAACGAGTGTGGTCGTTACAATTACCGCAAAGGATCCGCATGTTCTTATGGTTGGTGGTGAAGGAGCGACTCTTAATGAATGAGGAAAGGTATCGTCGACATATTTTCGAATCAAATGTATGTGGAGTTTGTAGAGCAGGGTTTGAATCATTGAGTCGTGCTTTTCGGGAATGCAATGTTGTGACTGCCTTTTGGCAGAATGTTGTTGAACCATCCAAGCTAGAAGAGTTTCGTGGACTGCAATTCCGGGAATGGATTGCAGCAAACCTAGAAGGAAGAATGGTGGTTGCGTGTGGAATAGATAATTGGGTGAATTTTTTTGTTGTTGCATTATGGCTTATCTGGAAGCACCGTTGTAACATGTTGTTTAATGAAGACTACGTGTAGCGGGAAAATTTGTTCTTGTGTTGCAAATGCCTAGCCATGAAATTTCGGCAAGCTTTCGATGAACCACAACAAAGAATTGTTTTGACTGCTGGATCAATGATCTTGTGGCGAAAACCACCATGGAACTGGATAAAAGTAAATGCGGATGGTGCCGTACGAACTTCAGATAATATTGCAGCGGTTGGGGGAGTGTTGCGGGATGCTAATGGTAGTTGGATATATGGCTTCTCTCGAAGTATCTGGTGATGCTCGGTTTTATTAGCTGAAGTTTGGGCGGCTCATGATGCGTTAGCGGTAGCATAGAACCATGAATTTCGAAAAGTAGAGGTAGAGCTCGATAATAAAGAGGTGGTGCAAATTCTCCAAAACAAGTCGCATGCATTGGAAGGCAATGCACTTGTGACGATGATCCATAGTTTCTTGACGCGGAATTGGTGTGTAACGGTTAGATATGTACCGCGGACTGCAAATGCAGTGGCATATGGTTTAGCTCGATTGCATCGTGGCGAATCAATTGGGTTCTGGGCTTTCAAGGAAGCTCCTATTATAGTGGCTGCCCAAGTGCTGCAGGAAGCACCTGCGAATGGTTGAGTCTTGTTTTTGGCTTTTAGCTTGTTTTTATTTGGTTTTGTAGTAGCTTTGTTTTAAGTCTTGTTTATTTCCCTCATGTATCGCCATTAACATAAATGCTCTTTTTCCTCTATTTAGGATTAGAAGGATTTTTTAATGAGACGTATGTTAATAGGCTCTTTTTCCAATAAAAAATATTTCACTAATTTTTAAATGATATATTACAATAATTTTTATATTTAATATGATATAAAAATATTTTTTATAATTATCTGGATAAGTTATATTTTATTACTCAAAGAATAGGTAACTGCGAATTATTATATATTAACTGATTTTTTTTATAGTACAGTTCATTTTACGATCCACGTTGAAAATTTACAAATTTTTTTCTTACGGATATCCTCCAAAATTTTAACCTTACATGGAAGTCGTCTCCCTTAAATATAAAACTGAGAAATTGGCCATTTTACCCTTTCGCTTACTAACACCTCTCATAAATAAGAAGATCCCCGCCCTCTTTCTGTCATCCTCGCGTGAATTGAACGACGTTTTCTTATACTCGCAAATTTTCATCACTTTATTGCTTCGCTGCACAAAATCTGCTCCTTTTCCCCCTCTTTCCTGAAATCCTCGATATTATTAGGTAATCCTTTAAAAGTGTTGTGAAGTAGATTTATCTGCATTGGCTCTTTCTTTCTTTCTTTATTTCAAATTTGTCTGTTTGATGAAAAGAGTTAGAGAGATCTGTTTTTAAAATCTCTATTTATGGAATAGTATTTAATCTCTGTTTATGGATGATTATTTAAGAGCTCTTTTAGTCGTTCATTTGAATGCTTGAAGGATGAAAGTTGTCGTGTATGTATTGGTTATTATCATTATTATTATTATTATTATTATTAATCTTTTTTGGTTCCCTGAATTTCTTTTATTATTTTCATTAAAGAGGGGTGATATGTAATTAATTTCTTGTTAGGTAAGAACTTAGCTAACAAGCTACTGCTAAATGCCAAGCAGGCGTTATTAACAATCAACGTTTTGTTGTGAAAACCATAACTTTTCATTTTCTTTTAGACTGTAAAACGGGGATTATTAAGACTGTGATCGACTTTTGTTTGCAGTTGAAATGTTTCTTCGGAAAAAGCATACACAGAAGGATGATTCTGAGCAAAGAGATTCAAAGGTACTATTTATTTATTTACTTATTTGTTCATATTTGCATTTTAAGGGGAGCAAATTTGGTTTATAGCTTTATCATTGTTTGTTGATCAAAAGATTGGAAAAACTGGGAACTGCAACAAAGTTTCGGCTTTGTTGAGACTTGACATGATGCAAAGAGTCGGATGTCAAAATTAAAAGACTAAAAGTATTGGAATTTTCTGTTAACAAATTGTTGAGATTAAAAAGTGCATGTGATGATGTGAACTCTAAGTACTTGGTTGATACGCAGGTCAGTGAACTCAGGGCTGCTATAGGACCCTTGTCCGATCGCAGTTCAAAGTACTGCACCGATGCATGCCTGAGGAGATACTTGGAAGCTCGGAATTGGAATGTTGGCAAGGCAAAGAAGATGTTGGAAGAGACATTAAAGTGGAGATCGACTTATAAGCCTGAAGAAATCCGCTGGGTATGTTAGATGAATTCCTGTCTCCAGAGTTTGCCATTTTGGTGCTTTTATGAGTTTTTGATATTTCAAAGCCTGATACAGTTCTAGAAACTTTATAGATTAGGTTGAGTTTGAAACATATTTAAACAGTTTTGGCATTTTTAATTTCAATAAACAAATAAATATTGGGGATTCTGATACTTGATAATTGTCCCTGCCATTTACCTTGTTCATGGGTCATGTGATTCATTCTGCATTTACATATCAACTATGTTATCGACTCGAGTCTTAGTGTAGGAAATGGGAGTATGTGCGATACGGGTATGAATACTTGAGGGGTCGTATCCTTATGCTGATGTCCATGTAGGTATGAATACTTCAAGAAAAATGAAAAGTCGGAGCAACGTTACATATGTTTAGAAGTTAATATTAATAATTAGGAGTCTGGGACAGTTTTTGGTTGCTTGAAGTCACCTCATGTCATATTCTTCTCCAGCATGAAGTGGCGCATGAAGGTGAGACTGGAAAAGTTTCCAGGGCAAATTTTCATGACATTCAAGGAAGGACTGTGCTTATAATGAGACCTGGAATGCAGGTATGTACAATGTTTCATTTCCATTCTGTTTGTTTTATAACCAAGCTTTTCTAAATTCTCCCTTTCAATTTTTTCCATCTATATTTCTTGGCAGAACACAACATCTGCAGAAGACAATATCCGCCATTTGGTCTATCTTCTAGAAAATGCTATTATGAATCTCGCCGAGGGCCAGGAACAAATGTCCTGGTTGATAGACTTCACTGGGTTTTCATTGAGCACCAGTATTCCTATCAAAACAGCTCGTGATATCATTTACATTCTACAGGGCCATTATCCAGAGCGCCTGGCCGTTGCTTTCTTGTACAATCCACCCAAGATTTTTGAAGCATTCTATAAGGTTTGATCTCCTGAATTTTTATTTGTCTAGTTTAGCTGTAAGTCCAATTCACTGATTATCCTTATTTCTGATCTTTGTTCCAAGCAAATCTTTTTATATTCCTTCTCATAGAAGTTCGATTCCATATCTAGTTCTATTCATCAGACGACGGATACATAGTAGGTTCCGATTATACTATTAATTTCAAGACTGGCTAACTTAGTGAATCTGGTCCATGGAATGTAATAGGTTACTCACAGTGTAGCTAGTTTGGTTTGGTTGCAATATGTCAATCTAGATTGGGACAAAACATGAAATTTTGCACGACATTTGGTTGATTTTTCTTATGTAAATTTTCCTAGGCGACAAGGTATTTTCTGGATGCAAAAACAGTTCAGAAGGTGAAGTTTGTATACCCTAAAAATAAAGATAGCGTGGAGCTCATGAAATCATACTTTGATGTTGAGAACCTCCCGAGTGAATTCGGGGGAACCGGAACGCTGAAGTATGACCATGAAGAATTCTCACGACTGATGGCTCAGGATGATGTAAAAACTGCTAAGCTCTGGGGAATTGAGGAGAAACTCCATCACAATGCCAATGGCAGTGAGCATTCAACGGCCTTAGTGGCACCGCAGCCGGCACCGATTGCCCAGCAAGCAAGCTAGCTAGCTGAACTGAGCCTGCGTACTAGCTATTGTCGGGAGTGGTCTGTCAGAAATCAAGTGATGTAAAATTACACATTGCATCAATTTGAAGCAACTAATTGGCACTGTATATCGACACCCAAGTCCTTGCTTAGGTGAAAAAAGCTCATAACTTGCTCTCACTGCTAATCTTTAAGAACATAAAGAATCTTTTACTTGCATAAATTTCTTTTAGATTGTCGTTTAGAGGATGTGGCTTATGTAAAACGACTGAAGTTCACAATACCTTTGTTTTAGGGCAGGCAGGCCTAGAAGAAAAGACATACAACAAATCGGTCCAAAACCGCATAACTTTCAAAACTACTTGGTGGTTAAGGATAATAAATAATTATTATCTCATACGTGCAAACTTTTTGTTTCCACAAGTAGTTTAATTTTAGGATTTATGATTTTAGTTTAAGTGTTTTGGTGTAGGGGTCTAGAATTTAAGGTTTATGGTTAAAATTTAAGGTTTATGATTAGAATTTAGGGTTTAGGATAATATAATTAGTGATTTAGGCTTTAACTTATAAACCCTAAAATTTAATCATAAACCAAAAATTTTATCAGCAACTTTTAAATTCAAAATTAATACACTTAAACCTTAAATCATAAACCCTCTAATTCAAAAATTTAATTGGAGACTTGACTCTGGCCTAATTTAACATATCCTTCAATTTTCGTGTACTTTTTATTAAAATAGAAAAAATAATTGAATAAAATATTAATTTATTCAATTTAATAAAATAAAATCAACTAAAATTTAATTTATTTTCATAATTATAGTGCCTTATATGTTTTTTTACACCTCATACTTTCCTAAACCTAGTCCGATTCGAAATATGGGACTAAAGTTTTGTCTAAACCCATCCACAGTTGTAAATGACTAATCTAAGTCCATTTTCGATCCGTTCATATTGTTTTTTAATATTTATTCTATTTAAATTGTATTAGTTGTATTTTTTTATATAATAATAAATTAATATGTTTTTAATGTTTACAATATAATTTATATATTATTATAAATTTAATATTTATGTAATATAAATTATATAATATATAAAATAAAATAATATAAATATATTAGAAAATTAGAAAGCATGTTGCTCGGGTTGAGCTATGACCTTGAGGGTGCGTTTGGTTCACGGGATAGAAGATTATTTCTGGGAATAAGATTCCCGGAATGTAACACTACCTTGGATATGTTACATTACATTGTTTGGTTTATTTGACAGTAATGTAAAATTATTGTGTTTGGTTGGAGAAATATAAAATTACCTAAAAGTAAAATTTACCAAATTATCCAGGTTTTATATTTCCTTTTTAACATGTTAAACTTTCAATATTGAGTTAAAAATATCTACGAGTTATAGAACTATTTTTGTTATACTATCTAAAATTTGCACCAACTATATATTTATCATATTATTAATATAATTATTATATTAAAAAATTAAAAATATATTTTATATTCGCATATCTTCGTTACTCTCTATTATAATAATATTGTAAATTTTTCAAATGGTAAACGTTTGATGTGTTCTACTTCTTAACTTTTTATTACTTACGACAGATTGTCAAATAAATTAAAGTAAATAATAAAATTAATCTAAAAATTGTAAAATAGTGATAAACATTTTAGATCATAAATATAATATTAATAAAAATACATTAAATACTAAAATAATATTTAAATATGTGTAACACCATTTAAATATTAAATTAATTTTGAGAAAAAATATTTAATTAATTCATACCGTAAATAACTAATCATCTAATTAAAAATTCAAACAAAATATCTACATAAACAAAATTCATTAACTAAACAATATAATCCAAAGGAGTAAAAATTGACAAATACCTAAGAAATTGGTGGAAATAACATTCCCACTATTTAGGAGGTAAAGTGACACTATTAAAAAAATTATTACCCATATAAAGAATGCTCTCAAACTAAAAAAAATATTATTCCGAAAAAAATTATTATTCAAGGTCATCCTATATTTTAAAACAAATTGGTTTTTTGTCTTATTCCATTTTTCGAGCTTAACTTTTTCCCAAACCCTTCTAAATTTTAGACGGACATTAGGGTATGGACGAATAGTCCGATCTTTGAACAAGTATACTTTAAAACGTAAAATTATAATTAATATATAGTAAAATTATATTCATGCCCAGCTGAAATAATAAAATTTTGATTAATCTTTTAAAAATTATGAAATTATATATTAATATAGTGGCCCTGTTTGGTAAATAGCGGTTTGGTCAAAAATTAGAGGTTTGAGGTATAATTAGAGGTTTGACTAGTCAAATCCGCTAATATTGATGTTTGGTAAATAGCGGATTGAAAGGGCGGATTGGGGTGAAAAAGCTAATTTTGAAAAAGCTCCAAATATGAGCTTTTTGAGATTAGAGGTTTGATATTACAGTTGTAATGACTCTTTTACCCTTAACAATTACCAAAAATCTCCAAACAACCTAAATTAAATAATAATATTTTTTAATATAAATAATAACATATTAAATATTGGACTTATTTGTTGCTACTACTAATTTATATGGTGAGATTTGTAAGTTAATTCTATTTTATTATTATCACATATTTATATGTGCATATAAAAATTTAATAATTATATAAATAATAAATTAATATATAAATCTTTTAAATATGTAGGAAATTTATATTAAAAAATAATTTTTACAAATCTAATTAATAATTATTAGATACAAAATATTAATAACTGATAAATTATTCAAACAAGTATTAAATATAATCATGTCCTTATATGTCATTTTGCTTGTTTAAATAATCAAACAGCTATCATCTATTAGTTAATTTTACCAAACACTTTTATACAATCAGCTAATACAATCCGCTAGTCAAATCAGCTAATGCAATCAGCTATCAGCTATCAGCTAATGTAATCCGCTATCAGCTATCAGCTATCCGCTAATTGTCAAACAGGGCCAGTGATTAAATTACAACTTCATATAAATTTATAATTCAAATACCACCTTTAGATTACTGCTGTGTGTGGAGGCTTTGGCCAAGCAGGTATTGGAGGAATTCTTCGAGACTTCAAATTAAACGCAAATGTGTTTTTTTAGAAATGTGGGAAGTTTGAATGCCACCTCTGCAAAATGTCTGGCTGTCAAAGAGGCTTGTGTGTTGTTTTAAAACTACCAATGGTACGCTCGTTCTCATCTCATTATCGAATCTGACTGCTCTATAGTGGTGGAATGGCTCAAGTTCCCTTTTCGTGCCCCTGCAATTTTCGAAGAAGCCATTCATGAGTGCTTGGAAATCTGTTCTGCATTCAATTGGAGCATCAATCTAGTTGAACGTTTTTGCAACGAATCTACAGACCATCTGGCCAAATGTGGTATTTCCACTTTCCAGAATTAAAGATTATCTTTTTATTGCTTCTCATCCATGACTGCGGTTTGTGACAGTGATGAAGACGTTTATAGTTGCGTCATTGGTTCCTTTTCAATGTGGTTCCACTCATTTGGAAGGTTTGGGTTGCCTTGTAATGTGTGTTTTATCATTTTTGCATGAGAACGAGGTGTATTTGAATTTTTTTTTTGTACCTTCAACATTGATATTTTGTACTCTTTTTCTAATATATTTTTAATGTTTACAATATAATATTATATATTATTATAAATTTATTATTTATGTAATATAAATTATATAATATATAAAATAAAATAATACAAGTATATTAAAAAATTAGAAATCTCATCCCATATTTTAATAATTGAGCTATGACCTTGAATGTTAGAGTTCAAGCTCATCCCATATTTTAAAACAAGTCTGGTTTTTTTGTCTTATTCCATTTTTCGAGCTTAACTATTTCCCAAACGCTTCTAAATTTTAGACGGACATTAGGGTATGGACGAATAGTCCGATTTTTGAACAAGTCTACTCTAAAACATAAAATTATAATTAATATATAGTAAAAATATATTCTTCCCCCTCTAAAATAATAAAATTTTGATTATCTTTTAAAAATTATAAAATTATATATTAATACAGTGATTAAATTACAACTTCATACAAATTTATAATTCAAATACTACCTTTAAATTATGAACAAATATTACATTGTAATCACTTTTAGACCGTTAAAAAGATACAACCTTTAATTTTTTTTAACTTCAGCTCTGTTTATATCAAATAAAAAAATAGAGGTCAAATTTAAGTTCAAACATTAACTAATTAACTTCACAATGTTTTGGTTGACTGGAATGGAATAAGGTACAAATTAAATAGTTATTCGGTAGGAATGGAATAAAAGTAATAAGTATTGTATTGTTAGTTTGATTGAATGCAATAGATGTATAATAGTACTATATTGTTTGTTGGGAGAAAATAATAATGGGTTAGGATCCACTTATACTATGTAAAATTTAACTAGTTGTACACTAATTTATGGCCATTAGTTGGTTGAAATGGATGGATGAGATTAACTCTTTACGTTTTTTCCAAGTGATAATCTTCACATTTCCTACTTTTAATTCCATTCATCTATTTCACCCATCCAATGGTCATGGATTAGTTTAAAACTAGTTGAGTTTTACATATTGTAACTAGATTCTATCTCAATAATAATAATAATAATAATAATAATAATAATAATAATAATAATAATAATAATAATAATAATAATAATAATAATAATAATAATAATAATTGTAACCCCCTCGTCCCGGTCTGGTCGGATGACCGGTCCGAGTGGGCCACACAGGGAAAACCGAAGCGAAACCCGTTAAGGCTTCCCCTCGGTTAACGACCCAGAAAATTTCTTTTAACCTTAGGCTTATCTAGATGCATATTTAATTCCTATGTGTAGACCAACAGCGGAAGATGAAATCAACGAAACATTCACCGACCAAACAAAACATAAACAGTCCATTTTATTTCATTACAGCAGGCCGTTTCGAAACGCCCATAGGGTGTTCCGAAACGCCTTGACTTAGTCAAAGGCCAGGGTCAACCATAAGGTGACCGTTCCGAAACAGGGGAGACCCGTATCGGAACGACCTTGACGGTCAATATCTCGTGGTCAACGAGATTTGACCGTTTCGGAACTTCAGAGGCCCGTTTCGGAACGGCTTCATCTCGCCAATTTCTCAAAATTCCAGTAGCGAAAACGTACCGGAATGACCCTCATCCGTTTCGAAACGACAGGCCATATACACAGGGGCCGTTTCGGAACACGGGGACCCGTTCCGAAACACCCCCTATCTGCAGACTTTTCTGGGTTGTTTTGAGGCACAAGAATGCCCCAAAACACCACCAAGGCACCCCAATACTTCATAGCAAAACAACCCAAGGCTTACTAACAATATTAGCATGCTTCAACAAGGTTTAAACATGTCTAACACAAAGGAAACAATCAACACACATACATCCAATCAAACAACATCCAACCTTAGACATGGTTTCTAAGCATTTAACCAACATACAAGAGAGCAAATTAGGCATGGTTAACAACTTAAACATGGCATCACAAGCCACACAAAAGCAACATAACATAGAGTCTAAGCATGCTCCTAGCAACCAACAACAACCAACAAGTCTTACACATCCCATTGCTTAAACTATTACATGTCTTAACATTAAAATCATACTTGATGAACTTAAGTCCAAAACCACACTTGGAGACCCTCCACTTGCCCGAGCAACCCACGATCTAGGGATCTGCAATGTTGAACAAAGAGAGCGTAAGCAATGATGCTTAGTGAGGGTAAGCTCTAAAAACAAACCTCAACATCGCAGGGTCCGAGCACGATCTAGCCAAGGCAATTTACATTTACCAAGAGTCCACAAGATATAGATGCATGAGCAATATATCACATATATGCCATAATCATGAGCTCAACACTACCATACATGTAATCACATTTAAACATCCAAACAGCTCATAAATCTCAACACATTGATGCACATATCAATCAACATTGGCACCTAGTTATGACTCAAATACGCGGACAACCGTTGGAATTCACATCCAACAACACAACCATTACCTGACGGTGTGATTACACTCATCACCGGTCTCGCGGAGGGGATTCCACTCATCCTCACGCCCCGTCGATGGGATTCCACTCATCACCGACTATATTTAAATACCATTTCCGGGCGTACCCGTACTCCTCCTTGGTGACTCAACGCCACCAAGGCCACGCGCGACTTTAGACTCATGTGTACACACTAACATCCTAATGATCGATAATTTGTATTTAAGTATACTAGTGCCAATATTTTACTCATTCCACATTACTCATTTCAATCATTTCCGTGCTTAGCACGTACTCACCATGGACACAACCATGAACCATCACCATGCATGTTTTAAGCAATACAACCCATGCCTTAATTCGCATGCATAAAACAATATACATAGGCATTCATATCGCAAGACATACGAGGCATATACATTCATACATTTGAGTTCATCCAAAGGCTTAGATCAAGCTTAGGATTAGGCTACCACCCTAATCCTAACTCTAGGTGGGTCTACCAAGCCCAACCTAGTCCAACTACTCGAACCAACCAATCTAAAACCGTTTAAAACAATTAACCACTCACCTAAACTTCCAAGCTCAAAGACCACGCAAGCGACCGTTCTTCAAATTCCCGGATTCTCTTCCAAAGCTTCACCGACGCCTAAACTCGGTTCTAATCAATCTCAAACACAAACAAAACATTCATAATCAATATCTCATCAACGGAAACAACCCGGAACAATACTTCAAGCACTCAATACCCAAAACAAGTCCCAAAAACAGAATTTCCGAGCTGCCCTTAAAGCCCACCAATATCTCCCATTTCAAGCATCCAAATAACCATCAAACACACCCAAAGCAGCCCTCATATATTATACTAACATCAGCCCTCAAAAACCAACCTTAAACAACCCCCAAAACCTCTTTAAAACCCTCTAAAAACCCCTTTGAAACCCAATTCCGAAAATTGTTCAAAACCCTTTGAAATTCACATATATCATACCATTTGACTTCTATATCCCATAACCAACCATAACAAATCAAAATATTACGATTAGCTACACAAAGGCACCATTTTTATTCAAAATATTCAAAACCCCTATTTCCCAAAAACTTCATGAAAATGAAAAAGAAGAGTACTTTTAAGAAGATGGAGGTGAGGGGAGTTCAAATTTACCTTCACCTTTAAATTCGGAGTTGAAATGAAGAAGGAGGATGATGGAACAGTAGCTTCAATGGCTTTGGGGAGGTTTGTCTGAGATTTTGGGAGAGAGGGAGAAGATGAGTGAAGAATTGGGTTTTTGGTTTGTTTTGTTTTAAATTGAAAGTTCAATGACCCATTTGCCCTTAATGAAATGGATTATTCACAAGGACATATTTTCCATGGTCATTTGGGGTTTTAATTCCAAAACTTAGTCTATCATTAATTTAATTAATTTTGAAAGCCAAACCCGGACCATTATTTAAATCATAGAACCGAACCCAAAATAATATTAAAATATTATTTTCACCTAACCCCTAAACCCAGATGTTACAATAATAATAATAATAATAATAATAATAATAATAATAATAATAATAATAATAATAATAATAATAATAATAATAATAATAATAATAATAATAATAATAATAATAATAATAATAATAATAATAATAATAATAATAATAATAATAATAATAATAATAATAATAATAATAATAATAATAATAATAATAATAATAATAATAATAATAATAATAATAATAATAATAATAATAATAATAATAATAATAATAATAATAATAATAATAATAATAATAATAATAATAATAATAATAATAATAATAATAATAATAATAATAATAATAATAATAATAATAATAATAATAATAATAATAATAATAATAATAATAATAATAATAATAATAATAATAATAATAATAATAATAATAATAATAATAATAATAATAATAATAATAATAATAATAATAATAATAATAATAATAATAATAATAATAATAATAATAATAATAATAATAATAATAATAATAATAATAATAATAATAATAATAATAATAATAATAATAATAATAATAATAATAATAATAATAATAATAATAATAATAATAATAATAATAATAATAATAATAATAATAATAATAATAATAATAATAATAATAATAATAATAATAATAATAATAATAATAATAATAATAATAATAATAATAATAATAATAATAATAATAATAATAATAATAATAATAATAATAATAATAATAATAATAATAATAATAATAATAATAATAATAATAATAATAATAATAATAATAATAATAATAATAATAATAATAATAATAATAATAATAATAATAATAATAATAATAATAATAATAATAATAATAATAATAATAATAATAATAATAATAATAATAATAATAATAATAATAATAATAATAATAATAATAATAATAATAATAATAATAATAATAATAATAATAATAATAATAATAATAATAATAATAATAATAATAATAATAATAATAATAATAATAATAATAATAATAATAATAATAATAATAATAATAATAATAATAATAATAATAATAATAATAATAATAATAATAATAATAATAATAATAATAATAATAATAATAATAATAATAATAATAATAATAATAATAATAATAATAATAATAATAATAATAATAATAATAATAATAATAATAATAATAATAATAATAATAATAATAATAATAATAATAATAATAATAATAATAATAATAATAATAATAATATACAATAGATAAGGAATAAGGAATAAGGCTAAAATGGCATTGCTATCCTTGGACTAAATCTTTGATATTTTATCAATTATATTGTTATTACTATTTATAAATTATTAATAGGGTAAACTACAATATAGGTCACTCAATTATAGGTAAAGTTACATTTGATCAGCGCAATTATTAAAAGTTACATTTGGGTCACTTAATTATCAAAGTGGTTACATTTAAATCACTCTACCGTTTAAAGTTAAATTGTCGTTAAATGTTGTCGTCATTAAATATTGGGTAAACTATGCCATGTACCACCAAACTATTGGGGTGATTCGTTTTTACCACTAACTTTTCAATTGGTCCAAATTTGCCACCAAACTTTATTTTTTTGACTCGTTTATACCACTGCACCGTGAAGGAGTTAACGGTGTCGCTATTTTAATACTAGATGTCAAAAATCGGCATCGTTTTGCTGGAGGAAAATAAAAAAAAAATATGTACTCAATGGGATTTGAACCTAAAACCTTCAAAATCAAAGACAAACTCTTACCACTAAGCCAACTTAACATCTTTATTTATTTTTAAAAGAAATAATATATATTCCAAAATGCAGTTTATCATATAAATAATATTACTCTATATAAATATATTATTTTTAATATAGATATATTAGAAATATATTAGTATACATATATTGATATATAAATAATGAATAAAATAAAAATACATAAATATTTTTATATTATAAATAATATTAAATATATAAATAGATTAATATATTATTATAAAAACTAAAAAACTAATTTTCAAAACTCCGAAATTTAAAAAAAAAATTCAAAATCCAACAAAACCTTAAACTCTAAACTCATAAAACATAACCCTAAAGTATAAACCTTAAAATTTTATTCATAAACAAATAATATTAAAATATATAAATAAATAATATGTTATTATAAAAACTAAAAAACTAATTTTAAATAAATCTGAAATTTTCAAAATTAAAAACCCTAAAAATTCACCAAAACCCTAAAGCTTAAACACCAAATCCATCCATTTTGGATGCTAATGTGTTTATGATTTTAGGGTTTCAGATTTATGATTTAGGGTTTTAGGTGGGGTTAACAAATGGGCGGGGCAAGTGCAGATACCCCTCCCTTATCCCCATACCCGCCTAAAATTTTCATATCCAACACCTACCTACCACCCACGACGGGTACAATTTTCAAATCCACACTTGTTGTCCAACTGGACATCCACCACCCAACATGTATCCACCTACAAGCAACCACTAATATCGAAGTGTGTAAAAATAAACCATATAATTTTGTAAAGAGGAGTACAACTTCGCATACTTTATTGATTGATCAAGTGTGTATATATATAATACATTTACACTGGTATAAATTTAACTGCAACTAACTAACTAACGATTGCTAACTTAACTAAAATACATTTTTATCGGTATAGTTTTCACTTAACTACAACTAACTAATTAACTATAGCTAACTTAACTAAATCATACTTACACCTAGATAAATTTTACTTAACCACGCATATTACAAATTTACAACCTAATTAATTCAAGCTCGATTATAAATCATCATTTTTTTCAAACTAAATTAATTGAGTTCAAAGTTTACAAACTTAAGAATTAACGTAGATTTTAAAACAAACCAAAATCTTAGTACATAAAACACCATAATAAAAGGCATAATCAAAGTCTACAAACATAAATGGTCAAAAATTTATATGGCGGGTAGTTAATGGGCGGGCGGATGCGGTGCGGGTAAGGTATCAAACCCATCACCTACCCACTACTCACGACGGGTATGACTTTTTACATCCACACTAGCCCACTACCCACCAAACTCATACCCATCCCCACTCCAACTGAGGTGGGGGCGGTGTGGAATTTGCGAAACTATACTCATTTGCCTTCCTTAGTTTTGAGTCTTTTTAAAAAATTAGTTTTTTAGTTTTTATAATAATATATTATTTATATATATTTAATACTATTTATAATATAAATTTTTTATTTAATATAAATATTTTATTTTGTTAGTAATATATTAATATTGTAATGCTAGGAGTTTAGGGCCCGGGAAATAATCAGGTTTGGTTAAACCGGTTCGAGTTAATGTAATCGAAAGGAGACATTTTTAATAGACAATAAGGAGTCTTTTATTAAAAGGGCAAAATGAAAATTTTGGGTGAATGAAATAAAAAAAGAAAAGAAAAAATTGAAAGAAAAAGCTATCTTCTTCAAAAAAAAATCTCTTTTTCACCAAAAACCTCTCCTAAACCTTATTTTCACTATTCCACTGCCCAAATTCCTCATTCAAGCAAGTCTTCAAGGTAAGCATCCCATTGTTTTAATTATTCTTCCCTTAAGTTGTCACTAGTTAGATTTTCCTTAAAAATCTATTATTTAAGGTTATTTCAAAAATGCTTTGAGATTGAAAAATATTAAAATGAATGGATTTTCGTGTAGGTATTTTAATGTCATGTTTAAGGGTGTTTTTAATCATGTTTTGGTGTCTTAAAAATGTTAAAATGGTAGCCAATGATAGGAAACCCGAAATGGATATAAAAATGAGATTTTTGGGTTGAAAATGGTGAGTTTTTGGCTTGGCTTTGGGTTGAAATCGTGGTTAGTGGTTCCTATGATGTTGGGGGATGTTTCTAGATGATATTGTGTGTGTTTTGATAGTTGAAATAGATGGATTTAGTTTGGGGTTTGTCTATAACGAATTTGTGGAGTTTTCGGCGAAAATTGGGTTCGAATCAATGTGTTTTGGTTGCAAGGAGTGGGTTTCCGGGTTGTTGGTTTACAAGTGTATTAGCATCCTAATATTTTGTTTTGGGCTGACTTGAAGCAAAGGGAATTGATTCGGGTCCTTCAGACGTCACAGCGGGAGTTGTGAAAGCTTGAAGGTGAACTATTAGCTTGTTTCGGGTTTTGAGCCGGTGAGTGGAAATGTTTGGAAGTTTTAAATGATTCAAAGCGGTTTCTTGGGGGTTTGGGTGGAGCCGTAAAGGCTAACCTAAACACAAGTGTAAGTTTGCTAATTTACATTGTTTCGTTAAGTGTTGGTGTGTGCGATTATTTGTGTTGTTGTGTGAAATGTGGATTGTCTTTACTCTCTGTTTTAGTGTTGTTGTGTAGTCGTTGTTGATTTCAAGCCTCACGTGATGGTTGTCGTTGCTAACGGTGATGTGTAGTCCCACCGATAGTGACTAGTAGAAGAGTACGGCGATGTGTAGTCCCATCGGAAAAACTGCTAGTTGTTGTGAATGGTGATGTGTAGTCCCACCGGGAATGGTTGTGCATGTGCAAACCATGTTTGATCTATGCTTGCGTTTATTTCATCTCTTACTTAAATGGTTTCGTTTTCCAAAACTAAAATATTTGTTTTAAACCGCATTGTCGTTGTGTTTAGAGTTCCGCTCACGAAGCTTTTAAGCTTACGCTCTCTTTTTTCAACAATGTAGATCATTAGAGGCTTCGGGTGGCAAGTGGGCAAGGGAGAAGTTCTTGGAGTTCTTGCTAAGCTCAAAGTATGATTTTGTGGTTGTAATAATGCTTAGACAACGAGATTACTAGGCTTTTATGTTAGGGAGTTGGTGTTCAAACTCCTATGTTTGGCCTTGTTTATGTTGCTAGCATGTTTTAATTGTTTATACCATGTATTGTTGAAGTTTGTCTTGGCTGTTGGTAGATTGCTTTGTATTTTGACATGTTAGTGTTTTTGAAGTTAAGGGTTCTAATGTGCCTTGGGCTTGAAATCTATTTTATTACATGTATGCATGTTTGAAGATGTTTTTAGGGTGTCTTGCCTTTAGATTGTTTGTATTTTGAGATGCCATGAGGGATGTGATGTTTCAGGGTAAGTTTGGGAATGCCAAAGTATGTTTTCGGGCCAAACTGTGTCTAAGTGTTTCGGAACGCTCAATATGGTTTCGGAACGGTCGAGCTCTAGGGGTACCCGTATCGAAACGAGTGTGGTGCCGTTTCGGTACGATTTGCCACTGGAGGTTCCTGTTTCGGAACCATGTAAGGTCGTTCCGGTACGTTTGGCCACTAGAGGTTTCCGTTCTGGAAAAAGGTGGGACCGTTCCGGAACGACTTGATGTTGCTTTTAAAAATGAAGCTCGCGTTTCGGAATGGGCAGGCATGTTTCGAAACGCGGGTAGTTAAAACTATAAAAAGGCATCTTCAAGGGTTTTCCAAACGATGCATTTTAGTCCCTAAGGCTTGTATGCTCTCTAGATGAGTTTATATGTGACCTTTGTGATGGTTTTCCCTCGTGAGCATATAATTTGACTAACAAACTACTTGGTAAGTTTAAATTATCGTATGCCCTCTGGTCGGTTCGTATTTGTGTTTGCTTTTCCGCTGGTTGCCCTTCACACATAAGATTAAAATGATATTTAGACAAGATTATTAAGATAAAAAAATAGGGTTGCTAATCGAAGTGAGGCCTTAGCGGTTTTTGCTTCGGTTTTCCCCATGTAACCCGTTCAGTTCGATCTGTTGGATAGGCTGGGACGAAAAGGTTACATTTGGTGGTATCAGAGCCAAGTTACGAGGTCTCCCGAGAAGGTAAGTCAGGTAAGTTGGTTTGTTTGGTTGTTTGCCATTGCACAGTGTGTGAAAGCATGTTTTATTGTTCTTGTTGTTGGTTGAAGTTTAGTCGAGTGTTCCCTTTGCTAGGTGTTGTTGTTGGAAAATAGTTTTGGTTTAAAGAGCTTGAGAACTTTGATCCTTGCCCTTGCTAACCTCATGTTTTCTTATGTGTGATGTGTTTTTTGTTTTAGATTTTATCTTCGTTATGGTAAGACCGAGAGGACGGCCTAGAGCGGGTGACCAGGCACTCGAGGATGTGCCTCCTGTTCCTCCTGCTCCTGATGGTAATAGGGTGGGTGGCGAAGGTAATGTGCCTCAGGCCGGTGCGAATGTTGGAGGTGATTATAATGGACCTTAGGCCGGTGCAAATGTTGGGGGTAATGGAGTTCATGCGGGTCAGGGTCTGACATGTGCAGACATGACTCATTTGATTCAGACTATAGCCAGGGCTTTTCAGACAGCTTTAGCCGGTATGCATGCTGCAGCACCACCTCATAGTGCGGGGATTAGTTTACCCCTTGAGAGACTTTGTAGTTTGGGTGGAGTTGAGTTCTATGGTTTGACTCCCGAGGGTTCAGAGGCATGGATCGAGAGTACTACATGAATCTTATGCCAGATGAAGTGCTCAGACACTCGTAAGTTGGGTTGTGTTGTCTCAATACTTCAGGGAGATGCGTACGCTTGGTGGACTATCGGTACTTCGGGTATGTCAGAGGCAAATGTCACTTGGAAATTCTTCAGAACTGCCTTTAAGAAGAAGTATCTTGGAGTCCGATATCAGGATGAGAAGAATATAGAGTTTATGGCCTTGGTTCAGTTTGTGAGGTTGAGCCAGTATGCTCCCGAGTTGGTTCCTAGTGAGAGGGAACGGTGTGAGCATTTACGTTATGGTTTGACTAGGGATTTGAAGACTTATATGCTCGCTTCTGACTACACCGAGTTTGATGTTTTGGTCTCTAGGGCTAAGGATATTGAGTAGAACTTGGGCTCGAGTACTCGTGCTAGTGCGTCTGATTCCGGGAAGAGACATGCGGATTGGGACAGAGATCATGCCAATAGGCACAAAGATAGGAGGTATCAGCTCGATTTGAGACATAGGGGTGGTAACCATGGACAGGACCATCAGGGCCAAGATGCTGTTGTTCACACTCCTGAGTGCACTAGATGTGGGAGACGCCACCAGGGTTAGTGTATGGGCACCTTTGTGTTATGTTGGAACTATGGTTCCCGAGATCATTTGAGGCATAACTGTCCACACCCGGCTAGGGCGGACCGGCTCTAGCTAGGGGTTTTGAGCATCAGAGAGGTCGTGGGCGCGGTCGAGGTAATTTTCAGCCGAGGAACGATGGTCAGAGGAATTTAGATCATGTGGTGGCAGTTTAGCCCGAGGGTGGAGGACCGGCTAGGGTGTATGCACATCGAGAGGTTGGGAATGACACAGATGTCATCGCAGGTAATTTCTCGTTATAGTCATTGACTTTGCTTTCTTTGATATATTCGAGTTCGACACATTCGTACATTTTGGGTGAATATGCAAGATCTCTAGGTTTACCGTATGAGTGGTAGGAAGTAGGTGTAAATGTTACTAGTTCTTTTGGTGAGACCGTGGTAGTTAGAAAGATGTATATGAGGTGTCCTTTGATTATTCGGGGCTATGTGTTTCCGGTTGACATGAGGGAATTGTTGTTATATGGTTTTGATGTGATTTTGGGCATGGATTGGCTCGTAGAGCATAAAGCTATGGTAGACTTTGAGACCAAGAGAGTCTCCTTGAGGCTTACGGATGATTTTGAAGTCGTAGTGGTGGGAGAGAACATTAAGTTCTTGTCCAACATTGTTTCTGTCTTAGAAGCTCAAAGGAAATACTTGATGACTCAGAGAGAGTTGAACCTTAGACAGCGTATGTTGTTAGAGCTTCTTAAGGATTATGACCTTACGATAGAGTACCATCCGGGTAAGGAAAACGTAGTGGCCGATGCTTTGAGTAGAAAAGTGGCAGTTGAGTTGCGAGCCATGTTTGCGAAGTTGAGTGTGTCACTGGATGGTGGTTTGATAGCCGAGCTACAAGTTAAACCTTTGTTGGTTTAGTTGATTCGAGAGAAGCAGTTGCAAGACGAGTCTTTTGCACCTCACGTGCAAGATATAGCCGAGGGTAGGCCTATAGACTTTTGCTTTGGCAAGAATGGGATCCTATGTTTCAAGGATATGATAGTAGTCCTAGAAGATGTCGAGTTAAGGTGTACTATCTTAAATGAAGCTCATAACAGTCCTTTTTCTATGCATTCGAGTAGTACGAAGATGTACCGTGTGTTAAAGGAAGTGTACTACTGGATTGGGTTGAAGAAAGATGTGGCCGAGTTTGTGAGTAAGTGTATGGTTTGTCAGCGAGTTAAAGACGAGCATCAGTTTCCTTTAGGTTTGTTACAACCGTTGAAGATTCTGGAATGGAAGTGAGAACGTATTACCATGGACTTTGTATCGGGTTTACCGTTGACTCCTTCGAAGAAGAATTCGGTGTGGGTGATAGTCGATAGATTCACTAAGTGTGCCTATTTCATACATGTTCATACTACCTACACCTTAGATAAGTTGGTTGATCTGTACATTAGTGACATAGTGAGGTTGCATGGGGTACCGAAGTCGATTGTATCAGACCGAGATCCAAGGTTTACAGCTAGATTTTGGGAGTGTTTGCATCGTGGCTTGGGTACTTGGTTGAACTTCAGTACTTCGTATCATCCGTAGTCAGATGGTCAGACAGAGAGAGTTATTTAGGTTTTAGAGGATATGTTGTGGTGTTGTATCATCGACTTTCAGGGTTCTTGGGAGAAACACCTACCGTTAGCGGAGTTTGCATACAACAACAGTTATCAGGTTAGTATTCAGATGGCACCGTATGAGGCTCTATATGGTAGGAGGTGTAGAACACATATTTGTTGGGCCGAGGCCGGACATAAGCTTGTACCTATGCCCGACTTGCTTAAGGGCACAACCGATAAGGTAAAGTTGATCTGTGATCGCTTGAAGTTAGCTTCAGACCGACAGAAATCGTATGCCGATATGAAGAGGAAGGAGATAGAGTATGTCGTGGGCGAAAAAGTGTTTTTAAAAGTCTCTCATTGGAAGAAGGTGATGAGGTTTGGTAGGAAAGTTAAGTTGAGTCCGAGATTCATTGATCCTTACGAGGTGGTTGAGAGAATTGGTCTCGTTGCTTATAGATTGAGACTCCCGACAAAGTTAGAGAAGATTCATGATGTGTTCCATGTTTCTATGCTTCGGAAGTATAGATCGGATTCGTCTCACGTAATGCCAGTGGAAGAGATTAAGTTGAATCCCGACCTGTCGTATGATGAAGAGCCGGTTGAAATTCTTGTTACGAATAGAAAAATGTTGTGTGGAAGATCTATCGAGTTAGTCAAAGTTTTGTGGAGACATCGAGGTGTGGAGGAGGCTACTTGGGAGAGAAAGGAGGTCATGGAAAAACAGTTTCCGTGTCTTTTTTCGTCAGGTAATTTCAGGGACAAAATTCCTTAAGTGGGGGAAAGTTGTAACGCCCGGGGTTTGGGGCCCGGGAGATAACCGGGTTTGGTTAAACCGATTCGGGTTAATGTAATCGAAAGGAAACATTTTTAATAGACAAAAAGGGGTCTTTTATTAAAGGGGTAAAATGGGAATTTTGAGGTGAATGAAATAAAGAAAGAAAAGTTTGAAAGAAAAAGCTATCTTCTCCAAAAAAAATCCCCTTTTCACCAAAAAAACCTCTCCTAAACCCTATTTTCACTATTCCATTGCCCAAATTCCTCTTTCAAGCAAGTCTTCAAGGTAAGCATCTCATTGTTTTAATTCTTCTTCCCTTACGTTGTCACTAGTTAGATTTATCTTAAAAATCCATTATTTAGGGTTATTTCAAAAATGCTTTGAGATTGAAAACTATTAAAATGAAGGGATTTTTTGTGTGGGTATTTTAATGTCATGTTTAAGGGTGTTTTTAATCATGTTTTGGTGTCTTAAAAATGTTAAAATGGTGGCCCATGATAGGAAACCCGAAATGGGTATATAAATGAGATTTTTTGGTTGAAAAGGGTGAGTTTTTGGCTTGGTTTTGGGTTGAAATCGTGGCTGGTGGTTCCTATGATGTTGGGGATGTTTCTATATGATATTGGGTGTGTTTTGATGGTTGAAATAGATGGATTTAGTTTGGGGTTTGTCTAGAACGAATTTGTGGAGTTTTGGGCGAAAATTGGGTTCGAATCAATGTGTTTTGGTTGCAAGGAGTGAGTTTCCGGGTTGTTGCTGGTTTACAAGTGTATTAGCATCCTAATATTTTGTTTTGGGTTGACTTGAAGCAGAGGAGATTGATTCGGGTCCGTCGGACGTCACACCGGGAGTTGCGGAAGCTTGAAGGTGAACCGTTAGCTTGTTTTGGGTTTTGAGCTGCTTAGTGGAAATGTTTGGAAGATTTAAATGATTCAAAGTGGTTTCTTGGGACTTTGGGTGGAGGCTTAAAGGCTAACCTAAACCCAAGTGTAAGTTTGCTAATTTACTTTGTTTCGTTAAGTGTTGGTGTGTGCGATTATTTGTGTTGTTGTGTGAAATGTGGATTGTCTTTACTCTCCGTTTTAGTGTTGTTGTGTACTCGTTGTTGATGTCAAGCCTCACGTGATGGTTGTCATTGCTAACGATGATGTGTAGTCCCACCGGTAGTGACTAGTAGAAGAGTACGGTGATGTGTAGTCCTATCGGAAAAACTGCTAGTTGATGTGAACGGTGATGTGTAGTCCCACCGAGAATGGTTGTGCATGTGCAAACCATGTGTAATCACCTATTTTGTCCGGGGTGTTAAAACCCGCTTTCTTTTCTTTTTTAATAATGGGCTTTGATTTATATATGTTGTTATGGCAAGAATTAAAAAACTCAAAAAACAAAAAACAATATATATCTTATAAATATTATCTTATCCTCACATATATATATTTATGTCTTATTATAATATCCTATCTTATCTATCATATTATTATTATTATTATTATTATTATTATTATTATTATTATTATTATTATTATTATTATTATTATTATTATTATTATGTATTACTTATACATTTTATTTATTTAGTACCATCGATATTATATGCCATATTATATTCTAGTATATTATCATATTTGATATCATATTATTATTCTTATCACATAGTATTATTATTACTTATTACTTGTATTATTATTAATACTTATTACTTATCATATATTATTATATTATTATTAATATGTAGTATATTACTATTGATATCTATATTATTATTATTATTAACTCTAAAAACAAAAAACAGAAACATTAATTAAATAAAAGCCCGAATTAATAAAAATAAATAAAAGCCCAGTTTTATATATTCAAAGTCCAATTTACATTATCAGAACCCAAAAATATATTACACTTGGACCAAATAACTGAAATAAGCCCAAGTTCAAAAAACCCTAATCTAATCTGCCTATCTTTGATGCGGCCGCCAAGCAATCTCAGCCGTTGGATCCAGATCAAGATCAACGGCCCAGATCAAACTTCGGAGGCTTCCAGAACCCCTACGCGCCGCACGCGCGACGCCCCAACCTCTTCACGCGCGCCGGTCCAGCTCCCACACGCGCGCGTGCATCACAACCGAGCCTTTTCGAATGCCCTCAGGCCGTCCAGATCCGTCTTCAACGGCATGGATTGCTCCACGACGCCGGCCACGTTCCGTGCCTCTCTGGTCCCCTCTCCTCACGAGTCACATGCAACAAACAAAAAACGAAGGACGTCAAAAGAAATCAGAGACAAAAAACGCAATGAAATACCAGAAATTTCAGAGGCAATCAAGTCGTACAAATCAATATCAATTACCAGCAATTTCCAGTGATTTCATGTAATATAAAAAGAGGAAAATTTGTAATATTCCGGCTATAAAAAGCCCGAATCGACTCACTGTAAAGGGGGGATTTTTTCTTAGAGAGAAAAATTGTAAGAGAGAGGATTTCCGGATTCAAAAAATTCAGAGAGAGAGAGACATTGTAATCGCATTTTCGATATCAATACGAGCAGAGATCTCAGTTTTCAGAGGTACCATAGTTTTCATTTCTCATTTACGAATAAAAATAAAAAAAAGCAACAAAAAGCAGAAAGGGAGGAGTGTTTTTACCATTCGCGTCTTCCCATCTTCCCCTCGGCGACAAGCCCTCCGGTCTATCTTAGGGCCGTGCATGGTGAGCCGACGGCGATGGTAACATAAAAATCAGAAATCGGTAGGAGTTCCCTCGGTTTTAAGGTTTGTTTTTTGGCTTTCGGTTTTCGAAAGGTAAAGGGGTTTTTTGCGTTTTCGGGGTTTCGGAAAAGTAAAAATAAAAATAAAAAAAAGAAGGGTTTCTAGGGTTCCGGCGCCGGAAACGGCTACCGGAACCCCTTGGCGGCGCCGGACTTTATAGAGAAAAGGGGGCTCGGTCTGGTTTAGGGTAAATAGAAATAAAAAGGGGGCTGAGTTTTTTAATTTGGTTTATATATTGTTTTAAACGTTTTAAAACCGGGTAAATCACGATTTAAGCCCCTCCGCATCATTATATTCGCGCGGGAGGGGCTTCCGCAATTCAAAATAACGCCCGCAGTCCTCGTCTTTTTTCAAATGTTTTCAATTCCGCCATCATTCTTGTTTAAATTGTTTTTCGGACGGTAGAATCGCCGTTTTGGTCCCCCTGGTTTTCCGTGTTTTTGTAATTTAGCCCCAATTTCGCCTTTTTAATTAGTTTTTTAGGGTTTATTACAGTCCTCATCCCTGCCAGTTTTCCTTTTATTTATTTAGCATTTTATTATGTTTATTTATTATGTATGCATTTGTCTTGTTACGAAATGATGACATCGAACATATGTTTTTATGCATAATGGTTAAATATGTGCATGTATGATATGTGGTTTAAATGTATGCATGTGGTATGTGTTTTTAGCTAGTTGTTATGTCATTCGAATATATTCGTGACATATTTTTTTATGTGGTTTTATTATATTGGTCGTATGCTTGCCTCTTTTACATGGTTCGAATATGTTTATTGTGACATACATTTTAATTGACATCCATGTGACTTTTAGCATTTTAATTTGTATGATAATTAATTTTAATTTTAAAACGAAGATACTTATTAATTCGCATATTCGGGTCGACTAGCCTAGCTTATTGGATGTCCCGCGAATATTCGGATTAATTTGAATCGTCTAAAGGTAAATTCGAGATTAAAACGAACAAGACCATAGCATCATCCTTTAATTGCTTGCATCATGCATAAAGGTGACGTACGGGATCCAAACCCTAAACTAACACGGCAGTCAGTCTTATATGATGTCGGTTTAGTCTTTGGTCCGGTGTACCGTCATCCTTTTTAATTAAATGGTAAATTAATCCGATACCACCAATTTGAAAGAGCTCGTACGATTAAAGTTCGGTTTTCAATCAAGAACCCCTAACTAAAGTCTTCTTAAATTTTGACTAATTTCCATCAATTAAAGGCAACAATTGTTTTGGTACCGATTTCCGGGCGTGATGGGGTGCTAACCCTTCCCCACACGTAACCAACTCCCGAACCCTTTCAAAAGAATCTCTGATTTTGTTTTCTTACGGTGTCTGGTCTACCTTAGTGGCCGGTGGCGACTCCAAACCGAGAGAAAAAGATTTTTTTTTAAAAAAGGTTTTCTTTCCAAAACCCGAACCGAATTATTTTCTTTAAACTGCCCCTTTTTAAATCAAATTGAATATTTTTCAAAAGTAGCGGGAACTTGATTTGCGGAAAAAAAACCCCGTTACAGCTTTGCGACTCCGCTGGGAACAAATTTTGTTTTTCAAAACAAAAAGAGAGTTAGGCCAAGAAAATAGTTGTTGCTTTTAATGATGGAAATTTTTGAAATTTAATTTGACTTTAGCGAGACGGTTCTTCCTTGAAAATAAAACTTTAATTACACGAGCTTTGATAATTGGTGGTCTCTAATTAATTCTTCATTTAATTTCAAAGGAACCACTGACATGTGTTGCATCACGCATTAGGCTCTATACCCGAGCTTCGTCCCTTAAGTGGGAGTGAAACGCCCATACCCACGTGAGTCTCCCTCCACGGGTCGGTAATTCACTTCCGGAATCCACACCTTTGACATGTGAGCAGCCCTCCACGTCATTAGGTCGTGCTTTCCCCCGAACCGAAACCAATTCGCAAGCTCGTAATGGGCCAGAATTGGGGTTCTTGTTACCTTAGTAGGTGATGAGATAGGTTCAGATACCCTTGTTAGAACCGAACCACATGAGTGAGAATTTAAGAAGCCTACCCTGGTTAGAGCCATGCGGATAACCATAGAATTAGAATTCATGCTGATAGGTTTTGCTTTGTTAACCTGCTTTGATGTGTTTCCTTATTATGTGTTTCATTCAAGTATTCATTATTGTTGATACTAACCCAGTTGTCTTCTTGTCTTATTTTGCTTATTTTTGCATACTCGTTGCATTCTCATACGAGGTGTTGATTCGAGAACAGTCTAAAGTTGAAAACTTTCACAAACGGGAGAAAAGAGTCCATAGCAGCGAGGCTCCCGGAGCGCGCTAATTTAGAAAGAGGGGACGAGAAAATTTATTGAAAATCGTACCCTATGTATTTCTTACCTCGTTGTAACAAGACTTGATCTCCGTTGTGGAAAGTTGTTTAATGAGGATGTTCGTCGAATCAGCATTTCCTTGCATTTGATTTTGTGTTTTTTTAATTTGTTGCCTTCATTCATTTGTTTCAGTTATGCATACACATTTAATGCATTACATCATTAAATCATGGAATTAATTGTTCGGGGTCATGACAGCATTTGTGACTACCGAAGATTCTACACCCACACTTTACTCGCCATCAAAGAAGGCAAATGAAGGAAAGTTTTGCTAAGTTAGAAGCCGACTTCGAGAAGGGTCCAAATGGGGCATATGATGGCCATGAATCCTTTTGTGAGTACCATCGGACTGTGGGGTACGCGATTCAGATTCGTCTAGAATTTAAGCAGTTGGTTCAGAAATCGATGGACAATCGGGAGGTTGAGTTCCTCGAAGAAGTTTGAAGGGTGGAATGGATGGTCAGCTCCGCAGTATTTAAGAGCTTTATGTATCCAAGACCGTTTGTCTTCATTTCATTGCATTTTAATCTTTTCCTTAAAGTGATGTGTGAAATCAACCTTTGCTACCCTTTGCTCGAAGGTAGCAAAGATTTTTTATAAGGGCCTCAGACTGCATGTTTTTAAATTTCAATGAAAGGATGCATTACGTTTCAATTGCCTTTTCATTTTGTGTGTATATATTTGCCTATTGAGTCCCCGTATATCAATTGCACAAGGAACATTGACCTTGACCCCAAAGGTTGACTTCGAGCCGCCTTTATGTAGTGGAAATCGAAAGCTTTGAAGATGATGAATATATGGCTTACACTCCAAGTTAATTTGGTCACCTAATTAAACACACATAGAATTATGACCTTCAGGAGAATAACCGGAAGTCTTCCGTGCTAAAATAAAAATTCAAGAATACTAAGCCTAACAATGTTCGAAGCCTGGTAATAGGCATTTTCGGATACAAATGTGGAATTTTTGGGGTACTCCGCTGTAGCAAAAGACCAATAAGGTTGCTATGCACCATCCACTTTAGCTACATGAGTGATGGTAAAATCGTGACAATGCCAAGTAACTCGGGGTATCGTTGTATGCTCCATCTTTATTCTCGAGCCAAAGGAATGTGATGAGTTGACCCCCCCCCCCCCCCCAATTATAAAGAATTGATAAAGGCAAATCCTATTGAAGATAAATCTAATTTTTGGGGCACTCCCCTGTAGCAAAAGACCAATAAGGTTGCTATGCACCATCCACTTTAGCTACATGAGTGATGGTAATATTCTCAAATCGTGACAATGCCGAGTAACTCGGGGTATCGTTGTATGCTCCATCTTTATTCTCGAGCCAAAGGAATGTGATGAGTTGACCCCCCCCAATTATAAAGAATTGATAAAGGCAAAGCCTATAGAAGATAAATCTAATTGATTAAAAGCCGAAATAACTTGGAGAGTATGTCACATTTTCAGACATCAGCTCAGCTTTCGAGGTCTCCTAGACACATGATGCTTGAGGAAATCATTGGTAAGCCATAACAGTGTCGTTCGTGCACTTGATATTCAGGGTATTTGATCTAGCTTGATATATCCATGATTTGAAAAGAAAGTCTAGTTTTCAAAAAGGCATCTCGTGTTGGAATTAGAAGATGCAGTCTAAATCTTTTTGTGAACACAAATTAATCTCCCTTTGCTTCAGGGATAAAGTTTAGAATGCAATGACATGAATACAAATGGCAGTTTGTCAGTTACTACAGTTCAAGGACTTGGAGCAATTTTTTGTCAAAATAATTCGAGTGCTTCAAAGGATGAGAATGGACCTTGAGAAACTTAAGAGAAAAGTTCAGGGACTTGGGGGCATGTGTTTCCCCATTGTTGAGAAGAAATGAAGTCGTCATTTAGCACCCAGTTTGAAAAGGGGGCAATATTTTGAGAGCAAGCACTACGAGAAGTGTTATGACCAGTATGACCAATGAAAGTCAGTGGTTATCTTTCAAGAAGAAATCAAAAGATCGAGATTTGGCAAGGAGGAAAGCCAAAAGAGATTAAGAAGAAGAAGAAGGTTGAGATGGACCAGTCCAAAGAGTGAAAGCGTTCGAGCGCTCTTTAATAAACTTAAGAGAAAAGTTCAGGGACTTGGGGGCATGTGCTTCCCCTATTGTTGAAAGAAGAGAAAAGTCGTCATTTTGAGTTAAGACGAAGAGATGTTGAGCACCCAGTTTGAGTAGGGGGCAATGTTTTGAGAACGAGCACCACGAGAAGTGCTACGTCCAGCCTGACCAGTGGAAGTCAGCAGTTGTCTTTTGAGAAGATACCAAGATTTGGCAAAGAGGAGAAAGCCAAAAGAGATTGAGAAGAAGAAGAAGAGACAAGAAGAAGGACGAGATCGACCAACTCGGAGAGTAGAAGCATCCGAGCATTTTGATGTCATAATCCATGCATCACTTGCAGTTAGGTATCCCTAGGATTAGGGGCATGCTAACTCACATCATCATATTTTTTTACCTACTTTCGACAGGTATATCAAAGCTTTTCTCATAAAAGGAAGCTCGCCTATCCGTTCAGGCTCGTGAAGAATGGAATATCAAAGCTTTTCTCATACAAGGAAGCTCACCTATCCGTTCAGGCTCGTGAAGAATGGAATATCAAAGCTTTTCTCATACAAGAAAGCTCGTCTATCCGTTCAGGCTCGTGAAGAATGGAATATCAAAGCTTTTCTCATACAAGGAAGCTCGCCTATCCGTTCAGGCTCGTGAAGAATGGAATATCAAAGCTTTTCTCATACAAGGAAGCTCGCCTATCCGTTCAGGCTCGTGAAGAATGGAATATCAAAGCTTTTCTCATACAAGGAAGCTCGTCTATCCATTCAGGCTCGTGAAGAATGGAATATCAAATCTTTTCTCATAAAAGGAAGCTCGCCTATCCGTTCAGGCTCGTGAAGAATGGAATATCAAAGCTTTTCTCATACAAGGAAGCTCGCCTATCCGTTCAGGCTCGTGAAGAATGGGATATCAAAGCTTTTCTCATAAAAGGAAGCTCGCCTATCCGTTCAGGCTCGTGAAGGATGGAATATCAAAGCTTTTCTCATAAAAGGAAGCTCGCCTATTCGTTCAGGCTCATGGAGGATGGAACCCGCCTATCCGTTCAGGCTCTTGGAGAATGGAGTTTTCGATATTTGTCTATATGTTCAGACCTCAGAGGGTTGAAGAAGGTCGAAGTAAGAAGCAGCTTCGAGCCTTCGCGACAGTTGTATTTTCCCGTACCGACTTCCGGACCGCCAGAAGTTCAAGTACATGGTGACTCGGAATCCAAACAAGGAAGTCGGACAAAATTGGTGTTTATGGCCTTTGCTTTATCCTTGTTTCACAAGTATAAGCAAAGGGGGGCAGCTGTAATCACCTATTTTGTCCGGGGTGTTAAAACTCGATTTCTTTTCTTTTTTAATAATGGGCTTTGATTTATATATGTTGTTATGGCAAGAATTAAAAAACTCAAAAAACAAAAAACAATATATATCTTATAAATATTATCTTATCCTCACATATATATATTTATGTCTTATTATAATATCCTATCTTATCTATCATATTATTATTATTATTATTATTATTATTATTATTATTATTATTATTATTATTATTATTACTTATACATTTTTTTTATTTAGTACCATCGATATTATATGCCATATTATATTCTAGTATATTATCATATTTGATATCATATTATTATTCTTATCACATAGTATTATTATTACTTATTACTTGTATTATTATTAATACTTATTACTTATCATATATTATTATATTATTATTAATATGTAGTATATTACTATTGATATCTATATTATTATTATTAACTCTGAAAACAAAAAACAGAAACATTAATTAAATAAAAGCCCGAATTAATAAAAATAAATAAAAGCCCAGTTTTATATATTCAAAGTCCAATTTACATTATCAGAACCCAAAAATATATTACACTCGGCCCAAATAACTGAAATAAGCCCAAGTTCAAAAAACCCTAATCTAATCTGCCTATCTTTGATGCAGCCGCCAAGCAATCTCAGCCGTTGGATCCAGATCAAGATCAACGGCCCAGATCAAACTTCGGAGGCTTCCAGAACCCCTACGCGCCGCACGCGCGACGCCCCAACCTCTTCACGTGCGCCGGTCCAGCTCCTACACGCGCGCGTGCATCACAATCGAGCCTTTTCGAATGCCCTCAGGCCGTCCAGATCCGTCTTCAACGGCATGGATTGCTCCACGACGCCGGCCACGTCCCGTGCCTCTCTGGTCCCCTCTCCTCTCGAGTCACATGCAACAAACAAAAAACGAAGGACGTCAGAAGAAATCAGAGACAAAAAACGCAATGAAATACCAGAAATTTCAGAGGCAATCAAGTCGTACAAATCAATATCAATTACCAGCAATTTCCAGTGATTTCATGTGATATAAAAAGAGGAAAATTTGTAATATTCCGGCTATAAAAAGCCCGAATCGACTCACTGTAAAGAGGAGATTTTTTCTTAGAGAGAAAAATTGTAAGAGAGAGGATTTCCGGATTCAAAAAATTTAGAGAGAGAGAAACATTGTAATCGCATTTTCGATATCAATACGAGCAAAGATCTTAGTTTTCAGAGGTACTATAGTTTTCATTTCTCATTTACGAATCAAAATAATAAAAAAAGCAACAAAAAGCAGAAAGGGAGAAGTGTTTTTACCATTCGCGTCTTCCCATCTTCCCCTCGGCGACAAGCCCTCCGGTCCATCTTAGGGCCGTGCATGGTGAGCCGACGGCGATGGTAACATAAAAATCGGAAATCGGTAGGAGTTCCCTCGGTTTTAAGGTTTGTTTTTTGGCTTTCGGTTTTCGAAAGGTAAAGGGGTTTTTTGCGTTTTCGGGGTTTCGGAAAGTAAAAAAAATAAAAAAAAGAAGAAAGGTTTCTAGGGTTCCGGCGCCGGAAACGGCGACCGGAACCCCTTGGCGGCGCCGGACTTTATAGAGAAAAGGGGGGGCTCGGTCTGGTTTAGGGTAAATAGAAATAAAAAGGGGGCTGAGTTCTTTTAATTTGGTTTATATATTGTTTTAAACATTTTAAAACCGGGTAAATCACGATTTAAGCCCCTCCGCATCATTATATTCGCGCGGGAGGGGCTTCCGCAATTCAAAATAACGCCCGCAGTCCTCGTCTTTTATCAAATGTTTTCAATTCCGCCATCATTCTTGTTTAAATTGTTTTTCGGACGGTAGAATCACCGTTTTGGTCCCCCTGGTTTTCCGTGTTTTTGTAATTTAGCCCCAATTTCGCCTTTTTAATTAGTTTTTTAGGGTTTATTACAGTCCTCATCCCTGCCAGTTTTCCTTTTATTTATTTAGCATTTTATTATATTTATTTATTATGTATGCATTTGTCTTGTTACGACATGATGACATCAAACATATGTTTTTATGCATAATGGTTAAATATGTGCATGTATGATATGTGGTTTAAATGTATGCATGTGGTATGTGTTTTTAGCTAGTTGTTATGTCATTCGAATATATTCGTGACATATTTTTTTATGTGGTTTTATTATATTGGTCGTATGCTTGCCTCTTTTACATGGTTCGAATATGTTTATTGTGACATACATTTTAATTGACATCCATGTGACTTTTAGCATTTTAATTTGTATGATAATTAATTTTAATTTTAAAACGGAGATACTTATTAATTCGCATATTCGGGTCGACTAGCCTAGCTTATTGGATGTCCCGCGAATATTCGGATTAATTTGAATCGTTTAAAGGTAAATTCGAGATTAAAACGAACAAGACCATAGCATCATCCTTTAATTGCTTGCATCATGCATAAAGGTGACGTACGGGATCCGAACCCTAAACTAACACAACAGTCAGTCTTATATGATGTCGGTTTAGTCTTTGGTCCGGTGTACCGTCATCCTTTTTAATTAAATGGTAAATTAATCCGATACCACCAATTTGAAAGAGCTCGTACGATTAAAGTTCGGTTTTCAATCAAGAACCCCTAATTAAAGTCTTCTTAAATTTTGACTAATTTCCATCAATTAAAGGCAACAATTGTTTTGGTACCGATTTCCGGGCGTGATGGGGTGCTAACCCTTCCCCACACGTAACCAACTCCCGAACCTTTTCAAAAGAATCTCTGGTTTTGTTTTCTTACGGTGTCTGGTCTACCTTAGTGGCCGGTGGCGACTCCAAACCGAGAGAAAAAGATTTTTTTTAAAAAAAAGTTTTCTTTCCAAAACCCGAACCGAATTATTTTCTTTAAACTCCCCTTTTTTAAATCAAATTGAATATTTTTCAAAAGTAGCGGGAACTTGATTTGCGGAAAAAAACCCCGTTACACCATGTTTGGTCTATCCTTGTGTTTATTTCATCTCTTACTTAAATGGTTTCGTTTTCCAAAACTAAAATATTTGTTTTAAACTGCACCGTCGTTGTGTTTAGAGCTCTGCTCATTAAGCTTTTAAGCGTACGCTCTCTTTTTCCAACAATGCATATCGTTAGAGGCTCCGGGTGGCAAGGTGGGCAAGGGAGGTGTTCTTGGAGTTCTTGCTAAGCTCAAAATATGGTTTTGTGGTTGTAATAATGCTTAAACAATAGGATTACTAGGCTTTTATGTTAGATAGTTGGTGTTCAAACTCATATGTTTGGCCTTGTTTATGTTACTAGCATGTTTTAATTGTTTATACCATGTATTGTTGAAGTTTGTCTTGGTTGTTGGTAGATTGCTTTGTATTTTGACATGTTAGTGTTTTTGAAGTTAAGGGTTCTTATGTGCCTTGGGCTTGAAATCTATTTTATTGCATGTATGCATGTTTGAAGATGTGTTTAGGGTGTCTTGCCTCTAGATTGTTTGTATTTTGAGATGCCATGTGGGTTGTGATGTTTCAGGGCAAGTTTGGGGACGTTTGGGAATGCCAAAGTCTGTTTTCGGGCCAAACTGTGTCCAGGTGTTTCGGAACGTTAGATATGGTTTGGAACAGTCGAGCTCTAGGGGTACCCGTATCGGAACAGGGGTGGTGCCGTTTCTATACGATTTACCACTGGAGGTTCCTGTTTCGGAACCATGTAGGGTCTTTCCGGTACGTTTGGCCACTGGGGGTTTCCGTTCCGGAATAAGGTGGGATCGTTCCAGAACGACTTGATGTTACTTTTAAAAATGAAGCTCGTGTTTCGGAACGGACAAGCCTGTTTCGAAACGCATGTAGTTAAAACTATAAAAAGGCATCTTCAAGGGTTTTCCAAATGATGCATTTTAGTCTCTAAGGCTTGTATGCTCCCTAGATGAGTTTATATGTGACTTTTGTGATGGTTTTCCCTTGTGAGCATGTAATTTGACTAACAAACTACTTGGTATGTTTAAATTATTGTATGCCCTCTGCTAGGTTCGTATTTGTGTTCGCTTTTACGCTGGTTGCCCTTCACACATATGATTAAAATGATATTTAGACAAGACAATTAAGATAAAAAATAGGGTTGCTAATCGAAGTGAGGCCTTAGCGGGTTTCGCTTCGGTTTTCCCTGTGTAACATGTTCGGTTCGGTCTGTTGGCTAGGCCGGGACAAAGGGGTTACATTTGGTGGTATTAGAGCCAGGTTACGAGGTCTCTCGAGAAGGTAAGTCAGGTAAGTTGGTTTGTTTGGTTGTTTGCCATTGCACGGTATGTGAAAGCATGTTTTATTGTTCTTGTTGTTGGTTGAAGTTTAGTCGAGTGTTCCCATTACTAGGTGTTGTTGTTGGAAAATGTTTTTGGTTTAAAGAGCTTGAGAACTTGGATCCTTGCCCTTGCTAACTTCATGTTTTCTTGTGTGTGGTGTGTTTGTTGTTTTAGATTTTATCTTCGTTATGGTAAGACCGAGAGGACGACCTAGAGCGGGTGACCAGGCACTCGGGGATATGCCTCATGTTCCTTCTGCTCCCGTTGGTAATGGGGTGGGTGGCGAAGGTAATGTGCCTCGGGCCGGTGCGAATGCTGGAGGTGATGGTAATGGAACAAATGGAATTGTCCCTATGCATTCAATTAATCTTCTTCAATAATCCAAACACAACAATTTTTTACCTAAATGCAATAAATGGATCATACTCAAAATTTTCATAGTTACAGGAACTTTGAAATCGAGATTTTTTATAGTTCTTGCAACCAAAAAATCGTCTGCCCAGATTGTTGGATGACCAATCAATCCTTAGATCACATGGAAGTCCACAAAAGCAGACATAATTTATGTTGTCATTCTTTATTGTTCAGATCAATGACCTTCAGGGTTTTTTTCTTCTTCTTCACTTTGAAGTTTGATCCGAAATAACAAATCAAAAATTTTAAAGCCTTCCAAATTTCCTTCAACTCTAGATTTTTTCCCTTAATCTTTTATTCTAGTTGGTAAACAAATAAAATTTCAGTGAAAAGAAGAAGAAAAGAAGAAGAAGAAGAACAAACTTTTAGATAATTTAATAAATCTCTCTAAAAACTCAAAACATGCTCTGAAATTACCCTTAACGTTTTCTCCAATGTGTTAACCTAATCAAATGAAACTGAAGGGTTAAAATAACTTTAATATGGCTTTTTTAAATAATTGCGTGTAAAATTGTTATTACTTATTAATATAAAATGTTTAACAACGAAACCTTTAACGACTGTTTAATTTTAAACGGTGGAGTGGTCTAAATGTAACCACTTTAATAATTGGGTGACCCAAATATAACTTTTAATAATTGGGTGACTCAAACGTAACCTTACCTATAATTGAATGATTTTCGTCTTATTAACAATACTTTTTTTAAATAGTTTAAAGGGGATTATAAGGTAGTATTTGTTCATACATATTCTTAATCCTTTGACAATGCGTATACATCTTGTAGACAAATCGATTAGAACTCGTGTATCCTAGGATGAACATCAATTTAAATAAATTTACTTCAATAAAAATATAATAAAAAAGCATTACTCTTTAATGTAAATTATATGTATCATTTAAGTATTTCAAAAACATTTATTCATAATAATAATTTTCGTTTAAAATATATACGTGTTTTCTTTTTATTGATATATTTTAGTTGTTTCTCTTTCCTCTCTCTAGAAAACATTCATCCCAAAACTACCCCTGAACCCCAAAATTTCGTTAAGAAAACAATAAATACTTGGTATGAAAGAGAAGAACAAAAGATAAAGAAAAGTTTGTTAATCATTTTTTATTAGAATTAAAAGAAGATTAGGTTTCGAATTCTAAATAAAATGATCTTAATATCACTTAATCATTAATAATAACGGGTGTGCAAAACCGGTTTCAGTTAACCATTACGAAATTATTTCGGTTAATTGATAAATTTGAGTTACTCAATTCTCGACCCTAAACCCTAACCATTCAATCATTAACCATTTAAGTTAACTGAAATATTCGGTTCGGTTTGGTTCGGGTAATTGTTTTTTTTATTTATTAAAAATATAAATTTTAATAATATGTTAGAAAAAAGTGTATACTTTTAAAAACCGACATGTGTTATTAGTATCTTTTTCAAGGATGAGTCTATCACGTGCGACGAACACCACTAACGTTGAACACCATTAAATTAATTAATAAAGATTAAAATTTTCAAGGACTCAACATACAATTAATAATTATTTAAAAAAGTCAATTAAATTATTTTTCATATATATTGAATTTTTGAATTTTTAATAAGGGTAAACTACATATTTAGTGCCTCACCTATTTCTATATTTTTATTTTGGTACCAAACAATACATGTAATTTCCAGAAATAATATTTTTTTAATAAGGGTAAACAGAAATTTCGCAACTACCGAAGATAGATCATTGTTGAATTGTGATCTTAAGAGACTCGGGTTCTTAAAATGAAAGTTATTACATGTTTATTCGCAAAAACAAGATCGACTACTGTAGATTACATGGACAATCTAAACGGAATAAATCAAAGTCTAAAATATAATCCAATTTTTTTAATTATTATTATTATTATTATTATTATTATTATTATTATTATTATTATTATTATTATTATTATGTTCTATCCCTATTAACACTACAGAGCTTGTCTAGATGTAGTTTGCATTGCTTAGAGTCCTTGAATATGGAAAACAACCAGCTTTCCGGCCATTTAACTGATCAACTTGGTCAATTTAAAAGTCTAGTTCACCTGTCCCTTGCTCGAAACCAAATTTCTGGTCCAATTCCGTTGTCAATAGGGGAGTTATCATCTTTGATGTTTCAGAAAATCAATTGAACGGTACTTTTCCCACCAAGTCTGGGACAATTGGCAAACTTAGAAACTCTAAATATTGGGCAAAATCTACTGGAAGGAGTTGTATCAGAAACCTATGAGGCTAAAGACCTCTAGTTTTATTATTATTATTTTTAAATTTTTAGATATTCTCGTTTAATCATAGATAGTGTCTCGAGTTTTCATATAACCTTCAACCTACAAGAAATTTAAACAAAAACTATTTTTCGATGAAAAAAGAATTTTTTTTTGGCATTTTAGAATTTGAAAATCAACATGATTTCTCTTCCGTGTATTCTTTTACATTTCATTTTAAAAAACACAAGTGTTTTGGCTACTTAATTACTTGAAAATCCATCATTTTTATCTATAAAAAAAAAGCTTCATTGTTCATCGAAGAGTTAAGAGAGTAGAAAAAAGATGGCGGATGCATGATATGTCAGTGAAGAGATTAGGCTGTGAAATAATCGTCTATAATTTTTGATACTTCAATGTCTTTTTTAGTTTGGGTACCAAAATAGAAATACGAAAATAGATGTGGTACTAAATATGTAGTTTATCTTTATTAAAAAATTCAAAAGTTCAATATATATGAGAAATAATTTAATTGATTTTTTAAATAATTATTAATTGTATGTTGAGTGCTTGAAAATTTTTAATCTTTATTAATTAATTTAATGGTGTTCAACGTTAGTGGTGTTCAGCAATGTTCGGCGCACGTTGTAGAATTTTCCCTTTTTTAATACTAGTGAGTTAAACACTTAAGCTTTGCAAAATGAAACTAAGGTTTTACTTTTGGGGAACGAGAAGAAGAAGAAATTCATATATTTTTAATATAAAATATAAAAAAGACATATAATATAATAATATATTATATAACCAGTCGGTTCGGTTACTTTTTTTAATCGTAAACCGTAACCAAACCATTGTCTTTCTAAAAAAACAAAACCCCAAACCAAAACCGAATTTTTTAGTTCAGTTAACTAATTTTTCAGTTCGATTTTTTCAAGTTTCAAGATGAGTTTTAGTTTTTCGAGTTTTTTTTTTTTTTGCACACCTCTAAATAACACTATCTTTTAATCAATTTTTTTAATTCATACTGAATTGTTTTTCTAATTTAACCATTATATTAATAAAATTTTCAAAACAAAGGCTTTTTTAAATAGTGTTGAGGTGATTATAAAGGTAATATTTGTTCATATTTTTTTAACACTTTAATAAGATACAAACACCTTGAAGACAGAGCTACTCATATTTTTTACTAAGACCTCTTGTTGGGTTCAAACATAATAATACTATCGATTAATCAGTTTTTTAGTTCACAATAATTTTGTCATTTTCTAACTTAACCATTATATTAATAAATTATAAAATTCTCAAAACAAAACATTTTTAATGTCTTAGGTGATTACTCGGTAGTATGTGTTCATAAATTTTCTTAATATTTTGAATGCATTACTCAAATTCGGTAGCATGTTAATAAAATTTTCAAAAGAAGTCATTTTTTGAATAGTCTGTAGGTGATTTGTAAGGTAGTATCTATTCATATTTTTTTAACACTTTGATAAGGCACAAACACCTTGCAGAAAAGTTACTCATATTTTCACTGAAATCACTTGTTAGGTTCAAACATAGTAATAATACTATAAATTTATTTACAATAAATTTGTTGTTTTCTAACTTAACCATTATATTAATGAAATCTCAAAATAAAACATTTTTAACGTTTTAGGGTGATTACTCAGTAGTATGTGTTCATAATTTTTTTAATCTTTTGATAAGATATATACATTAAAAAAAACTACTCAAACTTAAATTTTCTATTACTAATATAAGTCAAAAAATAATCCAGTCAGTCAGTCATCATCAGTAGGTAAATATTTTCCCAATATAATACATGGCAAGATCAGAAAACATACTATTATTAGCTTTATGCGATAATTCCCCCCACCCACCAAACTTTAGCGGAGTACTGCCACACCACACTGGATTATTAGAAGAAACAAAAAAGAGAAATTATATCATTAACTTATTTCTGGTATGTTATTAATGAGATCAATCAATAAAAATTATTAATTTTATTATTTTGATTAGATATTTTTTATTAAGTGAATCATCACTCATATTTACTACAAATTAAATTTAAAAATAATTTTTACCAAGTGAAAATTCACTTAATAAAATGATGATAAGAAAAAAATAATAAAATAAATAATTTTTATTAATTAGTCTTATATATGATATGACAAGAATGATTCATGATATAAATTCTCAACAAGAAACTATTCAATGAGAACAAAAAGGCAAAGTACAAAAATAGTTCTTGATTATAAGATTTTTTTATTGTCCCCCAACAATCAAAAAAATTATAAAATATTATTCGACTTAAAAAATTAACAAATTAATTTGTTGCCATAGTAGATGACATTGTTGGAAGTTAATAAAGTTAGAATAAAAATAAATTTAGCCCTTAATTTGTACACTTTATTTAATTTGATCTTAATTCTCAAAATATAATATTTAACATTTAAATACTGTTCCAACTAGTGAAGCTCTACTGATAAATACAATGTAAAAGTTAAGTGTTAAATTTTTTTATTATGACAATTTTATTAACTATTTAAGTCAATTATGATTTTGTAGCTTTTTATAGTTGAGAGACTCAACAAAAAAATACTACATATCCTAGGGACTATTTACCCATTTTACCCAAAAAAAAATCAAACACCCTCGGTAAGTAGTCAACTTTAAAGCACTTTCCCTTGTTTTCCACCGAAGGCAGAGTGCAAGAGACGTGAGTGAACCAAAAGCGTAGAAACGAGGAAGAAGAATAACAGGCAAAAATGACTCTGGGGTTGATCAATGCGAACCCAGTGGTTCACGCCAAGAAAGAACGAGTTGCTCGTACCGAAGATCCTCACGGTGATGACGCCGTTGATCCGCTCGAAATCTATGATATCCTTCTTCTAATACTAATCCTTTTGTCTTTCATCTTTTATCTGATCTTGAAAGAGTTGAATCGGCTAAGCTCTAATCTAGATTTTAATTTCATATTTTCAGCAGCTAAATAGCAATTTCCGTATTTCCTTTTTCTCTTCATTTCTTCATCATTATAATTGGGAAACGAAGTTAATTAAAAAAATGTTGTGATCTTTGACTTGAAGTTCAAATTTCGTTAGGGATATTAGGGATCCTGAACATCCGTATTCATTAGAGCAGCTTAGTGTTCTTTCCGAGGAATCAATCACAGTTGATGAGAAGCTGGGTCGAATTCTGTGAGTATTTTCTCACTTTAATTTTGATTTGAAATTCGTGAAAATTGCAAAAAAATTGAGCTTGAAATTAGTAGATTTTACCTTTCAGGTTCAATTTCTGAAACTTTGGTGTTAGATTTATAGTTTAATTTAAGGGCTTTTCTTGTTGCTGCTTAAAGTTAATTCTTCCGCATTTATTTATTATGAGGTAATATAGCTGATTAATTGTTTAGGATAACTTTCACTCCCACTATCCAGCATTGCAGCATGGCGACAGTAATCGGTCTATGCCTAAGGGTTAAATTAAAAGAATGTTTTCCTCCACATTTTAAGGTCAGTTTTTGTTTCTTTAATCAAAGTTTATGATTTTTTTTTTCTGTCAATTAATCTTCTGAAAAGTGAAATATCTATTGCATTGTTTGCGTTTAAGTAAAACTGGATTTAGTTCCTTCTTTTCTTATGCTCTAAACCGATGAAAATATGCTTTTGCTTTATTTATCTTTGTAGGTTGACATTAAAGTTGCCCCTGGATCTCATGCTGATGAAGAATCAGGTGAAGTTCAAAAGCTTCTTTTCTGTCAATTTTGATTTTTGTTTCCTTTCCAAAAAACATTGTTTTTGAAGTGTTTGGGACTGATTGTTCAAGTTTCATTTGGGATATAAAAATTCATATAGGATAACTTCAAGAGCATAACCAGCAAATCTTGATTATTCATGCAATGCCTATGGTAAAGTGAGAACTCACTGCGTTGAAATATATCACCTGGGACTCTTGCCACTTCTTTATTCATTATCCTTTTCCCCCCTCTAAATGGATTTTAGTTTACCTGGCAGTGCAGCAGTTTTAAAAAAAAATTACCGGTGGAGAAGGAAAAGATGTCTATAGATTCCTATAGGCTGTCTTCTTTTAATGGAATGTCTTTGATATGATTTAGACATAATGGGATTTCTATGTTTTAACTTGTTCTTTCTTAACAGAAGTTAAGGGATTTTCTTTCCTAGAAAGATGAGAGATAGAATAAATGAAGAGAATCTATGTTACTGAAATTCGGATGTTAGAATTGGATACTTTGTATGTATTCAAGACGGACATGTTCAAAGTTTTTCATGTTATTGAAGGGTCTCTCTAGCATTACATATTCATACCTATGTCTGGATATGTGTTAGAAAAGGGTAATTTAAAAAAAAATTAGAGTTTGAGCAACATAGAAGAGATTATACACTCGTTTCAGTTATTCAACTGCTGTAGTAGTTTTCTGTTCATCAATCTTTCTTGCTCTTGTGAGTTATAAAGTCTATTAAAACTTTCATGTCATGCGGGCGATTTCTAGCAGGAAATGTGTTATCTCAATAGAAGCAGCTTATCTCTTTCACCATTCTCATCTCTCGGTCCCCTTGATCTAATCCTTAAGATGTTCACCATGTTCATTATTCAGTTAATAAGCTGTTGAATGATAAAGAAAGAGTTGCCGCTGCCTTGGAGAATCCTAACCTTCGCCAACTAGTAGACGAGTGCCTTTACTCCAACGAACTCTGAAAACAAGTATGCTCAGCTGTTTTAGAGCGTATTGTACAGGTTAAACATCAGCCAGCTCTAAATGCAATAAGTAACTTAGTTGCAACGTAATTCTCATTTGCAGAATGTACATGCCTTGTGTGTGTTGCCATTGTACTTTGCAGAAGAGTGCATCTAGGATATCTCTATGTTTTGTTCTTGTTTATTATGATTATTGTATTTTTGGCGTTCTTTTTTGTGGAAGTTTGTAACAATGAAGAGCATGGGAATCTTTGCTTTTGTTGTATGGTGGAATTCAGAAGCAGGGACATGTCGGTTGCAGTAATCGTTGTGCTGTGCAGCTTTTTACTTTTTATTTGAAATTTTCGTTCTTGAAGCTTTCTGTTGTTAATTTTATCTTCCTTTTTCTCAAATTTTTACTACTATTCATTAGTAATTTGTTGAGAGTGGAAAGCATGGAATAAGCTGCGATTGATTTGGGGCAAAAATGGAAATTATACCAAAATTGACTAATTACGGGTTTGCTTAGTTTGCCCGTTTTTTAATGTGTAGCAGCTTTTAAAAAAACTGTTTTAATGCGTAACACTTTATTTTAAGTTGCTTATTTTAGAATTTTCCTGGTTGGAGAGCTGAAAAAGGCATTAAAAGAAAATGGAGACTAGCATCTAATTTCCGAAGCCATTTTAGAAATACAAGTAGGCCGAAGGGATTTGTTTGGTAATGGCGAACAGATGATATATTATTGTTGTACGGAAAAACTTGATTCCTCTTATGGATTTTATATTCACTCGTTAGACTTTTGGGTAAATTATATATGTTACTCTATTATTACTAAGTTTATAATAAAAAATTTTATATTTTAAAAATTATAATTAAATCACTTAATTAATCAATTATAATAATCAAATTATTGTATTATTAAATCTCAAACGGTTATTTAACGTGCAATATTAGAACATCATATGCAAAATAAAGTCTCACTTTAATTTTTTTTCCTCTTCTTTTTCTTTTTAAAACCTTTGAATTCTCTCCCCTCTCTTAAAACACAACCTAGAAAATGATCAAGAGTTTGTCGTCAGTGTCGCTATGTCGACCACCACCCATTGTCATCTATGATGTTTAGTGAATTTTAAATTTTATCATAAAATTCACATCTGATCTATCAAATTAAAACATTATGAAACTCTCTCAAAAGACACGAAATCCCCTAAAACATTTTAAACTTTTTAAATATCGATTTGTTCATTCACCGTTAGATAACCTTAGTTTCAACATATGTTCTTCCTCTTACCAACAGTAGCCTCATCATCATTCAAATCGTCGAATGGATCTCTCAATCTTCAAAAAATTAAAAACCCAAAATGAGTTTTTTTTTTGTCTCTTGTTCTTCTTGATTTGAACTTGATATTCATTTGCTCCGAAATCAAGGACGGAACAGTGTATAAGGGGCACCCCAATTTTTTTATATATAAAAATGTATCAATATTAATTGTGTTATACATTTTTTGGACCAATAACTCAATTAATTTGGATTTTATCTTTATTACTAATTATACTTTGTTCCGTTGAGTTTGATTTTGACTATGTCCCTGTGTGAAACGTTCATCCTTCCATGATCCACACTTCTACGTAATTGAGCAAACGTGCAAAAATTTTGCCCACCCTTAATCAATAACAACCTAAACTAAGATTTCAAACTAGGGATAACAAAATTATTCGTACATGTCTCGATCTGAACGAATTTTTTCTCTTGAATTCCGGATTCGAGGCGGGGCAAAATAATTTTTGGTAAAGATTGAGTCGAGGTTGGGGCAAGTCCGGGTTTAGGATGAATTTTTTTGACCCGACTCGATATATTTTTAATGAAATATATATATTTATCATATTTTTATATAATATATTTAATATTTTATTAATTTTTCGGGTTGAGTCGAGTTAGTTGATTTTTTTATCGAAAATTCGAGATTGAATCGAGGTCGGATTATACTTCTTTTATGTTGGGATCAAGTTGGGTTAAAACATATTGAGTGCGGGATGGGGCAATATCGATTTAAAATTTTAGGTCGGAATCGAGGGGAGCAAAAACCTGCCAAAAGCTAACGATTTTCGACGTAATTGAAGAAATTCCTCACCAAAGCCAAGATTAACCCCTGAAACCTAGCCTAGCCCTTTTTTCCTCAAGTAACTAAAGATTAAAACCTAATCTCGGTTCTTAATGAAATTAAACGAAAATTAAAACCCTTTTGTTTTGTTTTTCCTTTTTTTTCATATTGCATGTATAACAGGACATTTTTTTGAACCTAATAATTAATGATATCAAGTACATAATCGGAGTCAGAATTTGAGGTTGAAGAAAAACATAAATGTTTAAAAGTGGGAGGACAAAGTCATAATTAATCTATTTTTTATATATAAAAATTATATACGAACACAAAGGTGAATTTTTTTGGGAGGGGGCAATTGCCCCTCCCCACCAGGGCCGTTCCTGGGGGTGGGCCATAAGGGCGACGGCCCAGGGCCCACACCTATCCAGGCCCACAGTTCATAATTACCGGTATTTAATTTTAATGATAATTTAATTTTTTTAATATTTATTATTACGATCTAATTTTTTAACACTTGTTATTAGGCTTTTATTATTAAAATTTATTTTTTTCTAATATTTTTCTTATTCGAGGTCATTTTTTTAATATTTGTTATTAGGGACCCAATGTTTTCAATTTTTGTTATTAGGCATACTCTTAAAATTCAATTTTTTTTCAATATTTGTTATTATGGGTCCATTTTTTTGACATACTTATTATTAGGGGCCCAATTTTTTCTAATGCTTGTTATTAAGAATCTACTCTTAAAATGTAATTTTTGTCAATATTTTTATTAGGAGTCTAATTCTTTCTCCAATACTTGTTAATAGGGCCCAATTTTTTATAATATTTGTTAATATGTACAAATTGTTAATTTTTCTCCATTACTTGTTTTTAGAGTCTATTTTTTGTAATACTTTTTTCATTAAAAGTCTACTCTCAAAATTCAAAATTTTCGATACTTATTATTAGGGTCTAACTTTTAGGTTCGCCCGTGGGCCAACAAAATCTCAGGAACGGGTCTGCGTCCCCACTCCATATAGTTTTGTCTATAATCATGTGGATATAATGTGTAACAAAAAATAATTAAAAATGTTTTCTAACGACACATTTTTGTTGAACATTTAACGGTACAGTAACATGATTGCTATAATTGATAAATTAAATGACTTTATTGTAACCTTTTGGAATATGATAATTCAATTGTAAATTTACTAAAAAGAGCGGCATGTGGTGTAATTTATCTTTTTATTTAAAAAAAACGAAAACGATCAGTAAAGAAGTGAATTTGGTAAAAAAATACATGCCATGTTCTAATTGTTAAGCCATCAATTTAAAATTAAAAATGGAGGGATTGAGATCTAATATATTTAATTTCGAAATTGAAAGAGACTTAGAAAGTATTCAAACCGAGAAAAACGTGGATGGAGGTTTAATTTGCCTAGCTTCAAAACTAAAAGGACCTAAAAACCAAATGTACCAGAAAAATGGGGGACTGGGATCTAATTTATCTGGTTTCAAAACTAAGAGTCTAAGATGACCTAAGAATAATTGAATCCAAAAAATTAGGAGAGCCGAGGCTTAATTTATCAAACTTAAAATTCAAGAGGACCTAAAAACGAAATAAACCCAAAATCAAAGGAACATTTCCCCTCCCACGTTACACATAGCTCCATCCCGTCTAATCTACTCCATTATCATCCCCATTTTCTGTCAACTAATTGATTCGATATTCACTGAATGTGAATTGCAGATATGAATTTGCAAAGTTGATCCTTGCCATCTAAATATTCTGTAGCCTGTTGGAATAAAACAAAGGGAATTAGTCCTCTTTGCCTTTTCGTGTTAAAGAGAAGCACCCCTCCCATTAATTTTAGCAATCCACAGCTCTCAAAGGTTCTAAGTTACTCACATTAGTGGATGCGAATTTCTATTAATTTCCAAGGAATTTATAATTTAATTTTCATAAGAATCTTCATCCCTCCACAGCACCTTCGACATTGTTACTTAAATTTGATGATGAATGTTGAATACACATTTAATTTAATTTTTGTTTGAATAGAAGTGACCGCTAGTCTTATTAAAAATAAAAAATATCTAAAATTATAATAAAAGTTTACAATCATCATCGTAAACTAAATGCATAATTTAAATATTTTCATATAACATTAACACAATGAACTAGCCACTTTAGATCATACAAGGGTCATACATGAAAAGGGTTAAAAATCTAACTAAAAGACTCGAACAAAAAATAGATACGAACTAGCTACTTTAGATCATACAAAGACCATACATTTAATTTAAATCTTATTTTCTTGTGTTTGTGTTTAAATATATATTAGATACAACTATTAAATATAATTGTTTAAAAATAAAGAAAAAGGTAAATTTGTTCTAACCCAAAGTTTATATGATCAAATCTATGATATTCTCATAGTGGTTTTCTTGCTTTCGTAGCACCTATTCTTAGTTGGAGATTATAGGTTGTTGAATACATATTTGATATCAGTATATTTGTAAAATATATATTTATTCTTGCATGTTTATTCGAATATATGATGGATATGAATATTGATTGTGAATACTTGGAAAAATAAAGATTCAGATTGCATGCTTATACAGTTATACTACCTAACATCCATGTTAACCAACAAACTAAGTACAACACAGAAGATAAGAATCTATTGAGGGGGCGTTTTTTGTAATTTGAATAGCAAAAAGAAGGAACCAACATGTATCCATTAGGCATTTAAATTCATATAAATTGACCATTTCAGTGATCATCAAAATAACCCAAGGAATCCTTTCTTCTTTTTTCATCAACTAAATCAGTGTAGGCGCAAAGAGAGTGGAGAGAATGAGACCAACTGGTAATTCAACGGTAAGTCATGGTAGCCTACTGCAATGGAATTCCCCACTTCCCTATCTCTTTGGAGGCCTTGCCATCGTTTTCGGCATCATTGGGGTCGCATTGCTCTTCTTCGCTTGCAGTCCCCGACGGTCACGGCCTCAATTTCTGAATGCAAAAGAAGAAAAGAACAACGAAACCAATCGAGCATCAGCTAGCATCGAGCCCAAGGTTGTGGTGATCATGGCCGGAGACGACCAGCCCAGATTCGTAGCAAAGCCTTGTCCTTGATATTTGAATTTCTCTCTGGATGCCTACCAATTGATTTTGGAATCATCCCCCGATTTTTGGAAATCTCTAACTTTAAAATTAATTAAGCTTCAACATACATTTGCAGGTTTGAACTTCCATTTTTTTAATCTTTTAGAGCATGGTTGAATGAAAGATTTAGAGAGAAAAAAATCTAATTTGTATCAAGTTTCTAAAAATTCTCAAAATGAATTAGATAAAAATAATAAATAAGAAATTTTGAAATGAAATTTGAGTAACTTGATATTTTTATTCAAATCTAATGTGGTGGAGAAATTATATCATAGGCTCGGTTCGCCACGTCATCTATGGTTCCAACCAATAAAAAATTTTTTTTTCATTATTTTTTTTCATGTCATTTTTTTACCGAGTGAATCTTCACTCAGATTTACTGTAAATTAAATTAAAAAAAAATATTTTTTATCAATTGTCAATTCACTTGATAAAAAGATGATATGGAAAAATTCAATGAAATTGATGCTTTTTATTGGTTGGTGTTAGGCTCGATATCTTTCAACCGAATTGCTTACCAAGTGTGGAGAAGTTGTATTTTTTGGTGTTTGTGGTGGAAGCAAAAATTAAAAGAATTTGGACAAAAATATAGAGTGGTTCGACTTTCTAACCAAAGTCTACATCCACCACCTTAGCTTCCAACTAAGGATTTCTCAAATCTCTTGAATTTCTTTCCCTTTTTTAAGCATAAGTGACAACCTTTACACACCCAAAGCTTTCTAACCCAAAACTTGAGTAAACTCTCTTTTACAAAGAGAAATAAGAGCAAACAAGAAATCCCTCACAAAGTAGATAGTTTGCACTATTAAGCACTCACCTAATTCTAAATACTTGAGCAAATCTAACAATGTAAGTTCATAAGTGTTGTCTATACAAAGAATGAGAATTTAAGCCATAAGACAAAAAAATTTCATAATGTTGTTGACTTGTGGATCATTGGTCTTCTATAGATGTTTGGAGGTCCCTTTTATACTCTCAATTGAGTTCCTAACCGTTGGAGATCGTTGGGGTTGAATTGGAACTGTTGGGGCCTTTATTTCTCGTAATAAATGCAGTTCTGAAATTGTCCGTGTCGATACGCGGATAGTCGTATCGATACGCCCTTCTACAGAACTAGCCATTAAGCTCTTCTCAGCTGATGCGTATCGGTACATCTGGGAGCGTATCGGTACGGCCTGTAATTCAAATGATCGTTGGGAAACAAGTCGTTGGGTAGTTAAATTCGTATCGGTACGCTACAAAGTGTATCGATATGACTATGCTCCGTATTGATACGAACAAGCCGTATCGGCTTGGGTTTTGGCTACTGAAATTTTCATGTAGCTTGAAACCCTAAAGTGTATTGAGACAATGTATATTGTATCGGTATGGTTACTTGCAAAGCTCAGGTTTGGCTACTTTAAAGACATTTTAAAACATTCTAAAACCTTATAAAATTCATCAAACATATTTTCAAGTTGTTTGGACTTATAAACATTTCAAAATCTTTTCAATTTAATCTAAAATATTTTTTTCTATTATTATATCAAAACAAACATCTCAACAGTTGGAATTATAAATGGCGTGGCGAGCTGGGCCTATAATATAATTTTTTCATGGATGGGTTTTCAAAAATTTTCTGATTTTATTTTATTTGTTACACATTATTCAGAATAGAATAAAAAACTTAAAACTTCAAAATTAATATTTTTATTTGATTCTATTTTTATATTATTAAAAGATTTATATATATATATATTTAAAAAAACTAATAAGATCCATGTTGCATAGACTTGACAAACTTGACAGGATACTTGAGACTTGAATTAATTTTCTTGAATTAAGACCTGATATGAATGATAATCCAAACTTGATCTAAACTCAAACTAAAATTGACCTGAATTTTAGATGAATCGAAAATAATTCATACCCAAAGACTAATCATAAGATAATTGTAAATGGCATTTATTTTTACCTTGTTTATTCATAAAGAGGCATTGCCATTATTATTTTCAGTTACAATTCTGCGTGCATAAATTAAATGAATTATAATAAAGTCCTTAGAATAATATAGTTATTCTTAAATGTCTTTAGTCGAGTATTATTGTGGGAATTGACAATAATAATGCATTGAGACTAATATGTAGTTGATTGATGACAAAGGGTTGTCATTGACATGAAGATATCAAAATCAATACATAAGTATGTGTTAAAGAACGACATACTGGACTGACCTGCTATGAGCATGTTTTTTGGATTATTATGTGACCGTCACAACATTGCTCATAGTTATAACTAGATGTATGATCCTGAGACTTGAGATCATCATTATTTCAACATCATGGGTGTCATATTTTGATACAGTTAAACGCGTGTCGTAACTAACAACTCTATAAAGACTAATATTAGATATGTCACAATCTATGTAGTGAGATATGGTTAATCAAGATAGGATTTGTCACTCCTACATAATAGGAGTAATATCGTAGGCCACTTGATTGAGTGAGACTAGAAATGCATGGTCATGCTCGAATAAGTTGATATGAGATATCATAGTTATTCGTTTATCATAGTCTACTGAAGATATCAAGAAATATTAAATGGACTATACAAGTGTGACTGTTCTATAACTTGTGTCCGATCTAGATATAAAGGACAAAAAGATGTAATATATGAAAAAGAGTTAATCACGAAAAAGTTATGTCGAATCATGGTTTATTGTAACTTAGGTGACAATGACATATTGCTAGATGTCACTCATGTTTGTAATATTAGAAATGTTCTAATATTTACTACTAACATTATATGAACCTACAAGGTCACACCCACAGTTGAAATGAGCATATATTAAACGAGTTATATATGTATAGATTTATTGTACACGAATTTAGTTAAATTAATATATATATGATATATATATATATATATATATATATATAATTTAACTATTTGATAAATATTAAAAGAAAATAATTATTGTAATTATGATTCTTTTAATATATAAATAATATAATTCGATTTAAATTAATATATATTGAAATCCTAATTAAAGTTTAATATGGATTATATATATTAATATATATTGAAATCTTAATTAAGTTAAATGTAACCCTTCGTCCCGGTCCGGACGCTTGACCGATCCAAGTGGGCTACACGGGGATAATCGACATGAAACCCGTTAAGGCTCCACTTCGATTACCGACCCTAGGAAAACTTTTCATTTATTATCTTATCTAGATGCATTAATTAAACCTAAGCGGAAGCCCAACAACAAACAGGGCCCAAGCCCAACCCTTGAAACCCTTTGGAGATGTCAAAAAGCCCAATTAAAGGCATGTGTTTCGAAACAGTCAAAGCCCGTTTCGAAACACTAGCTCCAATTTAAAAAGTCAAACACCCGTTTCGGAACAGGGTCTCGTTTTGCCTTGCCATTTTGATACTCGTTTCGAAATAGGCAATTCCAGTAGCCAAAGTGTTTCGAAACTGGTTTCGAAACAGGGGCTCACAGTAGCCAAAATGTATCGAAACACGTTTCGATACAGGGCCTTGGAACCACACCCGTTTCGAAACGGGGCTACCCGTTTCGAAATACCTGCACACTGTGAATTCTCAAAATCAGCTTTAAACACCTTCAAATGATCCCCAAACGTCCGGAACGACTCCAAGAAGCAAACATAACATACCACACACTCTAGAGGCATACACCATATAGCAACCATGCTCAAGATACACAAGATATAAGATAGGCACCCATTCAAAGAATCATGCATAGCATTCAAGGTTCATGTTTCAAAAGGGTATACACTTAGCCAATTTAAGGTAGGCAAGATAGACATGGTTTACAAGCAACATGACATCTAAAGCCAAACCAACAAAACATATAAAAGGAGACTAGCATGCTCCTAAACAAACAACATCAACATACTTCAAAAGCATCACACCACAATTACATGTCCCATTGCTTGACTATTACATCATAACTAAAATACCCATACTTGATAGCTAAGCTAGCTCCACAAAGCACACTTGGAGGCCCCTTCTTGCACTAGCAACCCACGAACTAAGGATCTGCATTGTCGAACAAAAGAGAGCGTAAGCATAAAGCTTAGTGAGGGTAAGCTCTTTAAAAACAAACCTCGACAATGCAGGGTCCAAGCACGAGCACAACAAGGTAAATGCATGTCCTTGCCTTCGATCCACATGAGCCAAAATGTCAATGACGCATGCACAATTATCCAATAATATGCCATGCTCAATAGGCTCAATTCCACAACATATGTAAACACATATAATAATCCAAATAGGAATCACATTCCATATCACATTGATACACATATCAACTCATATTGGCACCTAGTTATGACTCGAATGCGCAGATAAATACGTTGGAACTCACATCCAACAACAACTTTACCTCACAGTGGGATTACACTCATCACCGTTCTCACGGAGGGGATTCCACTCATCCTCACGCCCCGTCGATGGGATTACACTCATCATCGATTAATATATATAAGAAGGTTTTCCGGGCGAACCCGTACTCCATCTTGATGACTACCATCATCAAGACCACGCGCGCATTTGACTCACGTGTGCACACTAACATCCTAATGATCGATCATTTGTACCCAAGCATACTAGTGCCAACATTTAACTCAATCCACAACATCATTTAATATCAACTTCCGTGCTTAGCACATACTCACCATGATTAACATCATGCACATACCTCATGCATATAACAATGCATCACAACCATGCCTCAACATACATGTATAACACATTTATACATAACCATCATAAACACATATCATCATGAGGCATAAACAACAATTTAAGAGTTCAACCAATGTCTCTAACTAAAGCTTGGGATTAGGCTACCACTCTAATCCCAACTCTAGGTGGGTCTACCAAGCCCAACCTAGTCCACATGCTATAACCAAATACTCAAAACCATTTTGAAAGCATTAAACCACTCACCTTCACTTCCAAGCTCAACAACCAAGCAACCAACACCTTCAAGCTTCCGGATTCACTTTCGATATCTCACCGATGTCAAACCTTGATTCTAATCAAATCCAAACACAAACAAAAACACCAACAATCAATTACTAGTCGTCAGAACAACCCGGATTAACATTTCCAAGCAAACTAACACCCAAATTCATGCCCAAAACAAAATTCCCGAGCAGCCCTCAAGACCCACTGAAATCTTCCATTTCAAACAACCAAACGATCATCAAACACACCCAAAGTGACCCTCATATACCATACTATCATTAGCTCTCAAATTCCAACATAAAACAACCCCAAAATTCCCTTAAAACCCTTCTAAAAACCCACTAAAACCCAAATCTGGGAATGTTTATAGAACCAAGTAAAAATCACATATGTTGGACCCCATGCTTCATAAACAACATATCTAACATTATTAAATCAAAACCTTAAGTTAAAAACAATAAAAATAGCATTTTTATTCAAAACTCCCAAAACCACAAATTCTTAAAACATGAATAAAAATGAAAACTATTTGTACTTTCAAAGAGAGGAAGATGAAAGCAAGTCAGAAATGTAATTACCTTTCAAAACCGAGCCAAAATGAAGAAACAAGGAAATTGAATAGTAACTCAATGGTGGGAGGAGCTTCCCACGTTGGAAAATATGGATGTAGAAGATGATGACATTTTTGGGGTGTTTGAAATGAGAGAAAAAGGGTTTTATTTTTACAAGTCCATGTATTTACCAAAACGCCATTAATGAGATGGCCAAACTCATCTATTTGTAAATTCTATGGAGTTGGGCTTTAATATCAAAACATGTCCAACATAAATATTTGTTTTTGAAACCCGAGGCCCAAAAGATTATTTTAATTATAAACCCAAGACTAAAAATATTATTTTATTATTATTTCCACCGACCCCTAAACCCGGGTGTTACAACTCTCTCCCACTTAAGGAATTTCGTCCCCGAAATTACCTGACGGAAACAAGTACGAAAACTGCTTAAGTGTATCAGCTTTCCTCTTCCACGTGGCCTCTTCCACACCTCTATGTCTCCACAACACCTTGACAAACTCTATGGTCTTGCCACGCAACACTTTGCTGTCAGAAGCAAGTATCTCAGCTGGTTCTTCATTATAAGGTAAATCTGGATTCAACTCTATCTCCTCAACAGGCATAACATGAGAAAGATCTGATATATATCTCCTAAGCATCGACACATGAAACATATCATGGATCCTCTCTAACTCAGAAGGCAATCTCAAACGGTAAGCTACAGGCCCAATCCGCTCAACTATCTCATACGGACCAATGAACCTCGGACTCAACTTGCCTTTCTGGCCAAATCTCATTACCTTCTTCTATAGAGATACTTTCAGAAACACTTTCTCGCCCACGGAGAACTCAATCTCTTTTCTTTTCAAATCTGCATAAGACTTCTGACGATCAGAAGCTACTTTCAAACGGTCACAAATCAACTTCACTTTTTCTGTAGTCCCCTTGAGCAAATCCGACATAGGTAACAACCTCTGACCCGTTTCAGCCCAACAAATCGGAGTCCTACATCGTCTACCATACAAAGCCTCATAGGGAGCCATATGAATACTAGCCTAATAACTGTTGTTGTAAGCAAACTCAACTAAAGGCAAGTGTTTCTCCCAAGAACCCTGAAAGTCAATCACACAACAACGAAGCATATCCTCTAAAATCTGTATCACTCGCTCTGACTGTCCATCGGACTGCGGATGATAAGAAGTACTGAAATGCAAACGGCTACCTAAGGCACTATGCAAACAACCCCAAAACCTCGAAGTAAATCTCAGATCTCTATCTGAAACAATAAACTTCGGAACTCCATGAAGTCTTACAATCTCATGAATGTACAAGTTCGCCAACTTGTCTAAAGAATCCGTAGTGTTCACTACTAAGAAGTGAGCACACTTAGTGAACATATCCACTATCACCCAAACAGAATTCTTCTTCGAAGGAGACAACGGTAACCCCGACACAAAGTCCATAGTGATCCTCTCCCATTTCCATTCTAGAATCTTCAAAGGCTGTAACAAACCCGAAGGAACCTGATGTTCTGCCTTCACTCTCTGACAAACCATACAACGACTCACATACTCGGCTACATCCTTCTTCAAACCAACCCAGAAATAATCATTCTTCAAGTCACGGTACATCTTGGTACTACTCAGATGTATAGAAAAAAGACTCGAATGTGCTTCACTCAAAATCAGACGTCTCAACTCAACATCTCCAGGCATAACAACTCTGTCTCTAAAGCATAACACATTCTCACCACTGAAGCTATACTCGGTCGGTCTACCTTCGGCTATGTCCTGAACATGAGGAACTAAAGTCACATCTTGCCACTGCTTCTCTCTAATCAACTGAATCAAAGAAGGCTTCACTTGCAACTTTGTGATCAAACCACCATCATCGGATACACTCAATCTAGCAAACATAGCTCTCAACTCAACTACAACTTTTCTACTCAAAGCATCGGCTACTACATTTGCCTTACCCGAATGGTACTCAATGGTCAAATCATAGTCTTTCAATAGCTCAAGCCATCTTCTCTATCTCAAGTTCAACTCTCTCTGTGTCATCAAATACTTCAAGCTCTTATGATCGGTGTAAACTATACACTTCTCACTATACGAATAATGACGCCAAATCTTCAATGCGAACACAACTGCGGCTAACTCTATATCGTGAGTAGGATAGTTCTTCTCATGCACTTTCAATTGTCTTGAAGCATAAGCAACAACTCTTCTTTCTCGCATCAAAACACAACCTAAACCTATGTAGGAAGCATCACTATAGATCACAAATTCTTTACCTGAAACTGGTTGCACTAACACTGGAGCATTTGTCAAAGCTTCTTTCAATTTCTCAAAGGCCTTCTGTCTTGCATCTGACCACTTAAACTTAACTCCTTTCTGCAACAATTTAGTCAAAGGAGCAACTACTCTAGAGAAACCATAAACAAATCTCCTATAGTAACCGGCTAATCCTAGGAAACTCCTAATCTCGGTCACGGACTTAGGTTGTTTCCACTCAACAATAGCCTCAATCTTCGACGGATCAACACGGATACCTTCGTCTGAAACAACATGGCCAAGAAATACTACCTCTCGAATCCAGAACTCATATTTGCTAAGCTTCGCATACAACTGATTGCTCAACAATCTCTGTAAAACAAATCTCAAGTGCTCATCATGCTCTTCTTCAGATTTCGAGTACACAAGGATATCATCTATGAAAACAACTACAAAGCGGTCTAGATAGTCTCTAAAAATTATGTTCATCATATCCATGAATGCTGCAGGTGCATTCGTGAGCCCAAATGGCATCACAAGGAACTCATAGTGACCATATCTAGTCTTAAAGCTGTCTTCGAAACATCACACTCTTTTACTTTCAACTGATAGTACCCTGATCTCAAGTCTATCTTCGAGAACACTGAAGCACCTCTCAACTTATCAAACAAATCATCTATACGAGGCAACGTATACTTGTTCTTCACAGTCAACTGATTCAACTGCATGTAGTCAATACACATACGCATACTGCCATCTTTCTTCTTTACAAACAACATTGGAGCACCCCAAGGAGAACTACTAGGCCTAATGAAACCACGATCTAATAACTCTTGCAACTGACTCTTCAATTCTTTCAACTCTTTCGGAGCCATACGATACGTAGCAATAGAAACTAGAGTAGACCCTGAAAAAGTCTCAATCACAAACTCAACATCCCTGTCAGGAGGCAAACCTGGTAACTCTTCTGGAAACACATCCAGAAAATTACAAAATGTTATAATATCTTTCGGTCTAGCCTCACTCATATTCGGATTCATAACATAAGCTAAGTAAGCCCCACATCCGGAATCCATCAACCTATGTGCCTCTAATGCTGACACAACATTAGACAAGAACTTAATGTTCTTGCATACTACCACTACCTTGTAGTCATCAGAAAGTTTCAAAGAAATCCTCTTCGTCTCAAAATCCACACTAGCTCGGTGCTCAACTAACCAGTCCATACCCAAAATAATATCAAAACCATAAAAAAGAAGCTCCATCATATCAACAGAAAACACATGACCCTGAATATTCAGCGAACATCTCCTATACATACGTCTAACCACAACTGTCTCACCAAAAAAACTAGTCACATGCATACCTACATCTAAGATCTCAACAGGTATATCTAACTATTAAAAATCACATACGTTGGACCTCATGCTTCATAAACAACATATCTAACATTATTAAATCAAAACCTTAAGTTAAAAACAATAAAGGTAGCATTTTTATTCAAAACTCCCAAAATCACAAATTCTTAAAACATGGATGAAAATAAAAACTATTTGTACTTTCAAAGAGAGGAAGATGAGAGCAAGTCGGAAATGTAATTACCTTTCAAAACCGAGCCAAAATGAAGAAACAAGGAAATGGAATAGTAACTCAATGGTGGGAGGAGCTTCTCACGTTGGAAAACATGGATGTAGAAGATGATGACATTTTTGGGGTGTTTGAAATGAGAGAAAAAAGGTTTTATTTTTACAAGTCCATGTATTTACCAAAACGCCATTAATGAGATGACCAAACTCATCTATTTGTAAATTCCATGGAGTTGGGCTTTAATATCAAAACATGTTCAACATAAATATTTGTTTTTGAAACCCGATGCCCAAAAGATCATTTTAATTATAAACCCGAGACCAAAAATATTATTTTATTATTATTTCCACCCGACCCCTAAACCCGGATGTTACATTAAATTAGGGTTATATATATATATTGAAATCTTAATTAAAATTTAATTGAGATTATATATATATAATATATAATATATTGAAATCCCGATTAAATTAAATTGAGAGTATATATATTTAATATATATATATATATTGAAATCCTAATTAAATTTAAATTAGTGTTATATATATACATATTAAAATTTTAATATGAGTTGAATTATTATTTTAAAGGCTATATAAAAGTATAAAAGATCTAGTGATCATTAATGCTTTTGGAAAAACCCTCTAAATAATTTAGAGGATTTTATATGCTCGTTTCAACTAGGTAAACTATGTAGAGGTCAGAGCGTTATCGTTGCGGCTTAGGAATTGATATCGTGTAACTGTGATTGGATATATATCTTTTTCCAAATTCAAAATTCTAGATTTTAAATAGGTAATTTTTCACCCTGTTCACCTCGATTCGTTCCTCATACATAGATTTCTAGTGATAATCGTCGGATAATTTTTTCGTTGCGCCATGGGGTGTACCGGCGTGTTCCAACAATTTTAATAACTAATATACAACAAATTTATGTATTCTTAATAATTAAATTAAGGCTAAACTATACCAGTGACCACCGAACTATTAGGGCATACCTATTTTGACCATTGAACTATCAAACTCGTCAATCAGACCACCAGACTTATTAAATTGACCTATTTTGACCACCACCGTCAAAATTTTAACGGAGGGTGACGTGGCGGTTAACAAAATTTTGTAAAATTACACATTTGATCCCTGTTATTTACCTATTATATCAATTTGGTTATAATTTTAATTTAATTAAATTAATCAACCGATTAGATGACGACATGTGTCATGACCCAATTGGATGATTTTATTTTAATTTATTTATATTTAATTTCTTCAAATCATGTGGTGATACGTGTCACCACCTAGTTAAAGAAAAATTAAAATTTCATAGAGTGACCTCAGCATGTATTAAACCCAAGACTTCTAGCGAAATCAACAAAGTCTTAACCACTGTGCTAACATATCCTTAGTGATACGAGTTGTGTGATTCTGTATATATTTTATAGTACGGTAAATGCTAGGAAATAAAAGTAGAAAATGATTGTACGGGGATTTGAACTTAAGACACTTAGGATAAGTAAAACAACCCAAACCATTTAACCAATTTAAACAAACAAGGTTTAAAATAAATATAGATTTATAACTTTTTATATTTTAAAATTAAATTGAATATTTTTTCTTTCTCGCGTTTATTTTAATAATTTCACATATATATAATGTTGAATGAGTTCTTTAATTTAATTGATAAATGGAACTCGATTCAACATTATATATATATGAAATTATTAAAATAAACGTGAAAAAGAAAAAAAATATTTAATTTAATTTAAAAATATAAAAATCATAAATTTATATTTATTTTAAATCTTGTTTTAACTATATTTTAAACATATTCATATTTAAAATAATTTTTTAAATTAGTTAAATGGTTTGAGTTGTTTTACGTATCTTAAGTGTCTTAAGTTTAAGTCCCCTTACAACCATTTTCTATTTTTTATTACCTAGCATTTACTGCACTATGATATATATATATATATATATAGATTCACGCAAGTCATATAACTAAGGATAAGTTTGCGCAGTGGTTAAGTCTTTGGTGTTTGTGTTAGAGGTCTCAAGTTCAATACATGCTGAAGACACTTTGTGAGATTTAAATTTTTCTTTAATCAGGTGATGACACGTTTGGAGGAAATTAAATATAAATAAAATAAAGTAAAATCATCTAATTGGGTTATGACAGGTGTAGTCATCTAATCGGTTGATTAATTTTATTAAATGAAATTAAAATTAAGACCAAATTGATATAATAGGTAAATAACACGGACCAAATGTGTAATTTTACAAATTTTCGTTAACTGCCACGTCACCCCGTTAGATTTTTGACGGCGGTGGTCAAAATAGGTCAATTTAATAAGTTTGGTGGTCTGATTGACGAGTTCGATAGTTCGGTTGTCAAAATAGGTACGCCCTAATAGTTCAGTGGTCAATGGCGTAGTTTACCCTTAAATTAATTTCTCTATTTATTTTAAAGGAGAAACTAGGGGAATATTGGCCATTGAAATGATATTTAGGGAAACAAGATCTTTAAATTTTATTTTTGAAAATTATGGGGAACACGCTACCTGTAGGTAGCGTCTTGAATTTGTTTAATATTTTTACACCGTAAAGTGTTCATTACTTGATAATTTAAAAACAATATGTTAGCTGCCTAAATTCAATGTACTCTACTTTCTTAAATTTAATTCCTAAACACCATATATCTCCTACTAAAATTATTAAAATAAAAGGACTAAATTTTATCGTCTTAAATTATAAAGTTTAGCCGCCTCCTTAATTTTTATAAAAAAATGATAAAATTCATATTAGAGTATATCTGTATATGCTGGATTCGCGGGTGTAGGTTTATATATGGCTTTTTATATCAGTCCATTATTGAATATGACGTGGCGGGATATAAATTGGGTTTTATTAGTGCAAAAAAGCGCGGGACCTCACGCCAACACATCGCGGAGATAGATAAATGTTACTGTTGAAAAGAAACGACGTCATTTAGGTACTTGTTCAATTTCTCAAGGGTGACTCACTGATTTGAGAAGATACGGGAAGTAACCCGAGAAAGAAAATGGTGCACAGCGCCTATGATTCCTTCGAGCTCCTCTACGATTGTCCCGCTAAAATCGACGCCGTCGAATCCTACGGCTCGAAGCTCCTCGTTGGCTGCTCCGATGGTTCTCTTCGAATTTACGGTTCTGATTCCTCAGGCGCCGATCGGTCTCCACCGTCCGACCCGCACGCGTTGCGGAAGGAACCTTATTCACTAGAGAGAACTGTTGCAGGGTTTGCAAAGAAGGCTCTGCTTTCGATGAAGGTTTTGGAATCGAGAGAACTACTTTTGTCGCTCTCTGAATCAATCGCTTTTCATAGGCTCCCCAATTTGGAAACTGTTGCTGTGATAACCAAAGCTAAAGGCGCTAATGTCTACTCTTGGGACGACCGTAGAGGCTTCCTTTGCTTTGCTAGGCAGAAAAGAGTTTGTATTTTCAGGCACGACGGTAATTTCTTTGATTCTCTTTCCCCCCTCATTTTGAGTCACCAGTAGATCTATGTTTTTATCTTCTTCTTTTTTCTATTTAAAAGAGTTAAAGAAGCGAAAAAGCACAGTATGTTTGAATAAATAAGAAAATAGCATTTTCGAAATGTACTCTTTCTGTATAATAAATGCACGAATTTACTGTGATATGGAATAGTTAATTAGAATCAGTGTGCCATTTGACTAATTTGTTTATAGTTAATCAGGGATTTTCTTCTTTTGTTTTTGGTTAATAAAAAAGCAAATAGCAAATGTAACAATCAATAAGCCTTGCTGGTTTGATTTATTTTTTGTTTTGGATCTGAAATTTGGATTTAATTTGAGTAATGTTGTTTCCTGCTTAGTGTTGAATGAAATTGATTTGAAAAATATTGTGTAGGAGGGCGCGGGTTTGTGGAGGTGAAGGATTTTGGTGTTCCAGATACAGTGAAATCAATATCATGGTGTGGTGAGAACATATGCCTAGGTATTAGAAAGGAATACATGATATTAAATGCCACAAATGGTGCATTGTCAGAGGTGTTTTCTTCAGGGAAGATAGCGCCACCATTGGTTGTGGCTCTTCCCTCTGGGGATCTTGTTCTTGGGAAGGTACCGACTTTAATAATTTATTGCTAGCATTTGAGTCCGTTTGGTTAAGAGTAACGTGAAGTGCTGTTCTTAGGAAAATATTGGAGTCTTTGTGGATCAAAATGGGAAGCTGCTTCAATCCGGCAGGATATGTTGGTCGGAAGCTCCTACTGCTGTTGTCATCCAGAAGCCATATGCAATAGCTCTGTTTCCGAGGCGTGTTGAGGTAGTGTGACTAAATGCCAAAGAAGATAGGATTTTACCTATTTTAATATTTGTGCACTTACACTTATTTATTCTTTGCAGATTCGCTCCCTTCGAGTTCCATATCCTCTGATACAGACGATTGTCCTCCATAATGCTCATCATCTCATAAACAGTAACAATGCCATAGTTGTTGCATCAAATAACTCAGTTTATGGGCTTTTTCCCGTTCCTATTGGTGCACAGGTACTTTTATATTCTTAGGAAATTTAATGCTATCATATGAAACTTTATTTATATCGCCCCATTGTTTATGCTTTAACATCATATTTTGCCTTTTGTAACTTTTTAAAATTTTTGTTGACTTTTACATGCAAATGCTGATACCGAAGTAGTGCTTTGAACATTGCATAAAAAGATTCCTACTTGAATTGCAGATTGTCCAATTAACAGCATCTGGAGATTTTGAAGAAGCATTGGCCTTGTGCAAGATGCTTCCGCCTGAAGATGCAAGCCTTAGAGCTGCAAAAGAGGGGTCTATTCATATAAGGTGGATTTTCCCTCTTAACAGTTATTACTTTGTGCAACTATATCATGTTAAGTTCCCTGTATTATATTTCATAAGAATTACTTGCAATATTTATCTCGTTTAAAATGCTACTGCATCTGTGTACCCCTTTTAGAAAACTTTTTGACATAGCCTACTCCACTATTTTCTCAAGGTCCTTGCCACTGGTAAGGTTTTTCAGGCCTATTGTATGTTTAAACCTGTCTTTTCCCTGGTATTAATCATAATTTTCTACTGGTTATCCAGGCCTATTGTATGTTCTTGCATTATACATTATGGTTAAACTGTCGTGTCATGTTGTTGCAGATATGCTCATTATCTTTTTGAAAATGGCTGCTATGAGGAGTCAATGGATCACTTTTTGGCATCTCAAGTAGATATTACTTACGTGCTTTCTTTGTATCCTTCTGTTGTTCTTCCTAAAACTACTACAATTCCCGAGCCAGAGAAGTTGGTGGACCTCTCTCTTGATGCTTCACAGCTTTCAAGAGATTCATCTGGCCGGTCAGATGATCTGGAAACCTCGCTTACACAACCATCAGAATCTGATGATAATGCAGCACTTGATTTCAAGAAAATGAGCCACAATACTCTCATGGCTCTTATTAAGTACCTACAAAAGAAGAGATCTGGTATTATAGAGAAAGCTGCTGCTGAGGGAACAGAAGAGGTAGTTTTAGATGCCGTTGGGAATAATTTTACTTCAACTAGGTCTAAGAAGTCAAATAAGGTGAGGCTAATTTCACTTTTCATCAATGCATGTTATAGCGAAGCCTATTTGATGATCCTATGTGTACATTAGAGTTCAACTTTTTGCTGAAATGCACAATTTTACAGACACAAACCAACTTAATTTTTCATATATCCAATCTCAATATGCTGTTAATGTCCCATTTCTTTTCATATTTTCAAAATTTATAGTATTTTTCCCCATGATCTAATACTATGTTTGGTCCCCTAGGGGCGTGGTAACATTTCAATTAACTCAGCTGCTAGGGAGATGGCAGCTGTACTGGATACAGCCCTCTTCCAAGCTCTTCTTTTTACTGGACAATCAGCAGCAGCTTTAGAACTACTGAAAGGTCTTAACTATTGTGATGTAAAAATATGCGAGGAGCTTCTCCACAAAGGGAATCATTATGCTGCTCTGTTAGAACTTTACAAAAGCAACTCAATGCACCGTGAAGCTCTTAAACTACTACATCAACTAGTGGAAGAGTCAAAAACAAACCAATCGCAGACTGCGCTCATCCAAAAGTTCAGTCCTGAGGCAATTATTGAATATCTCAAGGTCAGTTTGTCACTTTGTCAGTAGCAGGAAATATTTTTGCTCTTATTGCATTACAAGTATTTTAACTTGATTTATCAATACTAAATATGTTTATGTTATGGGAGCATTGGGATTTTTGGGCAATCCAGGTCATGTGAAACATGGAAGATAAAATCTTTTATCTTTAATAAGGACACTTTGCGAATTTTTACCCAGAATAATATGAGAAGGCTTAATTTTGTTATGGCCTGACCTTACAGACCATGTTCTCATGGCATTTATATTGCTTTTATTCAATGCAATCTTTATTCCACGGCTCAAGAACATTCTGTGATATAACTTTGGCTGGTTTTATTTGCAGCCTCTATGCGGCACCGATCCGATGCTTGTGCTTGAGTTCTCAATGCTTGTTCTTGAAAGCTGTCCAACACAAACCATTGAGCTTTTCTTGTCTGGAAATATTCCAGCAGACATGGTCAATTCTTATTTGAAGCAGCATGCTCCACACATGCAGGGCAGGTACTTGGAACTTATGCTTGCAATGAATGAAAATGGGATCTCAGGGAACCTGCAGAATGAAATGGTAAACACCTTCTGTTGTAATTAAAATAACTTAAGTTATCATTTGAAGCCACTAGAGTTCTCATAGTTGCCACTTTTGTTGATGTTGGTTCTAGTGCAGCTCATATTACTAGCAATGACTATTGTAGGTACAAATCTATCTCTCAGAAGTACTTGAATGGTATTCAGAACTAAGTGCTCAACAGATATGGGATGAGAAGGCTTATTCTCCAACAAGGAAAAAATTATTGTCTGCATTAGAAAGCATCTCAGGATACAATCCAGAGGCTCTGTTGAGACGTCTTCCTCCAGATGCTCTATTTGAAGAGCGTGCAACTTTGTTGGGGAAAATGAACCAACACGAGCTTGCTCTATCACTATATGTTCATAAGGTAGTTCCTTCCATAATTCATAAAGCTAAAAAGTGCTGAACCTGTTGTTAAGCTAAGGGCTAAGGCCACCATAACACAATTTTTTCTGAAGAGTTGCATATATATTAGTTCATTCATACCTTTTCACCCTCTCCTCTCGTTTTCTTTTCAAAGTAAAATATGTTGTTTTTCATTTTAAATATGCTTCTAATAAACGAATTCCTCTTGACCTTTATAGCTTCATGTACCTGAACTGGCTCTGGCTTATTGTGATCGGGTTTATGAGTCTGTGGTTCATCAGCTGCCGGGAAAATCTTCTGGCAATATATACCTCACTCTTTTACAGATTTATCTTAATCCTCAAAAAACAACCAAGTACTTTGAAAAGAGAATTGCGGATTTGGCATTATCCCCAAATACAAGCGTCCAAAAAGTTGGTTCAGCAGCTTCAGTGAAATCTAAAGGAGGGCGTAAGAAAATTGCCTCAATAGAAGGTGCAGAGGATTTGCGTATTAGTTCGAGCAACACCGATAGTGGTAGGAGTGATGGTGATGTTGAAGAATCTAGTGAGGAAATTGGTCCCACTATCATGTTTGATCAGGTACTTGATCTTTTGAGTCGAAGATGGGATAGAATCAATGGAGCTGAGGCACTCAAACTCTTACCAAGGGAGACTAAAGTACAGGTATTTCGTAAATCTTGATTGCTTTCAAAAGCTCCTGAACCAGTTGCTCCTGAGTCTATATGGTCATTGATATCTAACTCTTCATGAATATAGTAGGCCCATCATATGTACTTTGTTAGATTTCCTTTGGGGCATCTGAGTGTTAATTAAGTTCTTTCTTTAAGGTATTTTGTCTTCCACCTGCAGAACTTGCTTCCATTTCTGGAACCTCTTCTGAAAAAGTCCAGTGAAGCATACAGGAACTTCTCCGTTGTCAAGAGCTTGAGGCAGAGTGAGAACCTACAGGTATGTGAATCGTGTTAACAAAAACAATTCTGCGCATAATGATTTATCGAATGAGATCTTGTTGTTAGCATATGTATGTATGGCCGTTTATGCGTTTGTATAAAATATCTTCATGAACAGGTGAAAGATGAACTCTACAACCAAAGAAAAGGAGTGGTGAAGATCTCGAGTGATAGTATGTGCTCTCTCTGCAACAAGAAAATAGGAACAAGTGTATTCGCCGTCTACCCAAATGCGAAAACATTGGTTCACTTTGTTTGCTTTAGAGATTCACAAAATATGAAAGCAGTAACCAGAGGCTCACTATCAAGGAAGCGTTGATGTTGAAGTATATGCATAATCTAAGTTGGGTGTATTACTGTTTATAAGAGCCTTGCCTAAGGAATATTGTGCTTTACACATAATTTGACACTGGCGACACAGCTCTGAAGTTGAAAGCAGTGCTTCTGGCGTTAACACGCCCGCAGGAATGATAGTACGGCTGTTATTTGATTTCAGAATCATCGTCACCTAAACTAGTTTCGAGTAGGATAAAATTCGTCTGCCCCTTTTTTGGTGCCCTTACATATGCCCCAACACTAAAAAGCACTACAAAATTAAAATCTAAGCCCTAACCTTAAATTTTAAATCCTAAACCCTACACCCTATACCCTAAAAAATACACCCTACCCTAAATTCTTTAAACCCTAACCACAACCCTTAATCTAAAACATTAAACCCTAAACTCTAAAGTTAATTTTAAGCGTGGAGACATATGTAGAGGCACCGAAGAGGGGTAGAGGATTTCTATGTATTTGTGTGATTATGGAGTTCTCAGGAGACCCATTTTCTCCTTTCTTGTTGTACCGTATAGTTCAAAACCTATTTTTAGAAAAACGTTTGCTGTACTGATGTAAAAATGCTGTTCATTATCATTAGATTTCAGTTTTATCGCCCTGGCTCCAGTTTTTCAGTTATACAACGAAATCTCTAGTACCAGCAACTTTTGTTAGGTAGGGGTCGGAGAGAACCAGTCAAATTCTATTTTAACTGAGATTTTCATTTTTTTTAAATAACAAAATAAACAGTTAAACATATTCGTATTTCGAGTAATATAGAGAAAGGGCTGCAAACGATTGAACTTAACCATCAATTTTTGGTGAATTCAACAATCAAGAACAGAAACAAGAGAAAATAGTTGACATTAGTTTTTCCCAACAAAAGCATAAACAACAACTCCAATTCGAGACCCTTCCTTCGGGGGATCTGTGTGTAAAATCTCAACATCAAACAGTTTCCTCGCTTTCTTGAAAAACGCGGAGTCCTTTTTCCACCTTCTCAAGTGAGCCATAATGAAAACTTTCTTTTCGCCCCCTCTTGCTCCTGCATTCAACAGAAAACGCAGCGTTTGGATCAATGGCTCGTACAGATGATCGTGGTAAACCACATCGGAAGCCAATACAAGATCAAATTCCCGCCCAATAACCTCCATGTCATCATCCTCTCCCCACCTCAGCGGTGCCACGTCGACGGTCCCACCTCTTCGAGCCACCACGTCAGCATTTGCTTCAACGTTGAATTTGAGGTTGGGGATGACGTGTGGCATGTCTGTCACCGTCACATTAGCTCCTAACGTGACGGCCGCCGCGATTCCGACAAGGCCAGTGCCGGAACCAAGCTCCAGGATTTTCAGTTTCCGACCATTATCGCCACCGCTAGATAAAGCCGTTAGGGTGGTTGCGAGGGGGCTTTCGCTAAGGTGACTAAGATAGCCATCAAGAAGCGTAACGAGCGTTGTAGCCGCTGGCCAGAGCTGGAAAGAAAGCCCTTCTGAAGGAAGCTGTCTAATCGCAACCGTTGACTCGATCGAACGGATATAATGTTTCTGCATTTGTGGCTTCGCTGCACCGTTATCTAGCGTTGTAAGCTTCTTCTCTTCACCTTCTTCATCAAGCAATATCATTTTAACGGGATCTATATCGGCTTCATCGTCTTCTAGGGTAGCCATTTCTTTTGATACCGTTTGCTTCGCGCCGCCAGTGTCTCAAAGCTGGTATGGTATCATTCTCTAGGGCTGATCAGATAAAGGACGACGTGGATTATTATTTTAATATATTTATTAAATTATTGGGCAAAGTACATCAATGGTCACCAAACTTTTAGGGCGCGTTCATTTTAATCACCAAACCTTTAAAAAATTTATTGGGGGTCGTCTAATTTTTATTTCGATTTTATTTTCATCATCATTTTCTTCTCCAAATTTCATTCTTCCTCTTCTTTGAGAATAAAATTGATTTTTTTTTTGCCAAAAGTCAGTGACAATGGCTGTTGTGACAGAGTGCCAAAGAGATCCACCGCCATTACGGTTGCCACTGTCAGCAGCAAACAAATTCTGAAATCTTCCAGTCTCCACCGGATGCTGCTGCTGGTGCTCCCATCCAACATTTGACCCATCAAAATCAGCTAATGTGGTGGTAAAACCAGCAGGAAGATTCATGGTCCAATACCAGCAAACATGTCACAAATTGTCTCCCCTAGACGGAACAGAGACACAAGTCTTATGTGTTCATGTTCCAATCTTAAATTCCAATAAACCAAGCTGTAATCTAGCTTGAATGTAGCCCCATATTGCTTCACTTCGGTAACCATATCACTTTCATTTGTAATCATTTCAACTTTATTAACTACTGTTTTAATTCTTGGGTAATTTTTCTGTCAAGATATAAAATTACTAAATATGACCAACAAAAGAACAGAAAAATATACCCCCAATAATATTAATATCAATTCAAGAATCCCTGCAGACAGAAGGTTTGAAGTAATTACTAGCAAGGGAGACTTTTAAATTAAGTGACACAAAATATAGTTTTACCAAATATTAAGCAAAGTGAAAGGCTAGCATGAAATGATGAAAATGGGAAAGGAAATCAAACCAAATAACGGATCAAAGTCCAACACAATATAGTATGTTGGACCACCTTATTTACAGGCAATAGAAGTGAAGAATGATGAAATGTTCAAGACAGAGACAAATGGGAACTCACATCATAAATGACTTTTGCAATCACATCTTTGAAAGGAAGAAATTCATCATGTGATCATGAATCTTCCTGATGGTTTTACTACCACATTAGCTGATTTTGATGGGTCAAATGCTGGATGGGAGCACCAGCAGCAGCATCCGGTGGAGACTGAGAAGCGGTCGTAATGGCGGTGGATTTCTTTGGCACTCTGTCACAAAAGCCATTGCCATTGACTTTTGGCAAAAAAAAATTAGTTTTGTTTTCAAAGAAGAGGAAGAATGAGATTTGGAGAAGGAGAGGATGATGACATGAATAGTTTAATTAAAAGTGGGACCTAAAATATACTAATAAGAAAAATAAAAACTAACGGGTCACCCTTTTGTAACGTAAGGTGACAGGAGGGACCGAAATAAAAGTTGGGTGATTCCAATGAAATTTTTAAAAGTTCAGTGACTAAAATGAACACGTCCTAAAAGTTTGGTGACCCATTGGTGTACTTTACCCTAAATTGACCGTATTTCCGATTTTAGCCTTTTGACCTACCTAGTTACTATCGACTAATTGAAGACATTTTTGTCCATTTATAAATTTCACGACTATATATGTCCATGGATGTGAAATTTTAAATTTGAGAGATCTAAAAGCTTGTTTGGTCAATAGCGAGAGAGTGGAGTACTTGAGGAAGAGCGAAGATGATAAAAGCTGTGATGGTGATGAACACTCAAGGCAAGCCTCGCCTTGCGAAATTCTTCGAATATCTGGTAAACTTCGCTTTCTCTTTTTGAGATTTTTCTCTCATTTGATCGTTTTTAAAAAATAATGATAATGAATATCGCGATCTTGTTAATAATAATTAATTAGATTTCCTTTGCTATCCATGCCGTTTTGAATTTTGTTGAAATCAGCCATTAGAGAAACAGCATGAGCTTATACGCAGCGTTTTTGGAGGTTCGATCTCTCACCTACTGCTTGCTTAGCTGCAATTAGTTTGAACTTTCCTCGGTTTGGATCGCATGAACCTTAGATACATTTTTTATTCACGTTCATTAGTAGACCTAATCGATTATTCTTGACTTTGCACTTTGATCTTTTTTTTTTACATTTCATTTCTTTTTTTCTTTTTGACTTTGATATTGATCGTTTAACAGTCTTGTGCAGTAGACCTGAGAACGTAAGCAATTTCGTAGAGGCTGAATCAGTTTTTGGTCCGGTAATTTCCTTTACTTTCTATTTAATTTCTTGATTTGTACTTCTATTCTTGTTAATCACTGAAATAGCTTTATTTTACCTCTTCTTTGTCATCGAACTCTGTTTAATTGCTTTTTAACTTTCACTGGCAGGATAGTCGCCTTGTTTACAAGCATTTTGCTACTCTTTACTTTATTTTTGTATTTGATAGTTCTGAAAATGAGCTAGCCATGCTTGACTTGATACAAGGTAAGTTTCTAATTTTTCTTGTAGAGTTACTTATGGCATGGTCCTTGAAAGTTAAGATTTCAGTTACTTAATTGTTTGAGGTGTCTGAATATTCATATCTTGCATTATAGATATGAAAAGTTTTCATAAAGCTGATTACAGCCAGTTTGATGGTCTTTGTGATGATTTGAAGTTGAATTCAGTTTAGTTACAATGTTCTAAGAAATTGAATTTATTGTTTGAGCACTGGAATCATGGTTGTGCCATCAAAATTAGTTAGGTTTAACTTTGGTGTCTTTCAAGTGGAAAGGTTAGGTTGCATCAATAAGTTTCGAAGATGTCATTTTGTGTATAACTTTTTTTTTTGCATAGACGATGCTAGCAATTATTGTTATTAAAGTGTCAGATAGATGGAATTGTTGGCTCTAAAATTAGATTTTGCCTTATAAGATCAATATGCTGGGTTTGACATGCATTTTCTTTACAAACTATAATGCTGAATGTAACAATAATTGCTGATGTTTATTTTAAATATTGGATAATTTTACTTACTTTGGATGTGATGCCTTCAGTTCTCGTGGAAACATTGGACAGATGCTTCAAGAATGTTTGTGAACTTGACATTGTGTTCAATTACAGCAAGGTTTGCACTTTGCATCCTCTCATCACTTATATCTGTAATATATTTAGTGCCAGGGAATGTGAGATTCTACATGCAAATGAGATCTAGTGTTTTTATTGGAATAGTAAACACAAAGTGCGTTTTTATTTATATTTTTACTTTTTGAGTACATGAGGATAGCACCTATGCTAAATAGGAGTGTCGGATATGAGTACGTGTCCGATATTTTTACTTGAGTTCAAGTAACGTTGATAAGGTCTTCCCGGCCATCATGTAATATTTGAAACCTGAAGTGCGAGTGTTGGATATGAGTACGTGTCCGATACAGATATGTTAATCTCTTTAGTTTTCCCATATATTTGGAGGGTCTTTGGAAGTTCTCCCCATACCAATTTCCGGATATATTTCAAACATTGGTGTTACACATGGATACTTCAAGAAAAATTAGAAGTTGGAATAACATAGCTTATTATGATGCTTGGTGCTTTGCGTAAAGTCCTTAATGTCTTGACTTGATGGCCTGTGTTAATCTTGTATTCAATCCTTGGTTGGTGTCAAAGCAGAGAATTAGTGCCTTTATGCCCTGCTAGCCAAGGACTGTCTTTGGAATACGCTCGATGATCAGTTCTTGTGACATCATTATAATGCCCTAGGTGTTTTACACTCAAAACTGATTTAATGGCAGTTGAACACTTTATTACTGCACTATTCCGATTTCTGATTTAAATCTATGGTATAATTGCTTTTGTTTGTTGCTTTTCTCTCCTCACCAATTTGGCTTTGCCTATACCTTCATTTTATTCAGATGTTCGATAACTTTTTATGCAGATACACACTATCTTGGATGAGATAATTTTTGGAGGTCAAGTGCTTGAAACAAGATCAACAGAAATTATGAGGGCTGTCGAAGAGATTTCTAAGTGCTCTCTCTCTCTATCTATCTATTTGTGTGTGTGTGTGTGTGAACCATCAGCATTTGCATTCAGACACGAGTGTATGGGTATAATATTATAAATATAAAATAACTTAAACAAATTTGAAAAATACTTGTGTTAGACATATATATCCATATCTAACATTTAAAAGATGGTTAGAATTTACGTGCATTCATGTGATTTTTATTTTGCCCCAGTTTGCATTATATTTATACTTAGTAACAAATGACTATTAACCATGATATAGGTTAGAAGCTGCTTCAAATGCTATCATACTCGTCCCGAAATCTGCTTCCGGTTGGCTAAGTAGGTAGTTCTGTATTCAAATGCTGTTAAAATTGATCCTTGAATTATTTCCTTCTCACTGTGAGTTGATAACTATTTATTTTAACCAACTTTTGGGACCATGGTGAAGGGTGTGTATATTGATGAAAGCCTAAATGCTCGAGTGTTTTCTTACTCGTCCATGTAGGCAGAAAGTTTCGAGTTATTATATCTAACTAGTTATTTTCATATAAGCTTTCTAAACGGAAGTGAAGCCTGAAAGTGATTGGAAGGTGAGTATGCGAGGTTTTATTACATTTCAATAACTTAAACCATAAAATGGTCCTTGAATTTGGAAAGTTAAGTTAAATTGGCCACTAAACTTTTTTTGGAGTCAAATTGACCCCTAAATATCTTTTCGGGACCAAATTAGCCCTTGAACCTTTTGGGAGATCAAATTGACTAAAAAGTTCAAGGGTCAATTTATCAAACTTGTCATGTTTAGGGGTCAATTTGATCTAAAAAATTTAGAGATCAATTTTGTCCAAATTTACAAGTGCATGGCCAACCTGACTAAAAAACTAGAGATCAATATTAATATTTATTAATTATTTTTCATGAGAAAAGTACATTACGTTATAAATTTGTAGTAATTTTTAATATAAATAAAATTTATTTTGATAAAAATGAATGTTAATGATATTAAATCATTAACTAATATCAATTATTTTTTGATGAGCATAAATAATGTAGAAATGAAATATAGTATTCTACCATTATACACCTATACTATTAATTAAAGAGTAATATTTTGGCTGTATAAAAAATATTTTATACAACTTGATTATTCTAAATCTAAATTTTAAAATCAAAATCTCTATCTAATCTTAACCACTAAATCATGAACTCTAAATTCCAAACATAGACCCTAAATACTAAATCATACAATCTAAACTCCTAGACCTTAAAATAAACAAACTTGTATAAAATCTAGTTTGCAGAGCTAAGTCATACAATCTAAACTCCTAGACCCTAAAATAAACAAACTTGTATAAAATCTAGTTTGCATAGCTTGTGTACCCAAATATTTTCCTTATAAGTTAGAATTAATCTAAGTTATACTTTTTATTAGATAATACTTATATAATAATAATTATAATTGCAAATTATACTTATTTACTTTAATTTTATATTAATGATAATATAATTACTCAAGTTATATTAATTACTATAATAGAACTAATCGAAGTTATACTTTTTATTAGATAATACTAAATGCTGGTCGTAAGACAACAGTTGAAGTGGAGGACTAAATTCAAGTCCAAGGAACCAATCAGTGATCATTTTCTATTTTCTGAAATCAATTCAAAATTTTCTTGAAATCTTCAAGAACTAGCTTTGCTGCATTGCGCCCGGGTGCGCCCATCACACCACCACCTGGATGGGCACCACTCCCGCACAAGAAAAGGCCGGCCAATGGTGTCCTGTAATTCGACCTGCATCCAAAAATTTGGATCAATATTTTTATATATTATACAGATTCGTATAGATTTAAACATGCACCTTTTCTCCTCTTTTCAAAGTTAAAAAAAAAAAGGAGAAAAATCACCATCCTTTAACAGGTCGCATGAGGAAAAGAGAATCCAATCCCATAGCTCCATGAAAGATATTTCCTCCTAATAACAATGAATGATTTTATGAAGTTGACCGAATCAAGGAAGAGATTAGCAGGCCTGTGAGCCCAGAATTATGGATATAAAGAACCTGTGAGGCCAATTTCCCTTTCCAGGTCAGGAGGAGTTAGCATGTCGTAGCCAATGACAGATGAGCTAAATCCCGGAGCATACTCATCGATCAAGTTGAAACATCTTTGTGCAAATGATTCCTACGATACAAACAATATGATTATTACGAGGAAATGGTCAATAATGGAGCAATGATACCCTGCACCTTGCCCAAAAGCAGCAGCTAAATAGTAACCGCAAGACAACTAATAAAAGCTTATGTCACCCAAGCTCGAGATCGTATATGTTTCAGACAGATGCCTTAGGGAAAATAAAAACTCCACGTATCATAGCCAATACTAACAAGTTTGATTTACATGCTAACTAAGCTTAGAAGTGGATGGCTTGGATAAAATTCTACTCACCCTGTAAGCAGGATCATCCCATGTGCCATCAGACGGATTATAAGGGGTGTACTGGATGAACAAGTTAATGACATGCTTACCTGTGAAAAAGTGAACACTCTTGAGTTCTATTAAGTAGCGAATCTCGTTATGGTCTAATGTAAAAAAATAGTTTGAATATAAAAGAGAGGAGAAAATGATCCAACGATGTGAAGATACAAAAATGCCAAAATTAGGTACCAGGTGGGGAAATCGTTTTGTCCACTACGGATGGAATTGTCATTTCGACGACTGGCCTTCTTGATGGCAATCCATTGACTGCATCTTGACAGGCTGAATCAATCTCCTCCATGCTGAAAAAGGCCAAGGATAACTTTAAACTTGGGATTGGAAGCAGAGAAGATATGATAAAAGAAAGCTATCAAGTGTTGGACATGGTTACTTCATGAAAAAAATAAAGAGTTTGAGCAACATAGGGGAAAAATCCTAGATTTAGTGTGACAATTGCCAGAATTGTTGAAGAACCAATTTAAGAGAGATCGATATATGTGCATCTTTTGTGACAATAGTTAAAGCCGTCATAAAATGGTTGATGTAGCAAATATGTTATCCAAAAGAAGCCACAATTGTGACAGGCATCTACATGGCACTCGGTCAACGTTTGAAAAGTGAGAATAACTTTCTAGTTCAAGGAAGCTTCAAAGTTATTGATATCACTAGCCAGTTTCTTTGCCTGGACCATTTAGGAAACATGCCTAAGATATAGCATCATACCTTTCAGAACCAACATGAATGGTACCAGTGTGCTGAGGACCTGAACCAGGATATATCGACTTGCAACAATTGAACTCAGGCAATTTATCAACAGCTAGGTTGATTTTGGTAGTTGCCTGTTTCAATAAACGATAGCGAAATATGTTTAGCACATGGCAGTAAAACCACATTTTGCAACTATTGCTCGATGGCCCCATTTAGCAAAAGCATAAATCAGTGTATTTCACGCTTACGGATAAGAACGTTGTAAATTTTCTTTATCAACAGACTAAATTGTATCTAATTGTGTAGCTGATTTATCTTTTGGCCAGAAATCGTATGGCTGAGTAAGTGACGGAAATAATATGTGTTAAATAAATGAATGTAAATAGACCATACAGAGCTGTAATCGGAATACTTAATGGCACGGGTAAAATCATCAGGAAGAACGTTTTGCGGCACCAATTCCTGCGACAGATATTAAGCATAACCAATGGTAAATAAAAGTACATTTAAAAGCGTGATTCAGTTACCAAAATACATATGCTGCTTTCTTTATGCTGAAAACACTAATTTTTCAGCAACATAACTAAATAAGCAGCGGTAAAATTTTACCATGAATGTTTTATAAGGGGTTGCATTTGATAAAATGCTTGAAGACTGAACCACTGTACCATCAGCCAGCAACACCTAAACAATGATGGTCATGTTTTCGAGATCTGATTAGTGTGATTCAAGCTCAAAGATTTGTCAGCAGAAACAGTGTTAGGAAAACTAACCCCATTCACTTTGCCCGAGTCATCAACTATCAGCTGTGAAACCTTGACAATATAATAGCCAATATAGTGAAGGTGAGAATTGAAGCATAAAGTTTAAACCCAGAATCCACATGATTGCCCAAAATGCATTCTGCTAGAAAGTGTAAACATCAAACAGAACCTAGGGAGTTAAAATGGAAAAGAAGATCCTCCACCACAAACTACATGACCCCCGACATGTTGACTTGGATGACAATAACCAGTTTCCAGGTGCAAGGGCAAATGAATGTGACGAAGACATAGCAATTAAAAAAAACAAGTCTCTGTATCATATTAATTATTATAATGCAACTATGAAGAATTAAGTTGCACATAAATGTCACCAAGATCCTTCTTTTTTTAACAAATTCATATTCATTCATAATGCATATGAATCAATGTAGTTGTACAATCACAAAAGACATCAAAATAAAACTTCAGAGAAGTTTCATTCTGTCATGAGGAGAAAGGCAAAAAAAGAAAGGTAGAGAAGTGATTCATACTATACCTCTGCACTTGTGACAATATGAGCACCAGCTTCCCTGGCAGCATTGCTGATAGCCATGGATACTGACCCCATTCCACCTTCAACGTATCTACAAAATTGTCAGTCTTGGGATGTTAGTTGCTTAACAGAAAGCTTAACATGATAGTACATTAGCATAATCAAAAAAGACATTTTGGCTCTTAGGAATAAGTTTAACACGAACATAATAAAAACAGAGCCCTATGAAGGGACAAGGTCAGCATAGTATAAAAGTGCAAAATAAATATTGAACAAAAAATTGGAAACATTAACCCTAAAACTAATAGACATATCAAGCAATAATATACATACGACCAAATTCCACGATCACCATCAGTTTCTCCCATCACATGATGTAGCAGTACATATCCGCTCCCTGGTGTGGAGACACTACCCTAGAACAAAAATTGAAGGAGAAAATGTCAAATATTCAACTAATTCTTGCATGGCAGACAGAAAATTTTCTTCATTTGTTCATAGTTTGATAACAAACACCAACATAACAGTCTTCTTCTGAGAAAAAATGCCCGTTAAAATTCACAGCATGTTTAAGGTATAGCATATATCCCTCGAAGTGTGACTTATTATATAGACTGATTAAAATCGAAATCTGGGGCATTTTACTGCTTTTATTAAAAGTTCATACCGTAGAGCCAATCACAGCATCTGTTGCAAGGGTTGCCTTCAGGACATCTGTCTGTACATGCCACAGTCAACAACAGAACTGTAAACTATGAGCATAAAACTCCTTTTTTATTAATACCTAATTTTGAAACTGGTCAAACCTATGTGCTATCCTTTAGCTACTGCAGAGAAATAAAATGAGCATCCAACCATAATCATTTTCCTTATGGCATTGAAGGAAATAAACCAAGCTGTCTGATTATTGCAAGCCATGAAGTAAAAAAGGATAATACAAAAGGGAATTAAAGGATCAAACAACCACCTCAAACCAGTTATTCAAAACCTTTGAAGCTGGAGACAATAAAAGATCCATAAAATCCCTGCAAAAGAAAATAGACATGATGTAAGGTTTAGACTGGATTCAATAGAATGGACTGTCTGCCTTCAAAAATCAAATGTGCAAGCACCTCAAGGTAGTTAGTTCATTAGAAAATACTAAATAAAGTATCACTATTGGGAAGTTTCTAACAACTTTCCGTTCACGATAGAAACATTGACAACATCAGAAGCCACTTCAACTTAGGGAAAGAAACTCTTACACCATGTCTTTCTGCCCCAAGGAAGCAGCCTGGTGCAGCAAACGAGTCCAAAATACTGAGTTGTGTACTTTATTCTTGAGACGATCTTGGAGAGATGAAGTACCTTGAGAAGATTCAGGAGGGGAAGAATCCAAAAGTGGATCCATGAGTTTACAGAACCTCTCTAATTGACTCTCATATCTATGAAATTAAAGGAATCATTAAAACGTATTACTGAAAAAGAAAAAGAAAAAGAAACAGAGATCACTGACTGTTTGAACTTGTTACCATTCGATTTCAACTACAATTTAAATAATCTTGTTCTGCTACTAGAAATGATAACATTATATTATTCACACATAAATTTAAGCAGAGAACTCAAATATTTTAAGGAAAATCAATCGGATTAAAAGGATCAAAACCGGCATGTACCTTGGATAGGCATCAGCATCTCGCTTGGAGAATTTGGAGATCTCAGAATGATTAAGCTCTTTATTAGGCCCTAACAAAAGATATCTTCCATCCAAACAAGGCGTAAACGATGATGGATTCCTCTTCAATAACTTCATTCCATGTCTCGCTAACTCTAGTTCACTAACAAATTCAAATATAAACAATAACAAGATCGACTCATTTGATCTTTTTTTAAAGAGCTCAAAGAGGAAATAAAATAGCAGTAAAACATGGAAAATGTGATTCGAAACCTAATAACGGAGGGACGGAGGAGGCTCTGGAGGTAACTGCATCGGGAGAACTTGAAGCCGGGGATCAGTTCTTCAGTCACCGCCGCTCCACCGATTACGTGCCGTCGCTCGAGCACGGCTACGGAGAGACCGCCGCGAGCTAAGTAAGCCGCTGCGGTCAAACCGTTATGCCCACCACCGATCACAAGCGCGTCCCACTTCTTCTCCTTCAGCGCGTGCACAGCGCTCGCGTGGCTGCCGGTACCGAAGCTCCGCCGCCACATTGCACTGAACTCTGAAGTCACCTCGCTTCCTTTTGGGGAGAGTTTGAAATTTGTAGTTAAAAATGATGGTGAAGTTGCAGGAAATGGCAGCGTTTCAAAGCTTTTAGAATCGAGACAAAGGAATCCGCATCGGTACTCACTATTCAGTCACTAATAATATACTATCTGGTAATCAAGACAATGGTATGTTTGTATATTATCATATTAGAAAATTTTGAAATTTAGAGCTCCCACCGGCCACCACTGCCAAACATACTTTCAGATAAACGAACAAAAAATAAATACCACAATCAGAATTCACTGCATATATCTCAAATGACACGTATTGGTCCTCGATTTTCGAGTTTAGTTGAATAATGAATACCGGTGTTATTATCGGCAAAATTAAGGAAATATTTCCTTTTAGGAAAATTATCTTATTAATGGTTATGTAAACAAAAATTATTATCATCATCTCTTCCTTCTGCAAACAAAACCCATATATTCTCTTTTTCCTCCATTAGGCTTAGGGAGGTTTTGTAATGAGACGGATTGTAGGTGCGTTCCTTTTTCGTTAAAAAAAATCTATAAATTAAAAAATCTTCAATCTCTCTCTAGTACGAACCTTAGTTCTCTTCAACCTCAACATCCACCACGCTACCTGGATTGTTGATTCGATTGCTTGCCTTAGACGACGTCGATCTTTTCTCCAAACAACGTCAATAATTTTCAGCTTCTCCGTAGAGTGAGCTAGGTCGGGATCCAGCGGTCGTGGATAGGAGAAATGGATAGGTGCAGTATTCCTCGGTTCGTTGGGATCATCTGGGTCTCGTCTCTTGCTTTGCTTTTCATCTTCTTCGGAGTTTATCAACAGTGACTATTGTCGCGCGCGCCCGCCTCTCCAACTTTGCGTTAGCGGGACAAGTCTGGGTGATGCCCGTGTGTGGGGTTCTTGTTGGATAAGGGGACTCCCTATAATTTGGCAACTGGTCTTTCCGGGAGGCTGATCGTCAGCCGATTTGCGTCGGTTGAACGACGACGTCTCGTCGTCCCCGTCAGGTAACCGCATCGACCGCTTCTTTCTTTCCCATTGATCCCGCTCTCTGGTTCCTTGTCCCTTTCCGCCCTGAGTGCTGCCATTGAAATACCCCGCCCCTGGTGACTCGACCCCTTCTTCTTGATTTGTTTCTGGATTGAATTTATTATTGTTCTTCATTTCGGTTACTTTGGGCCACTGCTTTTATCATTCGCTTGCTGGTAGCGGTTATTGAACTTTGGATTTTGCGTGATGGTATTGTTTTTGTTTCTTCCGGTCTTGGTTTCTGTTATTGGTTTCTATTACTTCGGTGTATGCTGGCTATTTTCTCAAATATGGTTGAGGAATTTTTAGAAGTCTTCATGGACGATTTTTCAGTCTCCGGGAAAAATTTCGATTCATGCATGGGAAACTTGGCCAAAATGCTAAAGCGATGTGAAGAAGCTGATTTGGTGCTCAATTGGGAAAATGTCATTTTATGGTGACCGAAGAAATGATTTTGGGTCACAAGATATCAAAGAATGGCATTGAGGTAGATAGAGCAAAGATTGAGGTAATTGAGAAGCTGCCTCCTCCCACCAATGTGAAGAGCATCAGAAGTTTCTTGGGCCATGCTGGCTGCTATAGAAGGTTCATCAAGGACTTCTCCAAGATCTCCAAGCCACTGTGTAATTTGCTACAGCAAAATCAACCATTCATATTCGATGAAAAATGCCTTAGCACTTTCGAAGAACAGAAGAAGAAACTTACCTCAACACCTATTGTTGTTCCACCTGATTGGAGCTCACCTTTTGAGTTGATGTGTGATGCAAGTGACTACGCAATAGGAGCAGCTCTTGGACAACGCCGAGGTAAACTCTTTCATGTTATTTATTATGTTAGTCGCACATTGAATGATGCACAAATTAACTACACCGCAACTGAAAAAGAATTGTTGGCTGTCGTATTTGCCTTTGATAAGTTTAGGTCATATCTAATAGGCACTAAAGTCATTATTCACATCGTCACTCGGCTATTAAATACTTAGTGATCAAAAAGGATGCTAAACCTAAACTTATTAAGTGGGTATTACTTTTGCAAGAATTTGATTTGGAAGTTAGGGATAGAAAGGGATGCGAAAACCAAGTAGCCAAGCATTTTTCTAGGCTAGAAAATAGTAAGGAAAAACAAGATGAAATGGAAAATAAGGAGGAATTCCCTGATGAGAAAATATTATATACTGCAGCAATTCCATGGTATGCTAATATTGTTAACTTTCTTGTTAGTGGTATTTTGCCTCCTCATTTGAATACACAGTGACAAAGAAAATTCAGGCATGACGCGAGATCCTATTTTTCGGATGAATCATATTTATTCAAGCAAGGCGCTGACCAGATCATTAGAAGGTGTGTCCCCGAAGAAGAGCACAATGAGATACTTTTCTATTGGCATTCATCTCCTTGTGGTGGACATTTTGGAGGATCTAGGACTGATGTAAAGGTCCTACAATCAGGATTCTATTGGCCCACTCTCTTCAAGGATGCACACGCATTTTGTCAATCATGTGATCGTTGCCAAAGGACGAGTAACATTTTTAGGAGGCATGAAATGCCTTTGCAAGGAATCTTGAAAGTCGAACTCTTTGATGTATGGGGAATAGACTTCATGGGACCGTTTCTCTCATCTTATGGAGATTTATACATTCTTTTGGATGTGGACTATGTCTCTAAATGGGTTGAAGCAGTTGCCATTCCAAGGAATGACTCCAAGACCGTCATGAAGTTCCTTCACAAAAATATCTTCACGAGATTTGGAGCACCAAGAGCAATTATCAGTGATGAAGGAACCCACTTTGACAACAAGTTGATTGTTAAATCACTACAGAGGTATGGTGTGAGGCATAGGATTGCTACAACATATCATCCTCAGACTAATGGTCAAGCTGAAGTCTAAAGCTGTACAACGGAGCCCCAGTCCTGCGCGATAAGTCATCCTTCATCCTCCATGATGCTTAAGTGTTTGAACCACCTCCTTCTTTTTTCTATTTTGCTACAACATTTTTATGTTTTTATGTTCATAAATAATGTAATTTAATCTTTATTTTTATCTCGTACTCTAGGTTTTTAATCTCATTTGTCCTTTTGCTCCATTATGCCTTAATGTCAGGTTTGTTTGTTTGCATATGAGCACCCCAAGGACGCATGTGGCAGGTCAGAGTGCAACGGCGCATCAGGCCTTTGTTTTATAAGGGTATAAGGAATGAGCAATTAAGCTTTTCCAACATGAGAGAAGGCCGGCTCAAAAAGGGCAAAATGAGGGGGGGTTAATTAACCTCTTGACCTTTTAATTTAAAAAAACCCTAGTAATTATTGTCTAGGTCTTTTCTCTTTCCTACTTTTCACTTTTTCATTTAATACCCTCTTGTCCTTACCTTACATACGCGTCGCCCAAAACCCAAAAAAAAACTCTCTCTCTTTCAATTCATGTCAGTTACCTCCCTTTAATTCCCATCACTTCCCACTAACTCTCTCTATCATCACATCGATACAAAGAAAACCAAAAGACCCTCCCACTTCATCTTCTCCAAACCGCTCAAAAACTCAAAAACCCTAACCAAAACTTTTCTCCCATATCCCACAAACCTTCACCCTTTTTTGCCTAAAAATGGTGCTTTGCAAGCGAGCAGAAGGTGCGTCTAGCAGTAGCCAACCCAAGCCCGTGGTAATAAAGAAGTTATTAGACGGCAAGGCCAAGGAACGATTCCAAGGTCTACAAGACCGGAAATTTCTACCAGAGCAAGGCTTCAAGTTCTCAACTGAAGGAGAACAAGGGTTCGACAAGGACATCTTTGATGTCTTCGCAAACCACAAATGGGCTACCTTCATTCCTCACCCTGACAACTTTTGCATACCCATTGTTCAAGAGTTCTATGCCCATCTTACCAGTCCTACACAGTTCAGTGTTTACGTGCGTGGAGATCAAATCAAGTTCACTGCAGCCAAGATCAACAAGTTCTTTGGCTTGAAAATTCAGAGGATCACCACACACATTTCACCGAGAATGCCGACCCACAAACTGTGAAGAAAGTGTTAGAAGACTTGTGCTTTGAAGGCACCAACTTAGACATATCAAACAAGGCAGTGGAGCGTGCGCGACTCAAGCCAGAGGCATAACTTTGGATCCACTTTTTCAAGAATAGGCTTATGCCCACTTCTCACACGACACTCCTACTCCTCCATTCTATTCTCAATGGTCGGTCCATTGACGTGGGGAAAATTATTGCGGATGAGGTATATGCATGTTTGAAAAGAAAGTCTAGTCTGCTCATCTCTTCCAACCTCATCACGGACCTCTATCGAGAGAAAAGAGTGTTCGAAGATCCCATTGATGATGCGAAAAACTCAGGGAAAGGTCCTATCACACCTAAAATGGTCCCCTCTACCAAAGGATACGATGAGGATGCTCCAGTAAAGACACTAGCTAGAGGAGCGAAAATATTTGCTGCAGCAAGAATTGATGCATTAGTTGCCTCGACAAATCGTCTCCGAGAGGATGTGGACAAAATGCGTGAAGACTAGGTCGCTTTCCATGGATATGTTAAGGAGAGAGATGTTGTTATGAATTACTATTTCAAGGAGATCCTACCCCATATTAGCATAGACTTCCCAACCTTTCCGGAATCTTTAAAGGCCCACGCGAAGGAACCTCCTCCTAGAGCCCAGAAGACGCCAGTCCCTAACAAGAGCCCTACTATGAATCAACCTTCCTCACAGAACCAGGACACATATGCTACAGCAAGCTCGCTACCCAAGAAAAGAAAGAGAACAGTAAAACCTACCAAATTTGCCCCAGCAAAGGAACCATTCGTTGAGCCTGTCAACCAAGTGACAGTTGGATCAGAGGATGACGAGTCTGCATATTCTATGCCAGCGTAGTCACCGGCACAAACTCCGAGTGCTATCCCATCTATGAGAACAAGAAGCAAGCGCACTGCCGTTAGAGTTTGGAGTACACCAACCGAGGGAAACGAATCCGACACAAGTTCCACCAACCAAGGAACCCCAGCTGAACCAGAACAGACCCCTCCACCGGAGCAAGACGAGGCTGAACCGCCGATCGCCTCCTTTAAGTCTTCCGGAGTCAAGCACAAAGCCACGAAGACTGCCACCACCAAAAAGTGAGGTACTTCTTAACCTTGCATTACATTTAGTTAGTTGCATATCATTTTATTTTGTTGCATTGAGGACACTGCACTCTTTAAGTTTGGGGGTGTTATTGCCCTTTAGTTAGGCATATGCATTTCATTAATAGATAGAAACAAAAATTTTGCTATGGCTTTTTGTTTGGCTCCGTGACAGTTGTATGAATAAGTTAACGATACCCAATGATGAACATATTTTTATGGCTATGGATTGATGTATGACTATTGAGATTGGTAGAATAAATTCTAGGGTTTGATGCTTAATCTTTATTTTGATACACGATTGTATGCTTTTTAGGTTTGAAAGTGTTAGAGAAATTTTTTTAGAACTTATGCTTATCTTTGTGAGACTGAACTGAAATGAGCTTAAAAAAGAAAAAAAAAAGCTTAGCTAATCTCCCTTGTGCCTAATAGAATATAGAAAACTGTGAATAAATGCTACGACATATTTTAGAGGGACACTCCGCTTTGTGTTGCACTGTCTGGAAATCAAACTTAAATAAATGGCAGCAACATCAAATGAGTGAATGAAAGTTGTCACGAGATGACTCTACCTACTAGCTCGGGGATAAGAGGATTGCTCTCTACTCATCTAGAGTGAGGGATGGTAGTTGTGATGAGCTGACACCCCTTTTAAAAAAACAAAACAAAACAGTTCACTTATGGGAGTAAAACTTTAAGCTAAAATAGTTCAAACACTAGGATGAACTTGGGTTCTATTAAGAAATTTTTCTAGCATTGTTAAGCCTAAATTGTATGCAATCACGCACAATCTCATCCAAGGAAATCATTCTTAAAATCTCAATTGTGTCTTAAGTATTAAAGCCTTACTTTTCTAAGGGTTGAAATTTTTCCATAGCATCTGTCTCAAGCTAATTTTTTGCCACAGCATTTTCTTTGTTTCTTTCTATTCATTGCTTGGGGACAAGTAATAGCTTAAGTTTGGGGGTGTGATGACTTGTCAAAATGCTTATATTTTACACCTTTTTGCTTAAGTATTTATTTGTTCTCGAGGTTATCTCATAGCATATAGGTGCATTTAGAGCATATAGTTGCATGTATCTTTACTTGTTGGTGGTTTGGCTTTATTTCATGAGACTAGATGCTGCTTGAAGGGTATTTGCTGGTATGGTGTTGTGCAGGCTGATGCTGAAGCAAGGCAAGGAAGGAAAATGCTATAGCAACTTGGACAACAATTCTGGGCGCAGAAAACGACAAAGTAACGCGCACACGCTGATAGCCCACATGTACGAGCCCCCTTTTGTCTGATTGTGCCCCACATGCATCGGGAATATTCCCAGAACACTAGAGAATTTTTAGGGCACAAAACCATAGGAGCCTCCACTATATAAAAGACACAAGACCCTCATTTAAGGGAGAGCGTGAAAATGTGACAAAAAGGCTAGGGAGAGAAAGATAAAGGCGACTCTTTTCTTTTCTTCTTCTTCCTCACTTGGTGTCCTCCATCGTAGAAGCTCCAAGGGTCTAACCTTGCTGACCTTGAGAGAGGCGGCAAGCCTGGGGCGGTTCGTGGTGCTGCAAGTCCATCGCAGATTGGGAGTTCTCCTCTTCCCTTTTTGTTGCTTTATCATTTATTTTATATCTGAAAAAATGGGTTGTATGAACGAATATACTTCGGATGATATTTTCCCAGCCATGAACTGATTTAGGTGGCTAGGGCTGTTTGGATAAACTATGTTTTAGTTTCTTTTATGAATGTTTATTTATCTCTTGCTCGTATCTATGTTTTGTATGTGTTGTTAAATGCTTAGGGTTGTAAGAGCCTTCGAGAGTTTGCCTTTCCTTAGGTGTGAGTTGAGGTTAGTGGTCGAGAGAGATTTCTTTAACCTGCATAGACACTGGAGTTGGATGTTGAGAGGCACAACTCTAATCCACCTTAAAGATAAGTGTTGGGTTTCAACTGCTAAGAGGGAAAGACCTTTAAGGGTAGAGGGAGTGATAGAGTTTACGTTGAGAGGTATTGTTGTAGCATTTCCTGCTCCCAGTTTCCTAGCTAGAGATAGTTAAGGAGCACCTTGAGTAAATCCTACCGAGCATAGACTAAGTTAGAGAGGTAAATCCTAGTAGAGAGGTAAAACATAGGTAAACCAGACAACCCAGCCAGTCATTCCCAAGTGAGTTTCACACGCATAAGAGGACGTGTTTGTCTACTGATTTTAGCACGCTATCTTTTATCTTTATTTGCTATAGCATTTATATCTTCGTTTTGATTTGCTATAACATTCATCACTCTGTCATGAATTGCCACAACATTCTCCAATTACATTCCGTGACAATTGTGTGCTTAAGATTACCTTGAACTCCTCCAATCCCTGTGGAGACTATACTCACTTACCACTTTATTACTTGTTCGACGTGTATACTTGCACTATGATTATGTATCATTTATAGTAAATCATACGCAGACCACCCAACATGCTAATAAATTAACACAACATCAGAATTACAATTGATAAACTATACCATAATCTACTGGACTTAAAAAAGGAAGAAATTCTATATGGCAACTTGCATGTTGCATCAGCCTTTCAGGCATTGTTTCCGGGTTATAAGATGCTCCCCCGTTGAGTTTTGTTTGCCATTAACTCTCTGCCTTTGGCTCTCAAGGCTTAGTTTATAAACAACTAAATTTTATCTTTTTTTTGTTTTTTGTAAGAAAATGGGGTCAAGCCAATTTTCTTCTTCTCCTTCTTACAAATTGAAATGGACGGCTGAGCAGAACAAATTGTTTGAGAATGCTCTGGCAATATATGATAAAGATATTCTTCAACAGTGAAAACAAATAGCCAAGTTTGTGGGAGGAACAACCGAGCATGAAGTAAAGCAACAATATGAAATACTTTTACATGACATCAACCGGATTGAATCCAGAAAAGTTCCCCTTCCTAAGTACCAGAGAAACGGTAGAAATAGCAGGATTAATGGTATCACCAAGCAACAAAACAGGTAACATACACCTATACATACATGCATATATGTATATTGTTTTCAAAGTTGTATTTAAGTTCAAAAAGATTGGTTGCATCAAATTTACTTGCAAGAAAAGGCAGTAAATTTTGGGGGCGATGATGCATTGTCTTTAACGTTCTTCTTAATTATTCGTTGTAGATCTCAAGTTTTGTTGACAGACTTTTGCATTGGCAGGGTTATCTATTGAGATTGTGCTCGTTTTATTTTATATTTTCTAATGCCTACAGACTGAAGCATTTGAAGCTCTAGTGGAGAATGATCAATGAAACAGTAGAGGCTGCTGCTATTTCTGGAAAAAGAAGTATAGTTCTGACTTTTGAACATCATCTTTAAAAGGCTGCTATCTGTTTTTTTTCGATTTCTTTCTTTTCTGAGGTAATGGTCTTATCTGCTCACTTTCATCCATATATGGTCACTAAGATAATTGATAAATCTAACAATCAAATTTATTTTTATGTCGTATATAACAATCCTTCTCCTCTAGTATAGATTTATGGGTACATCACGTAAATTATCACTGAACTTTACTTTCAAATCTATTTTGATCACTGAAGTTTTAAAACTTTCAATTTACTTAATGGAAGTTTAGACATTTAATAATTCTAAATTTATTTATTTTTTATTTGAATTGAGTTTTGCTCATCTTAGGTAGAATAGAACAAAAAAGTTGCAACTTATTTAAAATATACCTTAAAAACTGGTGAAGGTTGCAACCTAACTTTCTAATTGCAAATCAAATAAAATCATTATATGGCAAAGATTTTCTATTTTCTTGCCATTTAGAGAGGGACGTAGAGAAGCTTCAGCTTCAATAAGGCTAAACCTAATCTTTCTTCTAGAAATTGGAAATTGTTAGTGCCACACCCGTCATCCCAGCTATCAAATTATGAATCGCCTGTCTCCAACCTAGAAATACAAGTCATTAATCCGAACAAAATAATAAGTAAAAAGTGAAAGAATATATTTTCTTTCTTTGATTTTCACTTCATGTTGTTAAGCGAAGAAGACAAAAAAATCAAATAATGCAAGTAAGGGTTAGCTTTTTTCAAACCATAACATTTTTTAACAAATGAGCAATTGACATTCAAACATAACCATAAAAACAACAACCAGTCACAAAAAGACTGCGAAAATATAACGATTCAAACAGATATGTTGATGTCGGCTTTGGGCGATAATATAAAATAAAGAGGTGGAGATGATGGTCGGAAAAAGGTGTAGGGTCGACAATGAGTGGTTCACTCATCGTTGAACGAGCCGAGAGCCACAGAGGACCATGGTTGGTCATTGAATTAGGCAGTTCACCCCTGGTTGACTTGGGGCCGAGAGCCGCGAATAGTGTCAGGCGGACGATCAAGCAGCAATTATCGATAGTTGATGGTGGTTCACTCATTTCGATGTAGGCGGAGAGTCACTGGTCAAGAAAGGGAGAGAGAATGGTGAGGAAGATGGGCGTGATAGCCCTTGTGGAGAATTAAGGGATCATCCATTTTGCCTGGGGATATTTATATTCTTTTGGTATTGTAGATTGATGGATGTTTGACGAGACTACGTCAGGCCTAGCGCTGGCGGTTGACGGGCTAACAAGTCGTAGCTCGACTATCAGGTTGTGAGCTTAGTCGATTGTGATAGTTTCTTTATTGTAGCACATTGGCTGAGTGTAGGAGACGTTCGGAGGAGAGGCTCCGGTGGCTAATAAATCCGGAGGTGTATGAGGGTTCGGGCTCCACGGCACATGGAGTATAGCGCGAGGGTAATGGTGCGGAGGCTAGGAGATCTAAGCTTTGCCAATATCGGAGGTGAGCTTTGAGGGAGAATGTCGGAGTGCAGTGTGGAGGCGATTCCTCTAGATACAGGGTCTTCTGGAAGTGTTTCTCAAAGGTACAACAAGATCTAAAAACAAGCATGCACATCAATAATCGACCACAAAGAAAACCAGTAACAAATCAACAAACAACCTATACAGAAACACAAGAAAAATCGCAAAAACACAAAGACACAATCAAAGAAACAAGGGAAATCATAGAAGACCACTTGAGCAGCCAACCAAGGTCGAAACAAGAGATGACATCAACTGGAGCCTACAACTACATGTCATTATAGGGTGTTGGATAAAACAACTTATGGAAATGCACAGAGAGCGGCCAAAAACACTCTATGCCAAGATCGAGAGTCATCAAAGTTTGAAAGGCCAAGGGGAGGTGGAGTCAGAAAACCAAGTCATCAGCTGGACAGTCGATGGAAGCGGTTCCACACTTGGCACAACCCCACTTGCAAAAAACATAAGGTAAAAAAACACTCCAACAAATAAAATAGAAAAGAAAAAGTTAAGAAAAACACGAGGCTCCTCAAGCGGCCATTACAGTTAGACAATTCACACTCCACCACCAAAAAGAGACACTTTTGTTTGGAACTAAAACGTCGAGAAAAAAACTCAAACAAGATCGTCTAAGCCCAAAACGACGGAATGACAATAAAAAAATTAAAAACAGTCGAAAGTGAGGTAGATAAAAATGAAAAAAAGAAGAAAAAAATGAAAGAGTCGGTGAAGGAAACCAATCACCATCGACGATAACAATTGGTCGCCACTTAAACAAAAAGAACTCAAAGTTTTGAGGAGAGCACAGAGAGGATTTTGATTTTCTAGGGGGTTTCAACCATAAAGATAGATTTCAAACCATAATTTTTATTTTAAACATTTCTTATTAAGAAAGGGAAGGAAAAATATGCTCTACCCACAATTAAAAAAGAAAAAGATGTTAACTAGATGACTTATCACTAGGTGTATTAAAAAATACTTGACCTGAACTACCTGACCCTACCCGAATAAAATTTACCGGATATTTATATTAAACTACCCGATTTTTTCGGGCCGGGTACCCAACCCACAATTTTTTCCGGGTAGTTGGGTTGGGCCAGGGCCGAATTTTTTTATAACCGGGTACCCGACCCGACCCGCTAATTTTAATATTAATATATTTTATATTTTAAATTCTATTTTCATTTTATGTTTCTTATTATTTTTCTTTAAAATTAATTTTAAATCCCTAACTTCTTTTTATATTTTTATTATATACTTTTAAGTTTACAATTTTTCAAAAATATTTATATTAATTTGTCAATATGAGAGTCGAAAGAAAAATCATGATCGAGATTAATATTTCTAATATTTTTTTATCGATAAACTTTAATATATACACATATATATATCCAAATATTTTTCTCTTAAAACTAACCTCAAATCAATAATTTTTGTGTTTGAAATATATATATATATATATATATATTATGAAATTTTATGTGTTTCCTATGTATTTTAAAAAAATAGATTTAAAAAAATATATAAAAAAAGTAAATTGGATACCCGGTACCCGATTTTATGGGTACCCGAATTTTACGAGTATCCAATTTTTATGGGCCGGATCACGGGCCGACATTTAGGTACCCGAATATTAACATCCCTACTTATCACTACTGGCTACTGCAAAACTTTATCGATATTCGAACCATCGCTCTTAAAAACAAAAAAGGGTTAATTAGTATGAACAAAAAACTACGAAAACGAAAGTCAAACCCGGTATCAGTGTAAAATAGCTGAAAGGAGGGCTGACTTCGGAAAAAAAAGTGATTGGGCTAAGGCCCATAAACCTAATGTTGTTAGAGATTGCTTATAGCCCAGGAGGATTCAATAATAAATAGCAGAACAGTGGTAAGAAACCCTAATCTTAACGATCCTCTTCAGACGTCAGCCGAGGTTTACTGTCGTAGTCGAGACCTCGAATGTGTCTGCCCGAAACAGTGTAAGAGGATCCGAAAGTAAACCGGGCATCTCAGAAAGCAGTTGCTGTACTTTGCAATCAGCTCTTTGCTCGCTATGGTGCCTACAATTCTATTCGTTTTTCCTCTTCATACAAACTAGACAAACTATCTGTACCCTAAGCTTCTCCCAAGACCTTACAATTTACGTGCTAGAGTTCCTTTCCTCTCTCTCAAAGGAGTCGAGTGTTTCTTAAATTTATTGGTTCGTTTGCTTTGCCGAAACCATTTCAAAATTTTTAAGGTTTTTTGTTATTTAGATTATTTATATTAAATCCTGTTAATTTTTATCAAAATATCTCGCAGTCTTTTTTATTTAATCACTTTATCTGGGCAAATTTAATGAAACAATATACCTGGGGGAAAAAGGGGAAATGGATACTCGGGATTCATTTAGGGATATATTGTTGATTACTTGACTTTACGGTAATCACTAGAGTCGTTGTCTGTTCCTGACTACATAGTAGAAATTGTCGATTGTCATATTTTTCTGACGACTTCCTCATTTTTTTTTTGGGTAAACTACTTAAATGGCCACCTTACTTTGCAAAAAGTAGCGATACGACCACATTACTTTTTTTCGAAGCAATTAAACCACCAAACTATTTAAATGGTATCAATTTGACCACTAGCCGTTAGAGACTAACGGCTGGGTGACGCGGCCAGTTAAAAAAAAGGGGTATAATTGTATATTTAATCCCTGCTATTTACACATTCTTTCAATTTAGTCCTACTTTTAAATTAATAAAATAAATAAATAATTTAATTAAGTGGTGACATGTGTCAACACTTTATTGGATGACTTTAATTATTTATATTTAATTTTATTAATTTATTTTCCTCCCCCAATCAGGGGGTGACACGTGTCACCATCTATTTTAAGGAGAAAAACGAAATTCAAGCTTTTGCTTAAAAAGGGATTCGAACCTGCGTGTTCAAGAAAGAAAGGCAGTGGCTTAGCCACTGCACCAGGCACATCTTTGTGCTTCAAATCACCTGACTTTTTATATATCTCTTCTTGGTTTTTACATCTATAAGCTTAAAGCCCAAACCCTGAACATTAAGTTCACTAATTTATAACCCTAAACCCTAAATATTTCAAATTAATTTCAAACTATATATTTCAAATTAATTTAAAATATATAAACCTTAAACCTTAAACCCTAAATATTTCAAATTAATTTCAAACTATATATTTCAAATTAATTTAAAATATAAAAACCTTAAACCCTAAACCCTAAATATTGCAAATTAATTTCACATATATAAACCCTAAACCCTAAACATTTCAAATTAATTTAAAATATTTAGGGTTTAGGGTTTATATATGTGAAATTAATTTGAAATATTTAGGGTTTAGGGTTTAAGGTTTATATATTTTAAATTAATTTGAAATATCTAGGGTTCAGGATTTAGGGTTTAAGGTTTAGGGTTATATATGTGAAATTAATTCGATGATTATATATGTTAAATTAATTTGAAATATTTTGGGTTTGGGTTTTAAGGTTCATATATATTAAATTAATTTGAAATATTTAGGGTCTAGGTTTAGGGTTTAAGATTTATATATGTGAAATTAATTTAAAATATCTAGGTTTAGTGTTAAGGGTTTAAAGTTTAAGATTTAAGGTTATATATGTGAAATTAATTCGATGATTATATATGTTAAATTAAAAGAATGTGTGTAGAAAATGTAAGGCACATATATTTAATTTGAAAAATTAAAGCACAAAGCCACTTTCTTTCTTCCATGAACACGCAGGTTCGAATCCTAACTCAAGCAAAAGCTTGAATTTCATTTTTCTCCTTTAAACAGGTGGTGCCACGTGTCACCACCTAATTGGAGGAGAAACATAAATTAATAAAATCAAATATAAATAATTAAAGTCGTCTAATAAGGTGCTAACACGTGTCACCACTTAATTAAATAATTTATTTATTTTATTAATTTAAAAGTAGGATTAAATTGAAAGAATGTGTAAATAGCAGGGATTAAATATGCAATTATACCTTTTTTTAACTGGCCACGTCACCCTGCCGTTAGTCTCTAACGGATAGTGGTCAAATTGATACCATTTAAATAGTTTGATGGTTTAATTGCTTCGAAAAAAAGTAATGTGGTCGTATAACTACTTTTTGCAAAGTAAGGTGGCTATTTAAGTAGTTTACCCTTCTTTTTTTCAAAATCACACAAAAGTTGTCAGGATTTATCAGTTTGGTTGATATTGGGACGAAAATGAAAGGAATGCAAAGGTGAGAGGCTGGAGTACAAAACTGGAAATGTTGAGGGATTGAATCTATAATTTTCGGACGAAATTTGAAGGGAGGCAAACTTGGAAGGCTGGAATGAGAAACTAGAGAGTGGGGGCAGATTTTTTTTTTCTTTTTTTTTTTTTGGATATGACTTTTTCTTTAAAATTAAAAAATTGTACTACCCCAATTTTTTTTTATCTTTTTCCTCCAAGTACATTGTTTCACTAATTTTGCCATTTATCTGGGTAAAGTCACTCTCCACCTATATTATTTTACTGTTAATATTTTTCATTTCAATTTACAATGTTTTAAAATATGACCTGTTAATAAATATTATAAATCGGGAAAACAATTCAATTTAGATTTTAATATCATAGAGACTCATTTTTTAAGTGGATTTTTGAAAAATCCATTAGCAAAAAAAATATGAGAACACAGGGTGTTAAAATTGAATGGGTTTGTTAAAATGCAAAGTGGAAGAATGTATTTGAAATCTTGAAATTTAAAGAAATTTAAAACTTCATCATTGTATTTCGGTAGCCACCAAGAAAAGGCATTTAGATTTTGAATCCTAATACCTTGGCCCTAAATCAAACAGATTAAAGCTAATCAAGCATGTAGATCCTGGAGGCCACATCTTGAACCAACCAATCAAATCCCTCAAGAAGCCCTTCACCAGTGTATGCGCTACAGCCTACAATTTTCCAATGCCTTGATTTGTCCATAGCTTCCAAGTTCAGCACCTGCAGATTTTTATAAGATCAAGCAAATAAAAGTTAGAAATGTATATTTTCAACCACATTTACATGGCTAAAACAAACCAGCATTTGAAATGAAAGGCTTAATGGCCCAAACAATGTGTAAATTGAAGTCAGAAAAGAATGTTTATGCTGTAAATATTAGATGGCATTATACAATGACTTTTGGAACAAGTAGATGACACATCCGATGACAAGAACATCAAAATTGAGCTTTTAAAATATGATTTTCAGCTGTCTGAATACTAACTCAGTTGGCACCGATGATATCACAAACTCTTGCAGGTTTGAGTGAACTTAGATGCATAATATCTAGAGTTTTGGGATTAAAGCTAGAAAAGAAATGCATAATATCAGTTTTTGCAATCTAAGAAACACCAAAATCCAAAAACAACAAGTTAATAAAGAAATTATCAGTCGGTAGCCTTACTTTAGCAATTTCAGTTGGTGTAAGAGCACCTTTAATGTCCTGTTTGTTAGCTAGTATCAACAAGGATGCCCCTGATAACCTCTGCAACACAAAGACGGAAAGATTAACAGCTACTGAAATCCAGCCATTTCGGGTTAAGAAGATGTGAAAGTGTCTCTCTCAATAAGAACGGAGCACTCCAAGGTGTGAAGTGGGAGAGAGGGGATTTCATAATTGAGGTTTGACCTTTTCATTTTTCATTCTTATGACCTTTTCATATTGAAAAGGTAACAAGAATGAGAGGTGTTAAGCTTTTTATCATCCCGACTCGAGCTATTTTTCCGCAGGACCTCCCCTACAGTATTGTCACTGCAGTAGAGTTCCACAAAGAAAACCTCAGCCGACAAAACCCAGGGGACTTCGCCAGGCATTACCGTTAAATGTTTAATATTCTCTCAAACATCCCTTGCATAACGCCATAACCTCGTACCATAATAGCAAGATAGAAAGTTTCAATGAAATGTCTTCTTTTTTTTCTCGTTAGAAAACAATTTATACAAAGAAAATTCAAAGGTGCATTTGATAGGCAACCACAGATCAAATTAAACAACATACCTCTTCCTTTAGAAGATTATCAAGTTCCATTTTGCAATCATCTAATCTTCTAAGATCTGAGCTATCAACAACCCATACCAGACCATCAGTTTGTTCAAAATAGTTCCTCCAATATGATCTTATAGTTCTTTGACCTCCTACATCCCATATATTCAGAGTATATCTGCCAAAACCCAATATTAAAATCTAGAAAACATTAAAACTATAACTCTAAATTCTCTAGTAGAAAACCTACAAGAAGAATAACACATAGGCCATAAAGCATATTTTCGAACAATTGGAGAGCATAGCTAATTAAGGATTGTAAATTGGGAAAGGGAAAATTTTACTTTTGGTAGCTGATGGTTTTGATGTTGAAACCAAGAGTGGGACTGATGACGCTTGTGTCTTCTCCATTAATCTTCAAAACAATTGTGGTTTTCCCCGAATTATCAAGCCCGCTGCACCAACAATTATATGGAAAATATGAATACAGATTTTCTGAGAAGCACAAAAAAACAGAGACTTACACCATAAGAATTCGCATTTCTTTCTCTTTTCTCTTAATCTTTCGAATGATACTAAGAAGACCCATTTCTTCTACTCGCAGCAAATCTCGAAAGAAAAATTTAAGATTTGCTCAAACAGATCGGAAATTTTGAATGAGAGGAGAAACCGACAGCTTGAGATACTTCAGTCTAACATAAGACGGTGTCGTTTGCCCAAAAGAAAATGAATTCATATAGCTCGGCTGTTCATCCCTTTCACCATTTCATAAATCGAAGGCTTAATGGCATTATTGACCCCTAAAAGTATACACTTTTTACTTAGTTAGCTTTAAAAAAAATCGAAATATTTTACGATGAATGCTAAATCACCCTACTCTAGCTGCTGGAAGGAGTGGGAGAAAATACCCGACCCGAAAACCCGACGACCCGAAAATCCGACGACCCGAAACTAAAATACCGGGTAATTCTCGAAGAAAAAAAATTACCCGACCCGGCAAATTTCCCGGGACGCGGGCCGAAAGTTTTTCCTTATCGGGTACCCGACCCGACCCGATTAAATTTAATATATATTTTTTATATTTAAAATTATATTTTTATTTTATGTTTCTTAATATTTTCACTCTAAAATTAAGTTTAAATTCCTAATTTTTTCTATGTTTGTATTATATTCTTTTAAGTTTTAAGTTTAATTTTTTTTAAAAATATTTTGTGTTTAACATGTAATTTTTTTATTATTTTAAAATTAAAAAAATAAAAAAAATAGGAACCGGGTACCCGATACCCGATTACACGGGTACCCAAATTTTACGGGTACCCGGATAAAATGGGCCGGGACACGGGCCGTTTAATGAGGTACCCACCCGACAATTCCCACCCCTAGCTGCTGGTGCTCAAACCCGTGACCTCTAGGAACAACAATCGTTCCTTTAACCACTGAGGTAAGTTGGTTCGTACTTTTACCTCTTTAATTTTAAATTGTGATCTCAGTTGCCTTTTACCGTTAACTTCATTAAAAAAATTATAGACCAATCAGAATGTGTCACGTGTCACTAATAATAAAAAAATCAATTGATTTTAATACAAAGGGGTAAATTGCACGTTAAATTTATCAAACTTTTATTTTTGTTCAATTTAGTCTTAAAATCTTTATTTAACCCGAAATTGACCCTGATTTCTTTCTATTTTTTAAAACACTCCCAATCTCGATCCAGATCCAAAGTACTACATTCGGGTCACCAAAATTAACCCATCAAAATTTCCATTTTAAATCACAAGTTTAGCTTTATTTTTTCAAAATATCCAATCATCTATAAATTCATGTAATTAAGTAAGCATTTAAATAAGTTTACAAAACAGGAGCTCCGAGTTTAAAATATTGTACACCAAAATAATATTTCAAAAAAAGTTACAGAAACAACGATGGTAAGGTCCTGTGAATACATTAGCCCAAACTAAAATAACAAGTATTGTACTCTGAAGTAAACATGATGCTGAAAAATCTTCGTTGGTGTGCTCCTCCGAAGGGTGACTTGTCAACCTATGCACGGAAAAACAACATATCCGCAAGGTGAGCTAACAAAGTTCAGTGATACATTTCTTGTAACACCCCAATTTTGGGCTTGGAAGTTTTGGGTTGAATCAGATCAGTCGGATTTTCGGTTCGAATATAAAAGGGTGATTTTAGGGAAAGCCTAATTCGGGATGCATTAAAAATATGGAAAAATATCTAAAAATCCTCTTTTATTATATGTAAGAGAGTGGTGAAATCAATTTTACAAAATGAGGTTTAGAAACATGACATTTCAAGTTAGTGACTAAAATGTAATTTTTGAAAAGTTGGTGACTGTTTTAAAAGGATTGAAACTTTGAATCTTTAAGGAGCTAATTTACCCAAGAAGAGGATTCTCCAGATTTTTCTTAAATATTAAGGATGAAATTAATGTTATTTTAATAAAAGGAAAGGAGGGAAATTAGATATTTTGGTTTTATAACTAACTTTTGTCAAAATTTTCCCATCTCTTTTTCTCTCAATTTTTCCTCAGCCAAACACATTTCCACAGCCACTTTTCCTCTGATTTTAACACCTAAAGTTGAGATTTCAATCTCCAAATGATTTCTATTCATTTCTACACCAAATCAACATCATTTGCTTATTGAATTTTCAAGAATCTTGGCTTTAAACAAGGAGAATCCACATTTAGAGGTATGAACGTCCTTCTCCTCTAAATACTCAGTTCTTTACTAAAATTCCCAAGTTCCCAATCCTTAAATTGAGTTTTATTAAAGGTTTTATAGTTGTGTTATTGATTTTGGCTTAAAATGCAAGATTTGGATTTAATTTTGTGGAAATTCGTAATAAATGATTGGGCTCTGTTTTGAGATGTCTTTTTGATGTATATTGGATGTATAAATGATGTGTAATTGAGGTTTAATCAATGCAATCCCGAATAGGTTGATTTTCCTAAGTTTTTGCTTGAGTTAATGGTGGTTTTTGGGGTGATTTTGATGTTCTGCTATAGCTGGAGGTATAAGGACGTGATTAGACTCTTTTTGGATGTTAATTGATGTCTAAGAGTGATTGGAATTGATGGATCTTGGCTGGGTAATGTTGTAGAGGTGTTTGGATGTGATTTCGGTTGTGTTTGGTAGCCGAAATGTAAGTGTTGATGAGAGCAGCGAGTTTAGGTGTCTTGGTTGAAGATATTAATGCATGATGATGCATTAATCCTCTTCTTTGATGTGTTTAAAACAGGGGAGACATCTTTGGATCCTTGTGGTGTTGATCCGGAGGCTTAATCGGCGTTTCGGCAAGCTTGCGAAACGGAATCGGTGAGTGGAGTTTGGTTTTCAGCTTTGAAACCAATATTTGAAGGTTATGGGAGCTTAGTTTAAGTCTAAACAACTTAGCTAAGCTCAAGAGTAAGTTTTCGGAGAAACTCTCTTGTTGATGAACCATGAGATGGTTGAATGCAATATGTTTATTTTGCATGTTTGAATTCTGTTTTGAAAGCATGTTTTAGCACGTTTAATGCTGATTTTATAAGCCATGTGTTGAAGGATGCTCAAGGTAAGAGATCATTGTTTTTGAACATTGATAAATGTGGTTTGATGCATGGTGATGCATGATTATTTAATGGCTTTGTTAAATGCTTTAAAACAGTGGATTAATGATGGTAAATGATGTATATTGGCAAGTGATGTGTTGGTTTAAAAGTACTTGAATCGGATATAGTTAGCCGGCTATAGGATTGGATGCACCGTGAATAAAGTCGCCTTGGATGTTGAGGGGTTGTGATTGTACCGAAAACTTCATCCAAGTACACTAACGAGGTGGTTAAGATCACAATGGTGGTTAAAAGTCCATGTGTGGATCTTGTGTTATGGTTAAGATCACAATGGTGGTTAAAAGTCCATGTGTGGATCTTGTGTTGTGTGTCCCGTGTCCTCGTTAGTGATGTTATACAACTACCAATGAGTGATGTGGAGGGGTTGTGATTGTACCATAGACTCCATCACGGGTGTTGAGGGGTTGTGATTGTACCGTAAACTCCACCTTGATATTGGTAGTGTGTATGAAGCGTATGGGACGACGTTTGTAATCTGCGTATCCGATTGTGTTTTGAGTTATAAAATGGTTATGGACTATCACTTGAAAGCCAATATGACATGTTGATGAATTGAAGCATGAGATGCTTGGTTTGTATGCATAAGTGCATGGTAAATGATGTTTTGAAACTAAAGGCCTTGAAAAGGTGTTTTTACAAAATGCATTATTGTGTTGTTTTAATTGAGCATTCCTCACTAAGCTATGTGCTTATGCTCTTTCTTTCTTGAACCAATAATGCAGAGCATTGAAGTGCTTAAAGGGCAGCAATGAGGTCAAGGATCCAAGTGAAAGTTTAAGCTCATGTATGGTGACTATTTTTACAACACTTTTAGCTTTTGGCATTTGGCAATGGGAACCTAGGTTGTGATTCTTGGGAGATGTTTTGGACTCCCTAAGTTTGGCTTGATGCCTATGGTGTTTTGGATATGTAATTGGCCATTATGGTGTTTGCCTTGATGATTTGATGTTTGGTTGGTGTTGGGTTTTAGGTTGCATGCCTATAGTTTGAGCATTCTCCTAATCGATGCTATGGATGTGCTTTGATGATGCTTTTATGTTCCTTTAGTGCATAATGACTTGTTGACATGATTTGGGTGTCATATGAATGCGTTTGATGTGTCGATTACTTGTTAAACCAGAAAAATTCTGCATTTCTGGCCAGCCCGTATCGAAACGGGTGCTACTGTTTCGGAACAGGTGGCCTGAAACAGCCATGGCGTTTCGAAACAGGTAGAGCTGTTTCGAAACGGATTTGCTACTGTCAGCCTTGTTCCGCAACTGGTTTCGAAACGGTCCCGCGTTTCAGAACGGTCCTTCCCCGTTTCGGAACACTCGACCGTTGGGCACTGAATCTGATGGTTATATGTTTTGAAATCCTTACATTTTAGTCCCAACCTTTGTATATGCAATTGATTGAGTTTGAGATGTCCGTTTGAGATGAACTGCAAGAGGTCGTGGGCGCGGCCGTGTTAACTTCCAGCGTAGAGAGGATGGTGGAAGGAATGTGGCTCATGTGGTAGCTGTTCAGCCTGAGGGTGGTGGACAGGCCAGAGTGTATGCTCAGAGGGAAGGGAGGAATGACACGGATGTGATCGCAGGTACTTTCACTTTGCAATCCTTGTCATTACTTTCCTTGATTGATTCTGGATCTACACACTCATACATATTGCGTGAGCATGCTCAATTGCTTGGTTTGCCTGTTGAGTCTTTGGATGTTGGTATGCGTGTAACTAGTTCCTTTGGTGAGACTGTTGTGACTCGAAAGCTTTATAGAAGATGTCCCTTGGTTGTGCAAGATCATGTTTTTCATGTTGATCTTATGGAATTGCCTTTCTACGGTTTTGATGTAATCCTTGGTATGGATTGGCTTGTTGAGCATCGAGTTGTAGTGGATTTTGAGAATAAGCGAGTTTCGTTGAAGCTTGCGGATGATTATGAGGTAGTGGTGGTTGGTGAAAATGTGAAGTTTCTTGCCAATGTGGTGTCTACATTGGAAGCGAGCCGGATGCTGAGGCAAGGTTGTGAAGCTTACCTAGCCTTTGTGATGAATCCTAGCTCTAAAGAGTTGCGTGTGCAAGATATCAGGACTGTGCGAGAATTTCCTGGTGTGTTTCCGGAGGAGTTGCCTGGATTGCCTCCTAATCGCGAAGTGGAGTTTGGGATTGAACTGTATGAAAACACAACTCCAGTGTCCATTACTCCTTATCGAATGGCACCTAAAGAGTTGAAAGAACTGAAGACGCAACTTCAGGAGTTGCTTGATCGTGGTTTCATTCGGCCGAGTGTGTCACCTTGGGGTGCACCGGTCTTGTTTGTGAAGAAAAAGGATGGCACTATGAGAATGTGCATTGATTATCGTCAGCTTAATAAGTTGACTATCAAGAATCGGTATCCATTGCCGAGAATTGATGATCTTTTTGATCAATTTCGGGGAGCAGCTGTGTTCTCTAAAATTGACTTAAGGTCAGGGTATTATCAGCTAAAGGTGAAGGATGTGGATGTGCCAAAGACAGCCTTCAGAACGAGGTATGGGCATTATGAGTTTCTTGTGATGCCGTTTGGTTTGACGAATGCTCCTGCAGCTTTCATGGACATGATGAATAGAGTATTCCATGAATATTTGGATAAATTTGTGGTGGTGTTCATTGATGATATTCTCGTGTACTCTCGTACTGAGGAGGAGCATGAGGGGCATTTGAGAATTGTGTTGCAGGCTTTGTTGGAGAATCAGCTTTATGCCAAGTTGAGTAAGTGTGAGTTCTGGCTTAGAGAAGTGGTGTTTCTTGGTCATGTGGTTTCTGCTGAGGGGATTCGTGTTGATCCTCAAAAGATTGAGGCGGTGATGAATTGGAAGCCTCCTAAGTCTGTTCATGAAGTCTGGAGTTTCCTTGGTTTGGCAGGATACTATCGGAGGTTCGTGGATGGGTTTTCAAAGATTGCTGCACCTTTGACGAAGTTGTTGCAGAAGGATGTTAAGTATGAGTGGACGGAAGCGAGACAGCAGGCTTTTGAGAAGCTTAAGGCAGCTTTGACGCAAGCTCCTATCTTGGTTCAACCTGAATCAGGGAAAGAGTTTGTGGTGTATAGTGATGCGTCCTATATTGGTTTGGGATGTGTGTTGATGCAAGAGGGTAAGGTAGTGGCTTATGCATCGCGTCAGTTGAAGGTGCATGAGCGCAATTATCCTACGCATGACATTGAGTTAGCTGCAGTGGTTTTTGCTTTGAAAATTTGGAGACATTACCAGTATGGTGAGAAGTGTACTGTGTACACGGACCACAAGAGTTTGAAGTATCTGATGTCTCAGAAAGAGTTGAATCTTAGGCAACGACGTTGGGTGGAGTTGCTTAAGGATTACGATTTGTCTATCGAGTACCATCCGGGTAAAGCTAATGTTGTAGCGGATGCCTTGAGTAGGAAGGTAGCTGTTGAGTTGAGGGCTATGTTTGCCAGTTTGAGCATTTCGCGTGATAGTGGTCTTGTGGCTGAGTTGCAAGTGAAACCATCCTTAGTTCAGTTGATGAAGGAAAAACAGTTGTTGGATGATTCCTTGGTGCCACACGTTCAGGATATTGCAGAGGATAGGCCATCGGATTTCTGCTTTAATGATGATGGAGTTTTATGCTTTGGGAGTCGGATAGTAGTGCCCAATGATGCTGAGTTGAGGCGTACCGTTCTGACTGAAGCTCATAGTAGTCCTTTTGCTATACACCCTGGTAGTACTAAGATGTACCGTGATCTTCGTGATGAGTACTATTGGGTGGGTTTAAAGAAAGATGTTGCTGAGTTTGTAAGTAAGTGCATGGTATGCCAGCGAGTTAAAGCTGAGCATCAATTTCCTTCAGGGTTGTTGCAACCGTTGAGGATTCCTGAGTGGAAGTAAGAAAGGATTACCATGGACTTTGTGTCTGGTCTGCCTTTGTCGCCATCGAAGAAGAATTCGGTGTGGGTGATTGTGGATCGTTTGACGAAGTGTGCGCATTTCTTGCCTGTGCATACTACGTACACTTTGGATAAGCTTGCGGAGCTGTACATTGCTGAGATTGTACGGCTGCATGGTGTGCCAAAGTCGATTGTATCGGATAGAGATCCGAGGTTTACATCGCGTTTCTGGCAGTGTTTGCATCAGGCTTTGGGTACACGGTTGAATTTCAGTACTTCTTATCATCCGCAGACGGATGGACAGTCTGAGCGTGTTATCCAGGTGTTAGAGGATATGTTGAGGTGCTGCGTGATTGAGTTTCAGGGTTCTTGGGAGAAACATTTGCCTTTGGTGGAGTTTGCCTATAATAATAGTTATCAGGCAAGTATTCAAATGGCACCTTATGAAGCTTTGTACGGGAGGAAGTGTAGGACTCCTTTTTGTTGGGCTGAAACGGGTCAGAAGTTGGTTTCGATGCCAGCTTTGTTGAAAGGAACCACTGAGAAGGTGAAGCTCATTTGTGAGCGATTGAAGGCAGCTTCTGATCGGCAAAAGTCTTACGCGGATTTGAAGCGTAAGGAGATTGAGTATGCGGTGGGTGACCGCGTGTTTTTGAAAGTTTCGCCTTGGAAGAAGGTGATGAGGTTTGGCCGAAAGGGTAAGTTGAGCCCTAGGTACATTGGACCATACGAGGTGATTGAGCGCGTGGGTCCTGTTGCATACAAGTTGAGGTTACCGCAAGAGCTAGAAAAGATTCATGATGTGTTTCATGTTTCTATGCTTCAGGAGTATAGATCGGATCCATCTCATGTGATGCATGTGGAGGAAGTGGAGTTGAATCCGGATTTGACCTATGATGAGGAACCGGTGAAGATCCTGGATTCGGATAGTAAAGTTCTTCGAGGCAAGACCATTGAGTTGGTAAAGGTGTTGTGGAAGCATCGTGGTGCTGAAGAAGCCACGTGGGAACAGAAGGATGACATGTTGAAGCAGTTTCCGTACCTTTTTCCTTCAGGTAAATTTCGAGGACGAAATTTCTTAAGGGGGGAGAGTTGTAACACCCCAATTTTGGGTTTGGAAGTTTTGGGTTGAATCGGACCGGTCGGATTTTCGGTTCGAATATAAAAGGGTGATTTTAGGGAAAGCCTAGTTCGGGATGCATTAAAAATATGGAAAAATATCTAAAAATCCTCTTTTATTATATGTAAGAGAGTGGTGAAATCAATTTTACAAAATGAGGTTTGGAAACATGACATTTCAAGTTAGTGACTAAAATGTAATTTTTGAAAAGTTGGTGACTGTTTTAAAAGGATTGAAACTTTGAATCTTTAAGAAGCTAATTTACCCAAGAAGAGAATTCTCCAGATTTTTCTTAAATATTAAGGATGAAATTAATGTTATTTTAATAAAAGGAAAGGAGGGAAATTAGATATTTTGGTTTTATAACTAACTTTTGTCAAAATTTTCCCCTCTTTTTCTCTCAATTTTCCCTCAGCCAAACACATTTCCACAGCCACTTTTCCTCTGATTTTAACACCTAAAGTTGAGATTTCAATCTCCAAATGATTTCTATTCATTTCTACACCAAATCAACATCATTTGCTTATTGAATTTTCAAGAACCTTGGCTTTAAACAAGGAGAATCCACATTTAGAGGTATGAACGTCCTTCTCTTCTAAATACTCAATTCTTTACTGAAATTCCCAAGTTCTCAATCCTTAAATTGAGTTTTATTAAAGGTTTTATAGTTGTATTATTGATTTTGGCTTAAAATGCAAGATTTGGATTTAATTTTGTGGAAATTCGTAATAAATGATTGGGCTCTGTTTTGAGATGTCTTTTTGATGTATATTGGATGTATAAATGATGTGTAATTTAGGTTTAATCAATGCAATCCCGAATAGGTTGATTTTCCTAAGTTTTTGCTTGAGTTAATGGTGGTTTTTGGGGTGATTTTGATGTTCTGCTATAACTGGAGGTATAAGGACGTGATTAGACTCTTTTTGGATGTTAATTGATGTCTAAGAGTGATTGGAATTGATGGATCTTGGCTGGGTAATGTTGTAGAGGTGTTTGGATGTGATTTCGGTTGTGTTTGGTAGCCGAAATGTAAGTGTTGATGAGAGCAGCGAGTTTAGGTGTCTTGGTTGAAGATATTAATGCATGATGATGCATTAATCCTCTTCTTTGATGTGTTTAAAACAGGGGAGACATCTTTGGATCCTTGTGGTGTTGATCCGGAGGCTTAATCGGCGTTTCGGCAAGCTTGCGAAACGGAATCGGTGAGTGGAGTTTGGTTTTTAGCTTTGAAACCAATATTTGAAGGTTATGGGAGCTTAGTTTAAGTCTAAAAGACTTAGCTAAGCTCAAGAGTAAGTTTTCAAAGAAACTCTCTTGTTGATGAACCATGAGATGGTTGAATGCAATGTGTTTATTTTACATGTTTGAATTCTGTTTTGAAAGCATGTTTTAGCACGTTTAATGCTGATTTTATAATCCATGTGTTAAAGGATGCTCAAGGTAAGAGATCCTTGTTTTTGAACATTGATAAATGTGGTTTGATGCATGGTGATGCATGATTATTTAATGGCTTTGTTAAATGCTTTAAAACAGTGGATTAATGATGGTAAATGATGTATATTGGCAAGTGATGTGTTGGTTTAAAAGTACTTGAATCGGATATAGTTAGCCGGCTATAGGATTGGGTGCACCGTGAATAAAGTCGCCTTGGATGTTGAGGGGTTGTGATTGTACCGAAAACTCTATCCAAGTACACTAACGAGGTGGTTAAGATCACAATGGTGGTTAAAAGTCCATGTGTGGATCTTGTGTTATGGTTAAGATCACAATGGTGGTTAAAAGTCCATGTGTGGATCTTGTGTTGTGTGTCTCGTGTCCTCGTTAGTGATGTTATACAACTACCAATGAGTGATGTGGAGGGGTTGTGATTGTACCGCAGACTCCATCACGGGTGTTGAGGGGTTGTGATTGTACCGTAAACTCCACCTTGATATTGGTAGTGTGTATGAAGCGTATGGGACAACGCTTGTAATCCGCGTATCCGATTGTGTTTTGAGTTATAAAATGGTTATGGACTATCACTTGAAAGCCAATATGACATGTTGATGAATTGAAGCATGAGATGCTTGGTTTGTATGCATAAGTGCATGGTAAATGATGTTTTGAAACTAAAGGCCTTGAAAAGGTGTTTTTACAAAATGCATTATTGTGTTGTTTTAATTGAGCATTCCTCACTAAGCTATGTGCTTATGCTCTTTCTTTCTTGAACCAATAATGCAGAGCATTGAAGTGCTTAAAGGGCGGCAAGGAGGTCAAGGATCCAAGTGAAAGTTTAAGCTCATGTATGGTGACTATTTTTACAACACTTTTAGCTTTTGGCATTTGGCAATGGGAACCTAGGTTGTGATTCTTGGGAGATGTTTTGGACTCCCTAAGTTTGGCTTGACGCCTATGGTGTTTTGGATATGTAATTGGCCATTATGGTGTTTGCCTTGATGATTTGATGTTTGGTTGGTGTTGGGTTTTAGGTTGCATGCCTATAGTTTGAGCATTCTCCTAATCGATGCTATGGATGTGCTTTGATGATGCTTTTATGTTCCTTTAGTGCATAATGACTTGTTGGCATGATTTGGGTGTCATATGAATGCGTTTGATGTGTCGATTACTTGTTAAACCAGAAAAATTCTGCATTTCTGGGCAGCCCGTATCGGAACGGGTGCTACTGTTTCGGAACAGGTGGCCTGAAACAGCCATGGCGTTTCGAAACAGGTAGAGTTGTTCCGAAACGGATTTGCTACTGTCAAGCCTTGTTCCGCAACTGGTTTCGAAATGGTCCCGCGTTTCGGAACGGTCCTTCCCCGTTTCGGAACACTCGACCGTTGGGCACTGAATCTGATGGTTATATGTTTTGAAATCCTTACGTTTTAGTCCCAACCTTTGTATATGCAATTGATTGAGTTTGAGATGTCCGTTTGAGATGAAATTTGGCAGAGAAGCATGAAACATGGTTAATTTCATAATGGTAACTCAAAAGTTGGTTAAGCACTCGTAATTTACAGAATTTGCAATTTGGTCCCTAAATTTCTATGTTGTGCAATTGAGTCCCTAATTGTTTTCCAATTGTTGTGATTTTTGAGTATGCTTATCTCAAGGGTACACCTAGGGTAAATATGCATTTAGACAAGATTAAAAAGAAAAAAAAATGGTCGTTAATCAAGGTTGACTTCCGGGTTGACTTTGGTTTTCCCCGTGTAATCTTCGTAGTTCTGGTCAACCGTCTAGGCCGGGCTAAGGGGGTTACATTTCTACTCTACCACAATTCGTGATTATCATAAACTAAGCATACATTATATATACAATCTAGAGAACATAGATAAGGCTTTTCTATCTATGAGTTATCGTCTAGCCTATACTAGCTAGAGTTCTTAGATTGCATATCTCAAGGCATCAACAAGTCTATAAGAAATATTACATGATCCACAAGCTTTACTATATTTGAGGTCACATGGCCTATTGAGATACTCGAGCTCGAACAGCCTATCGAGTTAATAAAACATCCACACAACATATATAATACATCTATACGTCATCCACATAATGGCCAATGAAGCTTAAATTTACTCATGTTCACATAGTCGTCGGGTTATCCGTGTTCACACAGTCATCGGGTCAAATGGACAATATTTGGATAACCATAGCCACAGATACGTCCTAGACATACTTGGATCACATTAGCCACAAGTAGTCTTTATCTGAGGTCACTCAGCCAATCAGGTTACTCGAGCTCATTCATCCTATTGAATTTAATACTTTATCCGGATCACCATAACCACAGATAGGTTTCTTACCGCACCTTGATCACTTAGCACGTAGGTACGTCGGATGTACTTGTTCACACAGCCCGAAGTACACATCTCTTTATATAAGTATCGTAGTACTGATTCTATGACATCTAAATTCCTTTACCACAACCTTAAGACAATACATATTCCCTAAGCATTCATACACCTCACTAAATAGTAAGTGACACCAAACCAAGCTATCAACCATAAGCCCCCGAGGCATGACACCAATCAACATGGTTATATATATTCATTACTTACTAAGCTATTACACGATACACCCATCCATGAGGGTTAAAATTTGGTTTCTCGATTTTACAATTTATTTTAGGGTAAACTACATAAATGACCACCATACTATTAGAAAAGTCGTGATTTGATCACTTTACTTTTTTTCAAAGCAATTAAACCACCATAGTATTAAATTGGGTGCAATGTGACCACCAACCGTTAGAGGTTAACGGTAGGGTGATGTGGCAGTTAAAAAATTAAGGGTATAATTATATATTTGGTCCTTACTATTTACACATTCTTTCAATTTAGTTCTAATTTTAAACGAAAAAAAATAAATTAATTAGGTGGTGACACATGTCAATACCTTATTGGAGGAGGTCACTCTACCCTTAACCTCTAACGGCTGGTGGTTACATTGCACCCAATTCAGAGGAGAAAAAAAAATCCTCAAACCTACACTAGGCAGGAATCAAACCTGGGTGAAGCATGGATAAAGGCAGCGCCTTAAACACTGCACCAAGCACATGTTTGTGCTATAATTCGCCAATTGTAGTATTTGTCTTATTGTTTCTTACATTATTTTTTTAATTTCATATATAATCATCGAATTATTTCTTTTAATTTAACTAAAAATTGCAATTAATTTTTTATATATGTTAAGTTATATTTAAAAAATAAAATTTTAAACTATAAATTCTTACATATGTTAAGTGAGAATAAATTCTTCAAGCTTCCAATAGATTTTGGGATTGGACCACTTAGCTGGTTTTCTGAGATAAAAATGACTGAAACAGTACTCAACCTTCATATTTCTAGTGGAATGGAGCCACAAAATGAATTTGAATAGAAGGAGATCAAAGAAATGTTTTTCAACAAGCTAATATCAGATGAGATAATCCCAGAAAAAATATTGTATGTCAGGTCAAGGTAGTTAAGTTTGGAAAGGTTCCTAATGCTTAGGGGGATGGGGCCAAACAATGCGTCGCCTACAAGCCGAAGATAAATCAAGTTGGGGCAAGGAACGGAAGTTGAGATTGTGAAGTGTACCTCTCACTCTCGCACCATATCCCAGCAGGGTTATATTGGTGACGCTTCCGATGTTGTCGCAACCGATTCCGACCCAATTCTTGTAACACCCTCGAACTTAGCCTAAAAGTTAAAAGACAATTAAGCAAAATTTAATTCTAATTAGATTAGAATTATAAAGTGTCTTGACAAATTAATTTAGATTAGTGACTCAATTGAGAAATAAGAAGAAATAAAATACTTGATTGCCTAGTGACTAAACCGAATAAGGGTAGAAATGATGTCTTTGCATGTCACATTTTAGAATTCTTGGGTTACCCTTGGATTAGCACAATATTAAGAATTAAGTAAGGGACAAAAGAGACAATTCCCACTTCTAATTGTGACACAATTGTCAACCATCATCATTCCTTCTTTCTCTCCTACCCGACACCTTAGTGTGTAAGGAAAATGTTGTGCAAAACTTAAAAAGCAAAGGTTAGAGACGAATCAGCAATTGTTGAAAACAAAAGAATATAGAAAACTTTGCATGTTAGAGAATTTAGCTTGAAAAACTAGATCAATCACAACAAGTAAGTCCAACCTTCTTCCCTCTATTCAAAAATGTGTGTGTGTGTGTGTGTGTGTGCATGTGTGTTGTAAATGAGCTATCCATGTTCTTAAGTTTTGAAGATGTTAGAGAAGTGAATGATGGTGATAAACTAATATGCAAATTGTTAGAAAGAGAATGGTCTTCTATCAGGTTATTATCAGATGAAAGTGAAAGATGACGATGTACCCAAAACAACTTTTAGAACCAGATATGGCCATTATGAATTTCTAGTGATGTCATTCAGGCTGACCAATGCCCCAGCTGCATTCATAGATCTCATGAACAGAGTATCCAAGCCCTATCTTGATAAATTTGTAGTTGTCTTTATAGACGATATCCTGGTCTACTCTCGTAAGAAGAAGAAACATGTTGAACAATTCCGAATTGTCTTGCAAACCCTTCAAGAACGTTAGTTGTTCGCTAAATTTTCCAAGTGCGAATTCTGTCTATCTGAAGTGTCATTCTTGGGCCATGTCATCTCAACTCAAGGAATTAAAATTAATCCGAAGAAAGTACATTCCATTGTTGACTGGAGATCTCCGAGAAATGTGAGTGAAGTTCGAAGCTTTCTCGGGTTGGCCGGATATTATAGAAGATTTGTTAAGGGATTTTCCACTATTGCTCTGCCATTAACTAAACTTCTTCGAAAAGACAAGCCTATTGTATTGTCGGAGAAACAACAACGAAGTTTCGACCAGCTCAAGCAAGCCTTGAATCATGCTCATGTTCTCATTTAGGTCTAGGATGCGTCTTGATGCAATGAGGTAATGTGATTGGTTATGATTCACGTCAATTGAAACCTCATGAACTTAATTATCCAACTCAAGATCTAGAACTTGTTGCGATCGTGTTCGCTCTAAAAATCTCGAGGCATTATTTAAACGGTGAAAAGTTTTACATGTTTACCGATCATAAAAGCCTCAAATATCTTTTGACTCAAAAAGGTCTGAATCTAAGGCAGAGAAGATGGGTAGAACTGCTTAAAGACTATGGTATGATCATTGATTATCATCTGGGAAAAGCAAACATGGTCGCTGATGCCCTGAGTCGGAGACCATACTCGGGTAAATTCATCTAAATTAAAAGCCTTGAAAATTTGAATTAAAATTTTGTCTTTCTTTTTTTACAAGAAACCATTCAAACACTTGCCTTGTTTCGTAAGGAACCACTTGAAAATATGTCCAAACTCTCTTGTTCGATCATGTAGCTTCAAATGCTATAAATGCTCATCTTCGAGTGTATCAGAAGCGAGGATTCATGTCCGAGCTTCAAATTCAATCTAGCTTAATCTCGAGAATTAAGAAATTACAACAAAGTGATCTTGAACTTCAAGCTATCACTGTGGAGCTTGGCTCAGAAGCCAATCAAGATTTCTCAATTCATTCGAATGGCATGCTTTATTTCAAGAATAGAGTATGTATTCTGAATAATGAAGAATTGAAAAATGAGAGTTTGCATGAAACTCATCAAAGTCCATTCTCAATCCATCATGGATCTGTCAAAATGTTTAAAGACCTTCAATCTCTATATTGGTGGTCATGAATGAAATTCGCCATCACTGATTTTGTATCTATGTGTTTGAACTGTCAGCGAATCAAAGACGAACACCAAGCTCCCACTGGATTGCTCCAACCTCTTGAGTTTCCTCAGTGAAAGTGGGACTCACAATGGATTTTGTAACATGTCTTCCTTGCACTCCAAGAAAATGTGATGCAGTGTGGGTTATTGTGGACCAATTCACTAAGTCGGCTCACTTTATCCATGTTCGAATCAACTATAGCTTGAAAACCTTAGCCGATCTGTACATTCATGAAGTGATTCGCTTACATGGAGTTTCTACCTCAATTATTTTAGATTGAGATCCCAAATTCATAGCTCGATTCTGGAAAACTTTGCAACGGGCTCTTGGAACCAAAGTAAATCTCAGTACAGCTTTCCATCCTCAAAGTAATGGTCAATCCAAAAGGGTGATACAAGTGCTCGAAGATATGCTTAGAGCATGTGTTATCGACTTCAGAAGAAACTGGAGAAATCCATACCGCTCATCGAATTCGCTTACAACAATATCTATCTAGCTTCGATTCAAATGGCTCCCTTCGAAGATCTGTATGGAAGAAAATGTAGAACACATTTATGCTGGTCTGAGTTAGGTGAAAATAAAGTTCTTGGTCCTCAATTACTTCGGAAAACCGAAGAACATGTTCAAGTCATTCACAGTAGATTGAAGCAAGCTTTTGACAGACAGAAAGCTTATGCCGATCTAATACGAAGGGACATCCAGCACAATGTTGGAGACAAAGTGTTCCTTAAAGTTTCTCTCTAGAAGAAAGTCTTTAGATTTGGCAAGAAAGGAAAACTTAGTCCTCGATTTATCAGACCCTTCGAAATTACTGAAAAGATTGGACCAGTGGCTTATCGACTTGCGCTTCCTAGCGAGTTCGATAAAATCCATAATGTATTCCATGTCTCAATGCTTCGAAAGTATAGATCTGATCCATCTCATGTTTTGGAACCATAAGAGGTGGAATTAAATCCTGATATATCATATGAAAAGGAACCAGTTCAAATTCTTGATAGACAAATTAAGAAGACTCTGGAACAAAAGTGTTCCATTAGTTAAAGTATTGTGGAGAAATCACAAAGTAGAGGAAGTGACATGGGAACCTGAAGATACGATGCGGAAACAATATCCACATCTGTTTAGTTCAAGTAAGAATTCGGAGACGAATTCTTTCTTTTAAGAAGGGGAGGATTGTAAAGCCCTCGAACTTAGCCTAAAAGTTAAAGACAATTAAGCAGAATTTAATTCTAATTAGATTAGAATTATAAAGTGTCTTGACAAATTAATTTAAATTAGTGACTCAATTGAGAATTAAGAAGAAATAAAATACTTGATTGCCTAGTGACTAAACCGAATAAGGGTAGAAATGATGTCCTTGCATGTCACATTTTAGAATTCTTGGGCTGCCCTTGGACTAGCACAATATTAAGAATTAAGTAAGGGACAAAAGAGACCATTTCCACTTCTAATGGTGACACAATTGTCAACCATCATCATTCCTTCTCTTCTCTCCTACCCGACACCTTAGTGTGTAAGGGAAATGTTGTGCAAAATTTAGAGAGCAAAGGTTAGAGAGGAATCGGCCATTACTAAAAAAAAGATAGAAATCTTTGCATGTTAGAGAAATTAGCTTGAAAAACTAGATCAATCACAACAAGTAAGTCCAACTTTTGTGTGCGTGTGTGTGATGTAAATGAGCTATCCATGTTTTTTAATTTTTGAAGCTGTTAGAGAAGTGAATGATGGTATAAACTAATATGCAAATTGTTAGAAAAATAATGGATAATTAAAGGTTGTAAATGGAACTAGATGTAACTGTCCAACAAGTTAGTGTAATAAGCAGTAACTTGTAAAATTCACCAACAATTATTGGAATGGAATTTTGACTTGAAATTTTTATATGAGATACTTGAGCATGCTAATTTTAATTAGAAACACACGAAACTGGATATCGAATTTTGTAGAAAAATTTGGAGCTAAAATAGTACAAGTGGTACAAACTACCCAACACATAGGAGAGTTGAATCTTTGAATAAAAATCTATATCGAATGGATAGGAATTAAAATGTAAAAAATATGTGGACTTAAAGATAATGTTACTAGCTTTAAAACGGTATAGATTAATTGAAAATCCGATTTACGGATTAAACGTTATGACCAATTTAGTAACAAGATTCGAATATGTCTAGAATTGGTAGATTCATTAAAATTAGTTGTGAAATTAGTTTAATTGAGTAATTGGTTGTTAAATTGAATACTAATCAGTTTTATATTGATTGCGATTGAATAATTAGAACCGAGAGAAGAAGGAAACGAAGAGGATCCAATAGCTAAATCGACCAAGGATCAAAGGAAAAGTGTTCAGATTCAAGATTAGCTTGACGTTTGTGAGTGAAACAAACCTTAGAGTTGAGAATAGTGTCTCAACTAAATTTGTTTGATTTTATCTTTGAATTGCATGAAATTTAGACTTAATAATGGATTGGTAAATTAATAAGGGAAGAATGATTAATATGTGACTCGAATACCTTACTAGCTATATTACCAAGGCAAATAAACTAATGAGAATTGAATTGTTAATTTGTTATATCTGACAATCTAAATAATGTTGATTGTTAGTATTTTGAGAATGCCCATGGATCGAATTGAGCTGCCTATGTATTAAATTAAGATTGAAATTAATCCTTTATTACAGTTTGTTGTTGTTTGTATAAATGATATATGAATGATCGTATAATATCTTGTAAAGCATGATTGTTCGAATGATACATGAATGAAATTGAAATTATTGATGTTTGAGGCAGTCTTGTATTCGAATGGATGGATTTAATGGTTGAATTAATTTGTTGACCTAATTTGAGATAAAAATTCTTCTTGATCATGTTTGATTCAATTGCACTTGTGTGAAAATGACATGTTGACCTTTGGTTGCTCTTGATATTCGAATGATATGTAAGATTGAAAATACTACACTTGTGATAATTGGAAATTGCTATTCGATTAAATGGCCAACCTTTAAAAGATGTTAGTGTAAGGTTTCCTCACTAAGTACTATAAGTACTTAACACTCTGTTTTTTTTTCTCTTCCCAACAATTCAGGTTCTAGCGATCTTTAGATTTCCTATCCTGGATCTGTTAGAGCATCTACCGACTGAAAGTATGCCTTGCATCATCTCTGTTGTCCTTTTGTGTGGTGGCTTAGTGGTCAGCATTTTAGTACAAGTGACATGTATTTTGTTAATTCTAAAAATTTATATGCGGTGTATGTAATGAACTAACTCGTATCCTCGTTTATTTTTGTTGTATATAATGGGGTAAATATGGGGTATAGTAGTAAGCCCTCATATATTTTGTTTAGAGGCTTACTAATGTTTTGGTATAGTTTTATATAGATGACCGTAGAGTCATTTTAGCCTCTAAGTTTGGAATTCGTCCTAGGTGGATGAAAATTAGCAAAGATTGTCATATGGTCACGTTTTGTTAAGTTCAATCGAATGAGAAAATATTTTGTATGATTAAGTTCATTATGAAATACAAATCGATCGGTTATGTATATACTTTGGTACGATTCAGTTTATAGAATTATATGATAGATTTACATGCCTTGATTTAAATAGAATCATATGAAAGGATTAAGTAAATCAATAGATGATAAAAATTGTCACCTTTCTATTGGAATGTAAAAATAAAAGTCTAAATAATAAGTAGTATTAAATTGATATGCAAGCTAGATATGATTGTTGGTTAGATTACAAGTAGCTTTAATTCGACCAAATTACAAATTGAAATTGGAATTGATTAGCATGTTGGTTTATAAGTATAAGCTAAATGTATTCGAAATAAAAAAAATAGTTCAATTCGCTGCGTTTCTATCATAAGTATGTTTAGAAAACGACTGTAACATTCCTCGTTCCTAATCGGGGCGAGGGGTGTTACAGTTGCAATGGTTGCTTCCCACCTACAAAGATGATAGAAAGGTTTGGGTGTTCTTGTGAAGGCTAGCTTTCCGTTTTGGAAGACCTTCAGTAGAGTTTATGGAGGATGAAGAAGAGAAAATATGAGAGGACTGAAGCAGGACAAAAGTAATGAGGAAGAAGATGAGTTTGAATGGTAACAAACAATAAGACATATAATACAATTGGTGATTTATAGCACAAACATGTGCTTGGTGCAGTGGTTAAGGCGTTGCCTTTATCCCTGCTTCACCCAGGTTTGATTCTTGCTTAGCGCAGGTTTGGGGTTTTATTTTTCTCTTCTAAATAAGTGGTGACATGTGTCACCACCTGATTGGATGAGGAAAATAATTTATTATATCAAATATAAATAATTAAATTCCTCCAATAAGGTGTTAACACATGTCACCACCTAATTAATTTATTTTATTAGTTTAAAATTAGGACTTAATAGAAAGAATGTGTAATTATACCCTTAATGTTTTAACTGCCACGTCACTCTACCGTTAACCTCTAACGGCTGCTGATCAAATTTCACTCAATTTAATAGTATGGTAGTATAATTGCTTTGAAAAAAAGTAAGGTGGTCAAATCGCGACTTTCCAATAGTATGGTGGTCATTTATGTAGTTTACCCTTTATTTTATCACATTAGAAGCCCATTGAGCCATAGCCCTCGAATTATCAACCCCTCGAACTCAATTTCAATATTTACGGGCAGATTGCCCAGTGGATACCAATATCCACTTGAGGGTATCGATACGCCCCTCTAGGTACCCATACGCAGACTATGCGTACTGGTACACGGCTCACATGCAAAAAGAGTTAAACCAACACCATGTACCGGTATACATGGATGTGTATCGATACTTTTACGGTACCGATACGCCCCCAAGAGTACTGATACACAATTTCACTACTAGAATTTAAGTATGGCATAGAGTATCGGTACCCTTCTTAGGCGTACTAATATGAACTTCTAAAATCGTTTGTGTTTAATAACTATAACACAGGGTATTGGTACAGAATTTTCTTGTACCAATATCGAAGCTTAAAAATGACTTTTTAAAGTTCGGAAAATTACTTTCCAAAGCCCCAAAACGTAACCTTTAATAATTTTATGTTTCGTGAATCAAAACGTGTCCTAACGAGGATGTGTATCGGTCTCAAACCCGATTCTAAGATACCCGAATCCTACCTACATAAGCAGGTGGTGCTATGTTTCAAGTTATTCACTGCCGTCAGCCGCTGGAACAGTGCCTAGTTCAGCTGGAGCCTAGTAAATTTGGGCTATATAGGGATTCATTGTATAGGCCTTCCTAATAACTACCTAATAAAACGGCCCAATATAGATATTAAGCAACCCTATGGGTAGGCACCACACAGATCTCGAATCACCAACTTGTCATAAGAACTCACTGTTTATATGATTGTTGTCTGAATTGTTACATTAATATTGTTGTCTTAACATGCCTGCCAATTCCATTGAGAAAAACCAGGGAAGTGACTTCCAATTGAGAATTGACAAGCTCTTCTGTTAAGAACACTGTAGCCTAGCAAGCACCATAAATACAAAGGACACTGACTGATTCCCCAAGCCCCACTCTCTTATGATTCCTAATACACCCACTCCCTTTTCTGACAACAATTACAACTTTCTTCGTCTTCACTGATTCCCCATTTTTCACCGTTGCTCGAAAAATAATGGTCTAATTCTTTCTTCACTCCTGCTACCTTTTCAGACTTTTACAAGTTTTAAGGAGTTAGTTACAAATACAAGGACCAATACATAACATCAGGTAGGACTCAAATTTAATACCTGAACATTTATTTCTTTATTTTTAATTCCAATTTTTTTTATCTTTTAAAAAATAAAGTACAATTAATTACACCATTAGCTTACTTTTTGTTAAATATGGATATGTGTTATCAATTTATCTTTAATTTTAACATGCGGGTCTTGATATCTTGGGGATGTATCGGTGGCAGCAGTGTTATTTTATCAATGAATTATTCAATTACTTTTTTTAAAAAAATTGATCTTCAATTTTTAAATTTGACTTTTATATATTAAAATACCACATAATATTTGAATCAAATGAGAGACTAAATTCCTAGAACTTACAGCATAGGAATTAAACTTCAAAAGATCAAAGAGTTCAGGGACCAGTGGCAGAATCAAACCAAAAAGATGAAAAAGAAAAAGGCTTTCAAAGATCCCGAAATTCTGGGTTTTCTGATATGAAGATCATTTCATTTCGGGCTAAGATCTTCAACAGTAACGTGACTTGCCTCCATATCCTGATATCCACCTTAAAACCAAATAGTAATAATATCAGATATATATTTATACATACAATTCATATTAAGAAGTTTATGTAATTTCCCGCAGAGATCAGAAGATAAAGTTTCAGCTTTGCACCGGAATTTGATACGATTATTATCAAGTGTCAATCTTTTATTTACTGTAAACAAATTTCTCAAAGAATCATGACGTTAAGTGCCACGCTTTTTACATTGCCCAAAATCAATAGGACAAAGGACGAAGGTGGGAGATGTAATTTGAAGGACTTAAAAATGCAAAGCTTTCTGGCAAGAGCCAGCTGATCATAAACTTTTGTTTCAACCAGGGCCAGGGGAATAAAGATGCAGCAGACAAGATATTGGAAAAGACCAGTCAACAAATATGTTGAAAAATGGGGATCGATAGGGTACCTTACCTATTCATGGAGTTTACTGCAAACTGCAAAGGATCCCAAACCCTACTGTTTATTCAACGTTATGATCAAGAAAAAGGAAGAAAAGGAAAAGGAAACTGCTGGAATCGAAGGAAAGTGCCCGTATCGTAAGCTTCAAGTATTAAAATATAAAAAATGTTTGGGTTGGGACAAAATCTGTTTGGTTGCCGGGAAAAAAAGGTTATACGCAGAGATTCAAAGTGTTTTAAAGGAAACAAAAGAAGAAATGGAAGAAGAAGAAGAAAAAAGAGATTGGTTTACGTAAAGGACATGCATCCAAATTAGTCCAAGGAAGACCAGATCTAAGCCTTGATTCCAATCCCCCTTACGAGGCATTCATTTTTTTTCATTTATTTAACGTCAGGATTCTTTGAGAAATGTTTTAAACAAATATATTATTGCAAATGTACCAAATAAAATGAATATTGTATATTAAGTTTCATAATTTTAAATGCAGTACAAATATATGATTATTAAATTGAAATTTACTATAAAAAAAGCTACATTTAAAGTATGCTATAGTCGTTACACATGAGCATGGAGGAGACAAATGGAGGTTACAGTGTCCCTTATATGTCATGATACTGACAACAACTTAGGACGGCTAAGGGGTTTTCTTTTCCCTTGTTATTTACGAACAAGCACTCTTTTTATAAATGTTGGTCCATCGGGTTCGTCTTACTATTTATTTTTGGTCTCCAACTTACCTTTCCCTTTTCCCATCATTCGTTGATTCGTTTCCCCTTGAATTTTAATTATTACTTTTAAAAGAAACATCCTTTCAACTACATGATCACTAGACCAAGTTCCTCAACCCCCTCTCCCCTTTTTTGAATGTCTCTTAAAATAAAAATTAAAACAAAACAAAAAGGGGGAAAGTCCCAATCTCCCAACAGACATTCCAGTTGTATTCTCGTTGCTTTTGAGGTATGTTAACATTATGCGGTTCTGTTCCAAAGACATTGATAATTTAAATGTTTCGATATCAATTTTTTGTATATAATAATAATAATAATATAGATACGAGCTTTTGAAATGTAAGAGTCGATCCATCGGCTTCAGTTTTTATTACCGTATTAATAAATTGAATATATTAAGTGTTTTTCTTATTTAACAAATTTGCGTGAAGGACAATTGCCATGTATAATAAATAAATATATATATACACACATGATGGTTATAAATATTAAAATACAAAAGAAAACAGAGTTCTGACGTGGCATCTTGAGATTTGATCAATGTATTTATTTAATATGTGCTTTTTATAAAACATTGTCTACGAAAAATATCATATTAGATCTATTGTAGATATAATTAACATATTAAAAAATCAAATTAATCATTACCAGTATCTGTATAAAAAAACGCCATGGTAAATAAAAGAGTTAATTTAATTTAAATAAAAACAAAACATTTTCATTCATTTTCGACTTCCAACTCGAATTATTGGATATGCTTTGATTTTCATCGGAAACGTCGGAAATAAAAAGAAAAAAGCTACTAAAACCTAAGCGGGTGGAGCCCACGAAATCCAAAGAGTCACATAACATCATGATTAATTGAGCATGTAAACATAAATGCGTATCTAATCCTTAAATCAATAATCTGTGGGTTTGGGAATTGAGATTAGATATGATTAAGCAAATCCCAGAGTTTCCAATTAAAAATACATTATAAACAGATCCTCTTTAATTACTCTCGAGTTTATTTGAGGCACAATCTTAATATGTTCACTTCTTCCCACCACTCTTCTCTTCACCGCGTGTTCTTCACGTTCAGATTAGACATCAACACAACAACCCCCACGAAATCGTGGGTCGCGTGGCTGTGAAAATAAATTGCAAGGCTTAGTGTTTTGGGATAATCGCAGTGTTTTTTGGTTTTCGTTGGCTTAACAAAGTGGGAATAGGGGGAGTATCTTTTGGAAAGCGGTGGTCGTCCCGTTTGTCGTAAGGCCCGCACCAATCTCTAGACGATCTGATTCTTTTCTCGCCCGTTGTGTGTTTTTCAATCTTTTGATCACATACTTAAGAATAATTTTGTTTTTTGTTTCTTATTGTTCGGGATTTAGCATGATGAAGTGTGGGGTCTTTTCTGATTTGTTTTTTCAATTCATTATTTTTCATTTAAATTGTTTGCGCATTTCTCTTTTTTGAGTACCTATCTCCCATCTTTGACTCAAAGAGCTTCTTTCTCTCTTGGTAAACTAAACCGAGTCCAAGCACAGAAGTTGGTTGCCTTGATGATTGCGGTGTATGTACACCTTTTGCTAGTATATTGTTATTTAAATTGGTTTGTATTTCATACACTCACGTTATATAAATCCATTTGACGGATTGGACTGCCTAATATAATTAATTGCTTTGTATTGTTTATCTTTTTTTACTTCCATTTTGTCCCACAGGCATAACCGTAGCGTGCCCAACACCATTGCTATTCTCTACAATTTGATTAATCAATGTTTATTTTCGGGAATCACAAAATATGTGTCCCTTTTCATTAAATCCACATCATCAAGGTTGTATGCTCATCGTCAGTTTGCCTTATTCTGTAAAGATATATAGAATCCCAACTTGAAAAGGAACAAGTTAAACTTCAAACAATTTGATGGATCACATTCTCGTGTTTTCACATGTTGGGACCTGGGACCATTAGCTCAGAACCTGACCTCCAAATGAATATACCTTTCGGGAAGCGGAAGAATTTAAGGGTAAAACAGTCACTAAAATTTTAGTATTTTCGCACTAATCACTGGAAACTGTCGTTAAAGTATTATTGCTCTAAAAAACTTATAGTAATATAATTTAACAACAATGTGCATATAAAATGTTTGAACATGTGTCATTTAAAGAATAATTTTTTTTTCTCTATTGGAAGTGCTTGATAACACAAATTTTTTTTGACAAATCTTAATTAATCCCAAAACTACTTAGAAGGGAGGGGAAATGGAACTTTAAGAAAATAAATAACTTGACGAACCAGCCAAATGTGCTTGCTCAACTCATCTAATTATTAATAACAATAATAATTTAAATACATTAGTACATTAATTTTTTTATTGAGTTATTTATATAGTAGAATTTATAAAAAAAAATATTATGGGATTTGTGATTAGAGCGTGGAAGAGAGACGCGCAGAAGGGGGCGTGGAAAAGGGGAAGGGGAACTATTCCATTTTCCTTGGGAGGGTGGCAGTGACAGAGCAGAGGGGCAGAGATACGGTTACGGACAGAGGTTTTTGATGTATTGGGTATGAGAGTAATAGGGGGCCTCGTGATCGGAGAAGGCAGATCCATGGAAACTGTTCCCGCTAGTCACGTGGGCTCTTTTGACTACCCTGTGACCAACCCCTTCGCTTTGTTAGGAGCGCCCCTTTTTCATTTTTACTCTTTCTTATTATTTGATATTATTCGTTCAAAAAGAATATTATAATTTAAAGTAGAGTTTGTATAGAATTTTAAGGTTAAGAATTTTAATTTTTCGGTCTAAAAATAGGTATATTTAACGATTTATCAAATATCAACCATTTCTTAAGACTATATCTAAAATATTATTGTATTTACATTTTTAAATATTCATAAACTCGGCCTCCGATAATTTTCTATGGCCAAATTTTGTTGTTATTTATATTCTATACTAAATTTTGTGATTTATTATTTATTTCGGTTTAATTTAGTCACTTTATTTTTATAAAACAACTCTCACATTAAAACACGAACATGTATTTTTATTTGGGAAAATACATGATGCACTCGCGGTGGAAACATTTTGTTTTCACAAACGTCTTAATTTTAAGGGTTAGTAATATAATTCAGGGTTTATAGTTTAGAGGTTTAGGTTTAGGGATTTAGAATTTATAGCATGTGGTTCGAATTTAATGTTAAGGTAAAGGGTTTAGAGGTTAGGGTTTAAGTTTTAGAGTAATATTGTAGAGATTTAGGTTTTTACCTATAACCCCTAAATTCTAACTATAAACTCTAAATTCAAACCACAATCCCTAAACTTTAAGCACATAAACCTAAATCCCTAAACTAAATCTTCAACCCCTAAAATTAGAGTGCTTGTGGAAACAAAATATTTCTGCCACAATACATGATATAATTATCTTTTTTATAATACTAATTTAACTCGTCACGCTCACATGCATTTCTTTAATGACAGATGTGTTATTGGTTCTAAAAATATTTATGCTAACTATTTTACTTAACTATTATCATTATAAAAGCGGAGTATCAAATTACAATAAGAGGTTAATTTTAAATGTAAATTAAGTAAAAGGATCAAAACGAAAATTTGACCTTATTCCTTCACACTGACTGAGATTGACTGGCTGACTTGTTATTTTCTTTTTCGTTCTCGTAGTTATAACTTATAAAGAGCAGTAGTATGATAGTATTTAACCACATGTACATATTCAAATATAGACAAGTATAAGTATTTGATTAAGAGTTAATCAAAAAAAATTGAATCACTTTATTTGATGACTATTAATGTGTCATTTAAATTTTATTTAAAATTTGTGAGCGGAGTCAGGACGAATATAAATGTATATTTTATCACAATTTGTCTTTCGAGAACAAAATATATATGACAAAGAATTAATGTGATTTTTATTTTTGCAAAGAGCTGTCATTAAAAAATTAAATTGAATATACATAAAGTGGAGAGATTATTTTTTAACAATGCGGAGAGATTAAATTGAAAAAGAGAAATTTTGTTGTAAAAAAGAAGAAATGAAATTGCACATGTGTTTTACGGTAATTGAAGAATATGTGGGTCAAATTTAATAAAAAAAATACTTACAACGAAGAGTAATTAAAAAATAAAAAATTCAAGTATTAAATCACAAAACAATTAAATTATTTAACTAAAGGGAAAATGGCGTAATTTTAATGGATTTATATTCAATACACATACGATGAAAACAATTTTTTTACAAGCTCATTAGTTTGAAATTAGGGTTTAGATGTCATGTGTTTATGTTTAAGTGTTATTAGAATTCAGGAGTTAGGCTCAAAATGTTATGGTTTAGAGTTCAATGTAATATGATTAGAGATACAAAATTTAACCTATAAACCTAGATTTTAACATCAAACACTAATTTCTAACCACAATCCATCAATTCTAAATTATTAAAACTAAACAACTAACCTCTAAATCCTGAAACTAAGATACTCATAAAATATTTTGTTTTTATCGCATGTGTATGAAATATTTAGCCAATTTTAATATTTGAATTTTTGGTTAATCGAACTTCTAAAATTTAAATCCGAATTAAACTCGAAATCCAAATTACTAATAAGTTTATTAGAATAACTCAAAATTACATATATATATATTATGAATATTTATTTATGTGAATGTCTATCATTATAAGAACTTTATCATGGAGATTTGACTTACTTTATCATTAGGAACATTATCTGCATTAATTAGAGTTTAATGTATTATGTACTTCTTATGTCTATAAATAGATGATTTACAAAAGGCATTGTATATATAATTCTATTTTTGAGAATAATACAAATATTAATCTTTCTCTCATCTCTTTGCTCTTTTATTATTGTTCGTTGTTCTTCGTTATTTTATTCACAACATGTTATCAGCACGAGACTCTAACCAATTAAAGTATATTGCAACAAAAAAAACTATTGAGCCCTTTCGGTCCAACTCTACACTTGCCGACCCTGTCTCAAACAGAAGCACCAACAGTAACATGATTGTTGCAACTCTTACCTTTATCTTTGTTCACCTCCATGCCCCGTAAGTTTTTTTTAGTAATGCTACAAATTTAATTTGGCTAAGGTTTAGGGGTGCAAACCTATTTAATATATTTTTCTTTTGTAAAGGTAAAACAAGTATGATTTGTCATACTTTTATTCATATAATACTAAAATTGTTTGGGGAGAATATTACGGTGTAATCTTATTGAGTGTCTTTTTCTTTTTATTTCTTTAATCCATAATCAAATATTATTATCAGTTTATTTTATTTCTATGATGATGAGAGTTGATATGTTTAACCATGTTTTGAGTTTTACATGTCTTTGAATGGCTTGGAAAGAGACACGACGTAAAAAGATTACGAGAAGATGACTTGGTTCATTTGTTATGTCTCCATCATTTTCGAGAAGAAAATCAATATCGGTAAATTTTGATTTTATTTTTATTCTTTAAATTATTATTTTAAAGTGCGATAAATTATGATAATTTTGCTCGAAGCAATTTTTTTCTACGTCGAAATCTCGACTATAGACTTCTCCCAAGGTCATATTACAAAATTTATTTTGACAAGATTTTTGTGGGAGGCATTCCCTGAAGTGAATGCAAGCATTATGTCTTTTCCATGCTATTATTGGATCTGTTTCATTCCCTGAAGTGAATGCAAACATGGTAAATCACTATTCAATTAGAGACATAACTTCGATATAATCCAAGTATATTGGCTGGACATCCTGTTCTGCGAGGCTATTGGTCTCAAAGGAGGTTTTTAAAGGACCTTGTGAACTGGTTTAACAATGTCGCGTAAGAGGATTAAATCTTTATTATATATGATAAGGATATGTTAATAAAAGCATACTCCACTTTTCACGACAAATAATGTTGTCCTCAGACACAATATTGTGAAAAAAATTTTAAAGGCCCACAAACTCTACTTCATTCCCTGAAGTGAATGTGAGATTTTATAATGTAAAGAATAAATGCCACATTAGTAGTTGTGGTCATTATCGAGACCATGGACATAGACATTATGGTCATTTAAAAATACTTCTACACACTAGTAGTGAGATTATAAGAATGACAAGAGTGATAAAAGATCATTCTAAGGAAGTAAAATCCTTTTTATTACCAATGCGATGTAATAACACATTGGTCTCGTACTTGTCGTACGCTGAAAAAATCAGCAATCATTGAATGATAAATGAAATAAAATAGAAGCAAATCTTGTTTGCGAAAAATGACGAAGATGATATTTGCCTAACTTATTTAGACATTGTTGGTCCAACTCATTTAGACGTTGTTGATTTCCTTATAGCCTTCGAATGGAAGAAACAATCTTCTAATTATTCGTATAACCTTGAAGAGAATTATTTATCTTTTTATTTTTTATGTTTATTTACTTTAAACGTTAATTATTAGCGTTTTTTATTTATATTTATATTTATATATTATGATATTTATTTATTTTGTTTCACATGATTACTTATTAAATATAATCTATGGTGACGATCTATGCTTAACAAAAGTATAAGATATATTTTCCCATTTAATGCAAGAGATAATGTAAGTACTATATCTGAAAGTACTAAAAATATTGATGCTCCAAAAAAGCAATAAGTTCTTGAAAGCACATTATAAAAAGTGCAGAATTGCTAATATTGTAATAATTATCGTTGATGGTAATTATATCGTCACCACAAGAAGTGGAAATTTTAAGAGAGCAATATGAATTCGCAAAATATTTCTTAGGAAATTATAGATAACATATGTTATCAATTGACATTTGAAATAAATCAACGTGGATATAAGTTTCGATAGCAAAAAGTCAGTTGAAAGCTCTAGACCAAAAGATAATTTTCATTGAAAGCTCCGAAAGAGCTAAATATATTTCTATTCAAAGGAACAATTTCGATGATCGCATTAGACATGTACGAGTGAGATTGAATCATATGTCATGGTGAACTAGAAGCTTACCAAATTCAAAATGTATATACACACTTGTATATAGTTGACATGATCGGTTAGACCATCCTGATCAATAATGATGCGAAAGCTATTGAGCTTTATATGCACATTTATTAAAAGAATTCGAAGTTTTTGTATTGCTTGTTCTCAAAGAAAATGATTAAGATCTCACTTATCAAAAGAACTTGAAGTTCTTGTACTAAAGTTGAGACTGCATGTCTTGCATATCTGAATGAAATATGGGCTCATGTATCCACAAATATAGAAAGTTTTATATGAATTTAGTAGATACATCTACATTGTTTTATCAACTTGCAACCAGAAGTTTGTGAGATTGATTCTAGAAGGATTCAAATTATGCAATTAGACTATTCCTCTTGCAAAAGCTAGTGGGTTTATATTTTAGGCTATATCAGTTGTTACAAAGCCTATTGATTATGAAAAATACAGTTTAGCAAAATTTTAATTGGATGCATCCTCTTTAATAGCTAAACTATGAGAACAAAAGAGTTATTATTTATATGGTGTTTTCATATGGAAACACGTATACGCATCAAGCCAATAATTATAATAAACTCTCCGTTATGATTGATTTTTTGGTCAGAAGTCATACATTTTTCATTTTATAATTTTTGAATGTGCGATATGAATTGCTCCACCACAACGCACAAAATGGGTAAATAAAAAGGGTTGAGAATATATATTGAGTACGAGTCTCCTTTTATGTTTAAACTCTTAAACATTAATTGGAGAATCATTTATGAGATGATTTTTCTCAACATCAGGGGGAGAGAATAATCAGCTGGATAAAGAAGGAAAATGAATTATCGTTATCTAGATCCTCGAATATGAATTAAAAGTTTATAAGATAATTCAAGTTATTGTATGTCAACTGCCAAACATATTTGATAACCTAATGAGAGTAATCAAGTCTCATATACCAACTAAAAATGCTCTAAGTTTAAATTACATGTTAGAGCAAATGGATGTAAATCATGCATGAAGCATGATAGTTGAAATTAGTTCCAATGATCAAAATTCTCGTAAATAGAAAGTAGTATGAGATGGTCATATATTGGAGGCGAGTGCTCTTGAAGAGACCCAAGACATAACTAATTATAAAACTCTTGAAGAGTTTCAGGTACCTGAAATAAAGATTGAAATCTTGAAGAGATCTCGATGAGTTATGTCACTACGAGAATGAAACTAGAAAATTGAAAAGTTGTCGACAACTGTTTTGCAAACAATTTTACATAGTATACTTCTATAGAAGTAAAGAAAAAATGAGGATCTTGTATAGAAATCTATCTATAAGTATAGATATTGAATTGGCCAATGTAGAAAGGCGCTTTGAACTTCTAAAAGAGAAGTATTTGGACCAGCATTCCAAACACCTAAATGTGTAATGCAAGTGAGGCACAAATAAGTAGTCGTAAATATGACTTGAATTATGGTTTATGAAAATTTTTAATTACTTTAAGGTGGATGCAATTACTTTGGCAGTTATGAAATATTTTATATGCGTCTAATTATTTTATGGATCCCTATTTATCCTTGAAGAATTTAAAATGCTAGAAACATTTGGAAATTTTCAAGGAAATTTATTTAGACACGTCTCATTGAATATTTTGGCGCATTTGTTATAACCGCCGACTTAGTGAGTACTAATTGAGGAAATATTATAAGAATGGTCATATTTTCTTATGCTTTTATAAAAGGAGTTTGGATCAAGATTCATTACGATAATTTAAATATTATTAGAACTCCTAAGAGCTTTCAAAGGGAATATTGACCCAAATATTACTTTGGGATTTTTTTATTCCAAAAATAAGAATCCTCACACATTATTTCCTAAACTAGGGATGTTTACTATTCAAAAAGTAAAGACCCTTGGAGAACACCCCGATTTTGAACAGTATTTTCAAAAAAAAATATTTTAATATTGAAGTCGGGTGGATTACAATCCGACTTTGAACAGTAATTTTACCAAAAAAATGTTAAAAAAATAAGGTTCAAGCCTTCCTCCATTGAAATGTACCTACCCATGCACGCCAGTTGTTCAAAACACTGTTTGAAGTCGGATTGTAATCCACCCGACTTTAATATTTAAATTTTTTTTTTCTGAAAATAGTGTTCAAAGTCGGGATGTTCTCCAAGGATTTTCACTTTTTGAATAGTACACATCCCTAGTTTGGGAAATAATTTGAGAGGTACCCTACTTTTGGAATAAAAGAAACCAAATGTAATATTTGAGTCAAAAGTCCCTTTCAAATCATTTGGTTATTTAAGGAAAGGATTTGAGAAAAAAAATCTTGAGATGTAGTTTTGTTTCGACCTAAAGATCGAGTATTTAAATATGTATTTTTGTCTATGAATGGACACATGCTGAAAGAATCTTATCGAGATTCAATATGATTAAGGCATATCCATTGAGTACCCCAATAATTGTAAGATTATTGGATGTGAATAAAGATAACTATATCTTTTCTTGGTCTTGAAGCAACACATATTAGTTGGTCAAGAAATATCCATGGATATACAAAAATCATTACCTTTAGATCTTCAAAAATTCGTCGATGCCTCCTCAAATCTTGTAGAAATAGTTGTTATGCACGAGGCAAGGCAAAAATGTGTTTGGATAAGACCATTGACCCAACATATCTAGAAGATATGTGATTTACTTTCACAATACATGATAGAAATTCTATCTTGTATAGAGATAATGAAAGGTGGATACATCATGAAAAATATTACTCTAAAGTTTTATGCCTTGCGATCTTTAGAAGAAAAAAAGTATTTAAGATTGAATTATGAAGGTTCAAAGATCTTTTGTGGTGTTTTCATGAGGTGGAGTAACTACGCGTTGCACTCTTTTTTCCTTAACCGAGGTTTTGTCCCAATGAGTTTTCCTGGTAAGATTTTTAATGAGGTAACATGTTATGTGTATCAAAGATGTGTGTACTCGTTTTCATTCACTAAAGAAAATTTTTTTCCAATAGGTTTTTATCTTAATAAGGTTTTAACGAGACACATTATCTTTATAGACATCCAAGGGGGTGTTATGGATATTTATCTATGTGGATGTCTATCATAATAAAAACTTTATCATGGAGATTTGACTTACTTTATCATTAGGAATATTATCTACATTAATTAGAGTTTAATGTATTATGTACTTCTTATGCTTATAAATAGTTGATTAGTTGAAGGCATTGTATATATAATTTTATATTTGTAAATAATACAAATCTTTCTCTTTCTCTTATCTCTTTATTTTTTTATTCTTGTTCGTTGTTCTTTGTTATTTTATTCCTAACAATATATATTGTTACGATCTAGTCGAATTTTAATCGCTTTTTATATAGATATAATTTTCACAATTTTTTTATCTAGCTGTAACATGCAACCTGGGTCCCCCATTGTCTATCATCTTTATTTTCTCGGTTGCTATATATACGCATGTACATCTCTCCGTTTGCAATTCACGACAACGTAGACTGCAGGTGCTGACTGCTATTTTCGATATTTTATTAGCTTATAAAGCTACCAGACAACTCCACTTCTCAGTCTTCCCTCCCCTCTCTCTCTTTCAAGTTTTCATTCAAAGACTTTATTATTGCACTTGGGTCTCAGTTAATACTATTTGGCTCGTACTCCCCTGTCATTGCCCTTTAACTATAAACTCACCTTCCCCATCTTCAATTTCATTATCCCTGTTTTTCTTTCTCCTCTCCACCGTCTGCAAATCCTTTGTTTCTCCATCTACATAGTGCTGAATTTGAGGTGAAAGGGTTGCTTAAATCAAGAGAAGAAAGAACTTGGAGAGAAAGAAAAATGATGCACAGGTGCAGTAGCTCTCAAGGAAACATGGTGGGACCGTGTTCATGTGGCTTGTTGCATAGCCAAAACAACTCCTTCCCGATGTTGTTTTCCATGCCGGACCACAAATCTTACGATGAAACGGATATGTATAACGCTTTTACGTCCTCTTCGTCTTCTTCTGTTGATTGCACTCTCTCCTTGGGAACCCCTTCTACTCGTCTCTGTGAAGACGGCGACAGGCGTTCACGCCACGACCGCCGCTCCGGTAATTCCTGCATGTGGGACTTGTTGCAGAACAAGAACACGCATGGTTATTCGCAGCACACGACGAAAGCTGGCCGTGGAAGCAGTGGGAATGGCGGTGGCAGCTCGGGCAATGATCCTCTCCTCGCTCGTCGTTGTGCTAACTGTGACACGACTTCTACACCGCTTTGGAGGAATGGTCCAAGAGGTCCAAAGGTATTCGAGTTTACAAATTTTAATGGTTCTTTCCATTATATTGTTTTCGTTGTCTCAGATTTTCATTTTTGTTTTTTTTGTTTAATATTACAGTCGCTTTGCAATGCCTGCGGAATTCGATTCAAAAAGGAAGAAAGGAGAGCATCGGCAGCAAACGCAAACGCTTCCATGGTGGAGCAGCAATATCACGGCTATAACAACGGCGGCAACAACAACAATTCATGGGCTTCAATGCAATGTTTCTCATCGCCCGTCAATGAAATCAAGTTCATCGAAGACGGCGATCCCTTCCTTTCTTGGAGATTCAACGTCACCGATAGGCCAACAAGCCTTGTTCATGACTTTACAAGATGAAAAAGAAGAAAAAAAAGAAAAGAAACCCCACGCCATTGACGGTCAAGATCATGTAGCAATGACCAAAACGTATCACGATGTTGATGTTGATGGGGATTTTGTTTTACGACGGTGATAGTGAGATATGGTCTTCGTTTCGTCTAGTCAAATTTCCCTTTTCTTTCTTTTAGTTTGTTTGCCTTGTTTGTCTTCTATATCTGGAGTAAGAACGGGATAATTCTATGTTCTTAGCTACTTTTTTTTTTAAGTTTTCTTTAACTTTAATTTCTTTCACTTTCAGTTTTCTATGAAAACCTTTCTGTTTGAAGAGACTTTCACTTTTCCCTTAGTTCCCCCCCCCCCCCCCCCCCCCCCCCAGTTCTATCAGATATCATCATCATGATCAGCAGTTCAGCACCGTTAGATTTGATTACTGATTTCCCTGATGTAATGTAATAGATATACTACGTGTAGTTAGCTTACATATGCAAGAAAAAAAGTACTTTTTTTTTTCCTTCATGTTATATGAACTGAAGTTTACTTCACCTGGGACTCTGGACATTGAAGCTGCTACATCTTGTTGTTGGTTCTTTCTCATTTCTCTGAATTTCACAACTGAAAGAGAAAGTTAAGAGAGATAAAAGGGAATTCATTTGATTTCATTGTCGTTTGATTCTTGTCTGGGCGATAGATAAATCTGATCAACCAATTGCTTTGTGTTTAGCAATCTGTGATTGTTCTGAGCCGGGGAGGATACTGTTCGGTTCAGACGCATAGGAATGCAATTTGTCGTATTAGGCTTTTTGGGGTTTGCCGGTTTGGCCTTTTCCGAAACCAAAACTGATACTGATATGGTCATATTCTTGAAATCTTGACCGTCAATTTGGCCTCTAATGCTCCACCGGTCCACCTTGGGACACTCCAAAATGCAAACCCTTTATTTTTATCCAATGCAATTGTTTTCATGTTTTCATTTCTGATTTGTTGTGTGTTTAGGTACAAATCTGGCGTCAAATGTTTTTATAATACTATGTTTCAGTGGCATCATTCTCAAATCCATGAAGATTGATTCCCTTTGTCTAACAGAGTTCAAAACGCCATTCGATTTCTCTTAGACTATGGAATTTATGAAACTACATTTTTATCCAATATTTAAAACATTTATTGTTTTTTAAATTAAAGAAATATATATCATTTGATTGCTGAGACTATGGTATTATGGATTATAATCTTTTTCTTTTAATGATTACCAAGGATTAAAGTGGTACCATATATTTTTAAGATAAACAATTAATGGATGAATAAATATTTGATAATAAAAATATATGTAGTTGATCAATGAGTTTAAATTAAGCAAAGCCCAAAAATTGAGAGGGCAACTAAAAAATACGTGTGGTAATATTTCGTCCCTCGGAGAAAATAATTATGCAATAAAGTTTATGGTGAAGGCCAAGGAGTATAATTAACAAAGGAATGTTTGGTAAGAATAAGCTATAAGCATAGAAGCCACATTTCAAGCTGAATACGGAATCTCAAGTGGGTTGTTCAACCTTGGAAGGAGCAACCAAACCCCACATTTTAAATTTTGTGGACAGATATTGTCTATATTCGGCAATGATCAGTTCCACGTTAATTTTATTTTTAATTGAGTTCATGTGTATTTTTAATTATATAATATGTTTGGATTTTTTAATAGATGTGTTAATAAATGTAATCTTCAACGTTTGCACACTTAATTAATTTTTATTTATTTATTATTGTTTTAGTTAAATTATATTTTAATTTTCTCCTTTTTAATTAAATTAATGTCACATTAATATAAATTATTACATTCATAATAATTTTCATAAGGTTATCGTGGTAATCTATGTGATAATTTATATGTATTACATTATTGTCGTGATGTTATGATACATTAGTAAATAAATTTAAAATTATAAGAAAATATGTTTTGGAAAATAAGTTATTATAAAATAACATAATACCTGGGATGGATCGAGAGGGTTGGCGGGGACGGTCGCCCCCCTTAAAATTTTAAAATTCTTATAAGAATTAGAATTTTTTTAGAATTTTCCTATGTATTTTCTACTAAAAATCTATTTTCGCCCCCTTAAATTTTTATAAATTCGCTCTCTAAAAATATATATGTTCACACCTAACTTAAAGTCCTACGCCGTTCTTACATATGATGGCGCATATTGTTGCTTCATAATGAAGTACACATTGGTAGTCACATAGGCAACCACATTATTGTAATAATATTTAATTTTCTAACCACCATTATCGTTTAAATCATAGTAATTTGATTAGAAATGAAAAGTTGAAAGTCAAAATTAATTAAAGAAACCTTTCAAAAAAATTAATTAAAGAAAATAACAAAAGCTAAATTAACGATGCATGTAAATTAACAAACATATGAAGTGACTGATGGATAAAAATAATAAATTCATTTTCTAAAAAATTAAAATGATTCCAATGGTAAAAACACACATTAATTATTTAGAAATTTAAAATACTCACCATATAATTATAAATTATTTAAAAATCAAAAGGTAAATTAATTAAAATATATTATTTTATTTTTAATTTTTTTTAAACATAAATCAAAATACATATCTACCCCTAAATTATTTAAAAATCTTTATAAATTGAATTAATGGTGCTCATAGGTGCTCGTTGTTAGTGGTACTTATCAATACTCGTCGAGCGTGACAAATTTTACAAAATCATTATAGTTATTTAGAAACCTTAATTTATTTATTATCCACGTTATATTAAAATATTATTGTATACATTTAAATTTGAATATAATATCATTTATTGAATTTTGCTAAATATGTAAATCAACAAGCCAGCTTTTTTAAAAAATAATAAGAAAAATGAATCACTTGAATCTCGACGGAGAAGATAATGTTGGTATCCTAAGTAATTTGAGTTCGAGTAACTTATCTGTAAAGTTTTTATATATTATTGAAAGACTAAAATAGATATTATCATGTAATCACATTAGACAATAAAACGAAAGATAAATACAAATATTTTAATTCATTGTCTGAAAAGAGAAAAATAAAATAAAAAATCGAATGGTGAATATTCAAATCCATTAAATACTTTCAGGGGAAATAAATCAAATCATCTACAGAGAGATTTGAACTCTCGCAAATGAAACTCATAAATATCTAACCCAGAAAAAATATGGATAAAAACTCTATACCCCTTTTCTGTGCCCTTTATATGCTCCAACACTTTTCCTGCAAAAACAAATGAGAAACTTAAAAATGTTGAAAATAGAGTGACATGGCAGCTAATTTTGTAAATTTTATGAATGGTTCACCTTTACATATGTGATAGAAAATGCTGAAATTCTAAGAATTTTTTGTGTCTTATATGAAGGCCGCCTTTTTAGTACACTAAGAACTAAAGTAGCCTGATCCCAAATTGCAACAATAGCTATTATATGGTACCACAATCTCACCGTTTATAGATCCCTTCGCTAAGATAAAGAAAGTCTAGTTCCACAACATGTGGAATAAAAATACAAAAACACTTGGTCATGCACACTTCTTTTACATAATGCAGTTGAAAAAAATGCCAACAAGAGCACCTGGTCAAAAAATCAGATATTGAAAAATACAAACTAACCTTTTGACATTACTACTAAAGAGCCCCATTTGTAGCCCCTGCTGCTACACTGATATAATAGTTTTCCTCCCGCTTCTCTATTATCCATTCCTTCAGAAACAACATGTAATATCCGGGTTTAGGGGTCGGGAGTCGAGAGTGAGAATTGAGTTCGAGTCGTTGGACTCGTTTTGATTAAAACAAACTTTGGCTTTATTTTAAAAGGATTTGAATTTCATTAATGGCAATGTTATAAAATTTTAAAAGTAGGAAAAAGATGAGAAAAATGGGCTTTTGAAACATTTCCCTTCATCTTCTTCCTCCATCCACTTTTCACGACAATTTTTTTTCTCTAAAATCCCAATTACTATTCCATTCATTTCCTTCACCATTTCAAGTGATTTCAACAAGGTAAGACTATTTTTGACTTGTCCTCTTCATTCTTAGCACATTGATGGTTTTAGTTTTGAGAAAACACCATTGTAGAGATTTTCAAGATTTCAAAATTTTAAAGAAAAAGATGAAACTTTAATGGCTTTTTGATGTGTTTTTGAATTGTAGAGTTAAGTTATGAACTAGTCTTGCCCTAAGGTACATTATATCTTAAAATGGTGGGGTTTTATCAAAAATCCCGAAATGGGTTTTTGGGGTATTTTAAAAGGGTTAAAACTTGGGTTTTTAGTGTGGCTTTATGTTGGAGAGTGGGGATGATGTTATAGCAATGTTAGAGAGATGTTTTGAAGATGTTTAATGGTGTTTTGGGTGTTGGAATTAGTAGTTTCTTGTTGGGCTTGGTGGGAGTACGAAAATGGGAATTTTTGGTATTGGCTTTGGTTTGAAATTGTAAGAATTTGGCTTGTGGTTGTAGTTTGGGGTTGTGATAATGTTTTGTGATGTTTTGGTTGAGTAATGTATCGTTTTGATTGGTTAGAATTAAGGGGAACCGTTGGAGAAGCTTCAGGCACGATTCCGGAAAGTGAGGAGGCTTGATTCGGCTTTTCTCGATTTGCTTAAGGAAGTTCGGTGAGTGGAATCATTTAGGCTAGTTTTAAATTGGTTCAATTGTATGGTTGTAAAGTTGGATTGTGCTTGGTAGGCCAATCCAAGGTAGAAGTTAAGTTGGTAGCTTAACTTCTTGTGTGTTTTATGAGTTTTGCTTAATATGCATGATGTAGACTTGTAAAGCATGCGTTGATTATGTATGTTGTTATATACATTGGTGTATGTGGTGTTTGATATGTTGAAATGCATAATGGATTGTCATGGTGTGACTTGAAAGTATGATTGGCACTATTTTACTACCGAGTATAAATGATCGATCATTAGGATGAGAGTGTGCACACGATTGAGTCAAATTCGCGCGTGGCCTTGGTGGTGTAAAGTCATCAAGGAGGAGTACAGTGATGTAATATTCCACCGGAAATTATATATATCATTACATGATGATGAGTGGAATCCCATCCGTAGGGCATGTGATGATGAGTGTAATCCCATCCATGCAAGGACCGGTGATGAGTGTAATCCCACCGAAGGTAACGTTGTTGAGTACGTTGGAGGTGAAAACCCCAACGGAAGTTATCCGCATATCCGAGTAAACTATTACTTGCCAATATACTAGAACATGTGTGGTTGTTGTTAAGTTAACTCTTATATCTTGTTGAGCATAACATGAGGTAAGATGCCATGTTAATGCATTCTTGTGATGTTAGCTATGTTGCTATGTTGGTGCATATGTATGATTGTGAGTTGTTTTAAGGATGAAATGCTTGAACCCTGCATTGTCGTTGTTTTTGTTTTTGAGCACCCTTACTAAGCTTCTAGCTTACATTCTCGTTTTCGACAATGCAGATCACTAGCGTGGAGTTAGCAAGGAGCAAGGAAAGAGACATCTAAGCTTTTAGTAGTTGCTCAAGTATGATTTAGTAAATAATGTGGTAGTTTAGCAACGAGGATGCTGTGTGTTTTGTATGAGCGTTGTTAGACTCATATGTGTTGGTTTGATGTTAATGCCTCGATGTGGATTGTAAACCATGTTTATATTGTTGCTTAAATGCTTCGTGGTTTGAAGGCTTATGACCATGTTCTATGATGTTTAGGTGTTTATTTTTAAGGCATGTAAACCTTGCTATGCAATGTATGTTGGTGAATGCATGGTTCCTTATTTGAATGGTCCTTTGTATATGCTAAGTGTTTGAGCATGTTTGAAGTAGGGTGTATGCCTCTAGAATATGTGTATGCGTGTTGTATCTTGTTCCTTGATGTTTGAGGCATGTTGGGAACTTTTGGAGATGCAGAAACTGGTTTTTAGAAACACACAGACTGCAGGCGTTTCAGAACGGATAAGGTGGTTTTGGAACGGGTGTGGTTCCAAGGATACCCGTATCGGAACACGTTTCGGTACGATTTGAAACTCTGAGCCCTTGTTCCGATACGCGTACCGAAACAGTTTTGCTTCTGTGAAGGCCTGTTCCGGAACGTGTTTCGGAACACTTAGGCAAAAGGGACCCCTGTATCGAAACGAGGTGGGCCGTATCGGTACGGCTGGTCTGGCTCTTTAAACTGGGGCCCGTGTATCGAAACGGGCAAGCTTGTTTCGAAACACAGGCCTGTAAAGTGGGCTTTTGGCATCTTTAAAAGTCCTCAAGTGTTGGGCTTAGGTCCTGTTTGTTATAAGCTTTCCTGTGAGCCTTGTTTATATTCGTTTATGTATGTTTTGGTCGAGTGTGCAAGAAATCGAACTAACTTGAATACATGGTAAATTTAAATTATCTTACGTTCCGTCTGCATAGTCTTGTCTTTGTTTATCCGCTGTCGTTTCACACATAGGATTTAATGATCCATCTAGACAAGATACTTGAAGGAAATTTTCTTGGGTTGCTAACCGAGGCGGAGCCTTAACGAGTTTCACTTCAGTTTTCCCCGTGTGGCCCACTCGGACCGGCCAGTCGTCCAAACCGGGATGAGGGGGTTACACAACAAAGCAATTAAATCGATCACTAAAAGAATCTAAATTTAGAAGCAACTTTAACTACTGGAATACAAAAGTCGGGTGACAAAAAAAACAAACACAATAAAATTAGAGAATTGAACCATATCAACAAAAAATATAAAAATGTGTACCTTATAAAGGAAATAAGATGAGATTTATAAATTTGAGCAGAGAATTCAGTGCCAGCATCCATTACAAGGGCCCATAGATTTTGACAGGAAGCTGCACAACTAATAAATAAGCCATCTTTATTTATTTTTTCGATGTGCTCGCAAGCCTTCCATCTGCCACATTATAGTGATACCTGCAACCAAATGACAAGTTGAACTTTTACCCTCAAACATTTTTTTGTACCAAGGCAACTAGATCTTTAATTAATTAGGAATATACTTAAATGGGAGAAAGATGACCATAAAATGAACCAAGGTATGAAAAAGTAACCGAGGTTCAATGCACGTAAGTCACTAAGTAATTATCATGAAAAAGTGACTGGGGTTCAAGTAGATTATAAAGCAATCTTACAATTGAATAAGAAAAATTTGGATAACTTGAGTCATATACCTTTGCTACATAGGTCTACGAGCATTGTAAACAGTAATCCATTGTGTCGCTGGCATGCCCAAACGAAGCTTCTTCTTTGTTTGTTCATCTTCCTCATCCATAGACAGATGGTGCAGAGATGTTTGTTTTGATATAATAATAGAAAAATGTCTTGGACTAAATTGAAAAGATTTCAAAATGTTAATAAGTCCAAACAACTTAAAAATATGTTTGATGAGTCTTACAAGGCTTTAGAATGATTTAAGAAAAACTATTGTTTTTCAAGCCATCATACCGATACGGTATACACTGTATCGATACACTTTAGGGTTTCAGCTACAGGAAAATTCTAGTAGCCAAAACTCGTATCGATATGGAGTAGAGCCGTACCGATACGTTACGAAGCGTATCGAGACCCTTTGTTTTATCCCAACGGCTCATTCAACAACCCCAACAATTTGATTTCAACAATTTTTTAAATGATAAGCCGTATCGATACGCTACCAACCGTATCGATATGCTCAGGCTATTTAATGCTCAATGACTCTTTCCTAAAGAGACCGTATCGATACGAGTACCCCGCGTATCGATACACCCTGCACCAAAACAGGAAAATGAGCATGGAAACCAGCCCCAACGGCTCCATTTCAATCTCAACGGTCTCCAACGATTAGAAGCTCAAATTAGAAGTATAAAAGGGACCTCAAAGCATTTATAGAAGACTAATTATCCACAAGTCAACATATTATGATCAAAGAAATGTCTTCGTGTCTAATTTTGTCATTCTTGTATAGACAAAGCACTTGTGAGCTTAAATGTTTATGTATGCTCAAGTGTATTAGGTTTTGGGTGAGTGCTTAAAAGTGCAAACATCAACCTTGTAAGAGGGATTTTAGTTTGCTTATCTTTATCTCTTGTAAAGAGGGTTTGATCAAACTTTGGGTTAGAAAACTTTGATCGTTGTAAGGGTTTCCTCCTAAGCCTAGAAAAGGCAACAATTTCCTAGTGAAATTGGATGTAGGCTTTGGTTAGAAAATTTTGATCAAGCTAAGGTAGTGGATGTAGGCTTTGGTTAGAAAGCCGAACCACTCTAAATCTTCGTGTCTTTTTATTTTTTGCTTCCACCATCAATCACCCAAATAGCTTAAATTATCCACCACTTGGCAAGCTAAATCAGTTGAAGGAAATCGAGCCTATGAAGTCTAACATATGGCCTCTCTTTTGACCAACTTAATAAATAAGCTTCACAAGATTTTTTTCCCATGAACATTTAGTTCCATAGGAACACTAACATGAAGAAAATTTTCAATACGTAACCTAAAACACTCACCTCCGAAAGCCTCACCAACTACCACCGTAAAAGTAAATACAATAACAAAAGGTCAGAGTAAGCTATAGGTTACTCATCACCAAACAAACTGAAAAGGCAAAATATAACCCTTTATTAAACCATGGATAAGTGTGTTGTTTAAAGAAACAAAACATGGCATTAGTCACATTGGACTGCCTTATTTTTGTATAAAATTGTGAAAATCATCAACCATGTAATGCTATAATACTAAAACATACAACTATACAAGTTAAATTCAAATTTCCATGTATTAGTAGTACCCCCACACTAAACTGATTTAGGCTGTAATTACAAATTTTACATCAACAAATAAATTTTCAATACAACAATAAACTACACCTCCCAAGTGTTGAGTGTATAAAAGTTCTATATTTTACCCTCATTTACCCATATTTCTGCTGCATTCAAGCATATTTCATTGCATTTAGGATAGATTTCCGCATAAACATCACAATTAGATAAAATGGCACATTTTCTACTGATTTTGGTTACTTTTGCAGGTATCTGCTGTGGCAGACTCAGGGCAGCAAAAGAGCAGAGCTGGAGCACAAGACTGGAGTCAAGGAGCAAAACGCTGTCGTGGCCACTGCCATGGCAGCCATGACGACAACATTGGTGAGGTGGAAGAGTGAAGTGGAGCTCGACAGATAGATGACTTAAAGCCGGTCTGTCGTGGACCATTCCTATATTTTTCTGAGCCCGAAGGAAGAATGAAGGCTAAGCCCAAAGTCCAAGGAAGAAACTCAAGGCAAGAAAAGAGGACGAATTAAAGGCATATATACTCAGAAGATGTAATCTCCAATAGAGTTGTACTTTAGTCTACACTTGTATTCTTGCCATATTAGAAAACTTGGACCCAAGGCCTATATAAAGGCATGTAATTCGACCTAGGGAAGGATATCTCATTCCTAGCCGTCTTCCTCAAAATCCTTGTCGTTTTCCTCTTTTCATCATGTTCTAAACTTCCCCTAGGGCTAAGGGTTGATTCTGTAAAGTAGTTGCAATGATTGTACTGTTTTAGGAATTTTCTGTTCAAAACAATAAAAACTTCAAGTTTATTTCTTCTAGTTTTTCATATCTCGCAAGAGTATCGGGAGAACATTGTGAGGTTATCCATTTGTTTGATATCGGGAGAGTCAAGCATACGAACGGAATAAATACGAGTTTTCCATTTTATGGTTAAACCATCTTGGCTTAGAGATAAGTACGAGGTTAAGTGGCTAAGGAAGAATTTAACAACATTGGTGTTCACCCTTCGATTCACGCCGGGAGGTATCATCTAAGAAGTGTTCGTCAACAGAACTTGGGCCTAGGGATAGGACAAGTCATAGAAGGGAGTCTTGCCAAACTTGAAGTGCAGAGTTGTGTGATCGCTGCCGCGACATCAACAGACTTCTACCGCGACAGGGACGACGACAGAACAAAAGTTTCTCTTACAGTGCAACGCCTGCACTACCGAGCAAATCAATACCGACCTATTTCTTAAACCTGATCTTTTACTCTTTTATTTTAATTATTATTCACGATTACTCTACAATCCAATTAAACTCTTTCTCTCTCTTGTACAGAAATTCTAGGATAAAGTTATTTCCAGTCCCTGTGGAGACGATATCCGATACTCCAAGTATCACTTTACTACTTGTGTCGTGTACACTTGCACTATTTGCGATAGGACTTTTGACACTCAATACCAAGTAAACTTTCTAATGTTGACGAGTAAGTCAAATTGATAAACACTTGTAATTCCATCACTCTTGAGCATGTAAACTGTAAAACATTCCCATTTTTATTTATGGAAGCAGTTTAAACCTTTACTTAAACTAAGATTATTTGGTTTTATAATTAATTAAAAAAAGAAGAAGTAAATAACCCTAAAAACTAAAGAAACTTTAAAAAACTCTAAGAAAAATAATCATAAAAGAAATGAAATTGAAATTAGGAAAACATAAAAAATGACAAGAAAAATGAACCTTCAAAAAAATAGCAAACATCACAAAGTCTAGAAAGGAGGCATCGAGGGAAGGCAGACTAGATGGATGAAAAACAAAGAATAAGAAGATGAAACACGAGCAGCCATCGAATTCAGATCGAAATGTTCAATGAATTTTGATTTTGAAATGGCGAAAGCCATTGCTTAAACATCTAGTAGCTGAAATTACACAAATAAAGATAAAAATATGTCGCGCCCGTTTTTTATGAAAGCCCGCTTTTTAAAGTTTGGTATAAAAACAACCTGACGATTAGGTTTTTTTTGACCAATTTTATCTTGTAATTAATTAACTTTCCATTTTTAGTCAAAATCCTTTTCATTTGCTTAAAAATTATTTTGGAGTCGCCACCGGCCACTTTGATAGGCCGAACACCATAAAAACACACCAGAGATTTTTTTTGAAAAATTCGGGTTCAGGAGTCAGTTACGTGTAGGGAAGGATTAGCACCCCTTCGAACGCCTGTTATCGGTACCTTATTAATTACACGTGGCATTTTGGCATTTATAACATTAATCTGAATTTAATTAAATCTTTTAACCGTAAAATGAATTTTATTCCGAATGGGAATATCCTTTTGTAAGAAAATACATTTTGATCGAATATAATTATGAATTATCCAATTACATTAGAACACTTCAACTTATATTCGAAAAATGCACCTCAACACAAAAGGTTTAATGCATGAATTATTATTGTCTTGTTACTTTTAAGTAAACCCTAATTAGGCTCCATTAATTGATTTAATTAAAATTCTATGAATATTATTAATTTTGGACATAAAAGAAAACACCCAAAATAATATTGAGAACTTTCTTTATCAAGCCCAAAAATTAACAACATTCCTATTAATATGCTTATAATCATTAATCCTATTTTATTTTTTTATTTACCTAATTAATGATTTATTTCCATTTTCTAAATTAAAGTGAAAAATTGAAACTTTTGTCGGAATACTCATCGGTTAACATCACTCTACATTGTGACACTAACCAATATGGAGTAGTCTAACATTGTTTCAAATATCAACTTATTTTCTACAATGATCTCCCTATCCAATTATGATTAAGTGGACTACTCTAATGGCTTTTAATCCTATTTAGCATGTGATCAATTGTCCGAACAATACATGACATGATATTTTAAAAAAGGCATTCAAGCATATAGATTAATTAAAACAATTAAATAAAATAATTAATTAAGGCAATTAAATAAAATAATTAATCAAAACAATTAATTCTGGATCAAAACTCAACTTCTCACCTCTATTCATCCCTTTTTCTTCGAGAATTTCCCCATTCAATCTTCATAAACCCCCAAAAAAACTTTCCCAAAACTATTTTTGAAGATCAAAACCCTTTTTCCTCAAGAACAAACCAAGAACTCTTCAAAATTCTTTGGTTTAATCTTCACAAACACCTAAATTTTCTCGAAACTTGTTTTTTTAGATTAAAATCCACTTTTTTCAAGAACACCTCAGGAACCCTTCAAAACCTTTGATTTTGATCCTCACAAACTCCCAAAAATCCCTCCGATGTGTTTCTTGGCCGCCGGGATGATATCAACCACCGGATATCATTTTCGGTCTCCTTCTTCCTCTTTCCGATGACCGGACCTTCTCTGGTCATCTTCTCCGGTGTCCCTGCAACCTCCGACCACTGTCTGACCTTCTTCTTCCTTTTTCCGATGACCAGACCTTCTCCGATCATCTTCTCCGTCCAGACCTGACTTTTACGGTCATCGTCTGCAACTTCGACCACTGCCTCCGCCGTCGCCAGAACCCTAATTCTACCCAAAAAACTCATTTTTAACCCTAATCCTAGATCTGAGTCCCGTTTCGTCAGAAACACCCCGCTTCACCCATCAAATCACTGACCTCTCCTCTCTGTTTTTTGACTCCGACAATGGCTCTAGCACTCAAACCCTCACTCCGACGGTATTTCCGACAACGACAAAGCAAGATAAGCCCTCGATCTCTCCTCTTTTTATTTATTTATTTATTTTTTTTATTTTTTTCAGTTTCGAACTAGATCTGATACTTAGAGTTCAGATCCGTTTTGTATTAACTTAGATCTAGGTTTTAATGTTTCTGGATCTGATTTTTATGTTTGAGTTTTAGATTTAAGACATATTTTATGCTTGAGATCTATTTTTTAGACAGATTAAGGTTTGGTCTTTAGGGATTTAACTTGTTTTTTGTGTTTTCGAACAGGTAAAGATGGGAAAAAGAACAGAACAGAGGTAGAAATACCCCGGTTCAGTGTTCTGATGGTTCTGGTGAGCTTTCGGCAAGGTCTCTGTGTCCGGTTATCTTCCCCGATCGACTCAGGCTCTTCAGGTAACCTCTCCCTCTCTCTAACTTTTCGTTTCCCTTTTTTTGGTAATTATTAGTACAATTATTACCGTATTAATTAAAGATTTTCTCTCTCTTCGTAGGTATTTATACCTGTTGTCAGACGTGACGTCATCTTTGCACGGCTGGCGATGCCAATTGATCCTAGTTCGATAGGAATTCGAGTGAAAAGGGAGAGGCCAATACCATCATGACACGTGTCCCTTGGGGCTCGAATTCGAGCGGGAAAAAGAAACACAAAGAGGTTTAGAGGGGTTTTTGTGCTTGTTGGGCTGGATATGGGTTGTAGTGGGTTGTCAACAGTTGTAATGGGTTGGGTCTGAGTTGTTAACTGCTGTAATGGGTTTTTAGCTTTTGGTTTGGGCTTTTATAATGTATTGGGCCTTTTGTATATATATTTGGACTTTGTATTATTTTTTGGACTTTAATATACTTTGGGTTTCTATTATTATCTATTTTATTTATTATTATTGTTATACTATATATATATAAGCCCGGACAAAAATCCGGTTCTACAGCCGCCCCTCTTTGCTCATTGCTGTGGAACAGGAATAGGGCAAAGACTGAAAAGACACAAATTTTGTCTGAATCATCTGCTCGTCAAAGCTTGAAGTTGTTCTTCTCATTATGAATTTCTTCAATCTTTGATAATCTGGCATCTTCTGAGGTCTGAAGTTGTTCTTCTTATTATGAAATTCTTCATTCCCCGTTCTTTCACTGGTCTGCATTTTGCGGCGACACTGAATAAACAAGCTCTTCACATCTGGAACTTCCTCATTCTTCAACAAACGAACTCTTCCTTGCTGGGTGGACTCTTCTCATTATGAATCCTTCTTTGCTGGCAGATTCTTCTCACTATGAATCCTTCTTTGCTGTGTGGACTCTTCTCATTATGAAACCTTCTTTGCTGGGTGGATTCTTCTCATTATGAATCATTCTTTGCTGGGTGGACTATTCTCATTATGAATCTTTTTTGTCATTTTCCTGTTAAAACAAATGAAATATGCAGGTTATTATGACCCTAATGTGCTATATGATGCATGAACCATGGTTTACTCAGATCCATCAATCAGCCTCTGCTCTTTTGGGTCTCCTTCCGGATGCCCCTCGTCTGACTCTATCCCACACCAGGACTTCGCCATTGCAACCTCCTTTCTGCGTTTCTGGCCCTTTGCTCTAAAGCGCCCTTTCGGGTTTCACTTTAGTTTGCTTTTCTCAAAGTGCCCTTTCGGGTTTTCACTTTGGTTTTTTCTTTTTATAATTTTTCTCTTTTTTCTTCTTTTTCGAAAGGCGCCTTTTCAGGTTTTCACCTTCCTTTTCTTTCTTTTTCTTTTTCTCTTTTTTCTTTTTCTTTTTTTGAAAGTATTATGGTCAAGGAGGTTTTGCTTTGATCAACCAAATATTGCTTCGATTAATGATGAAACTTTGCTGAACCCGTGAGTTCCTACTGAGCTACAAACACTTCTTCTTCTCATTACCTGCGAAATTGACTTAGAGGAACCTTGTAATGTTTTGTCCTCATATTTCTGATCATCTCATTATAGATAAATCATTGTTCTTCGGGTGACAGTCTTCATCGCGACATTCATGATCAATCTTCAGTTTTGCACTGCCTCATCTTGTACACTATTCTTCAATTCCTAGAGTGACAAGGTTTACCTGCATTTCTAAAACAAAGTAATACCAGGAAATTATCTATTTTTTTCATTATATCAACCATTTTAAGATGCTTTGGAATAAAAAGAAAGCTCGAAAGTGAATTCATGAATTTTATTGAAGCTTATAAATTGGAATACAACAGATTTTGAAATAGTCATGGCAAACAAAAATCAAGAAACAAAGTCAGATCTCCGGGCATCCAAGGCATGAAAGATACAACCACCCTGTCAACCAGAAGTAGGGCTAAGTTTGCACTCATGTCTGGAGGTCTTCAAATGTTGCTGGAATGCTTTCGAATGTGAAACCCCTTCTGAAATACCAGGTGTATGAGAGGTCTTGATTATCATATGCCTAACTTCACTTATATGAGCCGCATTTTCAGGTTTTCAAATCAGATCCTCCTTCGGTTTCAAGGCGCCCTTTGCGGGTTTTCATCTTGAACCCCCCTTATTTTTATTTTCTTTTTTTGATATCTAAGGCACCGTTGGGGTTTTCACCATAGATATTTTCTTTTTGCGAGAGCGCCCTTTCAGGTTTTCACTCCGCTTTTTTATTTTTTTTTCAATCTCTTTTTGTATTCTTCAAGCATAATACTTTTTGACTGAATCTGAATTTATCGGCTTATGTAACTCTTTGCCATCCATTTTAGCCATTATTAATGCTCCTCTGGAGAAAGCTTTCTTGACAACGTATGGCCCTTCCCAGTTAGGCATCCATTTCCCGTGATCGTCTCAGTGTATTTGTAGGACCTTTCTTAACACAAGATCCCCCTCTCAGAATTCTCTCGGGCGCACCTTTTTATCATATGCCTGCATTATCCTCTTTTGGTACATTTGGTTGTGACAAATTGCCCTCAACCTCTTTTCCTCGATGAGATTTAATTGATCAAATCAAACCTGCAACCATTCCGCATCATCTAACTTTGTTTCTGACAATACCCTGAGTGACGGAATCTCAACTTCAATGGGTAGCACCACCTCTGTCCCATAAACCAAGGAATAAGGCGTTGCCCCAATCGAGGTCTGTATTGATGTTCGATATGCAAATAGGGCGAATGGTAGCTTCTCATGCCAGTCCTTGTAAGTTTCTATTGTCTTTGATATGATATTCTTTATGTTATTGTTTGCCGCTTCCACTGCCCCATTCATCTTTGGGCGGTAGGTTACTGAATTGTGATGAATGATCTTGAGTTGTTCACACACTTCCATTATCACTTTATTGTTGAAATTTGTAGCATTATCAGTAACAATTCTTTCTGGTAGTCCAAATCGACAAATTATCTCTTTCTTCAGGAACTTACTGACTGTGGTTCTTGTAATGTTGACATAAGAAGCTACTTCCACCCACTTGGTAAAATAATCTATCGCCACAAGGATGAAGCGATGTCCGTTTGAAGCTTTGGGATGAATTTGCCCAATAACATCCATGCCCCAACCATCAAAAGGCCATGGTGAGTTCATGGTATGTAGAGGAACTGGTGGAGAATTAATCTTGTCAACATATATCTGACACTTATGATACTTCTTTGCGTATTCAATGCAGTCTCCTTCTATAGTCGTCCAATAATAGCCATATCTCATAATCTTCCTGGCTATCGAGAGCCCATTCGCATGTGTTCCACATATCCCGTCATGTACTTCTGCCATTATAGTCTTTGCTTTGTTGGCATTAACACATCTCAGCAAAATCTGATCTCTGCTTCTTTTGTATAAGATTTCCCCGTCGAGTACATATCTTGAAGCCATTCTTCTGATAGTTCTTTTTTCATTATCATTTGCCCCCAGAGGATAAGTCTGATACTATAGGTATTGCAAAATATCATGGTACCAAGGACGTTGATCAATTTCCTCCTCTATGCTGCAGTAGTGAGCATAGGTTTCATAGCTCTGCATTTGGATAGGCACCATATCTTCTGATCTGTTTGCTAGGAATACCGAAGCAAGTGTAGCTAAGGCATCCGCCATTTGGTTATCTTCTCTAGGGATGTATATAAAGGTTATTTCCTCGAACTCTTTTATTAGCTCCAGGATCAATTTTTGGTACTCAATCAATTTATATCTTTTATTTCCCATTCTCCACGAAGTTGGTAAATCACCAATGCTAAATCTCCATACACTTTTAAGACTTCTATTTTTCTTTCGATAGCAGCTCGCAGGCCCATCACACAGGCTTTATATTTTGCCATGTTATTAGTACAAAGAAATTTTAGCCTGCTTGTGGATGGGTAGTGTACATCATCTGGTGAGATCAATACTGCTCCAATTCCCCGTCCAAGGGCATTAACCGCTCCATCAAAATACAATTTCCAAGTTTTTCTTTCTGGAATTTCGACTTCTATCGTGGAGACATTCATCACATCTTCATTTGGGAAATCAAAGTTCATGGGTTCATAGTCCTCCATTGCACGACTGGCTAGGAAATCTTCTATAGCACTTCCTTTTGTTGCCTTTTGACTTACATACACAATGTCAAACTCTGACAATAGCATTTGACAGCGTGCCAATCTTCCAGTCAATGCTGGTATTTCCATCATGAATTTCAATGGGTCAAGACGTGAGACCAGCCATGTTGTGTGGTATAACATGTATTGCCTGAGCCTTCGGGTTACCCAAACTAGAGCACAACATAGCTTTTGAATAGGTGGGTATCGCACTTCGCATTCAGTAAACTTCTTGCTCAAGTAATAGATGGCTCTTTCTTTCTTTCTCGTGTCATCATGTTGCCCCAATACGCACACCATTGAGTTCTCGTAGACCGTCAGGTAAAGGATTAGTGACTTGCCAGGAACCGGTGCTACTAATATGGGAGCATTGGTAAGATATTTCTTGATTTTGTCAAATGCCTCTTGACACTCTTTATTCCATTCTCCATGGTTATTCTTTTTCAACATTCTTAAGATTGGATCACATTTATCGGTAAATTGTGATATGAACATAGAAACATAATTCAATATGCCAAGGAACTCCCGAACCTCCTTTTGTGAGCTGGGTGGCGGCAGGTTCTGGATAGCCTTCACTTTATCGGGATCTATGTCGATTCCCCTTCTACTGACAACAAAACCAAGAAGTTTTCCAGATGTTACTCCAAAGGTGCATTTGTTAGGATTGAGCTTCAGTTGGTACTTTCTCAATCTCAAGAATAACTTTCTCAGATTTTGGATGTGCTCCTCCTCAGTATGGGACTTGGCAATCATGTCATCTACATACGCTTCGACTTCTTTATGCATCATGTCGTAAAACAAAGTCACCATCGCCGCTGGTATGTTGCCTCAGCATTCTTTAGTCCAAAGGGTATCACCTTGTAACAATAGGTGCCCCATAAGGTTATAAAGGTGGTCTTGATCATATCCTCTGGACTCATCTTTATCTGATTATATCCTGAGAAGTCATCCATAAAGGAAAACCAGGAATGCCCCGACGTATTGTCGACCAGAATATCTATGTGCGGCAAAGGAAAATTATCTTTCGGACTGGCCCAGTTCAGGTCCCTTTAGTCAACACACATTCGTACTTTCCCATCTTTCTTTGGTAAAGGAACTATATTAGCCACCCATTATGGATACTGAGATACCGCGAGGAAACTGACATCGATATGTTTCTGTACCTTTTCTTTTATCTTTATCACCATTTCCGGCCTCAACCTTCTAAGTTTTTGTTGAACCAGTCTACATTCAGGTCTAATGAGCAACTTGTGTACCACTATGTCAGTGTTCAATCCTGGCATGTCTTGGTAAGACCAGGTGAAGACATCTTTGAACTCGCGCAGCAGATCAATTAATTCTTGCTTCTTTCCGGGTGAAAATGCTGCCCCGATCTTTACTTCTCTTTTGGTTTCTTCTGTTCCCAGATTGAGAATATCCAATTCTTCTTTGTGGGGCAGGATCTATTTATCTTCTTTTTCCACCAACCTCAGTAATTCTTCAGAGATTTCATATTCCAGTTCATCCTCAACTTCATTGATTTCCGCTAGACATACTGCCTATTCAGGTCCTACCCTAGGATCGTGTTTAGGATCATTCATGCAGTCGATAGTTGAAGACCTGCAAAGGAAATAATAATATATTTTTGAAAAGGATGCGAAAAATTAAAAACTCGTTTGCCATTTTTGAATCAGCATGGAAAGCATCTTTATTAAAATGATTGTATAATGGCCCTTTACAGATAATCCTCTTATACCCCGCGGGCAAAGGTATAAAGTGGTCCTAGTATTTACTCTGTTTCAATATTGGTTACAAGGAAAGTATCTTCGGCTATCCAATTCTTCAATGTCTTGTCTGAGGCACAAAGACGGATCATTCTCAGATATTTTCCAGGTCGAGCATCCTCGAAGATTCCTCCAACAAAAAGCCCATCCAGATCATTACCAAAGAATTCCTCCTCATGTAGTTCTATTGTTTCTTGATTGACCTCCTCCAGCTGCTTTTCAACATTGGTGAACCCTCGCGATTTGAAAATCTTTGTCATGTCAAAAGATGTCACCAGGCGGGAGGACGTCTCCTTTCCTTGCATGTGAGCTTTCTTTTGTTCCCCCTGCTTCTTTAAATCTCTCAATCGGTCTTTTATAGTAGGGGAAAATCCCAATCCGAAATGATCCTTCTTCATCAGAATAGGCCTTGGTCGCAAAATTCCCTACAAGTGTTTTCCGAGCCCCTTCCATGTCTTTACACCCCCTCCAAGTGTCTCTCGTACAGTCATCTTGGTGCAATTTGACAGTCTTGGCCGTGGAAATGGCTTTCCCTAGCCACGAAGGTAGCATTCACGAATTCCAGCGCCTGGAAAGAGCACTCCAAGGTATTTTCATCTGTCTGGATATAAGGCACATCAATTGTTACAGAGGCAATGATGTCTTCCTCCGCTCCAACACTAACCAACTTTCCTTCTATGACAAACTTGAGTTTCTAGTGTAGAGACGATGGGACTGCCCCTACTGAGTGAATCCAGGGTCGTCCACGCAAGCAATTGTAAGTAGGCTTAATATCCATCACCACAAAGTCAATATTGTAAACTGTCGGTCCAATCAACAGTGGTACTTCTATTCTCCCAAGCACATCCCGAATTGTTCCATCAAAGGCTCTCACAGTGTTCTGATATGCCTTCATATGTTAGTAATCAATAGGCAACCTTTGCAGAGTCAGTATCGGCATAACATTCAGGGCTGATCCATTGTCAATTAGGACACCTGACAACACATATCCTTTACAATGCGTGGTGATATTCAAAGCTTTTACTAACCTCATTCCTCCTTATGGAATTTCATCATTGGTAATGTTATGTAATTGTCAGCAGCGATATGATTTACAATTCTGTCCAACTTATCCACTAAGATGTTGTTTGGCACAAACGTCTGATTTAACACCTTCATCAAAGCATTTCGGTGCCCCTCAGAACTCAGTACTAACTCCAGGACTGAAATTTTCGCCTATTGCCGCTTCAACTGTTCCACTATGTTGTACTCACTGTGCTTCAAAAACCTCAGAAATTCTCGGGCTTACTCCTCTGTCATCGGTTCATTTATCTTTGGAGCAGAGTCTTCATCATAAATCTTTTTAAGGGCAACATATACTTTTTCCTTAGCCTTCTCGGCCTCCTTTATCACTTCTGGGGAGGAGTAACATCTGCCACTTTGAGTGAAATGGCCTACTTCGTTTACTGCCTCCGAATTCGTCTGCTCTTTCTCTAGTTCTTCCTTTGTTTCTTCATTTGGTTTTGTCTCTTGCAACTTCTCTTTTTCTGGTATTGACACACTGGCCGCGTAATTCCAAGGGACTGCATTGGTACTTTTGAAAGCAAACGGAGCGGTAGTTGAAATTACTATCTTTGGTGTCACCACTGGCTTCGTGCTTAGGGCCCTCGGCTTAACAGTCACAACCAAAGGTTTGTGCACCCCATATTTCACTCTAGAGCTTTCCGAAGCGCACACTTCAACCTCCTTCCTTGTACCAACCTTTTCAAAGAACTCAATTTCTTTGTTATCCATCATTTTTTGAACTAGGTCCCCTGAACTTCTGACAGTGCTGAATTTCATGATCACATTCTTGATGATATTCACAATACAACTTAGCAAGTATTTCCATCTCAATTTTCATGCCAACTTCAACCATCTTGGCATTATATAGCTGTTCAAACACCTATCTCAACGGAGACTGAATCTCTAAAACATCAGTCTTTCGCCTCTTCGCCTCATCTTATTCTTCTATCATGTTCACCCCGCGTCCTCCATGACTCAGAAGGGGATTAGCCGCAATACTGGGTTCATCAAACTTCAATATCCAGTATTGATCAAATTTTGCACCACTTTCTTGAATGATGTGCATGTTTCAAACGAATGTCCCGATATTCCAACATGGAATTCACAGTGAGCATCAGCTTTGTACCATGGGGGGTAAGGAGGCTGTAGAGGTGTCAGATGAAATGGTCTCACCAGATCCGCCTCATGCAACTGAGGGTATAATTCTGCATATGACATTGGGATGGGTGTAAAGTTCATTCTATCATTTCTCGGTCCACGAGAATCCCTCTTGTTTGAATTTTGAGAGTTTCCAGCCGAGGTTCCGGGTGGTGTAATGGTCACGTTTTTCGGTGCCTCATAAGTGCTTGCATTATTCACTTCATTATCTTTCCTCTTATAGTTCATGCGAGAACTCTCTCTACTTTCAATTCTTCCGCTTTTTATTGCGGCTTCTATCAACTCTCTTGTCTTCACAATGTCCACAAAGTTTTGGGTGGCATTGCTGATAGGCCTCTCAAAGAGTGGTCCTCTCAAAGTCTGTACGAACATATGAGCAATCTCACTTTCCATTAGCGGGGGTTGTACTTGCGCTGCAACATCTCTCCATCTTTGAGCATATTGTCGGAGCGTTTCATCACTTCTTTGCTCCATCCCCTGCAGCATTACCCGGCTCAGGATCATTTCTGTGACATGCTTATAGTGCTCCAGAAAAGCTCTTGAAAAGTCCTTCCAGGATCGGATATTCACCCGGCTTAGTTGGGTATACCAGCGAGCAGCTGAACCAGTTAGACTGTCATGGAAGTAGTGTATCAGCAACTTTTCATCTTTCAGGTAAGCAACCATCTTTCTACAATACATCGTAAGATGGGCCTTGAGACAAGAAGTTCCATCGTATTTCTCAAAGTCTAAAGCTTTGAACTTGGGAGGAATCACTAAATTAGCTACAAGGCTCATTTCAACAGCTCCTGGTCCCATCTCATTAGCTTTCTATAATTCTAGCAAGCGATCCTCTAGAGCTTTGCAGCGCTTCTTGTATTTGCACTCAATTTCATCACGTATTTTTCCAATCTCATCAAGAGCATTCAAGTCCGGCACCTCTTCAACATTCTCAAAGTTTGCACCAATGTGTACTGGGTGACTTGGTGTTGCTCCAGCTAGGTTTATATGGACCTTCTTCGCTGTTGAAGATTTTTCTGGCTGCATTCTGATATGGGAGGTTGTCTCAGCTTGATCATTCACCTCGTTGGAAGTTCCTTCGGCTGCTTTGGCCTTCCCAGATTCCTTAGGGCCCAATAGAGCAGTCAACTGGTTGATGATTTCTGCCTGGGTTTGAGTAAAGCAATCTTTAATTGATTGTTCGATCATGTCGAAACAATTCTGCATTTCCACACGTTCGTTTTCGAGATTGGGAAGCCGATCCTCAAAAGCCATGGATCGTGAACGCAGTCGAGTTCTGTATGAATGTGAAATGTTTACGGCTTAGAGCGGATTCTATCATTAAACCTTTCTCTTATTAAATTTTTTATTTATCATAAGATTTCAAAAAAGAATAAATGTGTGCATGTATGCATGAATGCATGAATGCAATAAAAGGACATCGAATTTAGGAACCAGTCTTCCTTAGAAATACCACATCCGTCCGAAAATTTAATTATATAGAGAGGATAAACTTGCTACATAAAAATGCAAGCCCTAACTCCTAGGTTGACTAACTCGTGCAACAGACGCACAATAGCCTCGCCGTGCTCCTCTTCAATGTTGGGCTGCTCCAACAGGCTTGTAGCTTGCCTTGACAAGATTTGGACATACGAAGCGATACTTCTGACTTAGGCTTTGAATCTCACTAGTTCATCGTTCTGACACTAGACTGTTTGCCAGGCTGCCTCATATTTATCCTTCCATGCTCCGCTTTCTGCCATTACTACTCCTTCATATCCAGCCAACTTGTCCTTCAGGTCTTGAACAATGTCTTCCAGCTCAGTTATTCTTTTCTACATTCTTTCTTTTTCTATTTCTTCTTCGACTTTATCCTCGTTGTGATACTTGGTGATTAATTCTTCAAGCTGTGACACTTGGCTAGTTAGGTGGAAATTTCAGGCATGTTCTTCTTCTAGCCTCTTCTTGGCTTTGTCGTTCGATTCCTTACTTGCCCGTGTCTTTCTGTCATACATCTTTTTATAATCATCCCTGTCTCGGGTCATTGCATCCAATTCCTCTGATAGATTCTTTATTATCTTGCTTGTTCCACCCTTTTGTTTGGCTTTGTAGTCATTGTGCAATTCTTGCAGCTATTTTAATTCTTGATTCACTTTCTTGTTCTGCTCCACTAACTCTTTCTTCTTTCCTTTGTGGATCTCTACTTGCAACTATGCCATTGTTAATTCCTCCTTAAGGTTCTGGACTCATTTTTCATACTTTTTCAAATCTTGCTCCCGGTCATGTCTGAGTTTCTCTAAAGCTAAAGGTGACTCCTAGATTGCCTGTGTTGAAGTTCCAGCTCTTGGGGGCATTTCTTGAAACGTAGTGTCATTGACTATCTGGGCCCTCCACTCATCGTACCTTGCCATTACCTCTGATCCTGGATAAGGCTTAACCCTTCTTGGTGTTTCCTAAGCCTTGGAGGTTTGCAGAATTAGCCCCTTGTAATCATTGGTCTTGTGAGCATATTCGAACTTAGCCCTTCCAGCAGTGGCAGGCACAAACTGCCTTGATCCGAATTGTCTCGAGACTAACAATGGGAAATAGGCTGTTCCTCCCCAAATTCCCGGTAAAGGAACCAGTCCCTGTTTCCACAGCGGTATAGAAAGGTTGTACCCGTATTTAGCCAAGGAGCTTTCCATACTATATCCGTATCCTTCAAATCTTTGAGATATTCAATCCAATGCTTCTCAGTTTTCTTTTCCAAGACACAGTCAGTTAAGTGTTCTTTGATCGGTGAATAAGTATCCAGGTATCTAGCTCCCTTGTAAGGTGCGTTCCATCTGTGGCCCCTGAACCATATTTCTAACAGTTGTGCACACCCCCAGAATTTTGCTTCCCCTGTCTTCTTGCAGTTGGTGTGTGACCTATAAGTTTCTGTTAGAATTGCTGGCACAGAGTTAACTCCTTTACTCAATCGTTCGAACAATCCAATAGTCGATGAATCAACATGCTCACGGGTTCTGGGGAAGATTACCAGGCCATAAATACACAAGGCAAACAAGCTTCTCATTCTAACCGGTTCGTCATGACTTGCCAGTATCAGCTCTTTGAGAATTCTCCAATGAACTCGTTGCCTATCTGTATTTTGACCGGTGCTGTCATTTTTGGCCAATATTTGATCCCACCACTCCTTGGTCTTTCTTGTTAATGCTACCAACATTTTGATGAATCCTGAATGCCCTGTGCTATTAAGGGACATGGTATAGATCTTGTCACTTTCTATTTTCGGGCAGTTGATCAGTACCTCGTATTCCTCCAATGTCGGTGTCATATCTACTTGCACAAAGGTGAAGCAGTTATAGGCCGGATTCCAGAATTGTGCCATTGCCCTTAATAACTCTTGATTGACCTTTATTTCTAGCAATAGAGCTATGTCCCCGAATTCATCTCGAAATAACTTTTTCATCTCGTTATCCCATTAATCCCAGATATGTTTAAAATTTGATAAACATGCCTCCTGATTAGTGGTTAGCTTTGCATATCCTTTCATCTTGGATATTTCTCATCTTCTAAGGCTATCCCCCTTTGCGTGTTGTGTCTGCTCATACCAGATCTATATAGCAGTATTATCCTCTCCTACTTTAAATCCTCGTGACATATCGAGTACTTCTAAATTTGACTAACTCCAAATTCGATGTTGAAAATAAAAATGCAATTGATGACAAAAAATAAACAAAACAAACAAACAACAAACAAACAAAAAAACTTGTGTTAGTACCCTTAATTAATACTGAAGGCAAATAAACAAACTTCGAGATTAATAATCATTCGAATTAAAATGACAATATTTAATGCAACAAGATAAATAGAGAAATGAATTTAAACTGGCAGCACCTGTCCTAGGTCCCCGTCTGGCTCTAGTAGGGTGGGCTTCTAAACCAGAATGTGGGATTTGTTCTAGACTCTCGGTTCCGAACTGTCGTTACTGTCTATTGCGACAGTAAGACATCGATTCGGTAATATAGGTCCCTTACAACGGAGGCGTGGGCCCCACGATGCGTAAGGTTAGTATACCGGAAGAAGACAAATATTCGAACTCGGAGCTGAAGAGCATCACGTCGGATATTGTCTTACTCCCACTTAAGGGTGAAAACCTCAGGTTTAGGGTTTATGCATGAATGACAAGTATAACATACACAAAAACTACCCCCATTTTCTTAAAATCCATCGAACAGTTTTTTTCAAAAAAAATTAAATTCAAATTAATGTTAGAAATGCCAAAATGCCACGTGTAATTAATTATTAAGCCTGGCTCTCAATTATTCCCCAGTGCAGTCGCCAAGTTATCGCGACCGTTTTTTTTTAAAAGCCCGCTTTTTAAATTTTAGAATAAAAATAGCCTGACGATTAGGTTTTTTTTGGAAAATCGGGTTTTTTGACCAATTTTATCTTGTAATTAATTAACTTTCCATTTTTAGTCAAAATCCTTTTCATTTGCTTAAAAATCATTTTGGAGTCGCCACCGGCCACTTTGGTAAGCCGGACACCATAAAAACGCACCAGAGATTCGTTTTTGAAAAATTCAGGGTCAAGAGTCGGTTACGTGTAGGGAAGGATTAGCACCCCTACGAACGCCCGTTATCGGTACCTTATTAATTACACGTGGCATTTTGGCATTTATAACATTAATCTGAATTTAATTAAATCTTTTAACCGTAAAATGAATTTTATTCTGAATGAGAATATCCTTTTGTAAGAAAATACATTTCGATCGAGTATAAGTATGAAACACCCAATTACATTAGGACACTTCAACTTATATTCGAAAAATGCACCTCAACACAAAAGGTTTAATGCATGATTTATTATTGTCTTGTCATTTTTAAGTAAACCCTAATTATGCTCCATTAGTTTATTTAATTAAAATTCTATGAATATTATTAATTTTGGACATAAAAGAAAACACCCAAAATAATATTGGGCATTTTCTTTATCAAGCCCAAAAATTAACAACATTCCTAATTAATATGCTTCTAATCATTAATCCTATTTTATTTTTTTATTTACCCAATTAATGATTTATTTCCATTTTCTAAGTTAAAGTGAAAAATTGAAATTTTTGTCGGAATACTCATTGGTTAACATCACTCTACATTGTGACACTAACCAATATTGAGTAGTCTAACATTGTTTCAAATATCCACTTATTTTCTACAATGATCTCCCTATCCAATTATGATTAAGTGGACTACTCTAATAGCTTTTAATCCTATTTGGCATGTGATCAATTGTTCGAACAATACATGTCATAGTATTTTAAAAAAGACATTCAAGCATATAAATTAATTAAAAGAATTAAATAAAAGAATTAATTAAGGCACTTAAATAAAATAATTAATCAAAACAATTAAATTCTAGAAAAAGGACTAAATTAAATTAAATTGAATTTTAGGTGACTAGATTACAAACAGATAGGGACTGATTTGTAAAGAAATCAAAATCTAAGAACCCAAACCTAAAGACCTTAAAATGTTAAGCCCAAACCCATTAACCAAGCCCAAACCGTTGACCCTAGCCCAAAACCCTTAAGCACGTTTGAATTAAAAAACCCAAACTCAATGTTTTAAGTCGACCGGGTCACGGACCCGTATCCAAACCCGTGTGAAAACACGCGGATACTCTGTGACCCGGCTTTCCAAAACGGTGTCGTTCCCAACTCGGTATAAATAACCTCGAACCGAGTTGGAACGGTCATTTGGCCATCCTCCCCCTCTCTCTCCTCAATTCTCTCTCTCTCCTAAATCCTCTGAATTCGAACACCAAAAATCCTCGAAACCCTAGCCCATCTCGATCAAAACTCAACTTCTCACCTCTGTTCATCCCTTTTTCTTCAAGAATTTCCCCATTCAATCTTCATAAACACCAAAAAAACTTTCCCAAAACTGTTTTTGAAGATCAAAAACCTTTTTTCCTTAAGAACAAACCAAGAACTCTTCAAAATTCTTTGGTTTAATCTTCACAAACATCTAAACTTTCCTGAAACTTGTTTTTTTAGATTAAAATCCACTTTTTTCAAGAACACCTCAAGAATCCTTCAAAACCTTTGATTTTGATCCTCACAAACTCCCAAAAATCCCTTCGATGTGTTTCTTGGCCGCCGGGATGATATCGACCATCGGATATCATCTTCGGTCTCCTTCTTCTAATGACCGGACCTTCTTCGATCATCTTCTCCGGCATCCCTACAACCTCCGACCAGTGTCTGACCTTCTTCTTCCTTTTTCCAGTGACCAGACCTTCTCCGGTCATCTTCTCCATCCAGACCTAGCTTTTCTGGCCACAGTCTGTAACTCTGACTGCCGCCTCCACTGTCGTCGGAACCCTAATTCTACAAAAAACTCATTTTTTAACCCTAACCTAGATCTGAGTCTCATTTCATCAGAAACACCCTGCCTCACCCAATCCTAGGCTATCTACCCGAAACCAGTGACCTCTCCTCTCTGTTTTTCGACTCCGACAACGGCTCTAGCACTCAAACCCTCACTCCGACGGCATTTCCGACAACGGCAAAGCAAGATAAGCCCTCGATCTCTCCTCTTTTTAATTTTTATTTACTTTTTATGTTTTTTTTAGTTTCGAACTAGATCTGACACTTAGAGTTTAGATCTGTTTTGTATTAACTTAGATCTAGGTTTTAATGTTTCTGGATCTAATTTTTATGTTTGAGTTTTAGATTTAAGACGTATTTTATGCTTGAGATCTGTTTTTTAGAAAGATTAAGGTTCGGTCTTTAGGGATTTAACTTGTTTTTTGTGTTTTCGAACAGGTAAAGAGGGAAAAAAAAGAAAAGAACAGAGGTAGAAATACCTCGTTTCAGTGTTCTGATGGTTCAAGTGAGCTTCCGGCAAGGTCTCTGTGTCCGGTTGTCTTCCCTGATCGACTCAGGCTCCCAGGTAACCTCTCCCTCTCTGACTTTTAATTTCCCTTTTTTGGTAATTATTAGTGTAATTATTATCGTATTAATTAAAGTTTTTCTCTCTCTTCGCAGGTATTTATACCTGTTGTCAGACGTGACGTCATCTTTGCACGGCTGGCGATGCCAGCTGGTCCCAGATCGATAGTAATCCGAGTGAAAAGGGAGAGGCCAATACTATCATGACATGTGTCCCTTGCGGTTCGAATTCGAGCGGGAAAAAGAAACACATAGAGGTTTAGAGGGGTTTTTGTGCTTGTTGGGTTGGGTATGGGTTGTAGTGGCTTGTCAACAGCTGTAATGGGTTGGGTCTGAGTTGTTAACTGCTGTAATGGGTTTTTAGCTTTTGGTTCGGGCTTTTATAATGTATTGGGCCTTTTGTATATATATTTGGACTTTGTATTATTTTTTTGACTTTAATATACTTTGGGTTTCTATTATTATCTGTTTTATTTATTATTATTGTTATACTATATATATAAGCCCGGACAAAAATCTGGTTCTACAAAATATTTTTCTAATCCTAATTATTAAAAAACATAAAATAAAAAGCCTATAAAGTATTATGACTACGCATCATCTCTTCTAATCTAACAAAAACATAAAATTTATTATAAATGAAAAGTCAGTGTCGATAACAAATGAAAGAATTTTAGAAAGCTGGTTATCTACCTTGTGATGCGGGTGAGGAACGTCGGATTCAAGAGCAGGAATGGAGGCAACTCAGTGGCGGAGCGGGAGGAACAAGTGTTGGCATAGAGGTAAAACCTTCAACTTGTTCTTACTGGAAAATAAGCACTTAGATGGCACTGAACGTGAAAGGAAACCGTAGTTTCGAGAGCACAAAGAGAACTGGCCATTAGCAACAATGACACCATATAAAGACCAATTGCGGATGATACAAGTTGAGAAAAAAAGACTGACCTTTGTCTTGTTGGTGCAACCGAGTGGCCCGAGGGACGATCGACGACGACGAGTATAACGACGGGGAGAACGGCGAGGAGGATGAACGGTGACGGGGAGAACAACGAGGAGGAGCAAGAGCAGTTAAGGATTTAGGGATTTTTCACGATTGATTGGGGGATGGTGAAAAAGGGTCTGAAAATGAGATATAATTAACTAAATGATGTGTTTTATCTATTGCGGCGTTTTACAAAAAAAAAAACACCACTAGATGTTTACACTTACGACGTTTAATAACAAACGCTACTAAAAATCAAAATACCTCTTACGACATTTATACAAAACGCCACTAAAAAACAAATATCTTTTGCGGCGTTTCAGTAGAAAAACGCCACCACAGAATAACCAATTGCGGTGTTTCAGCAGAAAAACGCCACCACAGAATAACCAATTGTGACTAAATGTTTACACTAACGACAATTTATTCAAAAGCGCCACTAAAAATCAAATACCTTTTGCGGCGTTTTTTACGGCGTTTTAGCAGAAAACGCCACCAAAGGTAGACATATGGCGGCGTTTTGCTTTCAAACGCCACTATTTCCTGTTTAGTCGCGACGGTTTCTTATCAAACGCCGCTAAAGTTTCTATTTTGTGGCGTTTCTACAACAAATGTTGCGATAAGTTTAATAATAGCGGCGTTTGCTCCTAAAATGCCACAAAAAACGTTGATATTTATCTAACCTGGTGTAGTGATTCAGCGAATAAAACACTCATTATGTTTTGTAAAGGTCATGTTTTGAACTTCGAGTATTTTAGATTCGTGTTCTATTAAGTCTAAATTTAGGTATGAGTATATTTATATGTGTATGTTTTATTTTGATTAAAATTTTATCATGTATAAATAACATTTAAATTTAAATATATTTTAATTATCAATCATCTTTTCAACTGAATTTATTATACTTATACGAATATATGTTTGATTTCATTAGTAATTATCTAATGATGAGCGCTCTCAGACAATTGCCATATTGCTTGTTTCACATTTTACTCACAGTTTTTCGACGATAACCTTACTGTCCACTGAGTTTTTTGTTTATTTATTTTGTGTTAACAATTAATAGTTTACTTTGTTTTCTTTGAAATCAGTGATAATTTTGTATCAATCTAATATATTTTCTCATAATATGATGGTTATTTCGTGCAAGTTCACTTTTGATTTTTTTAGTAAAAAAACAGTAGAGGTTTTTCCTATTTCCAGTGTTTTAATTTTAAGTTTCGTTGCACTAATTCGTTGTGTTTTGGGAACTAAATAGGTGAGTGTACTGGTAAATATTCTGGAACTGTTATGGAGGACATCATTTTATTATGATATTTTTTTTGATCGACATAATGCATCTCTATAACGTTTTAATACTTTTGGTGTCGCTTCATCTCTTAGATTAGGGTTTTGAAATTCTATTCCATCTTTATTTTCTCTCTATTTTTTAGTTTTTAATAAGAATAGTTCTGTCTTGTGGTACTTTTTACTTTTTGACATATTTTTTTTGTCTTTATTATTTGATTGTTTTTTTCATATTTTTCTTCTTATGGTTAGATTTGATGTCATTTTTACTGATCAAGATGACACTTATTTAGTTATCATGTTGATATTTCATACTTTGGTCCTTTGCGCTAGATTTAAATACAAGCTTGCAATTACTGTTTTTTGTTCGTTATTGAGTTGTCATAATGACCGTTTTGTTAACATTCATTATTATATACATTTTTTATATTAGTGTTGATGGTCTTTTATCATCAACATTGATTAATGATGTTGTTCGTTTCTATCTTTTGTTTGAATCTTTAGTTGATTTTTAATATTTTCCTTATATGGTCTTTTTAGAATCTCAAGTGACTAATTTATTTTTTCAATGGTTATAGAAAAATGTACAATATGTTTTATTTACTTTTATAGTTATACATTATAATTTTAAAGAGAAACGATAAAACTAAAGATTTCTATTAAAAAATCTTTTATACTGTGTTTTGTTGACAGAAATATTTGTACAATAATTTATAGTTTATTCTTGTAATTTAAACTCTGTTTATATATTAAGTTTTTGTTCATATCAAACTTTTTCTTTGGATAAGTGCAATTTTATTACCTAAAGAAGCAGCAATAAACTGCTACAAATCACATATGTCATGCCTTGGGCATCCATCTCTTTAGAGAATTCCCCAAGCATCACATAAAGTTCTATTTACATTCTCTATTCGTACATTCTTATTATGTACTCTATTACAAACTATATCCTTATACAATAACAAAATAATACTAGTTTTAGAAGTTCCCCTGGTCTAAAGTTTCTTTCTATGTATGTTTAAGAACAAACACCACAAAAGGCTTCTCTTTCAGCATTGTAATAGCCCAATGGAGCTCTCCTTCCCAGTCAAGCGCAACACTGTCCAAGCCACATAGACCAAGTACCCCACTCTAGATAGCTTTCGAGAAAGGGCAAGTAAAGAAGATATGATCTCTAATTTCGAATTCCTCCCCACAGTTCACACATAATCTATCCACATTAATTCTTATTCGACCTAATCAATCTTTTATAGGAAGTTTATTTAGAATTGCCATCCATACAATCATGGCATGCTTAGGAATGTGTAGAGAGAACCACACCAATTTATTCCACTCAACTTTGTATTATATTGGTGTTAAATTGAAACAGTTCAATAGATTTAATCTTCATATTTAAAAATTCTATTATTGAAGTGATTGTGTCTACTAGTAGACGATATTAAGACCATAATAAATTTGTTCTATTAGTCTGTCAGTTGTCTAGCGGTTGTGTTTATCTAGTTATCACATATGTTGATTATCGAGATGATGAACAATAACGTGAAGTGTGACAAGTGATTAGATAGTACAATGTCGAAATTTTAAAATATAAAAGATTGAATTTATTGAATATTTTTAATTATAACCAAATTTATATAATATATAAATTTTGAGATATAAAATTGTTATTATATCAAATTATGTTTTAATTTTAACGATAGGATAATCTACTTGTAACAAACTTCTAATTGAGTGATTAATTAAAATTTTAGAAGTATAATGATTTATTTATTATTAAATTTACAATTAAATGACAAGTGTAATTTACTCATAATTATTTAATAATTATTAATTAATGTGCAAAGAACCCAAGACTATGAACACTTAACCCACCCCAGTCCAACACAACCGTTCGTCGCCAAAAGCCCAAAAAACCCAGTTCTCCAAGGAAGACCTCAAACAAGTTTCAACCATGAACAATCCTCCGCCGCAAACCACCGTGATCTCCACCCGAAGCACCGTCAAAAAGCTTCGTGAAAATCCCTCAACGTCCTCCAAAATCCCATTCCAGTCGCGAAAAATCCGAAAACTCGCCTCCCACGCCGCTGTCGACGACCCCACCAAATCCCCTCAACCTTCCGTAATCAAAATCCCAAAATCTCTATCGACGAAACCCGAAATCGACACCGCTCTTAATCACCTCCGCTCGACGGATCCTCTTCTCGCCGCCCTCATCTCAACCCACCCTCCACCGAAACTCTCTCCTTGTAACTCCCCATTCCTCTCCCTTTCCAAATCCATCATCTTCCAACAACTCGCCACTAAAGCGGCCAACTCGATCTACACTCGCTTCGTTTCCCTATGCGGGAACGAATCCGACGTCGTCCCGACCACGGTCCTCTCCTTAACCCCGGAAAAACTCAGAGAAGTCGGGGTCTCGGCTCGCAAAGCAAGCTATCTCCACGATCTTTCCGACAAGTTCTCGACCGGGTTTCTGTCGGATACTTCCATCATTACAATGGACGATGACTCATTGTTCCAAATGTTGACATCCGTGAAAGGGATCGGGCCTTGGTCGGTCCACATGTTCATGATATTCTCGCTTCATCGGCCCGATGTTTTGCCCGTAGGGGATCTTGGAGTGAGAAAAGGAGTCCAGTCTTTGTATGGGCTAAAGGAGTTGCCCAAGCCATTGCAAATGGAGCAGATTTGTGAGAAATGGAGGCCTTATCGGTCTGTTGGGTCTTGGTACATGTGGAGGCTCGTCGAAGCTAAATCCAAAGGCAATGGAAAGGCTCCAAGTGTCGAAGATGATCAAAGTAATTGAATTTTCAATATCAATATTATTAATTAATATATCTTTAATAATTATGTTTTTAGGGTCGGATGTTTGAAACATTTCTCTAATTGCTTGTAGTTTCATGTGTGTTCCAATTAAATATGAATTCGACCAGTTTAATGTTTTTAATCATGAGATACCTAACTGGGTAGAGGATAAGAATCTGAGTGCTGCCAATGAAATGTTTTATCGATTGAAATGCTTTTAATTAAATCTTAATTTATACCCTAATTTAAGACAAATTAAACATAAATGGATTAAACATTTAAAATTTCTTTTAGATTTATTTACTTACTGATTCCCGGATAATTATGTTAGTTTATTTTCATTTAAAATTAATATTAATAAAGATATAGAGATTATATTATATTTGTAAATATGAAATAAATTTTATTTAGGGCTAGCTATGGGTTGGGTTTTCGGTCATTCCACACTAGACCCGAAAATGTAGCACATCCACCTGAACTCGACCCGATCCGACGAACTCGACTCGATCCGACATTTTATGATGTTTCATCCGATCCGATCCAAATTTTGGAGAAAACCTGAACTCGACACGGCCCGACATAAATAAAAATTTATTTTTTATTTATTTTTATTCGATATAATAGAGAATTAATTATAAAATACAATCAGAGAGGGGGCATTGTCATAATTATTCCATTTTTATTAGACAAAATAAGGACATAATTGAAAAATATAAAAAGAGAGATACTTTATAGCAATTATACCTAAATATTTATAATAAAATCAAACTATTATTTCGGGTAAGGTCGGTTCGAATATTTTCACCATAAACCTGACCAGATCATATCCTAAATAAATTCAACCCGAACTCGAAATTTCCTTTTAAAAAATCGACCCTAAAAGGCCAGGTCAAGTCAAAACTCGTCGAGTCTAGATCAAATGGTCATTCCTAATTTTATTAAAAAAATATAGTTGAAGAATTTAAATTGCCAAAAATCGTATTATATATGATGAAAGTAATTTTGAGAATTACCATCACGTCTATAGTAAATTATTTAGTGAATTCTTATAAAAAGGTAAACTACAATAGATGTTATTCAATTATGGGTAAGGTTATATTTGGTTCACCTAATTATTAAAAGTTATATTTAGATCACTCAATTATGGGTAAGGTTATATTTGGGTCACCTAATTATTAAAGGTTGCATTTGAGTCACTCAATTATGAGTAAGGTTATGTTTGGGTCACCCTTCATATTTAAAAAAGTACACTAATTTAGTCATTTTTCTTCCAAATCACTTGTATACCCTTGTTAACATTAGAATACTTCATTTGAAATCATTAATTAATCTAATACACAAATTGATATACTTTTTTTAAAAAAATATGAAGGGTGGCCCAAATGTAACCTTGCCCATAATTGAGTGATAAAATGTAACATTTAATAATTGGGTGACCCAAATGTAATCTTACCCATAATTGAGTGACCCAAATGTAACTTTTAATAATTGAGTGACCCAAATATAATTCTACCCATAATTGAGTAACCTTCGTTATAATTTATCCTGTAAAAGAACGTGGTTAGTGAATCAAATATAAAGATTCAACTTTGTTATTAATTTTTTTTTTTTTACCATGTGTTATTTTCTTAGACAATTTCATTCTTAATAATCTCATCCAATTGGAATATTAACATGAGAAAGTACCAAAGGTCATCTAGTGAATTAAATGATAATTTAAAAATTAAATAATTTTCTCTAAAATAATTTAAATATTCTTAGTGGAGAGTAATTACGTTCCCAAGCAAATGTCAAAATTCGAACTCATACAAGATAAGACAACATGAGCATCTTTAATCACTCGATAAATAAATGGATCTGAAATAATTTTAAAATTACTTTTATTGTGAGTGTTATTTTTTCTCATATTTTAGTACATCCATTAGTAATAAAATTATGGGTAAACTATAACCGAGGTCACTCAATTATGGGTAAGATTACATTTGGGTCACTCAATTATGAGTAATGTTACATTTGGGTCACCCAATTATTAAATGTTACATTTAGATCACTCAATTATGGGTAAAGTTACGTTTGGGTCACCCTTCATATTTAAAAAAGTGCATCAATTTATGTACTAGATTAATTAATGATTTCAAATGAAGTACTCTAATGTTAACGAGGATATACACATGATTTCGAAGAAAAAAATGGCTAAATTGATGTACTTTTTTAAATATGAAGGGTGACTCAAACATAACTTTACCCATAATTGAGTGATCTAAATGTAACCTTTAATAATTGGGTGACCCAAATGTAACCTTAACCATAATTGAGTGACCCAAATGTAACTTTTAATAATTGAATGACCCAAATGTAACCTTACCTATAATTAAGTGACCTCCGCTGTAATTTACCCTAAAATTATTTCATTTAGCAAATTTTAACTACTTACATAGTTACTTCAAAAAACTACTTACATAGTTTGAACAAAGAACAAATATAGATTACTTTTTTCCCCAAGAGATGCTATTTTTACAGGAATTATTAATCATCTTTTTATTTTAAATTTAAATTTTTATTATTTCTTTTTATGTTATGACAAATTATTTTTACCATATAATAAAAAATTTCACTGTGTCAATACTTATATAATCTATTCTAAATATGAAAGAAGTAGGTAGAAAAGTGAAAATAAGGTGAATTTAAATATGTTTAGTAAGAAGACTTTTCCACTTCTCATTTATTTTGAGGCGGTTACAAAATTTTTTCAAGTTTTTCTCCTTCTTCTTTATCATTTTTCTTTATCGGCAGCAGCCTTTGATCGTTCTGCTGGTTCTGTACATAAATAAAATTCATCTTTTTCGATGAATGTTTCGTTTTTTTTCAAGTTTGTTTCTTATTTTTCGTCTACTTTATCAGATTCTTATTCAAATATGATTTTATGGTAGTTTTTTTGTCTGCTTGGTGGCAGTTCTTTCGTCTGCTTTTTAGCAATTCTTGTCAGTCTTCATGACAATAGTCTGTCTTTTGATAGTTACGCGTTCGAGTGACGAGTATCAACGAGCGCTTTTCAACGAAGGAGGTCGTTCTATACATGTTATGATTCCCTTTGGTGGTTGTGCCGACATGCCAAGATCAAGTAGCGGAAGAATTTTCGCTATATTCAAAGAGCACTCAAGGCAAAGTATAGTTTTTTCTGGATTTTTATTTCAGAAGATTTCTTCTGACAGTGTTAGGTTTGGTATGTTCAACGTCTTTCACACCTTTATATTTTTGTTGTTTTGTTCATCACTGTATTTCTATTGTAAAAGGTGTGAGTCCCTTGTATTCATTTCGTTGTTGAATATAATCCAGATTCTAAAAAAATATGTATAGTAAGAAGAAAACGTGAGATGAAAGAAAACGTGAGAAACGATTATTTTTTTTAAGCTTAATTATAAAATAAGTGCTAAAATTATACTCTCTTTTTTCGAGATAATTGCCTAAATATTTTTTGGGTGAAATAAATTCATAATATTTTATTATTTAACCATTTTAATGTTTTCCCCGAACAAACGTTAAAAATTTACGTTAACCAATTAGAATGTGGTACGTGACAGACTTTTAAAATTTGATTTTTTTTCTTTTAATACAAATTAAAAAGAAGACTTAATTTCCCTAAATTTAAAAAATCCGTAAAACTCGAGAAACTATAAAATGGGACTAGCTTACCACATCATCTATGGTCTAATCCAATGAAAATCTCCAACTTCACCATTAGTTTCCATATTATTAATTTGATAATATAGTAACTTCCAATGAAAATTGTTTTTTAATGAGGGAAAAAATAGCGAAGTAAGTAGTTTTTATTAGATGTGACCATGATTGATGTGGTAAGTCAGGCTGGTGATATAATTTTTCTTAAAACTCTAATCCCAAAGCCCATCATTATTGCATGTCGTCATCAACATGCCCTTCTCGTCGGACCACCACTACTTAGCCAACCCCATTTCTTTTATAGGGAAACTATTATTATTAAAATACGATTCGGATAGGAGGCTCGTTAAAAAAAACTCTCAAACCCTAGGTGGAGGAAAAAGAGTACCCCATCTGAACCAAATCCACCACCAAATACATGCAGGTCGAACCAAACATTTACTCAACCATATTGACGTCCTTGTTGAAGCCTACAACACTCATAAAACAGGCTTTGATATAAAACCACACCCATACCGAAACAATATTTAAGAGCTCCACACACCCATCCCCCCAAAATTTAACCCATTTCTAACTTTTTTCAAAGGACATGTCTATTCTTCTGGAAATTCTTTTTTTTGCTAGGATGTCCACAGTAGCATTCGCTTCCCTAAGCACCAAACGAATGATCCATTTGGAGGATATGATCAAATACCAGCAATCGAAGACAATCTTTCTGTATTTGGGAGGAGCTTTTGCAGGGAGCCGAATCCAATCGACAGCTAAGGAATAATCACATTCAATTATTAAGTTCTCAGAGTCGACCCACATAGAAGACTTAAACAACATACAAGCCTGCTTAATTGCCAAAAGTCCCGCCGATGTGGCATCCGTAACACCCTCTGCCTTAGAAAATAGTAACAGAATTTTATTTGAAGAGTTCCAAAGAATGCCCTCGATACCTGCTTTGCCATAACTACCACTAACAGCCTCATCCACATTAAATTTAACAAAATCCGGGGACGGGAAAATCCAATTGCTTTCTGACTTACTCTTTCGATTGGTCAATATGTCTTTAAACAAGACTGGATTCAAAGAAAAGTCAATAGCAGACAATAATAAACGGCCATCTTGCTATGCACCAAAAACTCAACCGACTAGTACTAATCTCAAATAGGAAAGCCAAGTTTGCCTTAGCAGCTCTAAATACTATTTCATTTCTAAGTAGCCAAATGGACCAAATTAAACTAAAAAAACTCATCAGCCATAGGTCATTCGACTTGAAAAAAGGATGAAGATCAACCTATTGGATAATTAAAGATCTAAGGTCAGCATACATAATCAAATTTATTCCTCATAAACCACACTACTTGGACCACAAACCCCACGAGATAGGACAATGATAGAATAAATGAGTCACGGATTCGATTTTATTAGAACACAAAGGACATAGGTTTACCTGGATATTCTGGTTCCCACGTTTTTTAGCTCTGGTGTGACGGGGATTCGACCATGAATCGCTTTCCAAACAAAAGCTTCCACTTTCGGAGGAGTTAGATTGGCCCAAACAATCTTCCAAACTGGATCATGCATACGATTGTTAGAAATTGACATTTCATAGAAGAATTTAGGCGTGTACACACCGTTGGAGGAAACTCCCCAATGTAACACATCCGATTTAAATTCCAAAGGATTCGACCTGTTAATCGCTTCTAGAAAGGATGACCACACAGATTGTTCCCAATCAAACATATGACGGCGTATAGAAATATCGCAACGCCACTTACCATCCACGAAAGATCCAAAATCTGCTACTACATCTTCTTTTTTTATAGCCAAGGCAAAGATTCTCAGAAACGCAGACTTCAACTGATACGGACCAGCCCAACAATCATTCCAGAAAGAAACCCGCGACCCATCGCTGACTTCAATCTGAATATTCTCAATAAAAGGATTATCGGCTTCACTTAATGGGAGTAAAATATTCCTCCAGATCCAAAATATGTTATTACCACTCAGACAATGAGGTAACAAAGTGGAATCATTTTGTTCATACTTAGCATCCACTATACGAAGCCAAAGGCTATCACGTTCAGTCTCATATCTCCAAAGGCATTTATTAAGAAGCGCCCGAATTTTTTATAGAGAAATCGCACAAGCCGAATCCTCGAAAAGATTTTAGTAGACAAAGAAATTTCCATTTGAACTAATGGATCACTCTACGCTCCGAAGAGCCCCAGATAAATTTAGCAATCAAACCAGAGAGCAAAGATTTAATTGCAGAAGGCATGAGAAAAATAGACATAAAGTATATTGAAACGTTAGATAACATTGATTTAACAAACGTAATCCTCCCTCCGAAGGATAACAACTTTGAAGACAAGCCAGATAAATTATTCCTAACTCTCTCCACCACAGGTTGCTATAACTGAATCGAATTCTTTGTGGCACCCAAAGGTAAGCCGAGGTAATTACAAGTGAAGGACTCTCTGCTACAATAAAATATGGCTGCCCACCCCTCCACGATGTTCTCATCCAAATTAATACCCAACAACCTAGACTTCTTTAAGTTTAACTTTAGACCAGTCGCAATTTCAAAACCTCTGAGGATTCGCACAATGTTTCTGATTTGGGTCTCGCTAGCACCACAAAAAAGTATGAGATCATCTGCAAACAACAGATGAGATATCTTAATGGAATAATATCTGAAGGAGACTCCGCTAACCAAAACAATGTTTACAGCTTTATAGATCAACACACTAAGCGCCTCACCCACAATATTAAATAGTAACGGGGAAAGCGGACAACCCGGACGGAGACCACGTCGAATAGAAAAGCCCTTAGTTGGCGAGCCGTTTATCAACACAGAAATATAAGCCGTTGAGATGCAAGAATAAATCCACTAACACCAAACAAAGCCAAACCCCATTTTCTCCATGATCAAAATGAGAAAATTCCAATCTATTGTATCATAGGCTTTCTTGAAGTATTCTTTAAACACCATTGTGTTTAAACCCCTGCGCCTCGCGTGATCGATGACCTCATTTGCTATCAAGGAGCAATCTAAGATATGTTTACCTTGACAGAAAGCGAATTGGGAGGGACCAATATTTTTTTCCAAGACAGACCCTAGTCTGATAGCCAGAACATTTGCCAGTAGCTTGTAGACACTCCCAACCAAACTGATAGGCCTATACTTGTTCAAAGATTTTGGATTATGGGTTTTTGGAATAAGGACGATAAAGGACTTATTTAAAGCTGCGACATCTGCCTCCCGGTATAGAACTTTTGAAAAAAAACAGAGAATATCGTCCTTAAAAGATGACCAAAATTTCTTCAAGAAACCCAAGTTAAATTCATCCGGCCCTGGAGCTCTGGAGTCATCTAAACACGATAGAGCATAGTGAATTTCATCACAAGAGAAAGGTCTTTATAAAATATTAGCTTCAATCGGATCCAATCTTTTGAATGAGCAATCAAAACACTTCACTGGAATAGTGCTAGAGAGATTATAAGCCTTCTTGAAATGATTGTTAATAGCATTTTTAATGTTGGCAGGATTGCGGGAAATATTTCCGCCAATGTTGAGCGCATAAGGGTTATTAATACGCCTTCTTTGAGTCGCAACCGCGTGAAAATAGCTCGTATTCCTATCACCACACTATATCCATTTAAAAGGTGATTTTTGATGCCATTCCCGTTCTTCTCTTCTAATATTGTTCCACAAACGAGCTCGAGAGGAGACAAGCTCAGATAACTGAGTTGGATCGTTATTCCCCAATGAAATTGACTGTTCCAGATCAAAACACTTCTGTTCCAAAACTTTTATTGATTCTCTATCAGTAGTTTTTAGTTTGGCAGCAAAGTCTTTAGACATTTGTTTACATAAGAAGAAGATTTCTTATTATAACCCCCTCATCTTGGCTTAGCCAACAGACCGAATCGAACAGGTTACACGGGGAAAATCGAAGCAAAACCCACTAAGGCTTCACTCCGATTAGAAACCCTATTTTTTCATTTTATTAATCTTGTCTAAATGTCGCGTTTAAACCTATATGTGAAGGCAAACAACGGAAAAGCGATCACGGATACAAACCGAGCAGGGGCATAAAGATAACTTAATCTTACCAAGTAGTTATTAGTCAAGTTTCATGCACACGAGGCAAAACCATCATACGTGATACATACAAACTCATTTAGAAAGCATACAAACATTAGGGACTAAAATGTAACATTCAGAAACCTCCAAAGATGCCCTTTAACCGTTTTAACCTCCAGCGTTTCGAAACAGGACTGCTCGTTTCAAAATGCGGGCTCTCATTCAAAAAGCAACATTAGGTCGTTCTGAATGTCCCACCCTAGTTCCGAAACGGAAGCCTCTAGTGGCAAAACGTACCGGAACGACACCACCCTCGTTCCGATACGGGTGCCCTAAAAGCTTGGCCGTTCCGAAACAACACCAGACGTTCTGAAATGCCTGGGCACAAATTGGCCTGAAAATGCATTTTGGCATCCCCAAACGTTCCCAAACTTACCCCGAGAGATCATGAATCACATAGCAACATATTTAACAAACAACCTAGAGGCAAAACACTATAAAGACAAGCTTCTAACATGCACACACAAATCTCAAACCCAAAAGCTTATAAGAACACTTTAGTTCAAAAACATCAACAAGTCAAAGCACATAGCAATTAACCAAAAGCCATAACAAGCCTCAACATAGCATGGTATCAACATTCAAAACATGTTAGCAACAAAAACAACTACAAAGAAGTTTGGACACCAACTCCCAAACACAAAAGTCTAGCATTCACATTGCCTAAGTATTATTACAACTATAAAAACCATACTCTGAGCTAGCAAAGAACTCCAAGACTCCTCCCTTGCCCCGCTTGCCTTCTGAAGCCACTAATGATCCGCATTGTAGGAAAAGAGAGCGTAAGCTTAAAAGCTTAGTTAGCGGAGCTCAAAATCACAACAACAATAGTGCAGTTCAAAACATATACTTTAGTTTAAAGATAAAATCATTTAGAAAGGAAATACGATAATCCAAAGGCACAAACAAAACATGGTATGCACATGCACAACCATTTCCGGTGGGACTACACATCACCACCCACAACAACTAGCATGATTCTGGTGGGACTACACATCACCGTACTCATCTACTAGTCACTACCGGTGGGACTACACATCACCGTAGTCAACAACATACTTTCCACTAACCATCACGTGAGGCTTTAACACAACTACGACAACACAACAACATTAAAAAAAGATAAAAACAATTGCATTTCAACTAGCAACGTGTATAAAAATACATCGATACTTAACAAAACAAGGCAAGAACAAATACACTTACACTTGGGTTTAGGTTGGCCCCTAAGGCTCCACCCAAACCCCAAGGAACCTTCTCTGAACATTTTAAAGCTTCAAAAAAATTTCCACTCACTAGCCAACACACAAACGCTATCCAAGATATCGATTCAAGCCTCTGAACTACCCGGATTCGCATCCACGAAGCCCAAATCAGTTTCCAACTTTAGGATGCTAATATACTCACACACATAGAAACAACTCGGAACTCAACATTCTTGAAACAAAACACATCGATTCGAGCCCAAATTTCACCCAAAACATATTCAATTCATCCCCAAACTACTTGCAGCCAATCCTAACAAATTTATCATTAAAAATATATCTTTTAACATCCAAAACATCAACCCAAAGCTACCAAACCTATAACGCCCCGATTTAGGGCCGAGAGTTTATCGGTTTTGATCTACGTTTAGTTTCGGGTTAAATTTAGATTTAAAAAAATCCCCTATTCACCAAAACCCTTTCCTAAACCCTATTTTCACTATTCCATTGCCCAAATTCCTCTTTCAAGCAAGTTTCAAGGTAAGCATTTCATTGTTTTAATTCTTTTTCCCTTAAAATTGTCATTAGTTAGATTTTCCCTTAAAAAATCAATTATTTAGGGTTATTTTAAAAATGCTTTGAGTTTGAAAAATAGTAAAATGGAGGGATTTTTGTGTGAGTATTTTAATGTCATGTTTAAGGGTGTTTTTAATCATGCTTTGGTGTCTTAAGAATGTTAAAATGGTGGCTAATAGTGGGAAACCCGAAATGGGTATAAAAATGGGATTTTAGGGTTGAAAAGGTGGAGTTTTTGGCTTGGTTTTGGGTTGGAATCGTGGCTGGTGGTTCCTTTGATGTTGAGGGATAATTCTAGATGATTTTGGATGTGTTTTGATGATTGAAATCGATGGATTCAGTTTGGGGTTTGGTTAGAATGAAATTGGTGGAGTTTTAGGTGAAATTTGGGTTTGAATCAATGTGTTTTGGTTGCAAGGCGTGAGTTTCCGGGTTGTTGCTGGTTTACAAGTGTATTAGCATTCTAATAGTTGTTTTGGGTTGTCTTGAAACAGAAAAGATTGATTCGGGTACTTTGGGCGCGATATCGGGTGTTGCGGAGGCTTGAGAACGGTGTTTCGGCTTTCGTTTGGGCTCTATCGCTGAGTGGTAATGTTTTGAAGTTTAAAATGATTTCAAAGTGGATTCTTGGGGGTTTGGGTGGAGCCTTAAGGGCTAACCTAAACCCAAGTGTAAGTTTGCCTATACATGCCTTGCTTGGTTGCTTGTTGATGTACGTGTTTATGCGTATTGTGATGTTGATTTCGAAATGCTTTTGTTTTTGTACTAATGTTGTTGTGTAGTCGTTGTTGATGTCAAGCCTCACGTGATGGTTGTCGTTTCTTACGGTGATGTGTAGTCTCACCGGTAGTGACTAGTAGAAGAGTACGGTGATGTGTAGTCCCATCGAAAAACTGCTAGTTGTTATGAACGGTGATGTGTAGTCCCATCAGAAAACTGCTAGTTGTTGTGAACGGTGATGTGTAGTCCCACCGGGAATGGTTGTGCATGTGCAAACCATGTTTGGTCTATGCTTGTGTTTATTTCATCTCTTACTTAAATGGTTTTGTTTCCAAAACAAAGATTGTATGTTTTGAACTACATTGTTGTCGTGTTTTAGAGCTCCGCTCACTAAGCTTTAAGCTTGCGCTCTCTTTTTCCAACAATGTAGATCGTTAGAGGTTTCGGGAGGCAAGTGGGCAAGGGAAAAATTCTTGGAGTTCTTGTTAAGCTCAAAGTATGGTTTTTATGTTTTGTAATAATGCTTAGACAATGGGAATACTAGGCTTTTGTTATGAAGTTGGTATTCAAACTCCTAAGTCTTGGTACTGTTAATGTTGTTAACATGTTTAAATGTTGAAGCATGTCTTATTTTGGCCTTTGACTCTTTTGGTGGATATTAAGCATGGATGGTTGCTCATTATACCTTGGTTGATGAATTGAGCCTTGTTATGTTTTTGTATGCCTTAAATGAATGTTTCTTGTTTGCCTAAGGTTGTATGCATGTTTATATGATGTTCTAATGCCTGCTTAAGTTGTTTAGGATAGTCCCTTTATGAATAAAAAGCAAAATCTGCAGACTTTTTGTGTAGGGCGTATCGGTACCCCCAAGGGTGGTATCGATACGGTCCCTTGTTTTTAGGCCTAGCGTACCGATACACGGGAGCGTATCAATACCCAATTTGCTCTCTGGAAATCTGACATTTTGACGAGAAATTGGGGTATCGGTATGGGCCTCAAACGTACCGATACGGTCTTAGGGTTGACTTTGAGATTTTGACCGTTGAGAGCGTATCGATACCAGCCTTGGAGGGTATCGATATAGACTCTCATAGTTGACTCCGGGGAAGGTTGATCGTTGAAGGCGTATCGATATGGTCCTTTGGAGTATCGATACGCCCTTAGATAAATGGATAAAAATTTGTCTTAAATTGTCAGTTTTGCTTGAATCAAATTGGTGGTTGCTTTTTCGTTGTTTGCTTATCTCATGTAGGGTCAAATAAAGCATTTAGATAAGATAATTATAGGGAAAATAGGGTTGCTAATCGGGGTGAGATCTTAACGAGTTTCGCTTTGGTTTTCCCAGTGTAACTCGTTCGGTTCGGTCTGTTGGCTAGACCGGGACGAGGGGGTTACAAAACCATCAGTTTTCATTTAGACCCAAAACTCATCCAAAAGCTCAAGATTTCTAACTTCCAAAGTTACCCACAATACTTATTTTGGGTTTCCTATAACAACCCATCATTTCCATGTTATTTTAGCAATAAGACAAAGTTAAAAACACACTTAAACCCAGCCACAACTAACTCCAACGAAAATACCATAAACTCCATCCCACTTCAAACCAAACTTTAAAATCAAAAAAAAGTTTAAACCATGGGTTTTTGCAAAAATCTTAGTATCTACGACTCAAGGAAGATAAAACCAAGTTAAAGAATCAACAATCTTGAAGAAATCGCTTGGATAGAAAGCTAGGAGCAATAGAATAGTGAAATGGGGTTTTGGGGAGGTTTTGACGTAAAAATGGTTTTGGGGAAGGGGTGAGATGAGAATTTTAAAATATTATATTTTGTTTTAATTTAAAATTTATCTCCAAAAACTCATTTGTCCACATTTTACCAAAAGCCCCCTTTTAAATTTCCTTTTTTCTCCAAAAACTCTAAAATGGTATATTTTAAATTGTTTCCCCGAGATTAGCTTAACCCTGACCGGCTTAACCAAACTCGAGTATCTCTCGGGACCCAAACTCGGGCGTTACACCTATGCCCTTCCATTTTGCCTCCTCGAAAGCTTTTGTAATCTCCCCTACAAACTCTTTGTTATCCGCTAAATAGTTGAACCATTTGAAGGGTTTTGGACCCCATGGGGTTAATGGAATTGATAGGAAAATAGGGTTATCGTCGGATAAGCTTTTGGGTGTAACTGTTGAAATATATCAGGCCAAAGGTTTAGCAATTCCAACGAGAGCAAGAAACGGTCTAAACGACTAAAAGAAGGTAGTCCCTGCAGTTAGACCATGTGAATTTATCACCCACTAAAGGAAGGTCCTCCAAATCTAATGAGTCAATAAAATTGTTGAAATCTGACATAGACCTTGAGTTAGTTAGACCATGTGAATTTAGCAATCAAACCCCCTTTTTATCTCCCCTAAACCTCTAATTTCTCAAAAATTCATAAATCCTTAAATCCTCAATATTCGCCACCACACCACCCTCACCCACGCCCCTTCTCGTCGAAACTCGTTGGTAAGCCACGCATTGTCGTAGCTTTAAATCCTTATATTTTAGAAATTCCTATATCTTAAGATTAGGGATTCATAGATGTTTTATGATTTTAAAAATGTTTGGGTTTATTTAAGAAAAATAAAAACTTTATAATTTTCTTTTATTTTTTCATCCTTATTACCAAACACACAAAAAAAATATTATTCTCCTTTTAATTTTTCATTCTTCTATTTTTTCACTCTATTAAACAAAATCCAAAAGAAAAATACTTGTATAATCAAGGGAAGTACTAAAGTTTTAATTCGATTAAATACATTTTAAATAAGCATAATTATACCATGAACTGGCGGTGGAAACATTTCATTTCCACAAGCACCCTAATTTTAGGGGTTAAGGATTTAGTTTAGGGTTCATACTTTAAGAATTTAGGTTTATGTGCTTAGAATTTAAGGATTGGGGTTTAAATTTAGAGTTTAGGATTAAAATTTAGGGGTTATACGTAAAAACCTAAATTCCTAACATATTAACCTAAATCCTAACATCTAAACCCTAAAACCTAACCCTTAATCCCTAAATTCTAACAACATTCCTTAAATTTTAAACCCCTAAACTAAAAATCTTAAATTAGATCCTGACCCCTAAAATTAGGGTGCTTGTAGAAACAAAATATTTCCACCGCATGGCGTCAGTGCATCATATATTTTCCTTTTAAATAAATGTTTTTCCCCAAATTAATAAGTACTTCCACAAGCACCCTAATTTTAGGGGTTAAGGATTCAGTTTAGGGTTCATACTTTAAGGGTTCAGGTTTATGTGCTTAGAACTTAAGAATTGTGGTTTGAATTTAGAGTTTAGGGTTAGAATTTAGGGGTTATATGTAAAAACCTAAATACCTAACATATTAACCTAAATCCTAACATCTAAACCCTAAAACCTAACCTTAATCTCTAAATTCTAACCACGTACCTTAAATTTTAAATCCCTGAACTAAAAATCTTAAATTAGATCTGACCCCTAAAATTAAGACGCTTGTAGAAACAAAATAGTTCTATGGAACGCATTGCATCAATGAATCATATATTTTCCTTCTAAATAAATGTTTTTCCCCAAATTAATAAGTACCAAATTGATGTCTGCGTCGATAAATCGAATGATTATGGTTAAGAAAATGTTCGTTTTTGCTTTCGGCAGCTGCGAATCAAGACAGGCATGCTTTTATTTCATAAATTCAATAAATTTGATAACATCTGTGAACACCTGCATGCCTAATAACCGATTTATTTTATATTATTAAAATGTGTACATATATTTCTTAATCCTTGACAAAGTTTATTGAATTCCTATCTTCTAAAACACGCATCATATTTCTTATGTATTAAAATTACTAGTTGGATTTCGGACACTCTACTAAAAATTAACTTCTCTACTTATTCATTTCTTCATTTTTTTTGAAGCGGTTGTAAATTTTTTTCAAGTTTTTCTTCTTCTTTATCGTTTCTCTTTACCGGCGACGGCCTTTGGCCGTTCTTCTGGATCTGTACATAAATAAAATTCATCTTTTTCGATGAATGTTTTGTTTTTTTCAAGTTTGTTTCTTGTTTTTCGTCTACTTTGTCGAATTCTTATTCAAATCTGCTTTTATGGCAGTTCTTTCGTATGCTTTTTAGCAGTTTTTGTCTGTCTTCATGACAGTAGTCTGTCTTTTGACAGTTACGCGTTTGAGTGACAAGTATCAACGAGCGCTTTTCAACAAAGGAGGCCGTTCTATACATGTTATGATTCCCTTTGGTGGTTGTGCCGATATGCCAAGATCAAGTAGCGGAAAAATTTTGCTATATTCAAAGAGCACTCAAGGCAAAGTATAGTTTTTCTGGATTTTTATTTCAGAAGATTTCTTCTGACAGTGTTAGGTGTGGTATGTTCAACGTCTTTCACACTTTTATGTTTTTTTGTTGTTTTGTTCAACGCTGTATTTCTATTGTAAAAGGTGTGAGTCATTTGTATTCCTTTCGCTGTTAATATAATCCAAATTCTAAAAAAAATACTAGTTGGATTCGTCTTAGAACTGATTTTTTGTTTTTTTTCTCTTACTATTTATTATTTAATTAACGACAAAGTTTAATCGAGAACTGGAAAATAATATAATTCTTTATGGTTAAATTAATTTCACTTATCCCTAGATATAGTAAACTTGACCCGAAATTCGAGTCTCGAACCGATTCCGAACCGAGACTTGATATAGATCCGAACATGATGGTTTAAACTTGACCCGAATCCAAAATAAACCAAAACTGATCCGAATTTAGTTAAACCGAAAATCAACCGAACCAAAATTAACCAAAAACGAAAATAATCGAAACCTAAAATAATTTGAACCGAAAGCAACCAGAACCGAAAACCAATCAAACCGAAAGCAACCCGAATTGAATTTTCTCAAATATATATGTTTTATTCTCATTTTGTGTTATATTACTAATTAACAACTACATTTAGTAATAGTTTAATATCATTTTTTCTCCTTTTAAAAATTATATTCATATATTGACTCAAATTAAAAACTGACTGATCCAATATAGATCCGACCTAAAAGTCAACCGATCCGATATTGTCTCGACCCAAAAATCAACTGATATGATGTTAAACCGACTCGATACCTGACCCGATCCAAAATAACATAGACCCGAAATAAATACAAATCAAACCCAATCCGACCCAAATCGAACCTAAACCAAAAACAACCCGAATAAAAAATCAACTCGATCCAAAGTGACCCGAACCTATACTTATCCCAAACCTTTCTCTTAAATTTCAGTAGGTGAACCACTTTAATTGAGTCTAAATTCATTAAAAATACTTTGGATAAAATATCTTTTTGGTATCTAATATACTTTCATATTTTTTTGGGTCACTAATTAAATTTTATTTTTAAAATTAAATAATAAATCTAAATACTTATTTCAAATAATTTAATATTTATATTATATCTCAAATGAATATTATAAATTTAATTTTTAAAATGAGTTAATATTAGTTTTATAAAATAAATAAATAAATATTTATTTAATCTATTTATTTTATTTCTTGAAATGGAAAAAGGAATCTGATTTAGTCTTCAATTTTAATCACAATTTAAGTTAATACTTTTTGGTTAAAAATATAACAATTACTTTAGAGCTTGATTTATTGGTTAAACATTTAACTTCTTATGTAGCAAACACAAGTTAATCCACCCAAGTGCATTTTGATATAATTTTGAGGTGATGAAACAATATAGCTTAAATATAAATTCGGGTGATGTTTAAGCAAAACTCTAGCCTACCTCAATGGCTAGGCATTTGATCATTTTGCAAAGGGTCTAGGGGTTAATTCTCACTATACCAAAAATAGATTATTTTTCTATTTGGTGTTATTCGACTAATAAAATAGTGTAAAATTATATTGGTAAAATAAAATCATTAAAAATATCACTTGAGCTACTGAGTATGAGAGAAAATAACTTAAAAATTGAAAAGAAATAGTCGTTAATTTTTAACCTATAGATAACAAAATAAAACAAAATGTAACTTATACGTTATTTTATTAAAAATAATTCAGTGGCTAAAACAGAAACATAAAAACAAGTGGACTATAAAATAGATAGTTCTTCCGAATATTATTAAAGGAATTAATAAATACTCACCAATCTACTTTGAGTCCAATTAATGAAAAATTAATAAAACACATTATTGCACGCTTTATTAGTCACACCGAGAATATGTGCAAAAAAAAATCTTATTTATGTTTTGCCCCACATAAATAAAGAAAGTGACAAGTATAAAAGGTCCGTTTACAATGATTAAGGTAGAAATATTAATTTTAGAAATTTTGATTATAACGTTGTAAAAGGAATAAATTAAGTTGGGAGAGTAGCTCTATCATAGATTTTTACAATATCTGATTTGAATTAGTCAATCAATAAATTAAATACCTGATACAATCTCACTTTCGATGTTGAAGTTGAGACACTCATGTTTCCGATCGAATTAAGGATGCCCCGAACTATGTAGACTTTGAACTGAAATTCAATTGAAATGATGCAGAAATAGTGGAATAATGGGTCTAGTGTTTGATGATGGATAACTAATGGATTTGAAATATATGAATGTTTAGGAATGGATCGTGATCCACTAGTTATAATAGAGCTAGGAACTAGCGATATATATGAAGGGATAGGATCGCGACCCACTATCTATAAATGAGATAAGAACCAACGATATTAAAAGGGGTGAACGCCACACTTAAAAAAGTGATAAGCTTGATAGAAAGACGCCACAAAAGAAACCTTGATAAGTCAAAGATAAAATAAATGAGACAAACTCAAACTTATATTTTATATTTCAAAAGTATTCTCAAGTTTATGTTTACAAATGAACGATGATGATATTTATATAGGCTTACAAAGTAGGTGAAAGGATAAAGGAAATAATTAATCTAAATACATGAATAAAATAGATTCATTTGGATGCATTCTCCTAAGGATGGTCGGTCATGAACTTTGCAAAGATGAGTAAATGAACCGCATTAAATAAGTTCATGCATGAATCTGTCCAATACATCAATGTATCATGAATTCTTGATCCCCAATTCTTTTAATGTGTAGTTGGAGATGAATGTGTTGTCAAAGCTTGTTGAATCTTTTAATTGCCTTCCATGCTTGAATTAGGAAGAAGAATGTATGAATTTGATGCTTCCATCCCCCTTTAGACGTCCATGCATGTATGAATTAGGGAAATGTGAAACCAATGATTTGAAGGGTGAATGCATATAATTCCAAGCCTAGAAAGTTCTAACTCTCGATTAATGAAAAACCTTGAGCATGATGGCTGCATGTAACATCCCAAAGCTTTGCAAATGAATTATACATGCCACCCAAGCCTTCCGATTGAAACATGTATGCTAGATTTCCTCTAAGCTTGTGTGACCATAAACATGTTGTATGGTGGAGATTTTTCCTTGGAATTAAATTAGGCCTTTAAAATTTTAAACTTGCTTCGAACAATGTGAATTAAGCTCGGATGAGCTTCTTGAGACTTCTCGAATGCTAATAACTTTCCTCAATCAAATAGTCTCTTAAAAGTTGATGAGAATCTTGAAAGACTCGTAACCATGCTCACATCAATATTGATAATTAAAAAATATCAAATAATTAAGAATTGCAATTTAGATTAACAAGCAGTGCAAAACACACAAAAAGTCATTTTGGGAGGTTGGTCAAAGATGTAATCTTCATCATCCTACATTATTATGATTAGATAATTGGTCAGATCCCATTGGAAATGGTTTTATTAAAAATTAGCTTAATGTTATAAATTTATTTATTATGTGAATGTCCTCAAAATCACTCAATGAATGAGGCAAATAAATTTTTGTCAAAGAAAAAAGATTGAGGTAAATAAAATTTTCAATAATAAATTATATTTCATATTCATTCTATTCATGTAACCTATATTGATTGAAGTTCTATAAATAGAAGTCACGTTACTCATGTATAAGCTTACGATACACAAGTGAAAGAAAGACTATTTTCTCATCTCATCTCATCTCATCTCGTGTTCTATTTTTAAATGATCCCTTTTGTTTATACAATAATTTCTATAGATTCATAACACACATCAATATGATTTTGTTCAGTAATTTGTGATTCTCGAGAAAAAAAAATCAATTTGGTATTGGCAACTACATTTACGGCAATCTCAAATTTTTCCTCCCAACTTTACTTCTTCACTTAGTAGGTTTCACCACGAACTTTTCGACCAGAATAACAAGACATTCGAATCACAAACTTTAACAGAAGTCGATCCCCAACAAGATAATGCATTTACATGTGAAAGTACAACAATAAAATAACATTCAACAAAACAAACATTAGTCGCTGTTTCTTCAAAATATGTGAATATAATTGCAATGTATAAGACAAATTAAGAGTGTATTTGATCACAACTACTGATCTAACATATTTAAATGATTTACTTCCATAAAAAATTGTCAACTATGTTATTTGTTGATCTAATTCTGTTGAATTTGTTAACTATGACCATATTTAGCAATTAGCGGATAACTGATAGCGAATTATATTAATTGATAGTTGATTGTATTAGCTGATTTGACTAGCGGATTGTATTAGTGATTGTATAAAAGTGTTTGGTAAAATTAATTGATAGCTAATAGTTGATTGATTATTTAAACAAGCAAAATGACATATAAGGACATGATTATATTTGATATTTATTTAAATGGTTTATTAGTTATCAATATTTTGTATCTATTAATACTAATTAGATGTTTTAACAAAAATGGAGAGTTCCATCCAGAGAAGACCGTTCGCCGGAAATCCTAATGACCGGAGATCAGCAACATCCAGTGGAGTTAACTTCTTCGACAGAGAGAAGACAAAAAGAAACTTGAACTAGAAGGACATATCAGTTTTTGTTAACTTTGTTAGTAAGAGGATTCATCCGGCAACGTTAAGGGAAGCTTTTCAAGAATATGAAGCGGTGACTGATGTTTTCATAGCATACCGGAGCCACAGGAGAGTTCCCAAGCCACACACGTTTGCATTTGTAAGATTCTCGGAATGGAGCTAAGCGGACGAGGCAGTGAGAGGTGCTAATAATCGTCAAATGGATGGTTTCTTCATTAAGTTTATCACGTTAGGAATAAGGAAACACTAGTGGAGAAAGGTGATAAAAGTAAGAAATCGAAAAGACAATTTAGCAGAAGGGAAGCTTTCAGAGATGAAAGATCATATAAGGAGGCCCTACTAAAGTTTCCGGGCAATAGTTTTAATCTTGATAATCAATGTCCGGACTTTGGCGAGAACAAGGGTAAGAGGGCAGGGCATAATCAGTTTCGGATGGCGGTTGACACTAACTCCGTAGAACAAGAATGGTTGAAACTCTGCCTTGCAGGTCAGATTAAAGGTATGTATGATGAGGAGATGGTTCAGCAAGCGCTGAATGCAGATGGTTTCAAATGTAAGATCAGTGTTTGGTCAGGTTACTATGTCCTTATCAGGCGTGACTCAGCGGAGGATAGAGACAAGTTATGGAGTTGTCGAGCATCTCTCCTTCACTCCTGGTTCTCGGAGCTTGATTTTCTACACAAGTTTGAGAAGGAGAAGAAATTAAAGTTATGGGTTGTTCTCTCCGGCGTTCCGTTTAAGGTCTGGTCAGATTGCACGTTTAGGAATCTAGCAAGCTCTTGGGGCAGGCTAATCAGAATCGATGAGGAAACCTTTTCAAAATCCAGACTTGATGTGGCTTGATTTCTAGTGGGAATGAGCTCAGTGTCAGACATCCCAACTTCATTTTCGATCTTAATAAACGGAAAAATTCATTGGATCAGGGTAGCGGTATCGGAGTATGAAGATGATCAGACCTGGATTGACGGAGGAAGACCATCAGACGCAGAAAAAGAGTATTCTAGAACCAGAGATAGTAATGATGGGGGAAACATTAATGCTTCATCGAATGAGGGCCCAAATGTCTGGAATGTTGAGACATTCTCTGAACCTGTAGTCCCACCATTTGAAGTCGGCGGAGCAAGGGAAGAGACTGATTTCGTGGCCAATCCTGACGACAATTTAATTTCCGTGGGATCCCAAAATGATAAGGCTTTGTTTAGGAATGATACTAATGGGCTTCCAATGGATGGCGTCCTCATGGAGGTCCAAGTCAACCAGGCCCACGAGTCCACCATTTCATCGTCATATCAGATAGCCCACTCTTTGATAGCACTTCGGGCTTATACACAGTAAAAATGAAATTCCTGAAAAACCATTGTGGAGATCCTCTTACCAGTAACAGAGTAAAGTTAGTTGATAATCAGATTGAGGATAGGCTTCCAATTCCAAACTCGAAGATCACTTCCAGAAAATCAAAGAAGAAGCTCAATCCAAACCAACCCATGGCGTTGGAACAATTGGGTTTGTCACCTCCCTCTGGTAATCCTATTTCTAGCGCAGCAATTTCAAATCCAATCCAAGCAAATGTGGAACTCGACAAAGTGGAAGAAGCCCGAATTTCAATGGAGATTTGCAACTCTTTGGGACTGTTATTTGAAGTCAATAAAGATGAGGTGGTAAAAAAGTTCATGGAGACCGCTAGTGATAGCGCAAACGGCATCTAACAGAGGCAAGCTGTGTTTTTAGTGTTATAAGTGCGTGTTCTTTCCTCACTTATGTATAAGCAGAAGAATGTATGTTATTTTATTACCTGGAATATAAGGGGCCTGGGTCGAAAAGAAAAGAAGGCAGCGTTGAGGAACTTAGTGAAAATAAATAATCCTCAGGTTATATTTATTCAAGAAACGAAGAAGACTCTGGTAGAAGATAGACTTGTTCAATTTTGTTGTGGTAAGGACGCAAACATTAGATCAGTGAGCTCCTCTTTAGAGGGTGCTTCGGGTGGATTATTGACCATCTAGAATAACAGCTTCTTCGAAATGGACTCGAATATCATCATAAGGAACTTCATTATCTTACAAGGTCATCTAAAATCTCTTAAGTTGAGATGCAATTTGATCAACATCTATGCACCGAATGATCAAAGGGAAAGATATATGGTTTTCAGTGAGCTGACTTCGTTTATAATACAGTCAAAACTGCCAACGATAATGGGAGGGGATTTTAATACAGTCACGAGCCCTGATGTGAAATTGGGAGTTACATTCAATAGATCAACCATGAAGGATTTCTTGGATTTCATTGAATCATCGGATCTACTGGACCTTTATGTTAGTGGAGGTCGATTTACATGGTCAAATACGAGGGATAAGTTGTCTGCAAGAAGATTAGACAGGTTCCTCATCTCCCCTGATTTCTCTTTGTCTTGGCCAAATGTCGCCCAAAAGACACATTCTAAGAGCCTCTCCGATCACAATCCAGTAAGTTTAAACAATTCCGAGTTTGAATGGGGCCCCAAACCATTTAGATGGTTCGACCATTGGGCAGAGAATAAAGTTTTGGTGGAGAAAATCACTGATAGTTGCAAGATATCATCGGGAAAGGGGATCGCAGCAAAATTAAGATCCTGTAAACTTGTTTCTAAGGAGTGGGTCAAAAAGAAGAAAGAAAAAGACCAAGAATCAATTTAGAGTTTAGAGAAGCAGTGTTATGAGATGGAATGGAACATGATGAAGCACGGGGCTGATCCAAAGAGGAGGAAACTCTTCTCGGCCTAAAAGAAAAACTATGGCATAAATATAGAGAGGAGGAGCGCGAATGGATTCAAAAGTCGAGAACAAAATGGTTCCTCGAAGGTGACCGCAACACCAAATATTTCCACACGATAGCCTCGACAAGGAGAAGAAAAAACAGAATAAGCTCGATTCTTATTAAGAATGTAGTGCGGGAAGAACCAGCAGAAATTAAGAAAGGCATTGAAGCTCATTTTAGAGAAGCCTATAATTCATCCCCAATAATTCCGGTAAAACAATTTGGTTGTGAAACAAAAAGGATTTCAGCAGCATCAGCTTCATTACTGGAACAGGAATTCACCATCGATGAAATCAAATCAGCGTTATTCTCAATGGATGGCTCTCGAGCTCCAAGAACATACTGTTTCAATTTGGGTTTCTTATAAAGGTTTTGCGACAGTCTGGAAAATGAGATTTGGGAAATGTTTCAGAATTTCTACAATGGAGGTGATTTGGATGCATCTCTCAACCATTCTTTTATAATGTTAAATCTGAAAGTACAAAACCTAGTGTCTATAGAGGAGTACAGGCTAATCAGTTTGGTCTGCAACGTTTACAAACTGTTGACAAAAGTTTTATCTAGAAGACTCAGTGGTTGCCTTGATAAAATAATTGGTGAAACCCAATTTGCCTTCTGCCCTGGAAGACAATTGTTTGAATGTTCATTGATTGCTAATAAAGTTGTGGATTTCCTGAAGAAAAGGGATCTAACATGAGCGATCCTAAAGATGGATTTTAATAAAGCCTATGACACGGTGAATTGGAATTTCTTATTCTTGATGTTAGACAAAATGGGCTTCAGTCTAAAATGGCAGCGTTGGATAAAGAAATGTATATGTTCAGCCTTGATATCTGTTCTCATAAATGGTTCTCCTTCGAAATCCTTCAAGATCAGTAGAGGCCTTCGCCAAGGATGCCTCATGTCGCCTCTATTGTTCAACATCGTAGCAAAGGGTTTGAGTTCGTTATTGACAAAGGCTACCTCTTTAGGTTTCTTCAATGGAGTTAGAATTGGTTTCAGCAACATCATGATTTCACACTTACAGTTTGCAGATGATCTTATAGTTTTCAGTGGAGGTAGCAAAACCAAGGTAAAAAATATTGTTCGAATTCTCAGGGGTTTCGAGATTGCTTCAGGTTTGAAAATGAATCTCATGAAGACAAAGTTAATAGGGATCAATGTCGACCAACTAACAGTGAAAAAATGGGCGTCGGATATCCTCTGCAAAGTGGAAAAATTGCCGAGTAAATATTTAGGCTTACCACTCGGGAGCCAAAAAAATTCAATGGCTTTGTGGTCACCGATCATTGAGAAGTTTAAAAAATGCTTAGCATGCTGGAAAATGAAGCTCCTGTCACTGGGAGGCAGAATAACACTAGTAAAATATGTGCTTTTAAATATTCCCATTTTTTTCATGTCCATTTTCAGTATGCCTGCTGCTGTGGCTTCTACCTTAAACAGATTAATAGCAAACTTCATATGGGGGCTCTAGATAAAAGGTCGATTCACTGGCTGAGCTAGGAGAGTCTATGCAAACCGAAAAACCAAGGCGGACTGGGCCTTTGCGATCTGCGAGTTAGGAAAAGAGCCTTGCTGAATAAATGGCTCTGGAAATATAGAACTGAATACAATAGATTGTGGCGCAAGGTGATAAACGCGAAGTATGAAAAAAATTCGAAACAAGTTATGCCTAATAACGTGAAGGGGGCTAACAAATCTTGGAATTGAAGGGGAATTATCAAACCACTGCAACAGCAAGAGGATGTTTTTTAGCAAAATCTCAGACAAGTGGTCAGAATGGGGAAATGGTGGACTTTTGGAATGATGTTTAGTGCTCTGATATACCTCTTAAACAGGCTTATCCAAGAATGTTTGGGTTGGTTATCCGAAAAGAGGGTAAAATAGCGGAATTTGGGGCCTTTGTCGCGGGAGAATGGAGATGAGAAATAAGTTTAAGAAGACAAGTGTTCGACTGAGAACAGGATTCGTGGAACGACTTGAAGAAAACACTCGAAGGCATTAGGGTGGGCTCACTGAAGGCAGACTCAGCTAGATGGATCGCTGACTCAAATGGTACGTACACACCTTCATCCTATTGCAAGATTTTAAATTTTGGTATGGAATCAAAGGATCATCTTTGGGATATGATTTGGTTGAACTTAGCTCCACATAAGATTGAGGTCATCTTATGAAAACTTGTCCATGGTCGAATTCCAACTAGAACAGAATTACAAAAAAGAGGATGCACTAATATAGTGGATGTCGCATGCCCCTTCTGTCGAATATCTAACAAAACTGTTAATCACATTTTCTGTGAATGCAAGCTATCTTGGGAGATTTGGCAGAAGTGGTGTTCTATGTGGAACACTAACCTTATAATCCCAGCAACCTGAGAAGTTTGATGATATTATGGGGACATATGTATAATGGCTTCATGGAGAAATCGATTTGGCTCATGATTTTTCGCAGTGTGGTTTGGTCCATATGGAATGCTCGAAATGACATCAGAAGCAAAAAAGCTGATAAGGAGAAGATTTTCAACATGTATGTAATCAGAGTAAGCAAATGGGGCAATGCAAAATGGGGGAGCTAATTTCCTCAAACTTTTTATATAGTGAGCAGCTGCAACATTCTAAGCACTATCAAGTTTGCTAAGCAGAAAAGAGAGAATTGCAGATGGAGAAAACTTGAACCAGGGTACCTCACTTTTAATACTGACGGAGCGGTAGAAAATAATTTCGGTTCAACGGCTATAGGAGGAGTGCTAAGGAACCACAATGGCTCGATAATGTGCTATTTCTCCAAAAAGGTTGGGATAGCAGATCCCCCTACATTAAAATTGTTGGCGGTGCAAGAAGCGGTAACTTTGTACAAAACTTTACCATATTCATCTAATAATTCCCTACAGATAGAGTGTGATAGCAGCAACGTTGTTCACTGGATAAAAAATGTACATCAAGCTCCTGAGATTTTTAAAGAAGTCATCCGTAATATTCAGCTGGAGGGTAACAAATTGAATTAGGATATTTTTCTCATATCAAGAGAAGATAATGTAACGGCGGACAAACTAGCGAAAAAGGGCCTGTCAAAGGGAAAGGATCTAAGAGTGTTGTTAACACGACAAAGAGGAAGGATTAATTAGCACTAGTGAAACAGATTTGAAATAAATTTCAGTTTCGGTTTCCAGTACACTCTCTCGTGCTTTCAGGTGAATATGCAATTCCAAGAATAAGGTGTGATCGAAGGCTCAGCAAACAAACATCAGGTATCTAGGTCCAGCCTTTATTTCTTAAGTTTCTATTTGTATGTGTTTTCCCAGTACACAGAATTGGAATAGATTTGTGCCAAGGAATCAAACTAGGATTGCTGGGTAATTGTGTGAAATGCTAAGTCTTGTATCCGAACTTAGATATGTTGCACTCTTTTTCTTCCAATAGGTTTTTAGGGAAGTTTTTTAATGAGACACATATTTAAGTGTTCTATACCTCATCTAATAAAATCCTATGTGTTTCAAAAATAATTAATACTAATTAGATTATGAAAAATAATTTTTAATATAACATTACTAAGCATATTTGAAGGATTTATATATTAATTTATTATTTATATAATTATTTTTAATACAATTTAATTAATTATTACATTTAAATACAAATATAAATGTGTGAAAATAAAAAGAAAAAAATACAAAAAGTATTAGTTTACAAATGTCACAATTTAAATATGTGAAGTTGAATTAAAATAGAAATTGTTAAATTTAAGTTATTTGTAGATTTTTTATAATTGTTAAGGGTAAAAGGTTCTTTATAATTCTTATGTCAAAATCTCTAATTTCAAAAACTCCTATTAGCAGCTTTTTTAAAATGAGATGTTTCAATTCGCTATTTCAATCTTTTTTTGACCAAACATCCAAATTAGCGGATTTGACCAATCAATCCTCTAATTTTAGCTCAAACTTTTTTTTTATTAAAGAGGACTCATCTCTTTTGTTGGTTTTAATTTTCGGTTTCCTATCCCCAAAGAAATCTTTTAAGTAAAATAGAAATTTGGAAAGAGATGCCTAACCTGGCTAGTCAAGGAAATGAACATGATATGAAGATTAAGGACGATAAGACAACTGTAGTAGTACTAATGAAGTTTCCATCAAAATCGTGTTAGTTTCCTGACAGAATGTAAACTTCTAGAATTTTCTACCTAATTCACATATATGGGATGACTTGTCCTTTAAAAATCAAGCAATTTAGTGATATTTCAATTTCTTCAAAAGGGTGCAAAATTTTAGCAAGTATACTATTAACTTTTCATTGATATAGCATACCTAGAAGTTAGATTTTTTAAATATGATTAAAAATTTAATTTATGATAAGAATGAAATAAGTTAGATTTGGTAAAATCATTTCTATAATAAATTTTTATAGTATTAGATCTATGTTAATCGATTAATGAATCATACACTATTATAGATTGTTATAAAATACGGTGAGTATAAATAAAAGGGTGTTTTTATTTCTTTATTGACATTTATGTTTACCTAAACGATTGTCCAAATTTTATCGCCCCCTAAACTTTATTTTTAATTAAATTCTCAAAATATCATTAGCATTCTAATATTTTAATCTTGATTCAGACATTAAATATCAGTTTAAATTTAATACGAAGCAGATTTAAAATATATAAATCAAATTGTATTAAAAAAATGTTTAAATTATCATTTTTTAACATGCTACATCTAGACTCTTCATATTTTAAGACCCGTATGTTAAATATGTTTGACGATAAATTTAAACTGATATTCAATGTCTAAATTAATGAAAGTTATACCTTAAGAATGTGTCTTCAGTTAACCCCAAATATTTAAGCATATTTCATAACTTCAAGTTTCTATAATTAACGCTGGATCATTTAAGCAATATTATGTTCTTTTTAGAAGCGTAAATTTGGTAATATTGCCAGTACAAAAAATATTTTTTTCAATAAATATTCTTTTTTTGAAATAAATGTTCTAATGTTGTGAATAATGTGAAAACAAGAACAAGAAGAAATAGGAACAAAATAAGATGAGAGAAAAGAAAGAGATTTGTATTATTCTGAATATTGACTTGTGTACAATGCCTTCGGTAAATCATCTATTTATAGGCATAAGAAGTACATAATACATTAAACTCTAATTAATGTAGATAATAATCCTAATGATAAAATAATTCAAATCTCCTTTGATAAAGTCCTTATCATGATAGACATCCACATAGATAAATATTCATAACACTCCCCCTTGGATGTCTATGAAGACAGTGTGCCTCGTTAAAACTTTACTAAGATAAAACCCCGTAAAAAAAATCTTTAGTAAAGGAAAAGAGTACACACATCTTTAATACGCATAACATGTTGTCTCATTAAAAACCTTTCCAGGAAAACCCAATGGGACAAAACCATGGATAAGGAAAAGAGTACAACGCGTATTTTGCTCCCCCTCATAAATACATCATATAAGATCTTTGACACGACGCAATCCGATATTATAAATTAACTTCTCAAATGGAGCAGTAGGGAGTGTCTTGGTAAATAAATCTGCCAAGTTATCACATGAACGAATCTGTTGGACATCAATGTCTCCATTCTTTTGTAGATCGTGAGTGAAGAAGAATTTTGGGGAGATGTGTTTTGTTCTATCACCCTTTATGTATCCTTCCTTAAGTTGGGCAATACATGCCGTATTATCCTCATATAAGACCGTCGGAGCTACTTTTCCAGAGTGTAAACCACAATTTTCGCGAATATGATTGGTTACAGACCTTAGCCACACACATTCACGACTAGCCTCATGTATAGCCAAAATCTCAGCATGATTAGAGGAAGTAGCAGTAATTGTTTGTTTCATTGAGCGCCAAGAAATTGTTGTACCACCGTATGTAAATACATAACCAGTCTATGATCGAGCATTATGAGGATCAGATAAGTATCCTGCATCCGCAAAACCAACCAATTCGGTTTTGGATAGATTAGAGAAAAATAATCCCATGTCTTTCGTACCTTGAAGGTAACGAAATATGTGTTTGACCCCATTCCAATGTCTTCGGGTTGGGCATGAACTAAATCTTGCCAACAAATTGACAGCAAACGATATGTCAGGTCGTGTGTGACTAGAAAGATACATTAATGCACCAATAGCACTTAAGTATGGCACTTCTGGACCAAGAATATCTTCATCCATCTATCGAGGACGGAATGGATCTTTGTTAACATCAAGTGACCTAACAACCATAGGAGTGCTCAATGGATGTGCATTATGCATGTAAAATTTCTTTAGCATTTTTTCTATGTATGTTGATTGATGCACAAGGATTCCATCCTTTAAGTGCTCAATTTGTAATCCAAGACGGAACCTTGTTTTCCCAAGATCTTTCATTTCAAATTCTTTCTTTAAACATTCTACTGTCAATGAGATCTCTTCAGGAGTCCCAATAATATTCATATCATCAACATACACAACAATAATAACAAATCCAGAGCTAAATCTCTTAATAAAAATGCATGGAGAAATTGGATCATTCTTATAGCCCTCTGCTAATAAGTATTCACTGAGGCGATTATACCACATGCGCCCAAATTGTTTTAATCCATAAAGGGATTTGTTCAATTTGATTGAATAATATTCTCAAGAACCTGAATTAACTGCTTCAGGCAGTTTGAAACCTTCCGGAAGTTTCATATAAATATTATTATCAAGAGGCCCATAAAAATAGGCTGTAACAACATCCATTAAGCGGAAATTAAGTCTCTCTTTTATTTCCAGACTAATCAAAAATCTAAAAGTGGTTGCATCCACCACTGGGGAGTATGTTTCTTCATAATCAATTCCCGATCTTTGTGAGAATCCTTGTGCAACCAAACGAGCTTTATATCTCACAATTTCTCCTTTTTCATTTCTCTTTCTCACAAAAATCCATTTATACCCCACAGGTTTTACACCTTCCGGTGTACGGACTACAGGCCCGAATACTTCTCTTTTTGATAGAGATTTTAGTTCCGCTTCAATTGCCTCTTTCCATTTTGGCCAATCATCTCTTTGCTTACATTGTTCAATTGACAATGGTTCATGATCCACATTATCATTCAAAATCTCTAGTGCTATATTGCATGCAAAAGTATTATCGACGTCGATTTTGTTTCGGTTCCACTTGTTACCAGACATGACATAATTTATTGAGATCTCATCATTATCAGGTACTTGATTCATGTCTAATGTCTCTTTTGGAGACCTTTTAATCTCTTCTCGAGATTTTTCATAATCCATTGATTCCTCGATTAGACCATCACATGATATAGCTCCTTTTCTTTTCCGAGGATTTTTATGTTTGGAACCTACTGGTCTACCACGCTTCAGGCGTGCGTTTGACTCATTAGCAACTAGAGTTTGTCCTTCTAGGACATCAATCTTAATCGGAGCATTCACAGCTGGTATATGTGACTTAGTCACTTTTTTAGGGTCAGCAAAAGCATCTGGCAATTGATTTGCTAAGTTTTGCAAATGAATTATCCTTTGAACTTCTAGTTCACATTGTTGGGTACGTGGATCAAAATGAGATAGCGATAATTCATTCCAACTTATTTCTTTTCCCAGCTGTTTATTTTCTCCCCCTAATGTTGGGAAAACCGACTCATTAAAATGACAATCGGCAAATCGAGCTGTAAATAAATTCCCCGTCATAGGCTCAAGATATTTAACTATCGAAGGGGATTCAAAACCGACATATATTCCCAACCTCCTTTGAGGACCCATCTTTGTGCATTGTGGTGGAGCAATCGGAACATATACCGCACATCCAAAAATTCTAAGATGAGAAATATTTGGTTCCTGACCAAAAACCATTTGTAATGGGGAGATATTATGATAACTTACAGGCCTGATGCGAATCAATGATGCTGCATGTAAAATGGCATGTCCCCATGCATAAATCGGTAGTTTTGACTTCATTAGTAACGGTCTTGCAATTAATTGAAGTCGTTTGATAAAGGACTCTGCAAGACCATTTTGTGTATGAACATGCGCTGCAGGGTGTTCAACACTTATTCCAATCGACATGCAAAAATCATCAAAACTCTGAGAAGTAAATTCACCAGCATTATCAAGACGAATTGTCTTTATAGGGGAATCTGGAAAATGTGCTCGTAATTTTATCAACTGAGCAAGTAACCTCGCAAATGCCAAGTTGCGGGTTGATAGCAAGGATACATGTGACCATCTAGCCGATGCATCGATTAAAACTAGAAAATATCTAAATGGTCCACAAGAAGGGTGTATAGGCCCACATATATCACCATGTATCCGTTCCAGAAAATTGATAGACTCATAATTTACTTTAGCTGGTGATGGTCGAATAATTAGTTTGCCTTGGGAACAAGCATCACATGAAAAGGCATTACTTTGAAGAATCTGTTGGTTCTTCAATGAGTGACCACATGAATTGTCGATAATTTTTCGCATCATAATCGAACCGGGATGGCCTAACCGGTCATGCCAAATAATAAAGTTATCAGTAAATTTATAGTTTACAATAGCATGTGCTTCAATTGCACTGATTCTTGTGTAGTACAATCCGGATGGCAGTGCATGTAATTTTTCTAAAACTTTCTTATTGCCTTGAGTTATACTTGTAATATAGAGATATTATGTATCTCCTTGGCAACTACTCTCAATATGATATCCATTATTGCGAATATCTTTAAAACTTAATAAGTTTCTTTGCGACTTTGGAGAGTATAGCGCATTATGAATATGGAATAGAGTTCCATTTGGTAATAACATATTTGCTTTTCTGGAGCCTTCTATAATATTAGCACTTCCGGATATAGTACTCACATTATTCCCTTGCATTGTTAAATGGGAAAAAATTTCTTGTGCTTAAGTATAGTATGAGTACTTGCACTGTCCGCTAAGCATAAATCATCACCATTTTTGGCGGATTGTATTTGAGACGGAATCATATTCTTCAAAGAAAAAAAATAAAATAAAATAAATATTAACAAAATATTCAAAATATAAATTAAATAAATAACATCCATAATTTTTATTCTTTATATATATAATTCCTAATAAAATATTATATCTTTCTAACAAACTTTTCCTAAAATAATAATAAACATAAACATAAACAAAACAAAACAAAAATAAATAAAAAAATCAAATATTCTTCTCAGGGGAAATGAGGAAATCATTAACATCTATATCTGTAAAGCCATAATTGCCATTGCTAGTGCCAGTAATGCCATAATCATCTTTGCCAAGGCCATAATCATCTTTGCCATTGATATAAACAAAATTTGTTTCAACTTTCTTTCCTTTACCATTGATTGACTGTTGGTAAAGATCCACAAGATGTTTTGGCACACGACAAGCACGGGCCCAATGATTTAAGCTGCCACATCGATGACACATAGATTCCTCTTTCTTGGATTGATTTTTTGCACTATTGTCATCTTTATTATTCCACTTACGGTGAGTATAGTTATTTTTAAAACGACCACCTCGCCTATGTCCTCGATCGTGACTACGACCACGACCACGCCCATAGTTATGACCACGATGGTTGGTGTAACCTTTATTTCTTCCGCTATAAAATGTCGCATTCGCTTCAGGGAATGGAGCGGAGCCAGTTGGGCGATATTCATGATTCTTCATCAATAGCTCATTGTTTTGCTCAGCCACAAGAAGGCAAGAAATTAACTCAGAATATTTCTTAAAGCCTTTTTCTCGATATTGTGTCTGAAGGACAACATTGTTTGTATGAAAAGTGGAGTATGTTTTCTCTAACATATCCTCATCAGTAATAATTTGACCACATAACTTCAATTGTGAAGTAATACGAAACATAGCAGAGTTATACTTGCTTACTGATTTAAAATGTTGCAATTTCATATGCAACCAGTCATATCGAGCTTTAGGCAGAATAACAGTTTTTTGGTGGTCATATCGTTCCTTTAGATTATTCCAAAGAATAAGAGGATCTTTCACCGTTAAATATTCTGATTTCAACCCCTCATGGAGGTGACGGCGAAGGAGTATCATGGCTTTGGCCTTATTTTGGGCAGATTATGCATTCCCCTCTTTAATGGTATTTCCCAGACCATTAGCATCTAGGTGTATTTCGGCATCTAAGATCCAGGATAAATAATTCTTTCCGGAAATATCAAGAGCCACAAACTCAATCTTTGCAAGATTTGCCATTGATGTACTGTCCATAAGGTCATTTAAAAACCTCCTTTGAGATCAGTAGCCTCGCAGAACGGGATGTCCAGTCAATTATACTCGGATTAAACCATTAAAACAAATAACATATAAATTCATTGTATATACGCATGGTATGAATTAAAACAAACCAACATATAATTTATAATAACCAAACATGGCAAATTAAAACAAAATATTAAACAAAACTGATTACTCTCCTTTAATACTAGCGAACAACAATTTTATCATTATAGGTATGACTTTGTTAGCTTATATTAATTAAATTGATTAATAAAATATTAAACAAAATAAATAACAACACATGGATGATAACATAAGCAAGGAATTAATTATATATTGTTTTAATTTATTATTGTATATATATTATTTTATAAATTGAAATATATAAGATGGAAAAAGAATATACCAGATAAATCTTTGGAGAAGCTTGATTTGTAACTAAAATCTTTTGAGCAAACTCGTGCTGATAACGTGTTGTGAATAATGTAAAAACAAGAACAAGAAGAAATAGGAACAAAATAAGATGAGAGAAAAGAAAGAGATTTGTATTATTCTGAATATTGACTTATGTACAATGTCTTCAGTAAATCATCTATTTATAGGCATAAGAAGTACATAATACATTAAACTCTAATTAATGTAGATAATAATCCTAATGATAAAATAATTCAAATCTCCTTTGATAAAGTCCTTATCATGATAGACATCCACATAGATAAATATTCATAACATCTAATAGTATTTTTCTTTTTTAGATTCTTATATATGGTAATTTTTTGGCTTGGGTATCATAAGCCTTAAACTTTTTTACGGAAAAAATCAATTAAACCCTTAAATTTTTTGGCACTCAATTAAGTCTTTATACTCCAAACTTTTTCAATCACCCCTTTGACCAATATTGACTATTGAATCTTACAATTTTTTGGACCAGTTAGTACATGTCATGTTACACTATTATCACTTGACATTTTTAATTTTATTTAAAAAATTCTTTAAATGTTCTAAAAAGTTTTAAAAACTTATAAACATTATAGAACAACAGTTTTCTAAAAAAAATATGTAAATATCACATGTTATAATTGTAATGAGTCACGTGACAATAATATCTCAAGATTTTTTTTAAAAAATTGATGGTCAAAATTAATCAAATAACTTAATTGATTAAATTTATTGGTTTGGAACTTAAATAGACTTAATTATTTTTTTTTCCAATAATTCAGGGGTTTAAAACACCCTTAAGCCTAATTTTTTTATTAATGCATTGGATCAGAGTGTACTCGTTAATGGAAAGAACATTAAAGATGAACATAAATAATTAAAATTCACTACATGTAAGGCATTAATTATGAACTCTAAAATCAACTAGTTAAGTTAACTCATTATAATAGTTTTTAAGCTAAATCAACTTAACGACAAAAATACTTGATTACAGATTATATATTCTTGCATGACAATAATCCAAGTTGGGCCATCACATTCATGGTCTACTTGTCCGAAAATTTATTTTTTTTTCAAAGAAAGTTGCAACTTAAAATGAAAAAAATTGTGATAAATTTAATAGATAGTATATAATAAAAAATATGGTAAACTACATAAATAATTCTCCGACTATGCTCCAATTATCTTTTGTATCCCCCAACTATCAGAAGTTACAAACTGGTCCCCTGACTTAAAAAAATAACAAATTGATCCAATGTCGTTAAAAATTTAACGGCTGGTGACGTGATAGTTAACAAAAATTGGCATAATAACACATTTAGTCCTCAACTTTTACACTTTGTTTAACTTTGCCCTAATTCTAAAAAAATGACCCTTAACATTTCAAAATTCTATCAATTTAATCCATTTTTTCTCTCCACACAATCCTAAACAAGAAGACCCGTGCAAATGTCTTCAAAAACATTACTGCAGGCTTAGGCTATCTCCGACTCTCTTATCTTCTTCACTTCCCTCGTCTCCTATTTCACAGGCTTAGGCTATCTCCGTTCTCAACTCCATAGCCGCTAACAAAACCCTGTTTCCTTCCCGAATCAGATACCTAAAAAGAACAATCCCCATACCCCCCCAAAATGAACTTTTCTCTCTTCCATTTCCTTTTCCTCCTATCTCTTTTGATTACCCATCTCTCCTTCTCTCGCGTCCTCGCCGATTCCCACTTTGAAGGATTCGACGCCGAAGATGATGAAACTATTGAGGAAGAGATCTTAGACCACCACTCGATCCGATCGCCGCCCGTGACTAAGTCCGATTCACACCCCTTTACGGATCTTGAAACCCAAACCGAACCTGATCCCAACCATGTTCCCGCTTTGGATACTCCGTCCCAATCGGATCTTCAAAAGCCATCCGCTACATCTTTTGAGTACTGGGATGAGGACGAATTCGAGGGCTTACCCGTCGAACAGCCGCCGCCCGAACCTGCAAAGGATACTGAAAACGCCACTCCTAATGACCCAGATCCGAAAACGACCGCGAAATCCCAAGATGTGACGGTTTCGAAGAAGTCGTTTACGGTGGAGATTGTCTGTGGGTCTTTCTTGATTGTTTTTGTGATCAATTACTTCATTGGTAAACGTGAAAACGAGAATCTTGCTTTGGCATGGGCAGCGAAGTTTGCAACGAAAGGTTCGATCTTTGAGAAAAATTTCAGTCTTTTGGGCGTTGGAGAAGGGGAGGACTCGCCTTTGTTGTTGAAAGAAGGGCAAACCGTGTTCAAATTCTATGCGAGTGGGCGAAGGTACTGTCAGGGATTGCTGGCAACAATGGGATTAAAGAGCAGGCATGATTTGATATCAAGATTGTTTTATTTATAAGACCGTTCTTGTTTAGGATTGTGTGGAGAGAAAAAATGGATTAAATTGATAGCATTTTGAAATGTTAAGGGTCATTTTTTTAGAATTAGGGCAAAGTTAAACAAAGTGTAAAAGTTGAGGACTAAATGTGTTATTATGCCAATTTTTGTTAACTGCCACGTCACCAGCCGTTAAATTTTTAAGGCACTGGATCAATTTGTTATTTTTTTAAGTCAAGGTACCATTTTGTAACTTCTGATAGTCGGGGATGCAAAAGATAATTGGAGCATAGTCGGGGACTATTTATGTAGTTTACCCTAAAAATAACTACGTAAACGAAGTTAATTAAATTCACAATTCTTATGATAGGGTATTTGAATATTAATAACGAGGAAAAAGAATTTCATTAATTAGTAAGATTTTGTGATCTTCGATAATCAATAATCATGATTAAGATAAGAAAATTAAAGCTGAAATTTTGTTTTTATTAGCGTTAAAAACATATTCAGCGATGTGATCTCGATTAGACTCATTAACCAATCAAAATAAGGATAAAAAATCTCCGCAATTTTCGATGTCTAGCTATTTTTATGCCCTAATACTAAAAAAATTAAATTCTAAACCTTAAATTTTAATTTTAAATCTTAAACTCTACTTCTTATACCCTAAAAATACACCCTTCCCTAAAAGTTTTAAACCCTAACCACAAATTCTAACCCTAAACACTAAATTTAATTTTTAGTGTGAGATATAAATAGAAGTACCAAAAATGAAAGATGATTTCTATTCTCAAAATAATAAGGGGCAACTAAACGGTAATGACCAAATTAGTATTTTTTTAAAGTGATGTATAATTAAGCTAATACGAAGGGGTAGGTTTATCGTGCGGCATAGTCGTGGTACCAACCGAAAATGTTATAAAACACGGAATACAGAACTGAAAATGTTATAATATTTTTTGTTGGTGTCTCGCGACAGTATCGATACTTAGAGACAAATTTCAATACTTACAAAACTTAAATTATTATTTGAAGTGATAAGTTTTGATACTTAAAATTAAGTTTTGATAATTAATCATCAACCTAAAATATTATCAAAAAATATAATAATTTTAATTTTGTGTTTTGTATCGTATAATATTTTTTAGGGTAAACTATACTAATGACCACCGAACTATGGGGTTGGTGTCGATTTGACCACTATATTTTCAATTGTGTCAAATATACCACTTAACTATTTAAATGGTTCCAATTAAGCCACTCGCCGTTAAAAAAAAGAAAAAGTTGACGGAACTGTTAAAAAAATTGGTATAATTACACATTTGGTCCTTTATATTTATACAATATATCAATTTAGTCCTAATTTTAATCTAATAAAATAAATTAATTATTCAATAAGATGGTGACACGTGTCACCACCTTATTGGAAGTCTTTAATTATTTTTATTTAATTAATTTAATTAATTTTCCACCTCCAATCAGGTGGTGACACGTGTCACCCAATTGGAGGTGGAAAATTGAGAGGAACAAAACACACCCATCATAGATCGAACATGTAACCTTGGAGCAACCAAGGTATGTGCTTGCCATTGAACCAAGCACACTTTTGTGGAATAGGGTACAACATTTAATATATGTGTTTAATGATTGTTAGTGCCCAGAAAAATGAAAGAAAAGAATTTGCACTTGGGTGGATTCGAACCAGGGACCTTAAGATGCATAGCACAAGTGCTTGCCACTTCACCAAATATATAATTTGTGATATATTGTACAACATTTAATATATGTCTTATATAATTTTTAATGCTTGGAAAAAGGAAGGAAATGTAATTTTAAGAAACTCGAACATAATATTCTTATGATGCATAAAAACATCTAAACCACTTAAATAAATCTAATAACTAAATTAAAGTTAAGAATATTTTGTATATATTTTAAATTATAGTTAGTGCACGATTTAAAATAAAAAATTTAATATTATTTTTTTATTTTTTAATAGAAAAATCATTTTAAAATTTTTATATTTTAATCTAAATTTAATATATTTTTTAGTTCCAGATTTATTTTTATAATTTCACGTATATAATGATTTTTAACTTAATTAATAATTTTAATATTTACTAAAAAATTAATTAAATTATTATATATATAATTATATTAAAAAATTAAAAAATATATTAAATTCATTTAGCGAATTCAAACTCACAAACATAATTTAATATTCTTAATTTTAATTTAGTTATTAGATTTATTTAATTGGTTTAAATGTTTTTATGCATCATAATAATATTATGTTCGAGTTTCTTAAAATTACATTTCCTTCCCTTTTCCAAGCATTAAAAATTATATAATACATATATTAAAGGGTAATGTTCACGAACAGTCCCTTTCGTTTGGTGTTTGTTCTAGTTTGGTCACCAGATTTCAAAACAGCGTATTGTGGTCCCTTACGTTAATAATGTGTTTTATTTTAGTCACTCTTCTGTCATTCTCCGTTAGAGGAGTAACGGTCGGCTGACATGGAATTTTGAAAATTAAAAAAGTCCACGTGTATAATACACGTGTATTAAGTTTTATATAGGCAAGGAGCTTATGAAGAAAAGCTTGGTCCCCGGACCCTCCTTTTGTCGACGATACAAGTACGATATCGCAAGGGGCAACATCATAAATGGCCAACCAGCAGTTTCTAAACAGCTGGATATCCAAACTCCCTTGCCACCTTTCAAGAAATACAGCCGCGACAAAAGAGGGCCACCAATGTTTCCCAAGCCTAACATTGTGCAATTCAACAGAAGCAACATCCTTTTCAGGCCTTTGCTCATCTTCTCCTCCATCTTCAAACTACTTTCTTATTTTTCACAGTATGCAAAAAGAACAAATTTATCAGAATTGGAACCATGCATACAGAAACAAAAGGGGTAATAGGCAAGAATAACAAAGCAAAACCTAGGCTTAGTACCATGTTAAGCATTAAACTTCAAGCTAAGCTCCAATATTCAAAATCTAAAAGATGTGGGATGGCACCACTTCAAAAAAATCAAAACCTACTTATAATCACCATGAACAAATGGTTTTAACTAGTAAATTAAGCAGTAGCAGAGATAAATATTATCAACAATACCACAAACAGTCAATAATGTACAAATCACAAGTAAACAAACAAACAACAAATGCTTAGAAAAGAGACAAATTTTATACCAAGAGAAGCAGATGTTAACTTAAAAAGGGACAATTATGGAGCTTAAACTGATGTAAAACACCTAACAAAAGGCCCCTTTTTATCAAGGAAATTAAAATGGCTGAACTCTAAACAAAAGATGATTAAAAAAACCCACCAAAAGTGAATGCCTTTCCAAAGCGAGGGACAGAGTTAAAAGCAGATCAATGGATGGTGGTGAAGCAATGTTCGAATACCCACCAAGAATCTGATGTTTTTGTTGAGTAGGACAAGGAGTTAAAACAGGGAAATTCGGCAAAATGATGAGGAAAATGGCATTATTTGAATGGACACGTAATCATTTAGCTACTTGAAATCTGCAAACAATGAAGAAGGTGACACGTTAGTGGGGACTGATGATCACCGAGCACAGTGACCGGCGATGAATAAACGATTCCTGCCGTAAATAAACTAGAAGCTAGTTTTGAAGATAAAGCTTAGGGTTTTTTTATCGAAAAAGATAAAGCTTAGGTAAAGGAGCTTATATAGGCAAGGTGAGGGTGCAGTCCATGTGTATAAATTTAATACACGTGTATTATACACGTGGACTTTTTTAATTTTCAAAATTCCATGTCAGTCGGCCGTTACTCCTCTAACGGAGAATGACGGAAGAGTGACTAAAATAAAACACATTATTAACGTAAGGGACCACAATACGCTGTTTTGAAATCTGGTGACCAAACTAGAACAAACACCAAACGAAAGGGACTGTTTGTGAACATTACCCTATATTAAATGTTGTACAACATATCACAAAGTGTTCACTTGGTGCAGTGGCAAGCACTTGTGCTATGCATCTTAAGGTCCCTGGTTTGAATCCACCCAAGTGCAAATTCTTTTCTTTCATTTTTCTAGGCACTAACAATCATTAAACACATATATTAAATGCTGTACCCTATAACACAAAAGTGTGCTTAGTTCAGTGGCAAACGCAAACCTTGGTTGCTTCAAGGTCACAGGTTCGATCCATGATGAGGGTGTTTTGTTCCTCTCATTTTTTCACCTCCAATAGGTGGTGACACGTGTCACCATCTTATTGAATAATTAATTTATTTTATTAGATTAAAATTAAGACTAAATTGATATATTGTATAAATATAAAGGACCAAATGTGTAATTATACCAATTTTTTTAACAGTTCCTTCAAATTTTTCGTTTTTTTAACGGCGAGTGGCTTAATTGGAACCATTTAAATAGTTAAGTGGTATATTTGACACAATTAAAAATATAGTGGTCAAATCGACATCAACTCCATAGTTCGGTGGTCATTAGTATAGTTTACCCTATTTTTTATTAGTGCCGCACAGTAACTACATCCCTATAGTTAAGACACGCTCAATAAAAAGCGAGCGTGAGAAGGGGGTAAAGGTGAAAGCAATGCAAAATGAAGCTGGTGATGTGGTTGGATTCCACATGCAGAAACGTCATTTCCGGCACTCAAATCATGCACATTCGGTTCCCTCCCGCGTGCAATTCTTGATATGACTGTCGACCGAGGAGTGAGTCCATCCATCCATACTCAAAAGCTTTACTATTCCCTTTGTCTTCTTTCTCATTTTTATGCGCATCTTATTCAGGCCTTTCTTGCATTAATTTTTTTTAATATCAACCCCAAAAATTTTATGGTTAAAACTATGGACACATCCAGTATTTCGAAAATTCTAACAATATTGATTCTTTTTTTATATTTATGCTTGATGTTTAATTTCTATTATATAAATCAAATTAATGATCTTATAAACATAGAAACATCAAATTATATAGTATAAAAATATACTCTAAATCTACTAATTGATAGAGTGTCAAAAATATTTATATTGTTCTCATCTTGTATGAGTTCGAATCACGACATTTACTTTGTGAATTGAATTATTATTTAGTACTTAATAAAAACTATACTAAGGGCATGGTTCTAATATACGATGTGATTGTTGAAAATATTTTCTTTCAAAATTTTAATTAGCTAAAAATTAAAGAACCATAAAAACAATAATTTATCTAACCTCACTCCCGGAAAGAGAGCGGAGAGGTATTTTATTTTATTTTTTCAAAATAAAATACTATATCTACATCATTCAACATGATAATGTAAAGAAACGTGGTTATTTCATGGGATGACGATGGCTTTTTTCTATAAACCTTTACTATTGTTATATGTTTTATTTGAGGATTATAAATCTTAAAATTTAACCATAAATTTTAAATTAAATTTAAACTTAAATTATAAAATCCTAAATTTTAAATACATTAGAACAACATTAAATGTACATGTAAAAAAGTGGACAAAAATTTGTTGTTGTTTTTTATGCTCTAACACTAATAAGTTAAATTTTAAGCCCAACCCTAATTTTTAGACCATAAACGCTAAAAATACACCATATGAATAATTTCATAAAGCCCAATCTTAATTTTTAACCTTAACCATTAATCCTAAACTTAATTTTTTAATATGAAAACATAAATAGAAGCACCGAGAAGAGAAAAAAAATTTATATTATAAAAATTACTAGTCAATTCATAAAAAAATACAAATTAAAATAGTAAATAATCCAAAAAATACTGTTATTAGAAATATTAAAAAGAGCAATTTTAGAAATAAAAGTCTACCATAAAAGGGAAAAGTCAAAGCAAATCCCTACTTCCTTTTTTTAGCATACCATACTTCCTATTCAAATGCATGGAAAATCTAAGAAGCATTATATTTATATCGTATATCTTTGCCTATAATGTTAAACAAACAAACATCTAGGTATGTGACCACACCAAATTTTCCCGAGAAAGTCAGGGATCTCAAAGAAGAAAGTTTCCACTTGGCCGGGATATTGCCACGTGGTCCAATATAAGCACATGCATTTTTATTTTAGATAATAAAGTACATGCATATATAACTAAGAAGACAAGTGGTGAGCAGGGGCGAAGCTAGAAATATATTTAAGTGTGTCATTTTTTCAACGATATTTAAAGATGATTAATTATTTATAAAGGACTGTCGTTTTATTCATAAAAAGGTGTTATTTATTCATATTTTTAATTTGTTATATACAAATTATATAAGAAAAATAGGTTTCTCAAAAATTTTGGGTGTCATGAGACACCCCAATTCAAAGGGTGGCTCCGCCATTGGTGGTCAGGACTCAGGATTAGTTAATTAAATCATTTTTATTCTTTTAATTAAATCAATAATAACAATCCTTGCTTGGAAATTGTTCCCCTTCAAGCTCACAAATTAAAAAGGGCGACCTAAGATAACTTACAAATGTATATCTAATGAATTCTAGTTGAGTGATAATAAGTAGCCCACAAGATTCTTAAACCCTAGCCATTAGCTTTCCTAATAAAATACTTATTAAGGCAAGAAGATTATGCAGATTGCAGACACATGTGAACACAATGTTTCCTAATTTGTAATACAAAACAAAGCTTTTGTTTGTGTCAGGTCAGATATAGAGAGAGCAAAAAATAAGAGTCTTAAGTAATTAAATTGTTTTTTTAGCAAAGTTTTACAATTTTCCTTTAAAGATTATAAATTTAGTAGTAAAACATTAATATCTATACTTTATTTTATATATTATAACCTCTTCTAAATGATAAGAGCCGTGGTGAGCAAGAAAAAGAGAGAAAGAGTTTTATAAGTAAAGAACAGCATGACTGAGAAAAGTGGTGGAAAGAGTCAATGCGAATCGATTAAAAAGCTTGCATATATGTGTATAGGTTAACCTGTAAATTGCTAACAAAACAAAGCTGATTGGTTAGGCCACCGAAGGGTTGGCTCCATTGCTGTTGAGTCAGCCTTCTGGCTGTAACATGTTTGGGGTTCATGTTTCATTCAAGCTCTACCGTTGATATTCGCTTTGAAATTGCTGCAGGCGCACTTGTAGCTAAAAGAAAAACAGACATTCAAGTATAGAGAGAGAGAATCTGACATGCACACTAAAGGGACAAGTTCAGTGCGGTGGACCAGCATCCAGCACTTTAATTTCTGCAGGCCACGAAACATTAGGCGGGGGTGGTCCTCCTCTTTTTCTTCATTTTAGATGATTATCTTAAGCTTAACCCCGTATTTAAGAGATTCTGCATTTGAGGTTTTATGTCCGATGATGCAATAATCTCAAACACTCGATGATCAAACTGCTTTGGTGTAGGAATTTGAGGTTTGAGGGAAGATTCCAAGCAAACAAAGCCAACGTTATTCAGTTGCAGAGAGAGAGAGAGAGGAAGGAAAAGATAAGATAGCGTCGCAATAATTAAGAGCTGGACCAATGTGCAGGGTCTGAGAGAGAACTAACATGGCCTTGTCGGTTGTTCTGCAAGAAACACTAAATCTCTCGGTGTCACCAGTAATCCTTGATGCCATCACTACTCACTAGTTGTTTGAGTAGAGACCAGCCCACCTTGTTCCTTGGATTCATGGATTTTACAAGACCAGATGGGTAAGTAGGAAACAAACTACTCCCTCGCGTATCCCCCTATATATCCTCCTCTTTTAAACTCTTTTTTTTTCCTCCTCTGCTTATATAGTTTTTAAGATTCAAGGTTTCTTGTTTCCCATCCTTAATCTATGCTAAAACATGTTTCTTTGCATTGGCAGTGCAGTTAAGAGAATTTTTACATGACAAAACTAGTTAACCAGTGATCTCAATCGAGGTAAGTTGTTTGCCAAAGCTAAGGGCCCCATATTTCATATTTGTACAGTCCCGTTTCGCTGTTTAGAGTTTATGCTTTTTCTTTCTTTATTTATAAAAATTAATCTAAAAAAATTTCCTGTCTTTTACACTTTTCTTACGTCTTGATGAACAGGGAGAATGGAAGTTTTAGTGCAATGAGTTGGTGGGTTTAGCACTTAAACGTGGAAGTCAGAATAAAGGAGAAAAGGGCATAATTTTGGGGGTTAAGCTACTGATTTAATTGTGCAGTACTTCCATCACGATGATGATGATGGGTTTGAAAAGAAACACACACACACACACTATTAAGTTAATAGTTTATATTTTAGTTTAATAAAGGGTTGTTGAGATCAAAGACTTTAGATCTAGGTTTTACATTAGAAAAAAATATCAGTTAATGGAAATGAGAAACCAAGATAAGGAGATGGGGATGCCATTGCAAGGCTCTTTTAGTTATAATAATCAACTCAACAGGGATTCTTCCGCAAAACTCTATCCTTATTCTTATTCTTCTTCTCAACCTATAAATTCAAGTGTTCGTGGTGACTCACAAACCCTCAATCCAAGGCCAACCCAAACTCTAAACCATTACCCTCTTTATAACCCAGAATTGAATCATCAGGAACAAGTACACAAGGCCAGGAGGGATCTAGACCCTGAAACAGATCCAGGATCAGCTTCAGTGGGTGGTGCAACAGCAAACAGATCAAGCGGCAGCCCAAAATCACAACCGACATCTCAGCCTCAAGCAGCTGTAAGCTCTATTGACCCTTTGATTAGATATAGAGAATGTTTGAAGAACCATGCAGCCAGCATGGGGGCACATGTTGTGGACGGCTGTGGCGAGTTCATGCCGAGTGGAGAAGAAGGCACCGTGGAAGCCTTAAAGTGCGCGGCCTGTGAATGCCATAGGAATTTCCACCGGAAAGAAATCAATGGGGAATCACAATATGCACCAGCACCACCGAGCCGTTATCATACAAGAAAGAATACTGTTGTTCATCTTCAACAACCGACCCCTCTTAATCAACAAAGGTTTTCGGTTGGATTATCCGTTAGTACACCTTCCACCGCCGTGCCGATTGCACCCGTTATGATGAACTTCGGTGGCCCGGCGGAGTCCTCGAGTGAGGATCTGAATATGTTCCATCCGGGAGGGCACTCATCACATGATATTATGCGACAGTCATCAAAGAAGAGATTTAGAACCAAGTTCAGTCAAGATCAAAAAGATAAGATGGTGGAATTTGCTGAGAAGGTGGGGTGGAGAATCCAAAAGCAAGATGAGCAAGAATTGCAGCAGCTTTGTGCTCAAGTTGGAGTAAAGAGACAGGTTTTCAAAGTCTGGATGCACAACAATAAACAAGCCATGAAGAAAAAACAAATGTAAGAACAAATTTCCCCCCTTCCAAAACACTTGAAAAGTAGCAAACGGTATCCCTTAGAATATTTCTTCTTTTTGTTTTCTTCTAATTACTGACATGTTACAATTCTTACAAACTTTTGAAACACATAAATATATGTATCTTACCTGTGTCTGAAAATTCTCATTAAAGGAACACATCCTTTGCAAATGATTCTGAAATATGTACAGTCCCCAATTAGAGACATTGTCAAAAACATATTGGCATCTCATCAGTCATAAGGCTATAACAAGATGAACCATGACGGTACATAGAGAAAAAAATTTAAGTGTTGGAAAAATTTCCCCTTTTTCTTTCCCTCCAAACAGTAGCATGCGTCCCATTAATCATGGTACCTTTGGTTGCTTCCAACCCTACCATGAGAAATCTTCTATTTTCCCTCAAGAAATAAAGCCGGGCCAAACGGAAGTTGACGGCTTTTCATGATCCTGATATGATTAATAGGAATCATAATTTCAGTTCTTCCTAATTTCCCATTTTACATGGTGAAGAGTTTTCCTGAACCAAATATTTTTGTAGTTTCGAAATTTGATACTGGCAGAACCCTTTTGTTTTTGCTATTGAATGAAACAAAGGCATCTAAAAACCCATCCATTTGACTACTTAGCCCTATAGTTATAGTATAGAATGCATGAGACTTGTATCCTACTTGAGAGATTCTTTCTAGGTGCAGATATAGTGGAAAAAGGGGAAATTCCTAATTATATCACTTGCATCGGTAGGGAATTCAAACCTTAAAATTAAAACTGTTAAAAGGAAAATAAAAGGTGTTATGAATCAAAAGATATATTTAATACTTTCAGGTGTCGAATTCCTTTTGCTATTGATTTGGCTGAAAGAAGGAAAAAAAGACCAATCCTCAGCATCTTCAATGGCTTCAACAGCACCTTGCTCTTGTTTCTTCTGCTATGGCTTTGGCATTCTCTTATGCAATATTCACTTCATTTTCCGTTTTTATCAAACCCCAGATATTTTCTCAAAAATATTTGGTGCTGAAACGTGGCAACGAAATGTGCAACGTGTGGCTGAGTAGGGGGCTAGCTGTTTAGGGAAGAAGAGCCATTATGCGACGTGTACTTGAAAGCAAGGTTGCTGTTGGCGCCATGGTATTAGGCCTTTGTTCGGTTACTCATGCACTAGCTAGGGGTTCGTTTCTTATGGCCCGATGTTGAGGAAGGAGTGGTTTTAAATCTCAAAACCCAAACCAACTCCTCGAAACCTGATCACTCAATCTTCAGATGCTATTAGTAATGTATAAAATCTTGGGGTTCAGTAAGATGGCAAACCATCTTCAACAACAACAGCCAATTTTATTCTCTGCTGATGTTCTGCAACCTTGTAATTTACTATTCTATGGTGATGCTATCTCACGATCGGAGAAACCATCTTTCTCTCGAAATCATCAGACAAGTCTGTTATAGCACAATCGAAATCCTCCGCCCTATTAAGGATAATTTTTATCTCATTCAAATCTATGAAATAATTTTTAATCAAATCTCATTCAAATCCTTAATACGGCCCGTCTGTGGCAAGCACAAGAATTATATCTCTTGATTGATCTCCGGTTCGAAAGAGCAATGCATTCAAAGCACTCCGGCTCTGCTGTGCTTCGCTCATATTGTATACTGTTTCGCCTGCATTAATGAAATTAACAGATTAAGTCGGAAATCTTTTTTTTTACTACTATTTATGTCTCAACCTAAAAAATTGAGTTTAAGATTTAAGATTAAAATTTAAAATTTAGTCAAGAACAAAATCTTCACCCATTTCATTTTTCTTTCTTGTCCCAACACTAAAACTTTAAATTTTAAATCTCAAACTCTAAACACTAAAAACATTTTATATAAAACTCTAAACCATAATCATAAATCATAAATATATTTTTTTAGTGTGAGGCATAAGTAGGGCATTAAATTTACATATACTTTTTATTCATCGGAAGGAACTCATTATTTAAAAAAATTATTAGATAGGTTCGGCTTACCATGTTATTCGTGGTCCATCCATTTTTTCTTCTTTAAATAATCTAAATGTGATTACAAGATAATATTTGTTCATATATATTCTTAACTCTTTAACAATGTACACACTGTAAATAGAGCGATTGAATCCGAGTATTTTAAGATAAACATCATCCGTTTTCTACTTGTTTGTTCCTCATGGATTTCGTTTTAAATGATGTATTCAAAGTATGAAACCTGCAAATTGAATTAGTATTTTCACTAAACTTACTCCAATGTTTTTTATTTTTAAAATTATAATTTATTAAAAATAATTCCTATGCAGATAATGTACTCTCGGTACGTTTGAAGATACGAGGAATTTTTTAACAAGGCTTACACTTCCTATCGAAAAAAATTGTTATGCCTAAACATCATACATTTAATATAATTAATTAAATATAAAACAATTAACAAGAATATCCTTAATTTTATTTTAAATGGTATAGTTAGGTTTAATGAACACATTCACTAGCAAGTTAAATTAGGATCCGAACACAATTGCACGAACCAACTTGACTCAGTGGTTAAGGGAACGGTTGTTGTTCCTAGAGGTCACGGGTTCGAGCACCAGCAGCTGCAGCAGGGTGATTGAGCGTTCATTGTCAAATGGTTGAGAGTATATTCAGAACAGATACTACTTGTAATCACCTTAGCTTTGTCAAAAAAAAAAAAGGATCCGAACACAATTTACATGCATTTTTAAAAAAAAATCTTCTAAAAATATATTTAAAAGAGTTGCTCGGTAATTTTAATTACAAGTCCATAACCATTTAGCATCGATACTCAACTCCTTTGAGAAAAAAATATTTTTTATTTCATGGATTGTATTTAAAATCATTGTTCTAAACTTGACTCATAAGTTGATTTAATATTAATACTTAATATTAATAGTCAACCCTAAACTACAGCCATAAATTTAATTATGATAATTAAAAATATATAACATATAACAATAGTCTTATTACAAAAATTAATTGTTAGCAAATTGTAATATTTTTAAAGCTTAACTAATGGTATCAAAGAATAGAACCAAAAAAATGTATCAAAGAAAAGATAAAGATCAATTTTTCTTAATACTATACGTGAATTGTGGATTTAATTTATGTACTTTAATTTAATTAATTTGAGTCATTGTATTTTTTGAATTTTAATTTAACTCAAATAATACGTTGACAATATAACTAAATTAGAAGAACATAAATTGATCTAATTAGAGGACATAAACTAAATCTATAACTTATGCAACATAATAACTAATAAAAGTATTTAACTTAACAGATTTCATGATTACTATTTAAATAAAAAAATTAAATTGAAAGAATACACCGACTAAAAATAATCATTTTTTATATAAAAAAATAAACTAAATCTACCTCTTATATGTAATAACAGGAAAACTAATTGTCAGATTTAATTAGGAGTGTTCATGATAGGTTGATCGTACCGTTTAGTCTAAACAATCTGTTAACCGTCATACGATTATTAAACCGTAATCTAACCGTTAAAAAACGATTAACGGTTAAATTTTTTAATGGTTCGATTACAAGCTAATCGATAACATATTATATTTTTTCATGTGTTCACTATTTATTTTTAAAATAATAAACTATTTCCCCGATAAATATTATATTATTTAAAAAAAACTTATATAGAAAGATTTTATTAAGAAACTTTATTATTATTATACATAATTTAATAATTGTTAACTTATACACAATTTAATAATTGTTAACTTATAGATTACCATTTAACCATCATTTGTAAAGGTTGGCTTAACCTAAATTATTTAACTAAAACGGTTAAATTATTTAATCTGTAAAATGTAACGATTATACAAATTAACGATTACGGTTTATTTTATGCACTCAAGATTTGACCATATATTTGCGGATAAAATATACTTCGTGTCTCTAAGGCGGTTACAAAATTTTTCCAAGTTCTCCACTTTTCCACTTCTCCGTTTTACGGTTTAGAATTAATAATCTAAATATATAAGTTCTCCACTTTTTCATTTTCTCTGAGGCTGTTACAAAATTTTTCCAAGTTCTTCTTCTCCATCGTTTTTCTTTACCGGCGGCAACCTTTGGCGGTTCTGCTGGTTCTGTACATAAATAAAATTCATCTTTTTCGATGAATTATTCGTTTTTCAAGTTTGTTTCTTGTTTTCCTCTACTTTGTCGGATTTTTATTCAAATATGCTTTTATGGAAGTTCTTTTGTCTACTTGGTGGCAGTTCTTTCGTCTGCTTTTTAGCAGTTCTTGTCTGTCTTCATGACAGTAGTATGCCTTTTGACAGTTACGCGTTCGAGTGACGAGTATCAATGAGCGCTTTTCAACGAAAGAGACCGTTCTATACATGTTATGATTTCCTTTGGTGGTTGTGCCGACATGCCAAGATCAAGTAGTAGAAGGATAAGGCAAAGTAATAGTTTTTCTGGATTTTTATTTCAGAAGATTTCAGAAAACTTCTTCTAACAATATTTTTATTTCAAAAGATTTCTACTATAAAAGTGTGAATCCTTTATTTTTTTTTCGTTGTTGCATATAATCCAAATTTTAAAAAATACTTCGTGTTTAATTAGGTGTTTTCGTCAAGGTCATTATGAACCCAACTGAAAAGAAAAATTATAAACTAAATTGACAGCAACCCATCACAATAGAAAATATAAAACTGGTTTGAGCCATCGGGTTAGTAGCCTTTCGAGCCTCCTAAAATTGGCTGCAACATCATATTTTTTTGATCCAAAGAAGAGCGAGTTTCATTAAAGCAACAAAGATACAAAACGTACCCATCCAAACAAAACAAAGGAACAAAGCCATGCAATCCATGCACCTGAAAAATTGAAAAACGATAAAACACAACCAAGGGATCGAACATGGGAGACAAAACAAAAAGGCAAAACAAAGGCAAACATCGCCTTGAAACATTGAGCAAGCGGAAACAAGAGAAACAACCTCGCAAGTGAAACCATGGATGAACCCTAATCAAAGGCAAAAACCAAAGAAACAAATCGATCAACCTCGTCGTCCCAACACCTTGGATTAAGCCACAACTACGACGCTCAAATGAGAGCTCCTTTTGGAGACATGCTCCCTTGTCGGACGACTCGGGTCTTGTCAACTTGAATGAGGCAGTCGAAATTCCAGGCATGGTTTTAAGAGTGGCAGAGGCGCGAAAGCAAGCAACAGACAAAGCCTTCAATATGAAATTAGGAACTAGAAAAGACGAGAACGACGATGATCCAATAAAGGACCAAATAACTGAAAAGGAGGTGACCAAAACAAAGCACTGAGCTGAATATCTCAAACTACGCCCATACGAGAGCTTCTTTCGGAGACAGGCTCCCTCACCGGTCATGGGTGAAGATCTTGTCATCATAGACGATGTAGGAGAAAACTTAGGTTTGTAAAGGTCGATAACAGCCCCAAAGATAACCATAATCCGATTTATCCGTGGAGAACAACTTTTGACGCCAAGAACAGTGGAAAGAAAATGTCCCATAGTCATCATTCTATCCTTCCAAACTATGAAGATGGCCAAGATAATGGTGATCATTTTTGTTGCGGACGCCCCAGCAAGAAGACATCTACAAACGAGCGTTGAAAATTGGCTTAATACAACTTTTTCCCTCTAAAGTATACCCGATTTCCCAACTTGCCCCCTAAACTTCATTTTACCCACTTTTTCCCCTTAAACAATTCGCCGTTACCCATTTTACCCCATTCCGTTAAAAAAAATTCGGCAAATAACATCCTGCCACGTCATCAACGGGTTGACTAAGTCAATCCGTCTGGTTTTATATAAAGGGTAAATGACATGTCAAGTCTGTCAGGTTTGTTTTTTTGTTCAATTTAGTCACTGAAAAGTCTATTTTTATCTTAAATTGACCCCTATTTGTTTCTAATTTTTATAATTTAGTCCATTATTTGTTATTATTAATAATATTATTTTATTAAAATGTTAATATTTAATAAAAATAAATAAAACAAATATTTTAATACTAAATTAGTAATTTTTTAGATTAGAATTCCAATTTAATTCTAATTTCACTATATTTGAATTATAGTTTTTGAGTAAAATTCAAATTATATTCGAATCATGTTCGTATTGTATTCGAATCATATTCAAATTATATTTGAATCATCTTCTAATTATATTCGAATTATTAATTCGAATTTTGCTATATTCGAAATATATTTTTTGAGCAAAATTCAAATTATATTAGAATTATATTTGAACCATGTCTATATTATATTTGAATCATATGAAAATTATTTTCAAAATATAATTTGAATATGATATTTCGAATGTATTTTGAATATGATTCGAATATAATTCTAATATAATTACATGTTTTTCAACTATTATATTCGAATCATATTCAAATTATATTAGAATCATGTTTAACATGTAATTATATTCGTATCATGTTCGTATTATATTCAAATCATGCTCGTATTATATTCGAACCATATTTAGAATATAATTTGAATATGATTCAAATATAATATGAACATGATACGAATATAATTACATGTTAAACATGATACGAATATAATTACCTGTTAAACATGATACGAATATAATTACCTGTTAAACATGATTCGAATATAACTACCTATCAAACATGATTCGAATATAATTACCTGTTAAACATGATTCGAATATAATAGTTCAAAAAACATGTAATTATATTAGAATTATATTCGAATCATGTTCATATTATATTTGAATCATATTCAAATTACATTCGAAATGTCATATTCAAATTATATTTCGGAAATAATTTTAATATGATTCGAATATAATATGAACATAATACGAATATAATTACTTGTTAAACATGATTCGAATATAATTACATGTTAAACATGATTCGAATATACTATGAACATGATTCGAATATAATAGTTGAAAAAACATGTAATTATATTAGAATTATATTCGAATCATGTTCATATTATATTCGAATCATATTCGAATTATATATTCAAATTATATTTCAAAAATAATTTGAATATGATTCGAATATAATATAGACATGGTTCAAATATAATTCTAATATAATTTGAATTTTGCTCAAAAAATATATTTCGAATATAGCAAAATTCGAATTAATAATTCGAATATAATTAGAAGATGATTCAAATATAATTTGAATATGATTCGAATATAATACGAACATGATTCGAATATAATTTAAATTTTACTCAAAAACTATAATTGAAATATAGTGAAATTAGAATTAATAATTAGAATTTAATTGGAATTCGAATCTAAAAAATTACTAATTTAGTATTAAAATATTTGTTTTTATTTATTTTTATTAAATATTAATATTTTAATAAAATAATATTATTAATAATAACAAATAATTGGCTAAATTATAAAAATTAGAAACGAATAGGGGTCAATTTAAGGTAAAAATAGACTTTTCAGTGACTAAATTAAAAAAAACAAACCTGACAGACTTGACATGTAATTTACTCTTTAAATAAAACCAGACGGATTGACTTAGTCAATCTGTTGATGATGTGGCAAGATGTTATTGGCCGAAATTTTTTTAAAGGAAAAGGGTAACGGAATGGGGGAAAATGGGTAACGGCGAATTGTTAAAGGGGAAAAAGTGGGCAAAATGAAGTTTAGGGGGCAAGTTGAGAAATCGGGTATACTTTAGGGGGAAAAAGTTGTATTAAGCTGTTGAAAATTTACCCAATTACCCAAAGAAAACTGGCTCGTAACTGCTTTTAGAGTTGTGCTTTTCCTTCCACTCTTTGATTTGTCAAAGAGCTCAAGTTGTCCCACTTCCAGCAAGGCACCATAACACACTACTCAGCTCGAACACCAATCTAACTCGAACAATAGTTAAAACAAAGCCTTGTCCGACTCAACCAAAAGCACACTACCCCATGGGGAAAAGTCAACTATAGCTTTTATAATAGACAAAGTCTTATAAGGAAAGCCAACTAGCTTTGCATGGGAAAGGTGGAACAAGCCATAACAAAAAATACAAAAACTTTTCCTAAAAGGTGGGAAAGATTGCATAGGTAAGTACAAATAAGGATAAAATCCCATAAAGAAAGGCATTTAACGCGAGAAACTGAAGTTGTCCAACAAGCTTTGCATGCACGAAAACCAAGCATATACTAATCATACTAACCAAAAACCAAACTGCCATTTTTGGCTTGCCCATTCCTATGAGGCTCCCAGAGCAGTACATCACATCCACGGTGGCGAACGCTTGCACTGAAGCCGGAATTACAAATGGACGTTTAAAGCCACCATTTGTCATGCTTTCAAACCCCTCTAGAGCCTTGAAAGAAAAAAGCCACGAGATACACATACCGAAAACTTTATGCAAGACTGTTCTTTTCCTTTTATTTGGTATTCTACCGAGCTTGAACCTCTTAAGGTTGCTAACATGGTAGAAAATGAAGCCAGGAATCCGACTTCGCCAAAAGTAGACATCCAAGATCCAACGGTAACCATGTCCAATGTTAGAGACCAAACTACGTCGATACTACGCAAAAGCCCTCACTCCGGCTCTTTGAACCCGTCGCTAATGCCACCCACCAATACGTCCTTCCTTGGCCAGATTTCTTGGAAGAAGATCGACGCCGCTTTTGGAAGGGGAATCCACGCGACCAAGCAAACTAACGAGCAAATCTCTCGCTAAGGCTCCAATTCGGTTAACAACCCGAGAAAACTTTTTCATTTATTATCTTGTCTAGATGGATTTAATTAGGCCTATGTGTGAAGCGACAGCGGAAAACAAGATTTACGAGAAGCCTAACAGCAAACAGGGCCTAAGCCCAACCTTTGAGACCCTTTAGAGATGTTAAAAGCCCATTTTTAGGCCTGTGTTTCGAAACATGTTTTGCCCGTTTCGAAACACAGGCTCCAGTTTAAAAAGCCAGACACCCGTACCGAAACGCATCCACCCCGTTTCGGAACAGGGGCCCATTTCGCCTAGACGTTCTGAAACTCGTTCCGGAACAGACATTCACAGTAGCCAAAGTGTTTCGAGACTCGTATCGGAACAGGGGCTCACAGTAGCCAAACCGTACTGGAACGCGTTCCGTTACGGGTGTCCCTGGAACCACACCCATTCCGAAATAGTCCAACCCGTTTTGAAACACCTACAGTCTGAGTTTCCAAAACCAGCTTTAATCATCTCTAAACGATCCCAAACGCCCTCAACGAATTCAAGAATCAAACACAACATGCACACATAAACTCTAGAGGCATACACCCTATTACATACATGCTCATAACACCCAAAGATACATGATAAGGGCATGCATTTAAAAGGTCATACATTCACCACAAAAGGGGGGCATACATAGCATTTTAAGGATTCGTGCCTTAGAGCCAACATACACATAAGCATTCAAGGTAAGCAAAAAAGCATGGTTTACGATTCAAACATGACATCAACAAGCCACACCAACATCAACATATTAAGGAGTCTAAACAAGCTCCTACACAAAACACAACATAAATCCCCATTGCTTGACTATTACATCAATTTCATAAAAGTCCATACTTGATGATAGCAAAAGCACAACAAGCACACTTGGAGGCCCTCTCCTTGCACAAGCAACCCACGAACTAAGGATCTGCATTGTTGAACAAAGAGAGCGTAAGCATAAAGCTTAGTGAGGGTAAGCTCATAAAACAAACCTCGAAAATGCAGGGTCCAAGCACGAGCAACACAACCAAGGAAGAATGCATGTTTCCTTACCTTCGAACCACATGAGTCAAAATATAGATGATACATGAACATAATATCAATATCATGCCATGCTCAACGAGTCATAAACACAACCATATAGAAACACATTTAACAAACGTATTGGCACCTAGCTATGACATGAATACGCAGATAACAACTGTTGGAACTCACATCCAACAACTCAACCATTACCTTACGGTGGGATTACACTCATCATCGTTCACGCGGAGGGGATTCCACTCATTCTCACGCCCCGTCGATGGGATTCCACTCATCACCGACTAACATATAAAAGAAGATTTCCAGGCGTACCCGTACTCCATCTTGATGACTACCATTATCAAGACCACTCGCGCATTTCGACTCTCGTGTGCACACTAAACATCCTAATGATCGATCATTTGTACCCAAGCATACTAGTGCCAATACTAACACGTTTCATTAATCAACCTCACAACTTTCTTACCAATTTCCGTGCTTAGCACGTACTCACCATGATTTACCATCATGCACGAACCACATTCCACAACCACATGCATATCACAATGCATCAAACATCATGCCTCAACACACATGTATATCACAATATACATAACAACATTAATAACAATGAGTATAAATCAAGAGGCATAAACATACAATGCTCAAGTTCAACCATAGTCTTCTAACTAAAGCTTGGGATTAGACTACCAATCTAATCCCAACCCTAGGTGGGTTTACCAAGCCCGACCTAGATCCACATGCTTGAACCAACATTTGAAAACCAATTTAAAAACGTAGAACCACTCACTGACTATTCCAAGCTCAACAACTCTAGCCAATCAATCCACCAAGCTATCCGGATTCGTTCCTGAGGCTTCACCCACACAATTCCTTGTCTCTAAACAATCAAACACACTCTATTAATCACCAAAACACCCACAAACCACTGCTGTAACACATAACACCAATTAAGCATCAAATTGAGCCAAGAACACCCACAAAACTCTCATTTTCGAGCAGCTCATATGCACAGCCAAAAACCATCGATTCCAACACTTGTAACACACCTAATAGCTTCCAAAATAACCCCTAAACATACAACCATCAACCTTCATTTTCCAACATAAAACAGCCCCAAAACTCAACCTTTGAACTCCCTAAAACCTCCCTAAAACCCAAATTCGTGAATCACTATAAAACCAAGTAAAAATAACATATGTTGGACCATTTGGGTTGCTAATAACATAAATAACGATAAGGAATCAAAAGCTTTAACATTGGACATTAAAGTTTGGATTTTTAACTTTGAACTTGAAAAACTCAAAACTCAAAACAATGAGTTTTAATGAAATCTAAAGGTACAAACATGAAGGGGAAGATGATGACAAGTCAAAAACGTGTTTACCTTTCAAAAATCTTCAAAGATGAGAGAGTATGGTGATGGAATAGTGTCTTCAATGGAGGGGAGGATTTTCACGTTGGAAAAGTTTGGAAGTAGAAGATGATAGCATTTTTGGGTGTTTGAAATAAAAGAAAGGGTTTTAATTTACAAGTCCAAGTATTTAAAAAATTGCCATTAATGAGAAATGGTTTTCTTTCACTATTCTAAAATCCATGGAATTTGGGTTTTAAATCAAAACAAGCCCAACATAAATTTTATTTGTTTTGAAAACACGAGGCCCAAAATAATATTTTAATATTTTAATTTCACCCGACCCTAAACCCGGGTGTTACAGTTTAGACCCTTTTCTATGAATGTTATGAGTTGCTATGAGAGCATGTAAACCTTGCTAGTGGATGCATGTGTCTTTTGCCTTTTAGACCCCTTTTATGTATGGTTGACATACAAGTTCCTCTTAAGTATGGTGTCCTTGGATTTGATGCCTCGTTGTTTGTTTAAATTGATCCGTATGCTTACTTATGGTTGGTAAATGTTGTATGAATGTTTGATTGTGGCTAGGTGGGTCATAAAATGCATCTAGAGTTGAGTCTCAGATTGCTTTTCGGCTAATTTGAGTGTTGCAGTGCAGGGCGAATCGGTACGCCTAAGGGCCATATCGATGCGGTCCTACATTTTGGGGTTCAATTTAAGCCTAGCGTACCGATACACGGGGGTGTATCGATACGCCAAAGGCTTTATGGAAATCTGAGATTTTATCGAGATTTTGGCGTATCAGTACTAGTCTATAGTGTATCGATACGATTTCATATCATTGACCGTGAGAAGTTGACCGTCGAGGGCGTATCGGTACGGTCAACCAGTGTACCGATACGGTCTCCCTAGGTTGACTATGGGCAGTTGACCTAGTCAAGGCGTATCGATACCCTCTTCTAGTGTATCGATACGGCCTGTGGTAATGAATAAAATGAGCTGTTTTAAGTTGCTTGTGTTGTATGCTTGCCTCGTTTGATGCATTTCCGCTATCGTATGTCACATAGGATGTACTAAAGCATTTAGATAAGATAATAATTAAAAGAAAAATTTTCCTAGGGTTGCTAACCGAAGGGGAGCCTTAACGAGTTTCACTTCGGTTTACCCCGTGTGACCCACTCGGACCGGTCAGTCGTCCAAACCGAGACGAGGGGGTTACATTTGGTGGTATCAGAGCCTGAGGTTTCCCAGACCTCTGGTAGGTAAGTGAGGTAAGTTTTATGTGTTATGTTGTTACTTTGTAACGATGAGTGTTTTACCATGTATGCTTGAAGTTTGCTTGCTAGTACGATGTTTAGAAGCATGTTTTAATGGCCTTTTGGTTTGGTTAAGGGTTAGTCAAATGTCCTCATTGTTAGGTGTTGTTGTAAAAAAATGGTTTTGGTTTAACGAGCTTGAGAACATGAGTCATTGCCCCTTTGCTAACCTAACATTTTTCTTGTGTGTTGTGTGTTTGTTGTTTTAGATTCTATCTTGATATGGTGAGACCGAGGGGGCGACCTAGAGCGTGTGACCAAGCACCCGGGGGTGAGCCTCATGTTCCTTCTGCTCCCAGTGGTGATGGAGTAGGTGGCGAAGGAAATGTGCCTCAGGCTGGTGCGCAAGTCAGAGGTGATGGTAATGGGCCTCAGGCCGATGCTAATGTTGGAGGTGTTGGAGCACAGGTGGGTCAGGGTCCAGCGGGCGCGGACATGACCTATTTGATTCAGACCATAGCCGAAGCTTTTCAGACAGCTTTGGCCGGTGTATAAGCTGCAGCACCACCTCAGGGTGCAGGGACAAGATTACCCCTAGAGAGGCTCTGTAGTTTGGGCAGTGTCGAGTTCTGTGGGATGACTCCCGAGGGTTCGGAGGCGTGGCTTGAAAGTACCACACACATCTTAGGTCAGATGGAGTGCTCAGACGCTCGTAAGTTGGGTTGCATCGTCTCCTTGCTTCAGGGGGACGCATATACTTGGTGGACCACTGTTACTTCGGGTATGGCCGAAGCGGATATCACATGGGAGTTCTTCAGAAATGCCTTCAAGAGGGAGTATCTCGGAGTTCGATACTTGGATGAAAAGAATAGGGAGTTTTTGGCCTTGGTTCAGGGCAACAGAACCGTGTCTGAGTACGAGGTTCAGTTTGTGAGATTGAGCCAGTATGCACCTGAGTTGGTTCCTAGCGAGAGGGATCGGTGTAAGCGCTTCCGGTATGGGTTGACTTGAGATGTGAAGACTTACATACTTGCCTCTAACTACACTGAGTTCGATGTTTTGGTCTCTAGGGCCAAGGATATTGAACAAAACTTGGGCTCCAGTTCCCGTGCTAGTGGTTCTGATTCCGGGAAGAGACACGCGAACTGGGATAGAGATCATGCCAAGAGGCATAGGGTTAGAAGGTGTGGTAGCTATGGATGGGGCCATCAGGGCCAACGAACTATGGTGCACACTTCGGAGTGCACTAGATGCGGGAGACGCCACCAGGGCGAGTGTACGGGTACCTTTGGGTCATGTTGGAATTGTGGTTCCCGAGATCATATGAGGCGTAACTGTCCACACATGGCTAGGGGTGGATCGGCTCCAGCTAGGGGTTTTAAGCATCAGAGAGGCTGTGGGCGCGGTCGTGGAAACTTTCAGCCGAGGAACGAGGGTCAGAGAAACTTAGCTCATGTAGTGGCAGCTCAGCTTGAGGGTGGAGGACCGGCTAGGGTGTATGCTCAGCGAGAGGCTGGGAATGACACAAATGTCATTGCAGGTAATTTCTTGTTACAATCTTTGAGTTTGCTTTCTTTGATAGATTCGGGGTCGACACATTCGTACATTTTGGGTGAGCACGCAAGGTCATTAGGGTTACCATGTGAATGGCTAGAGATAGGTGTAAATGTTACTAGCTTTTTTGGTGATACAGTGGTAGTTAGGAAAATGTATAGGAGGTGTCCCTTGATGGTTCAGGGCCACGTGTTTCCGGTTGATATGATGGAGTTGTCGTTCTATGGCTTTGACGTGATTTTGGGCATGGATTGGCTTGTAGAGCATAGAGCTAGGGTTGACTTTGAGACCAAGAGAGTCTCCTTGAGGCTTACAGATGACTTTGAGGTTATGGTAGTTGGTGAGAACGTTAGGTTCTTGTCCAATGTTGTTTCGGCTTTGGAAGCTCAGAAGTTGTTGAGTTCGGGTTGTCAGGCTTACTTGGCTTATGTGATGAATCCGAATATGAGTGAGGTGAGACCGCAAGACAGCAGGACAATATGTGATTTTCCGAGTGTCTTTCCAGAAGAGTTGTCGGGTTTGCCTCCAGATAGAGCAGTTGAGTTTGCTATTGAGACATATTCTGATTCTGCACCAGTGTCTATTGCTCCGTATAGAATGGCATCGAAGGAGTTGAAAGAGTTGAAGATACAGCTTCAGGAGTTGATCAATAGGGGTTTCATTAGGCCTAGTATTTCTTCGTGGGGTGATCCGATCTTGTTTGTGAAAAAGAAAGATGGTAGCATGAGGATGTGTATAGATTATAGGCAGTTGAACAAAGTGAAAGTGAAGAACAAGTACCCTTTGCTTAGGATAGATGACTTGCTTGATCAGCTGAGAGGTGCTTCCGTGTTTTCGAAGATCGACTCTAGATCCGGGTACTATCAGTTGAAGGTAAAGGATGTGGACATACCAAAGACAACCTTTCGTACACGTTATGGGCACTATGAGTTCTTGGTGATGTCTTTCGGGTTGACTAACGCTCCAGCAGCTTTCATGGATATGATGAACTGTGTGTTTCACGAGTTTTTGGACAGATTTGTGGTAGTGTTCATAGATGACATCTTAGTATACTCTAGGACCGAAGAGGAGCATGATGAGCATCTGCGGTTGGTGCTTCAAACCTTGCTAGAGAATCAGTTGTATGCCAAGTTAAGCAAATGTGAGTTTTAGATTAGAGAGGTAGTCTTCCTAGGTCACGTGATCTCGGCTACTAGGATCAGTGTGGATCCTAAGAAGATAGAAGCTATAGTGAATTGGAAACAACCAAAGTCAGTGATAGAAATCCGCAGTTTCCTAGGTTTGGCGGGGTACTATAGAAGATTTGTCGAGGGGTTTTCTAAGATAGCGGCTCCTTTGACTAAGTTGCTTCAGAAGAATGCCCCCTATGAGTGGTCAGATACAAGGCAAGAAGCATTTGAGAAGTTGAAGAAAGTTTTGACCGAAGCTCCTATCTTGATTCAGCCTGAACCAGGAAGGGAATTTGTGGTTTATAGTGATGCATCATACGTAGGTTTGGGTTGTGTGCTTATGCAAGAAGGTAAGGTGGTAGCTTACGCTTCGAGGCAGTTGAAAGTTCACGAGAAGAACTATCCCACCCATGACATAGAGTTAGCCGCAGTGGCGTTTGCATTAAAGATTTGGAGACACCATCTTTATGGTGAGAAGTGTATCGTATATACCGACCACAAAAGTTTGAAGTACTTGATGTCTCAGAGGGAGTTCAACCTTAGGCAACATAGGTGGTTAGAACTTCTTAAGGACTATGACCTTACGATAGAATACCATCCGGGTAAGGCAAACGTAGTGGCCGATGCTTTGAGTAGAAAAGTGGCAGTTGAGTTGCAAGCTATGTTTGCGAGATTGAGTGTGTCCAAGGATGGTGGGTTGATAGCCGAACTTCAGGTTAAGCCTTCGTTAGTTCAGTTGATTCGGGAGAAGTAGTTGCGAGACGAGTCTTTGGCACCTCACGTATAAGATATAGCCGAAGATAGGCCTATCGAGTACTGTTTTGGTGAGAATGGATCTCATGTTTCAAGGATAGGATAGTGGTTCCGGAAGATGCCGAGTTGAGACGTACGATCTTGAATGAAGCTCATAACAATCCTTTTGCTATGCATTCGGGTTGTACGAAGATGTATAGAGGGTTAAAAGAGGAGTACTATTGGGTTGGATTAAAGAAGGATGTGGCCGAGTTTGTGAGTAAGTGTATGGTTTGTCAGCGAGTCAAGGCCGAACATAAGTTTCCCTCAGGGTTGTTAGAGCCGTTGAAGATTCCAGAATGGAAGTAGGAACATATCGCCATGGACTTTGTGTCAGGGTTACCGTTGATTCTTTCGAGGAAGTCAGTGTGGGTGATAGTTGATAGATTCACTAAGTGTACTCACTTCATATCTATTCATACCACATATACTTTAGATAAGTTGGCCGATCTATCCATCTGTGAGATAGTGAGACTACATGGGGTACCGAAATTGATTGTGTTAGACCGAGATCCGAGGTTTACAGCTAGATTTTGGGAGTGTTTGCATTGTGCCTTAGGTACTTGGTTGAACTTCAGTACCTCGTATCATCCACAATCAGATGGTCAGTCTGAGAGAGTGATTCAGATGTTGGAAGATATGTTGAGATGTTGTATCATTGATTTTCAGGGTTCGTGGGAGAAACACCTACCGTTAGTAGAGTTTGCATACAACAACAGTTATCAGGCTAGTATTCAGATGGCACCATATGAAGCTCTGTATGGTAGGAGGTGTAAGACTCCGATTTGTTGGGCCAAAGCCAGACAAAAGCTTGTACCGATGCCCGATTTGCTTAAGGGCACTACCGAGAAGGTAAAGTTGATATGTGATCGTTTGAAGGCAGCTTCAGACCGACAGAAGTCGTATGCCGATTTGAAGAGAAATGAGATAGAGTATGCAGTGGGTGAGAAAGTGTTTTTGAAAGTATCTCCTTGGAAGAAAGTGATGAGGTTTGGTAGGAAAGGTAAGTTGAGCTCGAGATTCATTGGACCTTATGAGGTAGTTGAGAGGATTGGTCCCGTTGCATATAGATTGAGACTCCCGACCGAGCTAGAGAAGATTCATGATGTATTCAACGTGTTGATGCTCTAAAAGTATAGATCGGATATGTCTCACGTAATGCCCATAGAAGAGATTGAATTGAATCCAAATTTGACATATGATGAGGAACCAGTGGAGATCTTAACCTCAGACAGCAAGGTGTTGCATGGTAGATCAATTGAGTTGGTCAAGGTGAGGTGGCAACGTCGAGGGGTGGACGAGGCCACTTGGGAGAGAAAAGAGGATATGGAAAGGCAGTTTCCTTATCTCTTTTGGTTAGGTAATTTTGGGGACGAAATTCCTTAAGTGGGGGAGAGTTTTAACGTCCCGGGTTTAGGAGTCGGATGTTACTTGGGTAAATCGGGTTTGAGTAGTGGGCTTGTCTTAAATTAGATTGGGATTTGGCTTTTTTATTTTAATTAAAAAAGAGTTTGAGTCATTAATGGCATTTTGGTAATTTTAAAGTAAAATGAAATAAAATATGAGAAAGGGGTTTTGAAATTGGCTATCCATCATCTTCTTCCTCTTGTTCACGTTGAAAAAACCCTCTTATCCCCTAAAACACTATTCCATCAAATCCCACCCTCATTTCAAGTGTTCTCTTCAAAGTAAGCACATTTTTTTAATTCTTCTCACTATTTCCAACACTTCCCTAGCTTTAGTTTTCATAGAAATCCTCTTTCAAGGTTTTTGAGGTTTTCAAGTTTTTAAAGTGAAAGCATAAAACTTTAAAGGATTTTCGTTTTGTTTTGATGTGTAGAGTTAAATTATGAGTTAACCTAGCCCTAATTATATCTCAATTTGGTTGAATTTTGTTAAGAATCATGAAATTGGGTTTTAGGGGTATTTTAAAGGTGTCAAACTTTGTGTTTTGGTGTGGTTTTGTTAAAAGGAGTTGGGCTGGGGTTATAATGATATTAGAAGGGTGTTTTGAGGATGTTTGGAGGTGTTTTGAGCATTGGATTTGGTAGTTTCCTGCTGGGTCATTAGGGAGTACGAAAATGAAGGATGTTTTGTTGGTTCATGGGTTGGAAATATGGTAAATGGGTCTTGGAAATGTATCTTGATTGTGACAGTGATTTTGGGGCTGAATGATTGAGTAAATTTTTGTTTTTGATTGACTAGAACCAAGGTAAACCATTGGAGAGGCTTCGGGCACGAATCCGGGGAATTTGGAGACTTGAGATTGGTGTTCGGCTTCCGTTTGGGTTGCAACGGTGAGTGGAAATGTTTAACCTTGTTTTGCTTTCGAAATGAGATTCTTGGGGGTTTGGGTGGAGCCTTGAGGGCTCACCTAAACCCAAGTGTAAGTTTACTAATCCTACCTTGGTGGTTATGTGATGATGCGTGATTAATTGTTGTGTTATCATGTGCATTGTGGATTGCTTTTACATCTGTTGTTGTTGTTGTGTAGTCGTTGTTGATGTCGAGCCTCACGTGATGGTAGTCATAACTATGATGATGAGTGGTCCCACCGGTAGTGACTAGTAGTAGAGTAAGGTGATGAGTGGTCTCATCGGAAAACTACTAGTCGAACAGTGATGTGTGATCCCACCGTGTGCGTTGGTTGTGCATGTGCAAACCGTGTAGTTGTCTTGTGATACCTTTCGTGCATTCAATGGTTTACTTATCATTTAAGAAAAGTGTTTTGAAAACTGCATGATTGTTGAGTTTTTAGAGCTTCGCACACTAAGCTATCAAGCTTACGCTCTCCTTTTTCCAACATGCAGATCGTTAGAGTTCGGGAGGCAAGTGGGCAAGAAAGGAGCCTTTTTGGAGTTCTCAAGTAGCTCAAGTATGATTTAAGTAATTGTAATAATGCCTAGACATTCGAGACATTAGACTTGTATGGTGTTGGAGTTCAAACTCATTTGTTGGCTTTTGATGTTCTAGCATGCTGGTTTGTTGGTGCCATGTGTTGTATGAGCATTGTTGGACTCATGTATGTTGGATTGTTGTTAATGTCTTGTGTTTGAGGGTTTAGACCCTTTTCTATGAATGCTATGAGTTTCTATGAGAGCATGTAAACCTTGCTAGTGGATGCATGCGTCTTTTGCCTTTTAGACCCCTTTTATGTATGGTTGACATGCAAGTTCCCCTTAAGTATGGTTGCCTTGGATTTGATGCCTCGTTGTTTATTTAAATTGACCCGTATGCTTACTTATGGTTGGTGAATGTTGTATGAATGTTTGATTGTGGCTAGGTAGGTCATAAAATGCGTATAGAGTTGAGTCTTAGATTGTTTTTCGGCTAATTTGAGTCTTGCAGTGCAGGGCATATCGGTACGCCTAAGGGCCGTATCGATACGGTCCTACACTTTGGGGCTCAATTTAAGCCTAGCGTACCGGTACACGGGGGTGTATCGATACGCCAAAGGCTCTCTGGAAATCTGAGATTTTACCGAGATTTTGGCGTATCGGTACTAGTCTAGAGTGTATCGATACGGTTTCATATCGTTGACCGTGAGAAGTTGACCATCGAGGGCGTATCGGTACGGTCAACTAGTGTACCGATACGGTCTCCCTAGGTTGACTATGGGCAGTTGACCTGGTCAAGGTGTATCAATACCCTCTTCTAGTGTAACGATACGGCCTGTGGTAATGAATAAAATGGGTTGTTTTAAGTTGCTTGTGTTGTATGCTTGCCTCGTTCGATGCCTTTCTGCTGTCGTATGTCGCATAGGATGTACTAAAGCATTTAGACAAGATAATAATTAAAAGAATTTTTTTCCTAGGGTTGCTAGCCGAAGGAGAGCCTTAACAGGTTTCACTTCGATTTTCCCCGTGTGACCCACTCAGACCGATCAGTCGTCCAGACCGGGACGAGGGGGTTACATCTGTGTACAACATTTTTTCATCCGAACTCCCTTTTGAAACAAAACTTGTATTTCTTACTTAGTGGTTTACCGAGAATCGAAGGTGTTCTTCATCCTTTCGTTCTTCTTTACTCGCTTTTCTATCACACAGTTCATTTTCATCCGAAATTCCTTCTGAAAAAAATCTTTCATATTTCATCTTCATTGCCTTCCTTCACCACTTATTCGGTCCTTCTTTTTGTTGAGAGTAAGGCGGTTAAGCTATGAACTCTCGGATGCAATCTGAAGCCCTCTTTCGAGCAAGAAAACACCCTCTTGTGTCTGGTTAATGGAGAGCAAGGCTGTTAAACTCAATACTCCCTCTAGATATTTTCTATCCTGCAAACTTGGTTGTGAAACCAAAGTTTCAGGTACCCTTTGTGGACAAAATAAAGGACAATTAAGATCTTCAAACAACTGAACACTAATGTACTGTAGCAATAGGAATGAGCATTCAACAACAACCAATTACCTTTAACTTTAAGTAAATGAAAATCATCAGCAATGCAACACCTAACAAAATTTGTTCCCAATTGTAGTAGCAAGGAACTGAACTCACCGCAAACTCTTTCTTGATATTACCAAACCACACCATAGTGACAAGGTGAAACCAAACCAATAAACAGTATATAATTCAACTTCTTACTCCATTGTTGCTCCAAAGTGCAATTCCAATTCAAGCTAGAAACCACTTTCAAAAAACGAGTCCCAATATCAAAATTTCGATCACATAAACTTTTTTCTATATAAAGTAGATGTACCAAAAACAAGAGAACACCAATTCATAACAGAATTCTCTAATCCATATCACACTCGACTATGTAGAATATAATAATATGCACAAATCAGATTGCAAAGTGACATGTTTAGTTCTCACCGATCGAACAAACTCAAATGTCACACTATACAAGAGTAAAAATGATATTCAAAACCCACAGAGTCTCCAACAAGAAGCTCAAACCAGAGTGAAGGACAAAACTCAATTTGAATAAGCACTTGGAATGTATCAATTAGGATCACAGTGACCATTTATTGTGCTAAAAATAGAAATCAGCAAGGAAAAAACTTGACAGAATTGAAGGATCTCACAAACTCTTCAAAAAACCGTAAACACCAGTACCCTATCAATAGTATACTTGAATCTCCAATTCAAAAAAAAAAAATCATTATCAACCATTACAAACAATTGAAGCCACTAGAAGCATTGCCCTCTTATCCAAACCACAAATAGCAATAGCAGGACCATATCAATCAGAATAATGAGCAATCAAAAATTCCAAAAATAAATTGGTGTGCATTGAAATCATATATGAACTTTCTAGATCAAGGAATCGAACGCATGAATCTCTAACGACGATGAAATCGAGACGCGATCAGTCGCAAGAGAACGAAGAACAGAACTTCGATTCAAGAAGAAAAAAAAAACCTCAGCGGCGGTGTTAACGGCGGCTTCAATGGACAAATCAATAGAAAGTAAATGGAGAACCAGACACCGATGAACCAAATATAAATTATAGTAGCAGAATAAGGACGACGTCAAAATCGACGAAAAAAGCGGAGCTGAAGACAAAACGGCACCAGAATCTTCAATGGCTTTGTGATTGTGATTGTTCGTCATGGTTCTCGTTAAACCAAAAAGCAGCGATCTCCCCTCCGGTGATGATATTAGTAGTCCGATTTTTACGAACAAAACTATTAGTGTTCGCTTGGAGGATGATAATTTTCTTCTTTGAAAGCAACAAGTTTTGTTGCTGATTCGCGATCATGGACTGGAGCACTATCTTGATGGCTTCACCACCGTTCCGACTAAGGTCCTAGTCAATAAGGCTGGTGAAACGGTTCCTAATCCAGCCTATGTTCGATTTCGACAGTAGGACAGCTCTCTGGCGTCCTAGTTGCTCTCCACGATGAGTGCTTGGGTTCTTCCTCAACTGGTGGGAGTAGAAACGTCTTCCGCGATATGGAAAGTTGTCCTTAACCTGTATGTGCAACTCTCTAGCACGAAGATCATGCATCTCCATTGTCGCCTCAAATCCTTCAAGAAAGGATCTCTCTCGATGCGTGAGTATGTTACTCAGGTGAAGGAAGTGTGCGATTTACTTGCTACTTGTGGCAGCAAGGTCTCTGAGATCGAACAAGTTGCCACAATCTTGAATGATCTCTCTGTCGAATATGATCCTTTTGTTGCGGTCAACCCTGGAAGCAAGGAACAATACTCTCTGGATTTTGCAGTTTCAGTTCTTGTTGATGCCGAGACTCGTCTTCAAGATCCGTTGAGGTTGCCAATCGGTATTAATGTGGCACAACATTCTTCTCCTGATGCTAATAGTTCTTCTGTGAATCAAAAGTCAACTCTCGGCCTTACAGAGCAGATGATTCTTCCAATCGCTACCGTGATAAGACACGCCTGCAATGTCAGATTTGTGGTAAGCTCGCCCACACCGCTGATCGATGCTGGCATCGATTTAATCAGAATTTTCGAAGGGCTGCGTCTCAAGGCTCTTCTCCAGTGTCTAGTGTCAATGTGTCTCAGTTCTTTGCATCTGAACCTCAGGCATCTCACTGTCATTGTTTCTCTGAGTTTTGCTATAACCCGTTTGTCACTGCTTATTAATATTAATGATGGTGTGAATTTTTTTATTAAGTAGCCTTAAGCATTATGCATACATTTAAAATTATTGTTGTTTGAAAATCGAACACGGTTGATTGTCTTTTCACACATGACTTGTGTAATCAGATAAAAAAGCATGACATTACTAATGGCATTAACTAATAATGATATCGGTTTAGGTCTACTAATAAAAGTATAAAACTAAAGGACTAATAATTTTAATTCAAAAACATTGTTTTGGTCTAATAGGGGGACTAAAACTATAATCAGACCAATAATTTCTAAATTTCTAAATCCAAATTCTTTGATCTAATAGTTATCATTATGATAATTATGTTTATCAAATTAAAACTTCTCTAACATTTTTTTGCTAAAATATTAAAAGAATCGAAGATCAGTAGCATTTTTGTTTACCATGTTTTCATTGGTTTATTGCTATAACAATCCTATTGAGTTATGTCTTATTTCAGTGTTTCATCTGGTTCTGGTAACAAAATTCAGTGGCTTAATTGATAAAATTCGGGACTTATCTTTAAATGATTTGAGCCCCAACCTCGAAATTTACCCAATTATCGAGATATTTAAACCACCTAAACACTTTTCGCTCCTATCCCCCCTCTCTCTCGATAACCCTCTCAAAACTCTCCGTAAGGTTTTTTCGTCGAACCAACGGCAGCCCTCGAACGCCGTTCGTGTCGCTTACCACCCCATTATTGTGACCGCCATGCCCTCGAGATCAGAACCTAGTGACCTTTGCCTCATTGCCGTCCGTCGTTTGTAAGGAAACGACGTTGGAATTGACGGTTCTCTCCTCGCCGTAGTTCGCACCGCCGCTCTTCCTTCGCCATCGAAGTTGGTAAGCCCTATAATTCTGTTTACTCCCAAATTCCATGCGTAGCACATGCTCTCATTCACACCCTAAAGTTCAATTTCTAACACCGACGTATGTTTTTCGAATACGCCATAAATCCACCATCTTTAATTTTCTTTTAGAGCCCTCCTTTCAAAATCCTCTATAATAATTTCAAATTTCACATTAAATATCAAAAGTTTATCATAATTAACCAATACCACGGCTTGGGTTCCAAGAATTTTCACCTTTCAATCCTTAAAAAGCCCTAACTCATTATTCTTTAATCTCTAAGTTAGCTTATTGGTAGTGGAAAACTATTTTGAGAATCAAATCCTCCAAGTTAAACTCTTTAGGCTTGAGTCTTTTTATTCAAGCTTGCCTTACTCTCCAATACTTTTGGAAACAAAGAAGAAACATAATGAAGAAGGATTTCTTCTCCTTTTCGGTGGAGGCTATTAGATAAGGAAATGATAAACACTTTCTCTTAATTCCTCGTTTATTTCCATTTAAAAATATATAAATCAAGCAAGGTGTTAACACATTAGGAATCCTTAACTTCATCACCTTTCTGCATTAACTTTTCTTTTCGCTAAATTACTAATTTAAAGCCCTCTCATCTATTAAAACCATTTTATAAAATTCTCTACCATTTATATCTTTCAATCAAAATAATTTAACTTTGCGGTAAATTTGACTTATTTAAATAAAATTTTAAAACTTGAATCTCAAAATTTTATAGAATTTGATGTTGTTGTTGCCGATGGAATTGCGGCATCAGAAAAGTTCGGATATTGCAAATATCATACTGACCAAGCACACATTTCACGAGCTTGATAGGTTTAAGTTAAAGTGCACGTCTTTGTAGGATTTTTCACATATCTTGGTAATTATCTGACCAAAATCTTCTCACTATTTAATTCTCATAGATTCTAAAAAAGTTTCAATTCGAAATTCAATTTGAAGAAAGGTTGGAAAATGTATGAAACTGGTGCAGTAATATCGATTCAAAGTAAAGTTGGAAAATTTATGTATGAAACTGGTGTAGTAAGAATGATCAATTTTCGTAACAATAAAAATGTAGGCTGAAAATTGGATTAAACGAGTGAATTTACAGAGGGAACAATTATAGTTTTTAGTTTTGTTATAAAAAATTGAGTAAGTTTTTTAGTTGATTAAATGACAAACGAGTGAATTCTTTCCAATCTTTTAAATAATCTGTTATTGAAGATTTTAAAACATGCTGTGTGAAAGTACCTTTATGATTTCAGCCTCTGTGGACATTTACGAAATTGTTATCATTTACATATTCCCGATTGTTTTCCATTCCCATATTAAGAGTTATTATTGTTGAGAATATATTTTTGAGTTTGTAATTTTGATACCTTGTATAAGAAGAAATTAGTGAAATGTTTTACTGAAGATTTTAATCATAGGCTCGAAAGTCCACTTGAAAGTGGTCTAGAACTTTTTTCTTGGAATAGCGAGTTAGGTAAAGAAGTCAATAATTAAGTAGACTCCTAACCTGTTTTTCCAACTTTTAAATGTCTGTTTATATTTTGGGAGGGTTTTGGCTTAGCCGGGACTTCTTTTCTTGGAATAGTGCAAATTAGGGTTTTCAATTCCAGATATGGCTACAGAATCTTCAGAGTCGGAAAAAGTGAAGATTACAGGAGGAAATCAACACCTGATTGTTGAAGATGACCTCAGAGAAATGGGCAAACAAGCAGCTTGGACTGTCAGCTCTTGTAAAACTGGCAATGGTGTTTCTTTTCTCCGTGATGACAATCTTGAAACTTATTGGCAGTTAAACACGTGAATCTCTTCCCAATTTTGACCCCCACCCCCCAATTTTACTCTCAATTCTCACTACTTTTCCTTTATTTTTTTGAGTGGTTTTCAGATCTGATGGCGCTCAGCCTCATTTAGTTAACATTCAGTTCCAGAAGAAGGTCAAATTGCAAGTATGATAAAATTTTGATATTGTTTGAATAATAATTTTTTTATAAGCTTTTGATGATGGGTTTATGATAATTGGTGAGTTTTCCTTCCTTTCATTGGGTTTTTGAAGCTAGTTGTGCTTTATGTGGATTTCAAGCTTGATGAGAGCTACACACCAAGTAAGATCTCTATTCGAGCCGGTGATGGCTTTCATAACTTGAAGGTATAATCTTTGATCCTCATTCTTCTTTCATTTAGAATTGTACACTCTTACCGGGTTGTTTAGTTTGTATATGAATGTTTTCTATAGGAGATTAAAACTGTGGAGCTTGTCAAGCCTACTGGTTGGGTTTATCTTTCGTTATCCGGAAATGATCCTTGGTGAGTGGCAAAATGATCGTTTCAGTTGTTACGGTTCGGTAACAATTTTAGTAGTTAGTTCTGTATTGTTTTCTGCTATTAGTTAACGTAAACAGTTTGCTAGTGGAGCACCTAAGGGGAGTTTTGTTTTGGCTTTACTGATCAATGAAAATGTCTTGCAGTGAAACTTTTGTCAATACCTTTATGCTGCAAATTGTGGTTTTATCAAATCACCTTAATGGGAGGGATACTCATGTTCGCCAGATCAAAGTTTATGGACCTCAACCGTATGTACCATACACACAAAAAAAAAGCATTTTCTTATGCGGTAGCTTTTATTGCCAATGTTCTAATTCACTTCATTGGTGTTTAAATGCTCTATTGCAGGAACCCTATTCCCCACCAACCATTCCAGTTTACTTCAAGGGAATTCATTACATTTACTGTCAGGTAATAGATGCGACTTGGCTTGGGGTAGAAAAGGCCATGGCATGTGAAATGTGGAATGTTGTCTCGTATTGAAGAGAACTGAGCTCATTAGAATATAAGAAGCTTGTCATAGGTGTAAATCTCTCAATATTGGTAGGAAAAAAATGAGACGATAGTCTGTATTCACTACCTTGTGCTTGTTCTGTTCAAATGGTTTAAACGTCATGGTCTTTTCTGGCATTATTACTTATATTATTTGAGAAAATGCAATAGATGTTTTGATTTGTCACTCTGTATACCAGTTTCTTTTCTTCTTGTTTGCATGTCCTATCTCGTATTTGGGGTTGAAGTTCAATTCAAGACTTTTAAACGTAAAAGACGATTTGGTCTGGTCAGGTTACCATGAAATCTTACTATCATTGGAAATATTGGAATTGTGGTGTGTATTCCTAGCTGGGAATGTCTATTGCCGCTCTGCAAATCCACGAAAACCATGATAGAAATTATTCCATTGACTCAGAATAAGACATCTTTAAAATATGTGAAGACCAGAGATTCAAATCATTTGGTACTTTCCCCTTTTGTCAGAGCTAGCCTGCTGTTTCCTTACACCGGCCCTTCCTTTTCATCTCCCCTTTCTTTCATTCTTTACTTTTAGGATGTTACCCTCCTTGGTCCTTTCCTCTCTTCTTTTTATCTTATTTGTTCTAGTCCTTTCTCCGACGAGTTGTCGGAGCATTGGCATGGGTGCTTCCCTTTTCTCTCTCTTACTGCCCCTTTTTTTCTCATTGTTACTTGTTTTTCTCCCCCCCCCCCCCCCTTTTCCGGTTTAATAATACATCATTGTCTCTTGGTTGTTAACGAGTCTTTGGTCATCCTCCTCTGCATGGACGGGTTTTTTTGTCTCCCCATTGCGGAAGGTCCTTTGTTGTTCCTGAGTCCTGACAGGTCCTTTTAGCCTTCTCGGGTTTTGATACTTTTACTAAGATTTCTTTGCATTTGTCGTTTCAAGTTAGCTAAGATGTTTGAATCTCCACAGCAGCAAAGAGCTGGACCAAGACTCTTTCAACATTAAGGTGGCATTGCTCGCTTTAATGGTCAGTGTGCCAAGGTTATCAGCACGAATCTTCTGTCTCTCCCCATACTTACATTTGCCTTCACATATGTTATGGTAGCTCTTTTATTGGTCACTGCTCCTGGCATTGCTTCAGTAGTGCAGCTGATTGTATTGTCCATTTTTTATTCAAACGTTACGGTCGGGATGATAACAAGGAAAGGAAGAAAGCACCCAAAATGTACAACACAGTTTATGTCACCAATACAACTAGATATAGACTATTTGTTGTTAGCTAAGTTTTGATTCTAAGATGAAAAAAACATACAAGTTAGATTGCATGATCAGAAAAGCCATGCAATCAGCAACTATGTATCAGCCAGGAAGGGCCATACAAGAAAAGTCTCCATTAGAGCATAAATACTTTGTTACTGATATAAAAGTAAGCATTCTAGAGCAGAAAGATACGAATTTCCTACCAACATGCTGTCATTCACAGGCCAGTTTGACACACAACTGCTCGGCTTGGTAAAATCAACGATGTGGATCTCCGACCAGCAGTGATCATTCACAAGCTGGTTTGGTGTCAAAGCTGCTAAGGCAGATGGTAAAGGCTTGGAAAGCAGACAGAGGGTATTGATAATCCATGGTGAAAATGTCTTTTCCAATTTTTCCAAACTGTAAGATTACATTCTCTTGCTCTTCGAGTGATACATTATGTGATGGATCAACAGCTGCAGAAAGCTGGAAATTCTTAACGGAAGCCACAGTCACACGCCCCCTGAAGTTAAGGCACCAACACTGTAACTGTTCATGCCATCTTGGAGCCTTATTTTTTAGGGTTAATGGCTTCCCTGATCCCAGGGAGCATACTGGTGTAGCTGGTAGGCTTGGGGATCTGGTGTCTATAACTGGCTCATTTCCTCTAGAACTGGCTAGGGGAGAAAGTTGTTCTTCGAAAGAATGTGGGAATGCCGACAGTGTTGGGACAGTGCCTCCTTCCTGAATAGCAGAGACAGGAATTGAATGCAAAACACAATGCATTCTCCTTGGTCCTCGCGCTCGCAGAACGTTGAACTCATAGGTAATGGTACCTATGCTGTAGTTGCATGCAGGTAATCTCGGAGAAACCTGCTTGGAGTGGAATCTAAGATTTGATCGAGAAGTTGATGGGATTATTGAGTCACATGGTGGTTGACTGTCATATATGGTGAACTTGGTACCCAAAAAATTAGACCTAAAAAGAAATCATGAAGCGTCATTGTTGAGGAGAAAGAATAATCAAAGAAAACAAAGAAATATTATGGCAAAACTTGCCTTAGTTTACCGACATATGTGTTGCTAGCCCTAGAAAAATCATCTGCGGCCAACGATATAACAAAGTCTGAGCATGTCGCCCTTCTAACCTTTCTTGCAGCCAACAACAATTTATCACTCTCTCCCTCAGCTGTAAACCAAATAAAACAAATAAGCAACACAAGTGACTACCTCTCAGTAAGCGAGGAAGCTTCATGATAGTTATACATCCAATGAGGTTTCTAAGTTTCGAACACATTATTTGGCTAAAAGAACGACAATAAAGCAACATAACCAGTATTAACCACAGAGCTGAGTAACCCTCGTAATGTCACAAAGTTGCTTCCCAAAGAAATAGCAAACTATGTTTCGCAGCTTTCTGATAAAAAGGGATAAAAACCAACATGTTGGGTTGTTCAAAGAAACCCAAGCTGTCATACTTACTCTTTGACTCCCCTAGCAGAAAATCAAAATCTTTATAAATCCAGTTACAGTGAAAAAATAATAATTGGAGCAGAACCTTTTCAGCCGAGAATGACGAGTATAAAGGTATGGAGTTTTAAAGTTATCATCAATCATTTAGTAACTACAGGGACAGCAAAATGAGAATACTTACAAGGCACCAAACCATAGAACAAAAGATAAGTAGAAGTTGCTCTGTCCCTTCTAATATAGCATTGAATTGGAGACTCGCGAGGACCAGGCTGTTAAGCACAAACAGGAGAACTCATAAATGGAAGAATAAGAAAATAGCCAATCCTATTATTTATGGATACACACACAGCAGGTTTAGAAAGTTTAGCCTTAGCTTTATGAGTTATATGCATGCATTTAGAAAGGAAATCATATGAAAATTATGCACTCAACTATCAGTCAATGTTCAATTCATGATAGAAAAGTCACAGTGTGGATATGCAGATTTGAAAAGAATAATGTTCTCGACAAAGATGCATACAACCAAGATCAAACTTCTTGCCTACCATTGATTTAAATTTTAGCAAAAAAATTAGATATCCAATAGTAAATTCTCAAGGGATCAAAAAATGAGATATTTGCCAATATGGGAAGACTATAACCTGCTTCAATGAAATAGGAAATGTGAGCCTTCCACATTGCTCAGGAGTCTTCACAATCTCCTTTGTAATTTCCCTCCAGGACCTACAAACTGCAGCACAAAACACAACAACAGCTCGAGCCGGCCAAGCTGCCTCGCTCTCTTCAACCCTTTGGATGATGTCCAAGAGCAATTCAGGTGGTAGGTTTGCCCACGGGCTTTGGTCGACAAATTTGGACTCGGGTTGTGCTCGGTCTGGAGCAACATGGGATCGAGTCCGGCTACGCCAAAGCTTGCTTTCCCCTCCCCTCTTTGATATGTTACCAATCCCATCTTTCATTTCCTTCAGTTCCCGCATAATACTCTTTAGGGACATCTTTTATAAGCATTCCAAACCCAATCTCTCAATATTCAACTGCAAATATGTGACATATCCATTTATTAAACAATATACCCCAAAATCTCAGCTCAAATACAAGCAATATTTAATCAAAACGAACTTTATAAATCAAAATATTGAAGCTTTAATCGCAAATAACACACAGAAAAGAACAATGAAAAACAAAGAAAACCCATATTAACAACCATTAAATGATATAAAATCTGTATAGAAATGAGTTTCTTTTCACCTGAATCCATCAACCCCTCAAAAGCTAAAAATTTGAGAATTAAATAAACGTGGAAACTGGAAACCCGCTCCAAGCCGACCGGTTGAAATCAGTCCATAACCGAATAAGCTCCGATACATCCCCACACTCTTGACCCGCAGTTCAATCAACGTCACAGATGCAAAAGAAAATCAGATCATAATGAAAGAAATTATCGAAAACGTTATTTCAACAAAGAAAAAAAATGCCAACTTTTCTTTTCATTAACGGGAACTGGGCTACGTAATAGCTAACATCGTTGCTGCCGCCTCAACCACCGTCAGTGACGGCGTTCTATCTTCCCCGCCACCACAAAAATCGCCATCGCCATCAATTCGGTCCTCTGATCAGTCACAGCCAAAGCACTTTCTCTCTTTCTCCTGGCTTCAAGACAAAGGCTCTTTCACTTAAAACGGATCGAAGTTTTCCTTTTTATCTTAATAGCAAATACTGATCCGACTTTTTGATTTAAATTAAGGGTACAATGCATTGATAGTCACTGTAATTTTAGAAATGTTCATTTAGTTATCTAATTTTCAAAACTTACATTATAATCACTGAACTTTTCATTATTTTCATTAGGGTCTGTCATTGAAAAATATTGTTAAAGTCTTATTTAATAAAAAATCATAATTTTGATAGTTGAAAATCGTCATAAACGACACATTTTCTAATGAATATGGTAATTCTCAATCCATCATAAGTCATAACGGACGAAGGTTCCATTTAACTACAAGATTAGTATTGTTTGGTTTTAAATTGATATGATAGTTAAAAGTGAAGGATCAACAACTATTAGTTTTCATTGGATTGTCTCATTTTTTTTTCCCGTTTGATGATTTATTCGGTCAAAAAGAATATCAGACTATTCTTATTCTTTTTTTCTTCATTTTTTTCCTAAGTAATTTTGTCGAAATTTTTTTCAATCTTCTCAAATATCAATCAGAACTAAAAAATAATTTTTATCCGTTATTTTTACCGTCATATCAGTTTAAAATTAAATTGTGCTAATCTTTCGGCTAGACAGATCCTTCCTAATGTTGGGATTAGCCGACGATTGGTTCAATAATAAAAAATTTAACTTTTATGACAGTTGTAAATTTAAAAAATTAGAATATTGTTTGAGAAAAAATATTTTAACATGTCACATCATTATTTTTTAACGATAATATAATAAAAATGAAATAAAAAATTAGGATTATAATACAAGTTTTAAATTTGCGGTCATAGTAAAAGCACCCTAAAAATACTATATTATAATTGAGTTATTGAAAACAAAATATGTACATTTGTGTTGTTGTCATTGCTCAAATTGTAATTGTGATTGTATTAAATAGATACTACCTTGTAATTATATTAGCATATTCAAAAAAAAATTGTGATTGTAATTATACTAGTACATGTTTCTTCTTTTTATTTTTCACGCTTTCGGTCCTTATTTTCTCCTTATTCACCTCATATTTATAAATAATCTTAGAATCACTTCGTCTTCATGTCTCATTGAATAAAAAATTAAACCTTTCTCACAAATTAAGTTGAAATTGACATTTTGTAGATATAAACAATTAAAAATATCATAAAAACATTGATAAACATCGAAACAAACAAAAAATGTATGGTTGGTTTATATAACCAAATATAAGCCCCCAACAGCTGACGACGACTTTGTCTTATGTACAACATGTGATAATTTTTAAGTAATTTTAGCCTAAGATCATTTACAGCTGTAGATAATTTCGTTCTATGTACAACATGTGACGACTTTAGATAAATTCGATATAAAGTCGTCCCTTATTGTCGACGATTTTACCTTTACAGTAGATTTCATCCTATATCCCTAAATAATCTCAAATCCTCATCTTCGTAAATAAAAAAAAAATCATTTCCAGTAACTAAACCGAAATTGACATTTTGTAGATAGAAATAAACTAATAAATTAAATTTAAAATCAGACTAAAATACTATATTACAATTGAATTAGGATGTTAAAAAATATAAAAATTCGGATAATGCGTTAGAACAATCGAAAACTGTATGGTTGGTTTACGAACCAAATCCAAGCCCCAAAGAGAGGTGGCCCGACCACCATCCACGGTGAAATTCATGGCAGCAAGAACCCATGGCCAGCCTTGGGTGGGCGGTGGCGGGGCCCATACAAAAACTCTATCTCTCTATCATGTTTGGTTCGAGCCACGTGAGGGTGACCCACAACTAGTGGGTGGAGTCCTGTGTCAGATTGATAAAGACCAGCAATGGTCCAAAACTGCCCGTGCCCTAGCCCATTCCTCATGCCCACCGGGCTTCTTGTTTGACTCATAAAATTGGATTTAATTAAACTGACACTTGCATTAATCATGCCAACATTTTGATCATAATACTATACAATTTTAATCGATTGTCCAAACTGTTCATATTCAAACATTATCAAATCTTAAAACTCGTGTCTCTCAATCCAAATCAATTAGGATTAATTACACATAATGGCTCAATGTACAAGGTAAGTCGGTGTAAGTTGGATGTAATCTACGGAACCATACTCTCCTTAGTCGAGGAGCTATTGGGATCCTCTTAAGGGTCAAAAAAAAAAAAAAAAACAATCTTGAGGCTAAAACTACACACATGTGCCTCGAAAAACAATATCTTCTAATTATTGGAAGTTCTGACCAATCATTCGAGAGATCTTCTAACAATTAGAATATAATTATATCAATCAAATGAATTAAAAAATCAATGATTTCATCAGTTTAACCCATAACATATAATAAAGATTGAGGGAACTTCTAAGAATTAATAGAAATCGAAAACTAAAACTAAAAAAAGTATACTAATCAAAAGAGGTTTAACTGATTATGAATCTACTTTATACTTTTAATTTTTTTTATTTAACTATGATTGAACCTCATTTAAAACTAAAATCAATATTCTACTCGATTCAATCATCAGGATGAGTCTTACCGTATTAAATTTAATTAAAGAAAAAATTTAAAATATTTTAAACTTGAAATAATCTAAAACCTCAAATAACAAAACTTTGTAAATCGAAATAGGGATCAAATAGTAAAAAAATTGTATTTAAGCTTTGTAAACCTCAAAAACTTGCAAATCGAAATATAGAAAGGTTTAGTGGTTATGATTTAGTTTTTCAGAGCTTACAATTACAAATTTAAGATCTGAGTTTTATAGTGTAAATATGCATGTTTGTGTAAAATAAATTTAAATTTTATACAATTCGTGTATCAAAATTTTACCTTACCTAGAATATAATAATTTTATTTAAACACTCCTAAATATTAAACGAACCTTGATAATTGAATATGTAATCTAACTCATAAACAAGTATAGAATAAAACTAATGGATTTCAATTCAAATATATATATATATATATATATATATATATATATATTAGCTGGATGAAGGAGACTTCTGAAGCTTGAAATCTCCTTATTTTGCGTGTATAATTGGGTAGGGTTTTCTCCACAACATTAGGCATCCATTCCCTCAAGTCTAACTCTCTTCCCCATCTGCCACCTTGCAGGTAACAATCTTTTTCTTTTTAAATAATTTTACGAATTATCTTCAGGGAAAAAAATAATCCGAAATATAAGTTCAAATCATGTATACATTTAAAATGGAGAAAGAAAGAAAGATTAGAACGAATCTTCTATCTTTTTCGGTGCCCTACATATGCCCCACGGTTAAAATTAATTTTATAGTTTAGGATTTAGAGTTTTAGGTTAGAGGTTGTGGTTAGAGTTTAGAGAATTTAGGATATGGTATATTTTTTAGAATATAGGATTTAGTATTTAGAATGTAGATTTAGAGTTTAAAATTTAATTTTGTAGTATTTTTTAGTGTTGAAACATATATAGAGGCACCAAAAAAAAGCAGACAAATTTTATCCATTAGAACATAGGAACATTTAAGAAGTGTGTTTCTTTTTTCTGAATCTAGACAAAAGGCTGTGGCAAAACACAAGCTTGATTTGCAAAAGGCGACAAAACCCATGTTTGGAATCTGTCTCCTTAAAGTTATGGCTACTGATTAAGGAAGGAAACTAAGCACATTTTATTGAACTAATCTGAGTTTTGTCTTAAAAGTTGTTTGGCTGTTTCTGCCCATCTTTCAATGTTTGGAAAAGCAGTCGTTATCCACTGGTTTTATTATCGAAAGATGGGAAATAAAGGTTAATTATTTCGTATAGTCAAAGTTGAAGTACATCAAATTGGTATATAATTTTGGATACGGCGGTGGTTAGGATCCTGAGACAGGGAGGGTTGGTTATGGAATGACAATGGCCTCTCCTTACCAGCTGAATGATCTCTGTTGATTTTGCCTTCTCACTGCTTGACTCATGTACGACAACAAAAATATACCATTCATCTGTTGGTTCTCCTTAATATGCTTGGCCCGTGCATAGTCGGGTAGTTTTGCGGTATAATATCCTAATTTAAAGCTAAAACTCATAAAATAGTAAGTTTAGTAATTTATTCAAACAATTTAAAATATTATATTTTTATACATAAGAATAATTTTAACCCTTAACATTTATATCTTTTGTCATTTTGGCCCTCATTTTATTTTGAGGATAAATTTTGCCTTCAACCTATGTCATTTTGTCAAATTACTCATTTTTTTTAAAAAGGTAAAAATTTTATTGATGTTGCGTAAGAAAACAACACATAACATTAATATGTGTCTCATTAAAAAACCTCCTTAACTTAAAATGGAAGAAAAAGAGTTCACGGCAGATCAATATTGAATAATCAGAAACAAGTGAAAGAAATGCCTAGAGTGGATATTCTTGCTAAAGAAACAAAACTTCCACCAAGACTACTGACCTTCCATCGATACTATTAACCAATATCAGGCCACACATACTACTAGCAATCTGCCAACATATTGCAATAATCATTTGAACGCGGAATCTCTCTTTTTGGTAGGTTATCAGCGAGGACATTGCATTCTCTGTTGACACTCGTAATTTCCCAGTCCAGTCCTGCACACAAACTCAAGCATAAGAGAATTAATAGTTTAAAAGCAGCAGGATAAGATTGAGGGCGTATCATCCATTCAGCTGCAAGCTTGCTGTCTGTTTCAAGGTTCAGTTTAAACTTTTTACACCAGGGGAATGTTATGATTCAATGAAAATGAAGAAGAGAACAAGAATGAAGAAAAGCTTAAAAAATATTCAGTGAAGAAGAAGAAGAAGATTGACGGAGAGAAATGGAAAGAAGAAGAAGCTTATTGAAACAAACGAGAGAAAACAGAATTGAACTGTAATCTGATATTTTTCATTATTGAGCCCAATAACCAGGCTTACATTTATATAGCCCAATACAAATAAAGGATAACAGATGTAAACGGCCCAAACGGCCTAACAAACTTCAACGGCCTTAACAGCCTAATGACAGCTAATAATATCAGAATATATAACTCTAACATTCTCCTGGTTTGACTTCTTCTGTGGACAATTCTATTATTCTCCTGGTTGTACTTTCCTCTGTTGAATGTTCATCAGCACATGACACAACTCCAAGTTTTGTTCGTAAAGCTGAAAACAAAACTGGTGGGATTGGCTTCGTGAGTATGTCAGCTGTTTGCTCGGAGCTTGGAATAAAATTCACCACAAGTTGCCCAGCAAGAACTCTTTCACGAACAAAATGCAGGTCTATCTCCACATGTTTGATTCTGGCATGGTGAGTGGGGTTTGCAGACATGGACACTGTTGAAGTGTTATCACACCACACAGTTGGCTTGCCTACTATTGCAACCTTCAGCTCTTTGAGAAGTTGTTCAACCCAAATGAGTTCAGAGACAGAGTTTGCCAAGCTTCTATACTCAGCTTCACAAGTTGATCTTGACACCACACTCTGCTTTTTAGAACTCCAAACAACAGGATTTCCACCGAGAAATATACAATATCCTGAAGTTGATCTCCTATCTTCAAGAGAGGCAGCCCAATCAGCATCAGTGAAACAAGTTAAGCTAAACTCCTCTCCTGGTTTAAAATACAAACCATACTCAACAGTTCCTTTAAGATATCTAAGTATCCTTTTTACAGCTTTCCAGTGTGACTCACAGGGATGATTCATATACTGGCTCACCTTGTTCACAGCATATGAAATATCTGGTCTGGTTAGACAGACATATTGAAGGCCACCCACTACACTTCTATACAAGTGAATATCAACAAAGGCTTCACTATCACTTGCAGAAAGTTTAGGAGCGACTACCATAGGGGTTGGTACTGGTGTGGAGGATGACATTTCAGCTCTTTGCAACAACTCAGTGACATATTTCTTTTGATTCAGTAACAGTCCAGCATTGATATATTGGACTTCCATTCCCAAGAAGTACCCTAAGTTGCCAAGATCTTTCAAAGAGAATGTGGAGTTGATCAGCTGAACTACTAAATTCACATCATCAGGTACATTGCCTGTGATGACAATGTCATCAACATAAACCATCAACAAAACTTGTGAGGAGGCTCTATCTCGAATGAATAATGAAGTGTCAGCCTTAGAAGCAACAAAGTTCAGATTTGTAATGAGATAATTCCTCAATGTGTCAAACCAAGCACGTGGAGCTTGCCGAAGACCATATAAAGCTTTCTTCAGTCGACACACCAACACTTCACCATTAGGGCCATTCTTTTCAAATCCAGGGGGCTGATCCATGTAGACTTCCTCATTCAGACCCCCATTAAGGAAGGCATTATTAATGTCTACCTGCCTTATACACCAACCCCTCATAACTGCCACTGCTAGTACTGTTCTAATTGTATTAGGTTTCACAACAGGGCTAAAGGTTTCTCGGAAGTCATAGCCAAAAGTTTGAGAAAACCCTTTAGCAACAAGTCTGGCCTTCAACCTTTCCATTGAGCCATCTGCCTTCTTTTTCACTCGGAACAACCATTTGCAACCAACTGTTTTTCTGTTTGAAGGAAGCACTTGCAAATCCCAAGTATCATTAGCAAGTAGAGCCGAGTATTCTGCATGCACAGCTGCACTCCAACCAGAATGCTGGAGAGCTTCTGTGATGGTGGCAGGTTCAGAAACAGAGGCAACTGCCTCAGAAAGATACACCTTGGGCTTGAAGATGCCCGCTTTAGCTCGAGTAACCATGGGGTGACTGTTAGGAACCATAGATGGTGGTGGTGGTGGTGGTGGTGGTGGTGGAAGAGAAGTGGAAGAGGATGATGATGATGAGGGTGAAGTTGATGAGAATGATGGTAAAGAAGATGTGAATGATGGTAAATGAGGAGATGCTGATGATGGTGGTGGAAGTGAAGGTGAAGATGCAGACAATGTAATGTCAGGTGGTATAGATGACAATATGAGAGGGGAAAGAGAAGAAGAAAGACTGGCATTTGGAGATAAGTTGAAAGATGAGGAATGAGAATGTGTTTGAGAAGATGATGAATGCATTTGAGGAGATGCAGAATGTGAATGCAAAGATGCTGACTTTGTTGACACAGTTGGTGTATGTTGACTTTGAGGAGCAGTTTGAGGGTTTGACTGATGAAAAGAATGATGATCAATACAAACTGAAGGATTTGACTGAGTATTTGATGATATTTGTTGAGACATGAGATTATGAGGAAAAGACAAAGAAGACTTTTTGATCAAACATAAACACTTTTTGCAATTAGACTCAGAACCTTGACTCTTATTAACAGCTTTATATGGAAAGTTTCCTTCATCAAACTGAACGTGTCTAGTAATATATATTCTTCCAGTAGGATCAAGACATTTGTATCCTTTATGAGAGGGGGAATAACCTAGAAAGGTACACATAACAGATCTAAACTGAAGTTTGTGTCTGTTATAGGGTCCTAGAAAAGGATAGCAAGCACATCCAAAAGTTTTTAAAAGAACATACTCAGGACTTTTCTTGAACAGTTTTTCATAGGGTGACATACCATCTAGGGCTTTAGTAGGTAATCTATTTATAAGGTAGATAGCACTAGTAAAAGCATCATTCCAAAAACTTAAAGGCATCGAAGCTTGGGCTAACAAGGTAAGACCTACCTCAACTATTTGCCTATGTTTCCTTTCTACCAACCCATTTTGTTCAGATGTATAAGGACAAGAAAGTCTGTGAATAATACCTTGTGTTTGTAGATAACCACGTAGAGCTGTGAATTCTCCCCCGCCATCAGTTTGTAAAGCTTTAAGTTTGCATCCAAACTGTCTTTCAGCTTCCTGGTGAAACTGAACAAACGCAGTATGCACTGCAGACTTCTGTTTAAGAAAATACAACCATGTAAACCTTGAGTGAGCATCAGTAAACGCAACATAATATCTAAAGCCATTAGAATACAAGGGAGCTGGTCCCCAAACATCAGCAACAACTAACTCTAAGGGTGAATTATATTGAGATTTAGAGGCAGAAAAAGGCAGTTTATGTGATTTGCCATATCTACAGGCAGAACAAAAAGAAAGAATATTATTCATATCAACTGAAATATTACAACTCTTAAGAACATCAAACACAACTTCCTTAGCAGGATGGCCAAGCCTATTATGCCAAGTGTCAACAGACACCTTATTGACTCCAGTAATGACATTACATTCAACAGCAGAATCAATGTCACAGCTATGATTATTATTTGCATGCATAACATGAACAGGAAAACTTGAAACATCAGAAACAGCAGAATGAACAGAAGCAGATGGAATGAAATGGTGTGAGACAGTAGAAGTAGCAGCATTAGATGATGATGAAGGTGCAGATGTAGCAGATAAGGATGATGTGAACTCATATAGCCCATTGTTCTCTTTCCCAGTCAGCAAAACATTCCTGGTATGCAGATCTTTAACAAGGCAGTACTTAGGGAAAAACTCAATTGTCACTTGGTTGTCCTGTGTGAGCTTAGATACAGAGAGAAGATTTTTAGTTATAGCAGGAACATATAAAATATTTTTCAAATGCAACTGTTTTGTAGAACCTAAAAGAGCAGATTGACAAATGTATTTAATAGGAAGAGTATGCCCATTACCTACTCTAACATTACCTGATCCAGTGTAGCAGGATGCTGTATGAACATTCTGAAGATCATTAGTTAAGTGATGTGAAGCTCCAGAATCTGGATACCAAGTGTTGTCACCCACTGTCTCAGGTGTAGCAAGGTAGACTTGAGGTTGAGGACAGGAAGAAGAAGTAGGTATCATTGGAGGAGATGCATTGTAGTGAGGATAGACGGATGCAGGATTGGCAGATGGATGAACAATCATAGAGTTCTGTGATGGAGAAGCAATGACAGAAGACACCATGGGAGCTCTAACAGAAGTAGAAGGAACAAAAGGAGGATTGTAATAAGGTGGTGATGAGTAGAACACAGGATGCACAGGGTGAGGAGAATAAGGCTGTAAAATGTTGCCCCGACCAGTATAAGAACTGAAGTTGGCCTGAGCAGATCTGCCATAGCCCTGAGTCGGTCTAGCTGACTCATTCTTAAAATGCATGTCAAATCTGGACCAGCATCTTTCAACCAGATGACCTAATTTACCACACAACTGACATTGGGGCCTTGAAAAGTTATTTCTACCCCTACCCCTGCCTCTAACATAATTGGACTGAGAAGGAAAGGAAGAGGAGCCAGAAATGTTCCCAAAATTTTCAGTATTGTGTCCTGTAGTAGCAAAAAATCCACTCCCAACAGTATCATTAGGTTCTTGATATGACTGAAACTGAGAAATACCATCTGGTGTATCATTTGAAATTTTTGGTGAAGATTCAGCAGAATTAGATATAAATCCTGAGGTGTAGTTCTTAACAGCCACATGAGCAGAAGCATTAACTGAGCTAAGTAAGTGAGAGTGCCTAGCATCAGCATCAAGTAAAATGGATCTAACAGTTTTTACATCAAACGGAGAAGGACTGGCTGTGATAACTGTGATAACAGACTCATACTCTGGTGGTAATCCATTTAATAAAGCTGTAACATGCTCATGATCAGAAATTACTTCACCACAACTAGCTAGGTTGTCACACACAGTCTTTACCTTCATCAGAAAATCTCTCATAGATGAATCACCTTTCCTTTGAGAATGTAACAACCTCCTAAGAGACATCAATCTAGAAGTGGTTTTTCCACTGTAGAGTCTGTGTAGAGTACTCCATATCTCTACAGATGTATTATGTCCAATAAGATGAGGAAGGACTTCCTCACTTACTGTAGACAAGAGCCATGAAGCAAGGGCTCCATCTTGTTCCTCATAGAACTCGTACTCAGGATTAAGACTTACAATTCCGTTCTTAGTAATATACTGTGAAGGCCATGTTAGCTTCCCATCTATAAACTTCTGAAGCCTATTTGATTTTATAGTTAACAACACTTGTTGTTGCCACAGTAAGTAGTTATTGTCATCTAAAATGACATTAATCTTTTTAGAGGAGAAAATCTTATTTGTGACAACATGAGAGATTACATTCTGACTAGTAGCCTGAGTAGTATTTTCAGTAGTAGGATGAGTAGTGTTATCATTAGCATGTTCACTCTCATTGCCAATATTATCAGATGTTCGTGCGGAATCAACCATGTTGAACAGATCAGAAACACAAGATGAAGAAACAGATCAAGCAGACAAAGCACTCAGAATACAGCTAAGAGAAACAGCAGTACCAATTTTCAGTATCACAAGAACACAGGAGCATCAGATAAACCAGATCTCGATGCGAAGAATCAACCAGATAGAAACAACAGATCTCAAAGATATCACAAATCAGATTAGAGCATGGAGGCATAAAAAGATGTGAGGCAAATCATCAACAGAAACTCATAACAAGATCACGAGATGAACAGATCCACGAAATCGAAACAAGAAGCGCAAGAAAACGCAAAAAATTAGGGCAAGAGATTAGGAGCAATCTCACCGGCTTTGTTATAAATCGATTGTCAATTGAACCTCCAAACCTCCACGAATCTACTCAGCAACAAGATTCACCTCTGCTACAGAGCTTTAACAACTCACTTAGGTTTCACTATCGAACAATCACCACCGTCTGCTGATAGGAACTCGAAAAACCGAGCTCTGATACCATGTTATGATTCAATGAAAATGAAGAAGAGAACAAGAATGAAGAAAAGCTTAAAAAATATTCAGTGAAGAAGAAGAAGAAGATTGACGGAGAGAAATGGAAAGAAGAAGAAGCTTATTGAAACAAACGAGAGAAAACAGAATTGAACTGTAATCTGATATTTTTCATTATTGAGCCCAATAACCAGGCTTACATTTATATAGCCCAATACAAATAAAGGATAACAGATGTAAACGGCCCAAACGGCCTAACAAACTTCAACGGCCTTAACAGCCTAATGACAGCTAATAATATCAGAATATATAACTCTAACAGGGAAGATCTCTGAATAGCATACAGGCTTCCTTTATAGCTAAAATTTTCGCAGTGGTGGAATCGACAATACCAACTGACTTTGAGAATGTAACCAGGCACTTCAATCTATCGTTACGCAAACAACCTCCTATTCCGGCTTCACCAAAACTGCCATTGATCGCACCGTCAACTCAATCGTAAAATGCAAAGATCAAATAATTGAGCCACATCCACTTTTGTTCCCTTAAAAATTATATCATTTCGGAACAGCCAACACGACCAAAAACTGCAGTAAAGCTGAGCTTCCAAACAGCGAGATTCAATCTAACTGGGTATGCATTTGCCCATAGTCTAATCAACTCTCGAACAGAAGATAGAATAATCAAGTGGACATCCCACATGAATCATCTTTTAGAGCTTCAATAGCAGCAACTTTATCGATGCACGACTTCACAGAGAAAGAACCATTTGAATTTTCTATCCCACGAATGCTCACGAGAATGAGATTATTAGATATTAAGAATAGTTAGTTAGCCTTTATTTAGCTGGATTAGGGTTAGTTAGGAACGGTTGTTAGTAAGCTGTCACTCTTCTTCTTTCTTTTCTTTCTTGGTATATAAACAGGAGGATTCCTCCTTTGCATTCATTGCTTCTCTTTCAATAATAATAAAACAAAGTTTAGATTGTTGCATGGTATCAGTTGAGAATTTTCTCTAACTTTCCCATCTTCTTTCTTGTTTCTCATTTCTTTCGATCATGGGAGAAGTCAATCTTAGCGATTTTTTCAACAATGATGAAAATTCGTACTATCTACACCAATCTGATAATCTCGGCATAATTCTTGTAACTCAGCCCCTAGGTAACGATAACTACCATAGTTGGCGATGAGCAATGATGATGGCTTTATCAGCCAAGAATAAACTTGGTTTCGTAGATGGTTCTATTTCTGCACCAGCCCGTATTTCTGCTGATCGCTTCAGTGCTTGGACCACAACCAATGATTTGGTTAATTCTTGGTTGCTGAACTCCGTTTCTAAAAAAATTTGTTACGAGTCTCTTGTATCATTCAACTGCAACTGTTATTTGGAAAGATTTACAGGATCGATTTCAGCAAAATAATGGTCCACGCATCTTTTTCTTACGCAAGAAGTTAATTGATCTTGTGCAAAGAACAAACTCAGTGTTTATCTATTACACCAACCTTAAAATCATTTGGGATGAGTTGGTATCTCTCAGATCTTTCTATTTTTTGTTCTAAATGCACCTGTGATGGAGTACGAAAAATGTTTAAAGAACAACAGAAAGAGCAAACAATACAATTCTTGATGGGTCTTAATGATTCATATTTTCATGTGGATCCTCTTAATGGATCCTTTGCCATATATTATCAAAGTTTTTTCTTTGGTTTCACAGGAAGAGAGTCAACATTTTATTAAGCTTGATAATCATGTTACTGATGCTTCTTTTGTCATTAAATCTAATGTTGTTCACAAAAAATTCAGGCCTCAATGTAGTCATTGTAGATTAATGGGGCATATTAAGAATAAATGTTATAAACTTTATGGTTTTCCTCCTGGTTACCCTTTAAAAGGAAGGCAATATCTTACATCTCATGTAAATGATGAGTCCCACAATGTTTCATCTTCTGACTCTTTGTCTACTCAGCAATGCAAACAATTCATTGCTATGCTTACTAGCCAACTCCAGGCCGCTTCAGATTCTCCTTATGCTCCCACTTTAGTTAATATGACCATGCAAGGCAAGAATGTTTCGTTTATTAATTTCTTTAGTACCTTTCATTCTCAAAACTCATGGATTCTTGATTCTGAGGCATCTAAGCATGTCTGTTTTTCCAAAAAAAAAATTAAATCCTTGATTCATATTGAGAATAGAATTATTATTTTGCCTAACAAGTCTGTTGTTCCAATTCATTTTGCTGGAACTATAAAAATTTCATCCAAGATAATTTTACATGATATTCTATATGTACCAGAGTTTAATTTCAATCTTTTATTTGTAAGTTGTTTACTAAAACATAATCTTGATTTAATGCTGACTTTTTATCATGACAAATGTTTAATACATGATCATTGCCAGCTGATTGGGAAGAGTAAAATGCGTCGTGGATTGTATTTGTTATCTTTTTTATAATTTTGAATCCAAGATTGTAATCTCAAAATCCTTTGGATATGAAAATTCTTATGTACATATTGACAATTCAAGTCTTGTTAATAAAATTTTTGTTTCCTGACATAACCGACTTGGACATCCAAGTTCTAATGTTTTAGATGCTTTGTGTAATTCTTTACCAAATTTTGTTAAAGAAGATTTTTGTTGTTCTATATGTCCTGTTGCTAAACAAAAATGTATCCCTTTTCCAAACTCTTGTAGTCGTGCATCTGTTTCTTTTGAACTAATTCATTGTGACATACGGGGACCTTTTAAGGTTCTAACTTACAATTTTCAGCGTTTTTTTATCTAGCTGGATTAGGGTTAGTTAAGAACGGCTGTTAGTAAGTTGTTACTCTTTTTCTTTCTTTTCTTTCTTGGTATATAAACAGGAGGATTTCTCCTTTGTATTCATTGCTTCTCTTTCAATAATAATAAAACAAAGTTTAGATTGTTATATTAGATTTGAAATTTTTAATGGTGTTTGAGAAAGATTCTCATATTGCGATCTTTTAATCGTACAATCGTCTTCGGAGAGAAATATTCCATACCCAAACGCCTTTGATTACCTCACCAAAATCTGCTAGAACCCCATGCTTTTTTCAAGATAACGCATAAATTATAAGGAATGCATTCATCAAAGCATTGTTCCCAATCCAAACATCACTCCAAAATTGGATTTTTTGTCATCTCCAACTAAGAAGCGAATATTTTACATGAAATGATTGTCCGGGGGACTATCAAAGCAGAAATACTTCTTCAGGTCCACGATTTATTAGAGATTTTAAGATTTTTCAGCAACAGGAAGGATTTATCCCCAAAATAATTAATGGCGATAATAAAAAAATTATTTTTTAACTAAAATGTTGATTAAACTGTTAAATAATTAACGACAATGGCATAACATATAAAATATATTTTAAATGACATGACATCTAATGTGTTACATGCTTACACATGAAATATAATTTCATTTTAGTTTAAACTATTAGAAATAATTAAAATTCAAATAAAATACTAGAAAATGGTAAATAATTATTTAATACGAATGATGGCATAATCTAAACTAAAACTCTAGCTAAAAAAACTCACAAATCAAACCGAAAATTCTCAAAAGTAAATTTCTTTCTAAAATTCAACATCACATGCCATACAAACAAATATGATTTACTTATTGTCATTTGCTTTCGCTTTGAATCAAATCTTGTTTTTCAAATCTAAATAATTTTGAATTAAGATATGAATGAAAAATTACAATGAAAACTTAACGTGATTATTGAAAATTAAAGGTACGAGCTTTTTTTACTGATCAATTGGGTTTTGATTACTTTAGTTGTGAGGTTTAAAAATTTTGATGTTTAACCTGATTTAGGGTTTAAAGTTTTGATTTAATTATTTGAGATTTGAAGGTAAATTTTAAAAATAACATCAAATAATTTTTTTATAAAATTTCAGAAAACACCAAAAAAAATACTGGAAATAATAAACAATAACAATTTATGATCAAAGTTTCGAAAGAGTTCTTTTCCACGTTTTTTGTTTTATTTCTCATTTTATATTTGAATTTTAATTATTTTTTATAGTTTAAATTAAAATTGAATTATATTTCATGTGTATGTAAAAGCCATGTAATTTAATATGTATTATATATATATATCACGTCATCACCGTTAATTATTTAACTGTTTAATCAACTTACTAGTTAAAAAATAAGTAATTTGACAAAAAGTTATAGGTTGAGAGCCAAATTTATCTTCAAAATAGAATAATGGCCAAAATGACAAAAAAGATAGATGTTAAGAGTTAAAATTATCCTTATGCCTATTTTTATAATATTTTAAGTTTATTTTTTTTCTAAAGTTTCGAAACTTAGCAAAAAACTATCAACCTAAAAACTTTAAAAAAATCAAATATCGAAACTTGTTAAAAAATCTACTTAAAATGTTATATTTTTTTTAACATTTTAGATTGCTTGACAAGTTTTGAAACTTGTCATTTTTAACCTTAAATTAAACTGTAGTTCTTTAAACTCGCCCGCATAATTAGGTTGTGCATAATTAATCGTAACCATTAACTATAACCATTAACCGTTGTAACTGGTACATTTTACATGTTAATTAACTGAACTATTAAAACTAAACGGTTTCAGTTAGCAAAACCGCTAAAAATAATAGTTAATGATTATGATTATGGTTACAAATTTTGACAGACGGTTAACCTATAGATTAACTCTGATTAAATTATATATATATATATATATTAAATTATTTTGTGGCTTGTGTCGTATCAACTCATAGAAGTATCATTTACTTTATTTTTGTTTGATGTTAGTTAAAGATTTGTGTTTAAAACTTTGTTGGTGTCTTTTAAACTATTATGAAGTTTGTGTGTTTTGTGTTGTGTTGGAATTTTATAATATGTAGGTACTCTTTTAAGCGTTAACTACTGGAATAGTCAATTATGTTTTCTCCCAGTACAGAGTTGGTCACTGATTTTGAAAAACGACCAGTAAGGCCACTTACGTTTTCGGGGCGTAAACTTTTGGTCACTCAGCCGTTTGTTGTCGTTAAACACTGACGAATTGCTGACCTGGCAACGAAAAAATAAGGGTAAATTACTACAATGGCCATTAAAGTTTATCTCATGTACATTTTTGCTCCCCAATTTAAAAAAATAAACATTATAGTCACTAATGAAAATGTTTCTTTATAATTTCACCCTTGAATTTTTAAAAATTAATTTTTAACCCTAAAACTTTACAATCAATTAGTATAATAATATTATAAAGGCTTAAATGAAAATTAGGTGCCCAAAGTATACCCTTTTTAAATTTAGGTGCTCAAATTGCTCCTATTCAATAACTAAACTTTCAAATTGCTGATATTTTTTTCACTCTAGATTGTTTTTAATATTATTGTAACATGACATGTCATTTTTTATTATTGTTAAATTAAAAATAATTTTAAAATAAAATAAAATTATTATTATTATTATTATTATTAAATTTAAAATATATTTTTAAATATTACTTATTAAAATAATTTAGGTGTTTAAAGTATTTTTTTGTAAAAATAGGTGCCCAAATTTACCATAGTTACAATTTTATTTGTCCGGTTGTTAAATGAGTGTTAGAAAAATTGTCAATCAATCGGTACTTGACACGTGACATTAATTTTATTAATTTTATTAATTTTTAATGAGTGTCAGAAATCTTATGCAGATTTGAAGAGGAAAGAGATTGAGTACTCAGTGGGTGAGAAAGTGTTTCTGAAAGTATCTCCGTGGAAGAAGGTGATGAGATTTGGCCGGAATGGCAAGTTGAGTCCGAGGTTCATTGGTCCGTATGAGATAGTTGAGCGGATTGGGCCTGTAGCTTATCGTTTGAGGTTACCTTCTGAGTTAGAGAAGATCCATGATGTCTTTCATGTGTCTATGCTTAGGAGATATAGATCGGATCCTTCTCATGTGATGCCCGTTGAGGAGATAGAGTTAAATCCGGATTTGTCCTATAATGAAGAGCCCGTTGAGATACTTGCTTCGGATAGCAAGGTATTACGTGGCAAGACCATAGAGTTGGTCAAGGTGTTGTGAAGACATAGAGGTGTGGAAGAGGCCACGTGGGAGAGGAAGGCGGATATGGTTGAGCAGTTTCCGTATTTGTTTCCACCAGGTAATTTCGGGGACGAAATTCCTTAAGTGGGGGAGAGTTGTAACACCCGGGTTTAGGGGTTAGGTGAAAATAATATTTTAATATTACTTGGGCTCGGTTTTATAATTTAAATATTATTACGGGTTTTCGTTTTCAAATTTATTAATTTGAGTTAACCATGTTTTGAAATTTAATCTCAAATAGCCATAGTGGTGTGCCCTTGTGAATACCCCATTTCATTAAGGGCAAGGTAGTCTTTTAGCCTTGAATTTAAACAAACAATTAAAAGAAAGAAAACCCAACTCCCCATATTCATCTTCTTCTCCACCAACGTGAAGAAGAACTCCTCTCACCCTATCTACTATTCCATCACCATACACATTCAACCTCGGTGATTTTTGAAAGGTAAAAACGTTTCTAACTTGTCCTCACCTCCCTCTACATGCTCATACCCATGGTTTTCATTAAAACCCTTGATTTTGTATTTTGAGGTTTTTGAGCTTTGAATTAAAAATGTTAACTTTGTTAACTTTAAGTTGAGCTTTTGATTTAGTAATGATAGATAAGTCATTTGTTGTTCAAAAGGCCCAATATATCTAATTTTTGTAAGGTTTTATAGTGATTTTCGGAATTAGGTTTCAAAGGGGTTTTTGGAGGGTTTTAAAGTGGTTTTTGGGGTTGGTTGATGTTGGATTTTGGGGGCTGTAGGTAGTATGATATATGAGGTTTGTTTTGGGTGTAATTGATGCTTGTTTGGGTGCTTGAAATGGAAGATTTTGGTGGGCTTTAGGGGCAGCTCAAAAATTCTGTTTTGGACTTGTTTTGGGCGTTGGATGCTTGCAAATGTTGATCCGGGTTAAATCTGATGATGAGATATTGATTATGAATGTTTTGTTTGTGTTTGAGATGGATTAGAATTGAGTTTGGGCATCGGTGGAGCATCGGAAGTGAATCCGGAAAGTTGAAGGTTGTGGCTTACTTGGTCTTGAGCTCGGAAGCTTAGGTGAGTGGTTAATCGCTTTAAATGATTTTAAAATAGTTGGATCGAGTATATGAACTAGGTTGGGCTTGGTAGACCCACCTAGAGTTAGGATTAGGGTGGTAGCCTAATCCTAAGCTTGATTTAGAGCCCTTGGATGAACTCATTATATTGTTGTGTATGTCTCGTATGAAACGTGGTATGAATGCTTGTGTATATTGTTCTATACATGTGGGTTGAGATATGACTTGTGATGCTTGAGACATGCATGATGATGGTTGTTGGTGAGTACGTGCTAAGCACGAGTTTGGGTGAAATGAGTAATGTGAAGTGAGTAAATATTGGCACTAGTTTACTTGAATACAAATGATCGATCATTAGGATGTTAGTGTGTACACATGAGTCTAAAGTCGCGCGTGGCCTTGGTGGCGTTGAGTCACCAAGGAGGAGTACGGGTTCGCCCGGAATTGTATTTAAATGTAGTCGGTGATGAGTGGAATCCCATCGACGGGGCAGGAGGATGAGTGGAATCCCCTGCGCGAGACGGTGATGAGTGAAATCCCACCGTGAGGTAATGTGGTTGTTGGATGTGAGTTCCAACATGTCTATCCGCGTATTCGGGTCTTAGCTAGGTGCCAATGTTGTTTGATGTGTATATCAAAATGTTGAGGTTTATGATCATTGATGAGGTGCTTGAATGTGTTTACATGTAATGTGGAGTTAAGCTTATGATCATGACATTATAATGTACATTGCTCATGCATTTATTTCTCATGACTCTTGTGGAACCTTGGCATGTTTGTGAAATGTCTTGGCTAGATCGTGCTCGGACCCTGCAATGTTGAGGTTTGTTTTTAGAGCTTACCCTCACTAAGCATCATTGCTTACGCTCTCTTTGTTCAACATTGCAGATCCTTAGTTCGTGGGTTGCTCGGGCAAGTGGAGGGCCTCCAAGTGTGGTTTTTGGCTTGAGTTCATCAAGTATGGATTTTTAATGTTAGACATGTAATAGTTTGAGCAATGGGACATGTATGGTTTTGTTGAATAGTTGTTGGTTGCTAGGAGCATGTATATACTCCTTAGTATCTTGCCTTTGTATGGTGAGTGTTGCCATGTTGAATTGTAGCTCATGCCTAATTGCTTATTTTGAATGCTAGCTAAATGCCTTAGAGGCCATCCTTATGTTTGAATTATGTTTGAATGATGTTTGAATGAATGCATGTTTGTGAGGTGTTGCCTAGTGTTAGACTTGTCTAAATCTTGTTGAAGCATGCTAGTATGGTTGATATGCATTGTGTTTTATTGGTATGGTGTTGTGAGGTGTTTTGAAGGTGTTTTGGGGCACCTTTGTGCCTTAAAACAGCCCAGACGAGTCTGCAGACAGGGGGCGTTTCGGAACGGGTCCCCCTGTTCCGAAACGGTCCCTTTGCAAATGGCCTGCCGTTTCGAAACGGATGGGGGTCGTTCTGGAACATTTTTGCTACTGGAATTTTGAGAAATTGACGAGATAAAGGCGTTCCGGAACGGGCCTATGGTGTTTCGAAACGGTCAAATCTCGTTGACCACGAGATATTGACCGTCAAGGTCGTTCCGATACGGGTCACCCCTGTTTCGGAACGGTCACCTTATGGTTGACCCAGGCCCGTTGACTAGGTCAAGGCGTTTCGGAACACCCTATGGGCGTTTCGAAACGGCCTGCTGTAAAAGGATAAAATGAGTTGTTTAATGGTTGGTCGATCGATGTATGTTGAAATGGTTGTATTTCTGCTGCTGTGTCTTACATAGGATTAATTGATGCATATAGACAAGATAAATTAAAAAGAAAATTTTAGGGTCGTTAACCGAGGGGAAACCTTAACGGGTTTCGCTTCGGTTTTCCCCGTGTGGCCCACTCGGACCGGTCATCCGACCAGACCGGGACGAGGGGGTTACACTTGTTGGTATCAGAGCCTAAGGTTACCGAGACCTTGGGCAGGTAAGTGAGGTAAGTTTAAGTTTTTAAATTGAATTGCACGGTGTTTGCTTGTTTTGCAAGAATGATTGCTTGTGTGACAAGTATGCTGATTGTTTTATTTTAAAAGCATGTGTGTGTGGGTCCCATTGCTACTATTACATTGGAAAAAAATGATTTTTAAGTGAGGGAACATACTTGAACACTTGGAAGCCTTGCCTTGCTAACCCAACTTGTATGTTTTATTGTTGTGGTTGTAGTTGATATCTGTGAGAGCGATGTCTAGACCGAGAGGTAGACCGAGGTTGGTTCGTCAGGAACCACGAGTTGCGGCTCCTGTTGAGCCGGCAGTTGGTGTGGGGGCTTACCTTGAGGGGCCGGTGGCCGCGGGAGTTGGCGCTCCTCCACCACCTCCACCACCACCACCTCCTCCACCTGGAGTGGGGGCGAGGATGGAGCCGGAGGAAATGGACCACAAGGTGGCCAAGGTGGCCAAGGTCCAGCTGGAATTGACATGACTCCGCTTGTGTAAGCAATAGCGGGAGCGTTCCAGGCTGCAGTTGCGGGAGCTCAGGCTGCAGCTCAGCCCAGGGGTGATGATGCTAGTCTACCTTTGGAGAGGCTCCGTAGCTTAGGGGCCGAAGAGTTTAGGGTATCTACTCCGGAAAGGTCGGAGTTGTGGTTGGAGAAGACAGTTCGTATCTTGGCTCAGATGGGTTGTGCGGGCGCACGTAGATTGGGTTGTGTGGTCTCGTTGCTTCAGGGTGATGCCTACACCTGGTGGGTCACCATTACTACCGGGGTTCCAGAGACAGAGATTGATTGGGAGTTCTTTGAGTCTGCTTTCCGGAAGAGGTACTTGGGACCGAGGTACCTAGATGAGAAGAAGAGAGAGTTCATGGCTCTCACTCAGGGAGATGCTTCTGTGACTGATTATGAGATTCGTTTCGTTCGTCTGAGTCAGTATGCTCCGGAGTTAGTGCCTACTGAGAGGGCTCGATGTGATCGTTTCAGATACGGACTTCATGAGGAAGTTAAGAGGTATACCTTAGCTTCTGATTATTCTGACTTTGATGTCTTGGTTGCTAGAGCCAAGGACATTGAACACAGCTTGGGGCTGGCCAAGCGTTCTGGGGGGTCTAGTTCTGGTAAGAGGCACAACAACTTTGATGGTAGAGATGCCAAGAGGCACAGAGGTGGCGGACATCAGTTTGACCATAGACGTGGCGGTGGCCACCATGGTAGGGGCCATCAGGGCCATAGAGGAGGAGGGCGGTTGCCCGAGTGTACCCGTTGTGGGAGGCAACATGCTGGTGAGTGTTGGGGTAACTTCCATGCTTGTTGGAACTATGGTTCGAGGGACCACTTCAGGAGGGATTGTCCGCATCAAGCGGCTCAGGCACCGAACATTGCTCAGGCTCCTGCGAGGGTTAATGATTTTCAGAGAGGCCGTGGGCGCGGTCGTGGCTACTTCCAGCCTAGGGCTGATGCATCTAGGGTAGATGCTCAGAGGAACCTTGCTCATGTTGTGGCTGTGCAGCCAGAGGCGGTAGGACCAGCGAGAGTCTATGCTCAGAGAGAGGCCGGGAACGACACCGATGTGATAGCAGGTAATTTCGAGTTACAGTCTATGTCTTTGCTTTCTTTGGTTGATTCGGGTTCTACGCATTCCTACATTTTGAGTGAGCATGCACAAAAGTTAGATATTCCTGTTGAGATCTTAGATGTAGGTATGCATGTTACTAGTTCCTTTGGTGAGACAGTTGTGGTTAGACGTATGTATAGGAGGTGCCCACTGAAGATTCAGGGTCATGTGTTCTCAGTTGATATGATGGAACTTCCTTTCTATGGCTTTGATATTATTTTGGGTATGGATTGGTTGGTTGAGCATCGGGCTAGTGTGGATTTTGAGACAAAGAGAATTTCCTTGAAGCTTTCTAATGACTACGAGGTAGTGGTAGTAGGCGAGAACATTAAGTTCTTGTCTAATGTGGTGTCAGCTCTAGAGGCTCATAGGTTGATGGACTTTGGATGTGGGGCCTATTTAGCTTATGTTATGAATCCGGACATGAGTGAAGCTAGACCGAAAGATATCAGGACAGTGTGCGACTTTCCAGATGTGTTTCCTGAAGAGTTGTCGGGTTTGCCTCCTGACAGAGATGTTGAGTTTGTGATTGAGACAGTTTCAGGGTCTAATCTAGTTTCGATAGCTCCGTATCGTATGGCTCCGAAAGAGTTGAAAGAATTGAAGAGTCAGTTGCAAGAATTATTAGACCGGGGTTTCATTAGGCCTAGTAGTTCTCCGTGGGGTGCTCCAGTGTTGTTTGTGAAAAAGAAAGATGGTAGCATGCGCATGTGTATTGACTATAGGCAGTTGAACCAGTTGACTGTGAAGAACAAGTATCCGTTACCTCGTATAGATGATTTGTTTGATCAGTTGAGAGGTGCTTCAGTGTTCTCGAAGATAGATCTGAGGTCCGGGTACTATCAGTTGAAGGTGAAAGAGTGTGATGTTCCGAAGACAACTTTTAGGACTAGATATGGTCACTATGAGTTTCTTGTGATGCCATTTGGGCTCACGAATGCACCAGCAGCATTCATGGACATGATGAACAGAATTTTCAGAGACTATCTAGACCGTTTTGTAGTTGTCTTCATTGATGATATACTTGTGTATTCGAAGACAGAAGAAGAGCATGATGAGCACTTGAGGTTTGTTTTACAGAGATTGTTGAGCAACCAGTTGTATGCGAAGCTCAGTAAGTGTGAGTTCTGGATTAGAGAGGTTGTATTCCTTGGCCATGTTGTTTCGGCCGAAGGCATTCGAGTTGATCCATCGAAGATTGCGGCTATTGTTGAGTGGAAACAACCTAAGTCCGTGACCGAGATTAGGAGTTTCCTAGGACTAGCCGGTTACTATAGGAGGTTTGTTGATGGCTTTTCTAGAGTAGCTGCTCCCTTGACTAAGTTGTTGCAAAAGGGAGTCAAGTTTGAATGGTCAAATGCAAGACAAAAGGCTTTTGAGAAATTGAAAGAAGCTTTGACGAATGCTCCAGTGTTAGTGCAACCTGTTTCAGGTAAGGAGTTTGTGATTTACAGTGATGCTTCCTACGTAGGCTTAGGATGTGTTTTAATGCAAGATAGGAGAGTTGTTGCTTATGCTTCTAGACAGTTGAAGATTCATGAGAAGAACTATCCTACTCATGATATAGAGTTGGCCGCAGTTGTTTTTGCATTGAAGTTCTGGCGTCACTATTTGTATGGTGAGAAGTGTATTGTCTACACCGATCACAAGAGCTTGAAGTACTTGATGACACAGAAAGAGTTGAACTTGAGACAGAGAAGGTGGCTAGAGTTGTTAAAAGACTATGATTTGACCATTGAGTACCATCCGGGTAAAGCAAACGTAGTAGCCGATGCTTTGAGTAGAAAAGTGGTCGTTGATTTGAGAGCTATGTTTGCTAGATTGAGTGTGTCTGATGATGGTGGTTTGATCACCGAGTTGCAAGTGAAGCCTTCTTTGATTCAGTTGATTAGAGAGAAGCAGTTGCTAGATGCGAGCCTAGTTCCTCATGTTCAGGACATAGCCGAAGGAAGACCGACTGAGTATAGGTTCAGTGGTGAGAGCTTGTTGTGCTTTAGAGATAGAATTGTTGTACCGGATGATGTTGAGCTGAGACGTCAAATTTTGAGTGAAGCACATTCGAGTCCCTTTTCTATGCATCCGGGTAGTACCAAGATGTACCGAGATTTGAAGAATGACTACTGCTGGGTTGGTTTGAAGAGAGATGTAGCCGAGTATGTGAGCCGTTGCATGGTTTGTCAGAGAGTGAAGGCAGAACATCAGGTTCCTTCAGGTTTGCTACAGCCTTTGAAGATTCCGGAATGGAAATGGGAGAGGATCACCATGGATTTTGTATCGGGATTGCCTTTGTCTCCTTCGAAGAAGAATTCAGTTTGGGTGATTGTCGATAGGTTCACTAAGTGTGCTCACTTCTTAGCAGTGAACACTACGGATTCCTTAGACAAGTTGGCAAACTTGTACATTCGTGAGATTGTGAGACTTCATGGAGTTTGTTGAGTGGATCGAAAGATCGATAATTACCAAGAGGGGGGTGAATTGGAAATTTAAAGGATTTTGGTGGAAATTGGCAAATTAAAAATTGAAGAACAAGGAATTTAGAGTGGTTCAAGTTCCAAATGAACTCTACATCCACTACCTTAGTCTCACTAAGGATTTGCAACAATTTCACTAAATTGATCTTCCCCTTTTCTAGGACAAGGAGGCAACCCTTTACAATTTCGGTTGATTTTTCTACCCAAAAATCAACCCAACCCTCACACAAGAGAACAAAGAAATTTGTAGGCTAATTAGATATCTCTCAATAAAAATGATAGCCCAAATACAAGCACTCAACCCAATTTTACAAAGTAAGAATGAAGAACACAAATTGGGATTTCTAGACAAATATGAAATTTGGCACAATTGCTTGGATTTGATGAATAAGTGTTTTCTTGAAGTTCAATAGTTCTTGCTGTAGCTTTTGGATGTCTCTTTTATACCTCTTCATTGATTTCTAGCCGTTTGGATGGTTGGGGACTTAATTAGAGCCGTTGGAACCCTCTCTTACCACCATAAATGCACTTTTGCAGCTACCGGTATCGGTACGCGGGAAGGGATATCGGTACCTGTCTCAGAAAAGAAAGAGCCGTTGTGTGCATTTAATACAGGGGTATCGATACGCGTGTAAGCGTATCGGTACGTGGTATCGAAACGGCAAGGATCGTATCAATACTATTTTCTGAACTTAGCTCACTGTCCAACTCCGTATCGGTACGGGAGTTATGCGTATCGATACGGGTCAACTAACTTTTAAAGTTTGGTTACCAACCAACTGACACCAACGGTCATATTTTTTAAACCGACTTATATTAAAAAAATTACAAAGCCCGTATCGATACGGGGGTTAGCCGTATCGGTACCATATTCAAACTCTTTGAATTTTAATACAGGGCTGTATCGATACGAGGGTTTGGGGTATCGATACAGGTTCCGACAGTGACCAAGTTTGGTAAAATGGTATCGATACGCAGGGTGCTGTATCGATACGCCTGGATGTTTTTGGATGGTTTTGCCTTGGAACACTTAGAAAATATTTTGAGTTTGAGTTTTATAAATCAGTTTCAAAGTGTTGGTGTTTTAAAAACTTATTAAGGGACTTAAAAACTAATTTTAAGTTTTACAAAATAATCCTCAAGGATTTAATTATATCAAAATCAAACATATGTTTTACAGAGTTCCGAAGTCTATTGTTTCAGATAGGGATCCTAGATTTACTTCGAGGTTCTAGAGTTCCTTACATAGTGCCTTGGGTAGCCGTTTGCATTTCAGCACATCTTATCATCCGCAGTCCGATGGGCAGTCAGAGCGAGTGATACAGATTCTTGAGGATATGCTTCGTTGTTGTGTGATTGATTTTCAGGGTTCTTGGGAGAAGCACTTACCGTTGGTTGAGTTTGCTTACAACAACAGTTATCAGTCTAGCATTCAGATGGCACCTTATGAGGCTTTGTATGGCAGACGATGTAGGACTCCGATTTGTTGGGCCGAGACAGGTCAGAGATTGTTACCTATGCCAGACTTGCTTAAAGGGACTACAGAAAAAGTGAAGTTGATTTGTGACCGTCTGAAAGCAGCTTCCGGTCGTCAGAAATCTTATGCAGATTTGAAGAGGAAAGAGATTGAGTACTCAGTGGGTGAGAAAGTGTTTCTGAAAGTATCTCCGTGGAAGAAGGTGATGAGATTTGGCCGGAATGGCAAGTTGAGTCCGAGGTTCATTGGTCCGTATGAGATAGTTGAGCGGATTGGGCCTGTAGCTTATCGTTTGAGGTTACCTTCTGAGTTAGAGAAGATCCATGATGTCTTTCATGTGTCTATGCTTAGGAGATATAGATCGGATCCTTCTCATGTGATGCCCGTTGAGGAGATAGAGTTAAATCCGGATTTGTCCTATAATGAAGAGCCCGTTGAGATACTTGCTTCGGATAGCAAGGTATTACGTGGCAAGACCATAGAGTTGGTCAAGGTGTTGTGAAGACATAGAGGTGTGGAAGAGGCCACGTGGGAGAGGAAGGCGGATATGGTTGAGCAGTTTCCGTATTTGTTTCCACCAGGTAATTTCGGGGACGAAATTCCTTAAGTGGGGGAGAGTTGTAACACCCGGGTTTAGGGGTTAGGTGAAAATAATATTTTAATATTACTTGGGCTCGGTTTTATAATTTAAATATTATTCCGGGTTTTCGTTTTCAAATTTATTAATTTGAGTTAACCATGTTTTGAAATTTAATCTCAAATAGCCATAGTGGTGTGCCCTTGTGAATACCCCATTTCATTAAGGGCAAGTAGTCTTTTAGCCTTGAATTTAAACAAACAATTAAAAGAAAGAAAACCCAACTCCCCCTATTCATCTTCTTCTCCACCAACGTGAAGAAGAACTCCTCTCACCCTATCTACTATTCCATCACCATACACATTCAACCTCGGTGATTTTTGAAAGGTAAAAACGTTTCTAACTTGTCCTCACCTCCCTCTACATGCTCATACCCATGGTTTTCATTAAAACCCTTGATTTTGTATTTTGAGGTTTTTGAGCTTTGAATTAAAAATGTTAACTTTGTTAACTTTAAGTTGAGCTTTTGATTTAGTAATGATAGATAAGTCATTTGTTGTTCAAAAGGTCCAATATATCTAATTTTTATAAGGTTTTATAGTGATTTTCGGAATTGGGTTTCAAAGGGGTTTTTGAAGGGTTTTAAAGTGGTTTTTGGGGTTGGTTGATGTTGGATTTTGGGGGCTGTAGGTAGTATGATATACTTGAAATGGAAGATTTTGGTGGGCTTTAGGGGCATCTCGAAAATTCTGTTTTGGACTTGTTTTGGGTGTTGGATGCTTGCAAATGTTGATCCGGGTTAAATCCGATGATGAGATATTGATTATGAATGTTTTGTTTGTGTTTGAGATGGATTAGAATCGAGTTTGGGCATCGGTGGAGCATCGGAAGTGAATCCGGAAAGTTGAAGGTTGTGGCTTGCTTGGTCTTGATCTCGGAAGCTTAGGTGAGTGGTTAATCGCTTTAAATGATTTTAAAATAGTTGGTTCGAGTATATGAACTAGGTTGGGCTTGGTAGACCCACCTAGAGTTAGGATTAGGGTGGTAGCCTAATCCTAAGCTTGATTTAGAGCCCTTGGATGAACTCATTATATTGTTGTGTATGTCTCGTATGAAACGTGGTATGAATGCTTGTGTATATTGTTCTATACATGTGGGTTGAGATATGACTTGTGATGCTTGAGACATGCATGATGATGGTTGTTGGTGAGTACGTGCTAAGCACGAGTTTGGGTGAAATGAGTAATGTGAAGTGAGTAAATATTGGCACTAGTTTACTTGAATACAAATGATCGATCATTAGGATGTTAGTGTGTACACATGAGTCTAAAGTCGCGCGTGGCCTTGGTGGCGTTGAGTCACCAAGGAGGAGTACGGGTTCGCCCGAAATTGTATTTAAATGTAGTCGGTGATGAGTGGAATCCCATCGACGGGGCGGGAGGATGAGTGGAATCCCCTGCGCGAGACGGTGATGAGTGAAATCCCACCGTGAGGTAATGTGGTTGTTGGATGTGAGTTCCAACATGTCTATCCGCGTATTCGGGTCTTAGCTAGGTGCCAATGTTGTTTGATGTGTATATCAAAATGTTGAGGTTTCTGATCATTGATGAGGTGCTTGAATGTGTTTACATGTAATGTGGAGTTAAGCTTATGATCATGACATTATAATGTACATTGCTCATGCATTTATTTCTCATGACTCTTGTGGAACCTTGGCATGTTTGTGAAATGTCTTGGCTAGATCGTGCTCGGACCCTGCAATGTTGAGGTTTGTTTTTAGAGCTTACCCTCACTAAGCATCATTGCTTATGCTCTCTTTGTTCAACATTGCAGATCCTTAGTTCGTGGGTTGCTCGGGCCAGTGGAGGGCCTCCAAGTGTGGTTTTTGGCTTGAGTTCATCAAGTATGGATTTTTAATGTTAGACATGTAATAGTTTGAGCAATGTGACATGTATGGTTTTGTTGAATAGTTGTTGGTTGCTAGGAGCATGTATATACTCCTTAGTATCTTGCCTTTGTATGGTGAGTGTTGTCATGTTGAATTGTAGCTCATGCCTAATTGCTTATTTTGAATGCTAGCTAAATGCCTTAGAGGCCATCCTTATGTTTGAATTATGTTTGAATGATGTTTGAATGAATGCATGTTTGTGAGGTGTTGCCTAGTGTTAGACTTGTCTAAATCTTGTTGAAGCATGCTAGTATGGTTGATATGCATTGAGTTTGATTGGTATGGTGTTGTGAGGTGTTTTGAAGGTGTTTTGGGGCACCTTTGTGCCTTAAAACAGCCCAGACGAGTTTGCAGACAGGGGGCGTTTTGGAACGGGTCCCCCTGTTCTGAAACGGTCCCTTAGCAAATGGCCTGCCGTTTCGAAACGGATGGGGGTCGTTCCGGAACATTTTTGCTACTGGAATTTTGAGAAATTGACGAGATAAAGGCGTTCCGGAACGGGCCTCTGGTGTTTCGAAACGGTCAAATCTCGTTGACCACGAGATATTGACCGTCAAGGTCGTTCCGATACGGGTCACCCCTGTTTCGGAACGGTCACCTTATGATTGACCCAGGCCCGTTGACTAGGTTAAGGCGTTTCGGAACACCCTATGGGCGTTTCAAAACGGCCTGCTGTAAAAGGATAAAATGAGTTGTTTAATGGTTGGTCGGTCGATGTATGTTGAAATGGTTGTATTTCCGCTGCTGTGTCTTACATAGGATTAAATGATGCATATAGACAAGATAAATTAAAAAGAAAATTTTTAGGGTCGTTAACCGAGGGGAAACCTTAACGGGTTTCGCTTCGATTTTCCCCGTGTGGCCCACTCGGACCGGTCATCCGACCAGACCGGGACGAGGGGGTTACATCATCGCTGACCGCACTCACTTGGTCGTCGACCAAGGCGACAAATTTCCCTAACACGACGTCGCCAGAAACGCCCAACGGTGTGTAGCCGAACGTCAAACGCGAACGTCGATTTCGTGTTTGACGTTTGGCTGCACGCCATTGGACGTTTCTGACGACGCTGTGTTGGGAAAAATGACCGCCTTGGTCCGGCGATCAAGTGGGTGCGGTTAGCGACGACAACTGGCGGTGGAAGCGGCGACAATCGACGGCGGAAGTTTGTAAATTTTTAGAGATTTAGAGACTATTTTGTGAAGCTTGTCAAATTTTGAGATTTTATAATAATTTGAAAATTCTGAGTATTTTCATTAAAAAAATTTTAGAAATAAAATTAATGCCACATGTCAAGCAGCGATTGGTTGACAATTTTTTAACACCCATTTAACAACTGAGCACCTAAAATTGTACCTATAAAAACTTTAGACACCAATTTTTACAAAAAAATACTTTAGACACCTAAATTATTTAAAAAATTAATATTTTTTAAAAATATTTTAAATTTAATAATAATAAAAATAATTTTATTTTAAAATTATTTTTAATTTAAAAATAATAAAAAATGACATGACATGTTATAATAATAATAATAATAATAATAATAATAATAATAATAATAATAATAATAATAATAATAATAATAATAATAATAATAATAATAATAATAATAATAATAATAATAATAATAATAATAATAATAATAATAATAATAATAATAATTCAGAGTGAAAAAATAGGAGCAATTTGAAAATTTAGTTATTATATAAGAGCAATTTGGGCACCTAAGTTTAAAAAGGGTATACTTTGGGCACCTATTTTTCATCTAAGCATTTATAATATTATTGTACTAATTGATTGTAAAGTTTTAGGGTTGAAAAATGAATTTTTAAAAATTTAAGGGTGAAATTATAAAGATACATTTTTATTAGTGAATATAATGTTTAATTTTTTAAATTGGGAAACAAAAATGTACATGAGATAAACTTTAATGGTCATTGCAGTAATTTACCCTAATTTTTCGTTGCCAAGTCATCAATCCGTCAGTGGTTAACGGCAACAAACGACTGGGTGACCAAAAGTTTACGCCCCGAAAACATAAATGACCTTACTGGTCGTTTTTCAAAATCGGTGACCAACTCTGTACTGGAGGAAATCATAAGTGACTACTCCAGTAGTTAGCCCTTTTTTTAATTAAGTAGGAAGTTAGTGTTTAGAATCTCTATATTTAAGTTTTTTTTGAACATTTTAATATAATATTTATCAGAGATATAATTTCATTATTCTCTAAAAAAAGTAGTGAACATATGAAAAAATTGTAATAGATTACAAGTTAACTTATAACCGAACTATCGATTAACCTTATCTTACTGATTAATCGTAAGTGATTAATCGTTTCTTTATATTTAAAATATGATTAACAAAATTTAATAACTACTATAATGATTAACCGACCGTTTAAGCTAAACGGTCCAACTAACCTACCACGAACACACCTATGCATAATCGTAGAATAGAGCTAGGCAACAAAAACAGAATCGGGTATAACCTATCGTGGTACCATATCTATGAAACGAGTCCAATGAAAACACTATTGAAATGATGCAACATACCCAATTTAACCCTAAACCATAATAATTAGACCAACAGCCCAAACCTAACAAACCCAAGCTTTCTTCTTCTTCTTCTTCTCCATTTGATTTGCGTAGCGTAAGCTATTGGTTCTGCCATTGATGAAGTTACCTGCATTCAGGGGATCATGTCACTTGATCTACCATAAAAAATTAAATAAATTACACTAAAAGTCACCCAATTATTAATAAAGTTATAATTAGATCACTCAATTATTAAAAATTATAATTAGGTCACTCAATTAAAATTTTAGTTTCTATTAAGGCACTCCTCGTTAAAATACAAAGGGACATCTAAAAGATTTGGTATAATGACAGTTTTAATTATTAAAATTTATATATTTTATCAATTTAATCCTAACCCATAATAATTCAATAAATTTAATCATTAATATTTAAAAAAATATCTATTTAGTTATTTTCTTCGGAGTTAATAATTAAATCATAGTGGACCTCTTTCATCATTTCCTTAAGCACAACTTTCAAACCATTGCTAATTGAAATCACCGTTCAATCAACATAAGTCCCTTGTTTATTGGTTACATTAGATCTATCGAGTGATTTGAGCTCTGTTTGTTGGTTATTTTAGATATTTCGATTGATGTGTGGATTATTTGTTTCCTTCATTTATGAAGGTGCATAATACTACAAAATACTATTAACATTTAACTGAATTGTCACTTTGGCCTCTATTCTTTTTTAAAATAATTTAACATTCAATGTTTTATTTTAGGTTAAAATAGTCTATCTGTTAATGATAACTGCTAGTCAACTGACGATAAATAACTTGAAATGACTTGACAGAATGACACATCAGAAGAAAAAATGTTTTATATTTTATACAATTTTATAAAACTATTTTTTGATTGATGTGTCATTTTGTAAAGGGAAAACTACCCTACTGACCACCAAACAAATTGGGGATACCTATTTGGACCACTGAACTATAGAAAACGTCAATCAGACCACCGAACCTATAAAATCAACCTATTTTTACCACCGCCGTTAAAAACCTAACGGTGGAGTGATGGAACTGCCACATGGCAATTGACGGAAAAATTTAAAAATTACACATTTGGTCCATATTATTTACACATTTTTTCAATTTAGTCTTAATTTTAAATTAATAAAATAATAAATTTATTTAATTAAATGGTGGCACATGTCAACACCTTATTGGAGGACTTTATTTATTTATATTTGATTTTATTAATTTATTTCCCCCTCCAATCAGGTGGTGACACGTGTCACCACCAATTTAGAGGAGAAAAATAAATTACTCTTCTTTGTGTTTAGCAGCAATCAAACCTAGGTTTCTCAGGTGTAAAGCCAATGGCTTTGCCACTGCACCAAGCACAACTTTGTACTATAATTCTCCAGATATAATATACAACTCTTATTAGTTTCCACATTTATAAGCAAAAAGTTCAAACCTTAAACACTAATTCCACACACACACACACATATATATATATATATCTCAAACCCTAAACTCTAACCTTAAATATTTCAAGTTAATTTCACGCTAAATATTTCAAATCAAACCCCAAACTCTAAACATTTCAAATCAATTACACGCTAAATATTTTAAATTATACTCTAAACCCCAAAACCCTAAAAATTTCAAATTAATTTAACGCTAAACATTTCAAATTAAACCTTAAACCCTAAATATTTCAAATTAATTTCATGCTAAATATTTCAAATTAAACCCTAAACTCTCAACCCAAACCTTAAACCCTAAATATTTCAAATTAATTCCACGCTAAATATTTTAAATTAAATCATAAACCCCTAAACCCTAAAAATTTCAAATTGATTTCACACTAAATATGTCAAATTAAACCCTAAACCATCAACCCAAACCTTAAACCCTAAAAATTTCAAATTAATTCTACACTAAATATTTAGGGTTTAATCTGAAATATTTAGTGTGAAATTAATTTGAAATATTTAGGGTTTGATTTAAAATATTTAACATTGAATTAATTTGAAATTTTTAGGGTTTAAGGTTTGGGTTTAGGGTTTAATTTGAAATATTTAGCGTGAAATTAATTTGAAAGCTTTAGGGTTTGGGGTTTAATTTAAAATATTTAGCGTGAAATTAATTTGAAATATTTAGGGTTAGAGTTTAGGGTTTAAGATTTATATATGTGAAATTAGTGTTTAGGGTTTGAGCTTTTGGCTTATAAATGTAGAAACAAATAAGAGATATATATTATATCTGGAGAATTATAGCTTAAAGTCGTGCTTGTTGCAGTGGCAAAGCCATTGGCTTTACACCTGAGAAACCCAGGTTTGATTCCTGCTAAACGCAAAGAAGAGAAATTTATTTTTCTCCTCTAAATTGGTGTCCTCCAATAAGGTGTTGACACATGTCACCATTTAATTAAATAATTTATTATTTTATTAATTTAAAATTAGGACTAAATTGAAAGAATGTGTAAATAATATGGACCAAATGTGTAATTTTTAAATTTTTTCGTCAATTGCCACGTGGCAGTTTCGTCACTCCACCGTTAGGTTTTTAACGGCGGTGGTCAAAATAGGTTGATTTTATAAGTTTGGTGGTCTGATTGACGTTTTCTATAGTTCGATGGTCTAAATAGGTATCCCCAATTTGTTTGGTGGTCAGTGGGGTAGTTTTCTCTTATGTAAATTCATTATATTTGACTATATGACACTGCTATCGTAACGTGCACTGCCATGTACGTTTGTCATGTCATTTTAAGTCATTTATCGTTGGTTGACTAACAGTTTTCATCCGTATAAGGGCCATTTTGACCGAAAATAAAACATTGAAGGCTAAATTATTTTAAAAAATAAAGGCCAAAATGACAATTCAATTAAACATTAAGGGCATTTTTTGACATTATACCTTTACGAATGTATATAAGATTGAACTACAATAAATCTCACTTATTATACATGTTTTATTTTATGTTTTCTTTCGCATTATTCACTTTTTTTTACGTATAATCATGACAAAAAATAAACATATTATTCATTGTAAATAATTATCAAATAAATTAGTTGTATAGAAAGTGTAACCCTTCGTCCCGGTCCGGACGTTTGACCGGTCTGAGTAGGCTACACGGGGAAAATCGATGTGAAACCCGTTAAGGTCCCACCTCGGTTAGCAACCTTAGAATTTTTTTTTTATTTATATATTGTCTAAATGCATTATTATGTCCTATGTGAAACATGACAGCGGAAACACATCAATATAACAACGACCCTCCAAAACAACACTTTAAAACAACCTATTTTTCCTTTTTAAAGCAGGCCGTATCGGTACACCAGCAGAGGGTATCGATACGCCTTGACCAAGTCAACTGCCCCAAGTCGAACCAGTGAGACCGTATCGATACGGCCTTGGGCGTACCGATACGCCCTCCTCGGTCAACATCTCGCGGTCAACGATATTAGACTGTACCGATACACCTAGAGCCCGTACCGATACGCCAAAAACTCGTCAACGTATCAGATTTCTAGTGAAGTTTTGGCGTATCGGTACACCCCCGCGTACTGATACGATAAGCCAAATTCGAGTCCCAAAATGTAGGACCGTATCGATACGGCCCTTGGGCGTACCGATACACCCTGCACTGCAATACCCAAATTTGCAGCAAAATGACTTAAGACTCGACTCTAGATGCGATTTACGACTCCCCTAGCCATAAACAACACGCGTACAACCTTCAACAACCAAGATATCAACATACATGGCATTCAAAACGAACAAGGATCATGCATCGAAAGGATTCATACATTTACTCAAAATGAGACATACTTAGCACTTAAAGGTTCATGCCTTAGAAACCAAACATATAAGCATTAATGACATGCAACATAAACAAGGTTTACAATTGAACAAAGCATCCAAAAGCAAAACCAACATCAACATACATCAAAGCTCAAATCAACAACACCTATCCTATTGCTTGACTATTTCAATCTTTCAATTTAAAGTTCATACTTGAGCTAACTAAAAGCGACACTTGGAGGCCCTTCCTTGCCCTTGCCACCCACAAGCTACTGATCTGCATAGTCAAACAAAAAGGAGCGTAAGCATAAAAGCTTAGTGAGGGTAAGCTCGTAAAACAAACCTCGACAATGCAGGGTCCAAGCACGAGCAACTACCAAGATGGAATGCATGATCTTACCTCCGATCCTCAAGAGCCAAAAAATATACATGATGCATGAACATATAATCAACACCATGCCATGATCAACAACTCATAAGCCCAACACACGAAGATACGTATATCAATGTATTAACAATAACATAGATCAATCCATATTGAAATCACATTTCATATCATATTGGCACCTAGCTATGACTCGAATACGCGGATTACACTCAACAACAACATTACCTCGGTGGGATTACACTCATCACCGAACCTTGCACGGATGAGATTCCACTCATCATCACATGCCCTACGAATGAGATTCCACTCATCAACACGTATAATATAAACATTTCCGGTGGAATATTACATCACCGTACTCCTCCTTGATGGCTTAACGCCACCAAGGCCACGCGCGAATTTGACTCTCGTGTGCACACTAAACATTGTAACACCCGTGTTTTGGGCCTAAGAGTTAACCGGGTTATAGTTCGAGTCAAATAAAATTTAATTAAAACAATCCAACTTCAAATAATGACCTAATTGAGCTTTAATAAGAAGGGAAGGACCAATGTTGCGATTTGACCCAAAACTTTCAAAAGCTAGACCACTTTATGGGAAAAGTTGTCTTCCCTTTTCCCATTTACCCTTTCCCACGTTGGAAACCATATCCCCTCTTCAAAACCCTCTTTTTCATTCAAGTTACTATTCCATTCATTTCATTCTTCAATCCAAGGTGTTTTTCAAAGGTAATTGTATTTTCTAAATCTCCTCTTTATCCCCTATCCAATCATTGTCTTAGATTTAAAAAATATGGGGTTTTGGAAATTAGGGTTCATATTAAAGTTTGGGTTTTTAAGGGGGTTCTTCAATTTGTTTTGATAAATAGAGTTGGGGCTTTAGTTAATCATATGAAAATGTGTAACATATATCAAATTGGTTGAATTTGGGTGAAAATTCGTAGTGGGTCCTTAGGGCAAATTTTAAAGTATTAAAATTTGGGTTTTTGGTGGGTTTAATGTTGAAATTGAAGGGCTGATGGTCTACCTATGTTAGAAGGGTGATTTGGGATGTTTTGGAAGTCATTTGGGTGTTTGGAAATGGGTGTTTCAGCCAAAGGTTGTTGGAGTACGAAAATTGGGTTTTTGAGATATTATGTGGTTTGGGAATTTGTGGAAATTGGGTTGTGTTTGCAAAACAAGTTGATGGTTGAGTTTAGCATTGAATTGGGAAGTAATGTATGTGTTTTGTTTGACTAGAAGCAAGAGGAAACGTTGAAGAGGGCTTGGGACCGAATCCGGGTTCGTAGGAGGATTGGTTCGAATTGCTAAGGAAGGGCGGTGAGTGGTCTTAACTTGTTTTAAAGTTTGGTTCGAGCATGAGTAGTGTGTGTGTGTAAAGTGTGCTTGGTAGGCCACTTCCTTATAATCCAAGTAGTTAATTTAGTCTTGTTTTCCTTAAATGCCAATGTGCTTAATGACTCTGCTCTTGTACTTGTGATTATATGGTGCATGTATATATATATATATCATGATGTGGATATATGTGATGAGCATGAGTGTGGTTGATGATATGTGATTGATGATGATAATTGGCACTAAATAATTACCGGTTGTAAATGATCGATCATTAGGATAGTGTGCACACAAATTGAGTCAAAATGTACGTGGCCTTGATGGCGTTAAGTCATCAAGGAGGAGTACGGTGATGTAACATTCCACCAGAAGCTTTTATTAATTTCTACGGGATGATGAGTGGAATCCCATCCGTAGGGCATGTGGCGATGAGTGGAATCCCGCACATGCAAGGTCCGGTGATGAGTGAAATCCCACCGAGGTAAAGTGTTGTTGAGGTTTAAATCCGCACAATCGGGGTAATTAAAGTGGCCAATTAAACTTGTTCATGTATTGTGATATATGATGGTGATATATGGTTGTGTTATACGTGTTGCTACATGATATTGATATTGATGTTTGAGCTTGTTAGGATTGAGAGACCATATATGCCACTTGAAAGACTAGCTAGGTCTACTTGATCGTATGCATATGCTTGATGTATGTAAGACTAGGATTGACATGCTTAAACCCTGCATTGTTGTTGTTTTTCGTTTTAGAGCACCCTCACTAAGCTTATAGCTTACGCTCTCAATGTTCAACAATGCAGATCATTAGCGTGGTGTTAGCTCGGAGCAAGGCAAGAAGGGCTTTCCAAGTTGATGCTCAAGTATGGTTAATTATGTAGTAGTTAAGCAATGTGGCAAGAGGGTGTGTTTGCATGAGCTTGTATGACTCATTTATGATTTTGATGTTTATGCTTGACTTGGTTTGTAAGCATGATGTACCTTGCCAAATGCTTATTTTGACGTATGCCTTTTAAATGTTTAAGGTTGTTTTGATGGTATGTGAAACTATATGTGATTGAATTGGTATCTTACTCCTATTTAAGCCTTCAAGCACGCTCTTCTTGATATTGCCTCAATGTGTTCTTGCCATGTGTGTATGATTGATTAAATCCATGTTGGTGAGTGTTTGAGTATGTTAAACCTAGGATGGATGCCTCTAGACTATGTATTTTGGTGTTGTGTGCCTTTAGGGGGTCCCAAGGGACCTTTAGACCAGTCAAGACTCACCTAAGTCCCAATTTCGACAGTTGCAGACTGCTAGCTTTTCGAAACGGGAGGGATCGTTTTGGAACGGGTAGGCTTCAGGGAACCCGTATCGGAACGTGTTTCGATACGGCATGGCCTTTGAAACCCCTGTTCTGAAACGCGTATCGAAACGTTTTGGCTACTGGAATTCTGAGAAATTCACGAGATGTAGGTGTTTCGAAACGGGCATAAAGGTTTCGAAACGGTCAAAATCTCGTTGACCATGAGATATTGACCGTCGTGGGCGTTCCGAAACGGTTGACCACCGTTCCGATACGGCCCCTTGTACCGGCTCTGGGACAGTTGACCTAGTCAAGGCGTTTTGATATGCCCCAAGGGTGTTTCGAAACAGCATGTTAAAAAGATTAAGATTGGGCTGTAAATAGGTTGGTTTGGGTTCGTTTGATTGTCTCGTGTATGTTGTTCCGCTGTATGATCACTTAGGATTAATTACTCATCTAGACAAGTTTTAAAACAAGAAAAAAAATAGGGTTGCTAACCGAAGGGAACCTTAGCGGGTTTCACTCGGTTTTCCCCGTGTGGCCCACTCGGACCGGTCATCCGGCCAGACCGGGACGAGGGGGTTACAAACATCCTAATGATCGATCATTGTACCCAAGCATACTAGTGCCAATATTAAACACCATAACCTTTCACAACATCATTTCATAACCACTTCCGTGCTTAGCACGTACACACCATGATCACTATCATGCACAATTCACAATCCAAACCACATGCATAACAATGCATCAAACCATGCCTCAACAACATGTATAACACAATATACATAACTACTATAAACACAAATAAACAAGAGGCATAACAAGCAATTAGGAGTTCAACCAAAAGTTTCCTAAACTAAGCTTGAGATTAGGCTACCACTCTAATCTCAACTCTATGTGGGTTTACCAAGCCCAACCTAGGTCCACATGCTTGAACCAATATTTAAAAACAGTAATCACTCACCGACCACTCCATTTAGCACAAGCCGACTAGCCTACCAAGCATCCAAGTCCGTATTCGAGCCCGAAGCTTCTCCATGTTTCCCCTTACTTCTAACCATTCAAAAACAATACATTAGCCCCAAAATCAGCCATAAACCCAAGGTTTAACACCAACACACAAATCCACTACAATTTTCACATTTCAAAGCCACGTTCATTCTCTAAATTCTCATTTTTGTACTTCCACAAAAACCCATCAAAAATCAACAATGTAGTCATTCAAAGCACTCTTAAACATGTTCAAAACACTACCCAAACATAGTATAACCATCAGCCCCTAATTTCCAACATCAAACATACCCAAAACCAACCTTAAAACCCTTCCAAGAACCCCTCAAGACCTAAATTCGGGAATCATTGTAAAACTCTTTAAAATTCACATATGTTGAACCTTTTAGGTTGTAAACAATTTATCTAACCTTAAATAATCAAAAGCTTAGGTTAAAGACAATAAAGTTCTCATTTTTTAACAAAACTCCAAAACTTCAAATTTCAAAATAATGAACAATAATGAAAACTAATGGTACCAACATGAAGAGGAAGGTAAGGACAAGTCAAATATGGTTTTACCTTTCGAAAATCACCCAAGACGAAGAAGAATGGTGATGGAATAGTAAAATGGAGAAGGGGAACTCTATTGTCGTGAAAATAGATTTAAAAAGAGGGGGAAGAAGATGACAAAAAACTATTTTAAAATAGATGTAATTTTATTTTTTTGCAAGCCCTCTTATTTACCATAATGCCATTAATGAAATGGCTAAAATCATCATCTCCTAAAATCCATGGAATTGGACTTAGAAAATAGGCCCAACATAGTTTTGTAATTATTTTGCAAACACGAAGCCCATTGAAATATTTTATTATTTTAATTACGACACCAAAGCTCGAAACATTATTTTAATAATATTTTCACCCGACCCCCAAACTCGGGTGTTACAGAAAGAATTACATCAAAGTAACAAGGAAAGAAAGATTGGATTTAAGAAAAATAAAATGTTGAGAGTCCCTCTTTCATTCTTTAGCTTAAGTTCTCGTAAGTAGCTTGCTATTCTTTTGAATAAACAAAACACACATTTTATTTTAAAAAAATTTAGAAAAAATATTTTTAAATTAGATTATTTTAGGTGATAACATGTTATAAAATTTAAAAAACATATAAAATATGAGATCCATTAAATATTGATTAACTAAGTGATTAAGAATGTTTATGTTGTCTCGTCTTGTATGAATTCGAATTTCGATATTTATTTTGAGAACGTAATCTTTATGAATTAATATCCTATACACAGGCGGTGGAAACTGAAAGTTTCCACAAGCGCCTTAATTTTAGGGTATAGGGAGTTAGTTTAGGGTATAGGGTTTAGGGGTTTAGGTGTAGGGGTTTAGAATTTAGGGATAGTTGTTTCAATTTAATGTTTAAGGTTATAATTTAGAGTATATAGGTTAGGGTTTAGTTTTAAGGATAATATAGTGAGAATTTAGGTTTTAATTATAAACCCTAAAGTATAACCCTAAACCTTAAATTAAAACAACTATCCCTAAATTCTAAACCCACACACTTAAAACCCTAAACTCGATACCCTAAACTAAACTCCATATACCCTAAAACTAAGGCGCTTGTGAAAACTTGTTCATGTATTGTGATATATGATGGTGATATATGGTTGTGTTATACGTGTTGCTACATGATATTGATATTGATGTTTGAGCTTGTTAGGATTGAGAGACCATATATGCCACTTGAAAGACTAGCTAGGTCTACTTGATCGCATGCATATGCTTGATGTATGTAAGACTAGGATTGACATGCTTGAACCCTGCATTGTTGTTTTTCGTTTTAGAGCACCCTCACTAAGCTTATAGCTTACGCTCTCAATGTTCAACAATGCAGATCATTAGCGTGGTGTTAGCTCGGAGCAAGGCAAGAAAGGGTTTTCCAAGTTGATGCTCAAGTAAGGTTAATTATGTAGTAGTTAAGCAATGTGGCAAGAGGGTGTGTTTGCATGAGCTTGTATGACTCATTTATGATTTTGATGTTTATGCTTGACTTGGTTTGTAAGCATGATGTAACTTGCCAAATGCTTATTTTGACGTATGCCTTTTAAATGTTTAAGGTTGTTTTGATGGTATGTGAAACTATATGTGATTGAATTGGTATCTTACTCCTATTTAAGCCTTCAAGCACGCTCTTCTTGATATTGCCTCAATGTGTTCTTGCCATGTGTGTAGGATTGATTAAATCCATGTTGGTAAGTGTTTGAGTATGTTAAACCTAGGATGGATGCCTCTAGACTATGTATTTTGGTGTTGTGTGCCTTTAGGGGGTCCCAAGGGACCTTTAGACCAGTCAAGACTCACCTAAGTCCCAATTTCGACAGTTGCAGACTGGTAGCGTTTCGAAACGGGAGGGATCATTTTGGAACGGGTAGGCTTCAGGGACCCCGTATCGGAACGCGTTTCGATACGGCATGGCCTTTAAAACCCCTGTTCCGAAACGCGTATCGAAACGTTTTGGCTACTGGAATTCTGAGAAATTCACGAGATGAAGGTGTTTCGAAACGGGCATAAAGGTTTCGAAACGGTCAAAATCTCGTTGACCATGAGATATTGACCGTCGTGGGCGTTCCGAAACGGTTGACCATCGTTCCGATACGTCCCCTTGTACCGGCTCTGGGACAGTTGACCTAGTCAAGGCGTTTCGATACACCCCAAGGGTGTTTCGAAACGGCCTGTTAAAAAGATTAAGATTGGGCTGTAAATAGGTTGGTTTGGATTCGTTTGATTGTCTCGTGTATGTTGTTCCGCTGTATGATCACTTAGGATTAATTACACATCTAGACAAGTTTTAAAATAAGAAAAAAAATATAGGGTTGCTAACCGAAGGGAACCTTAGCGTGTTTCACTCAGTTTTCCCCGTGTGGCCCACTCGGACCGGTCATCCGGCCAGACCGGGACGAGGGGGTTACATTTGTTGGTATCAGAGCCTGAGGTTACCGAGACCTCGGGCAGGTAAGCTTAAGGTGTTAAATGCTTATGTTGTTCGATGCATGTTTTGTCATGAACCCTTGCTGCTTGAATGATCGTATGATGTTTTGAAGCATGAATTGTCGTATCTAGTGTGGAGTGTGTGCCCATTGCTACTATTACTTAATTTGAAAAGATTTTTGGAAAAATGAGTACTTGAGCACTATTGGACCCTTGCTTTGGCTAACGTAATCCTATTTGTTTGTTGTTGTAGTTTAAACCTTGCTAGCTAAAGCATGAGACCACGTGGGAGGCCTAGGATGGTTCGACCGGAACCACGGGCAGAGGCTCCGAGAGTTGAGCCAGTTGTGAGAGTTGAGGCTCAAGTGGGAGAGCCAGTGGTTGGGGTTGGAGCTCCTCCACCACCACCACCTCCTCCACCGGGAGTGAGAGGTGAGGCCGGGGCTGAAGGAGAGAGACCACAAGGAGGTCAAGGTGGCCAAGGTGGCCAAGGACCGGCCGGGATAGACTTAGCTCCGTTGGTTTAGGCAATAGCCGGAGCATTCCAGGCTGCAGTAGCTGGAGGTCAGGCAGCTCATCGTCAGGGTGAGGGCACCAGATTTCCATTAGAGAGACTTCGGGGCCTTGGGGCCGAAGAGTTTAGAGGTGTTACTTCGGAGAGGTCAGAGTTGTGGTTTGAGAAGACCATCCGTATTCTTGCTCAGATGGGATGTACTGGTGAGCGCAAGTTGGGATGTGTTGAGTCTCTGCTTCAGGGTGATGCTTACACCTGGTGGGTCACCGTTACTTCGGGGATGGATGAGACCGAGATCACTTGGGAGTTCTTTGAGACAGCTTTCCGGAAGAAGTATTTGGGTCCGCGATACCTCGATGAGAGGAAGAGGGAGTTTATGGCATTGCTTCAGGGGAGTATGTCTGTGACCGATTACGAGATCAGATTTGTTAGATTGAGTCAGTATGCACCTGAGCTTGTACCTACTGAGGTGGAGCGTTGTAACCGCTTCCGTTATGGGCTGAGTGAAGAGATCGAGACGTACACTCTAGCTTCAGATTACACTGATTTTGATGTCTTGGTCGCAAGGGCCAAGGACTTAGAGCACAGTTTGAGTTTGACCAGGCGGTCAGGTGGATCTAGTTCGAGTAAGAGGTCCAGCAACTTTGATAGAGGTGATGTCAAGAGGCATCGGGACAACCGACATCAGTTTGATCATAGGCGTGGTGGCGGTAACCATGGTAGGGGCCATCAGGGTCAGAGAGCTGGTGGGAAGTTGCCCACATGTGCTACTTGCGGGAGGAACCACACTGGTGAGTGTTGGGGGAATTACCATTCTTGTTGGAGTTGTGGTGCTAGAGACCATATTAGGCGTGACTGTCCACATCAGGTGGGACAGGCACCAGCTCAGGCTCCTGCTAGAGCCAATGACTTTCAGAGAGGCCGCGGGCGCGGTAGAGGTAACTTCCAGCCGAGGAACGATGGTCAGAGGAACATAGCACATATAGTCGCAGTTCAGCCAGAGGGCGGAGGTCAGGCCAGAGTTTATGCTCAGCGCGGAGATCAGAATGACACCGATGTGATCGCAGGTAACTTCTCGATACAGTCTTTGGGTTTGCTTTCTTTGATTGACTCTGGGTCTACACATTCCTACATATTGAGTGAGCATGCACAGTCATTGAATTTGCCTTGTGAGATGTTAGAGGTAGGAGTTAGTGTTACTAGTTCCTTTGGGGACACGGTAGTAGTTAGGAAGATGTACCGAAGGTGTCCGTTGCTGGTTCAGGGGCATGTGTTTCCAGTGGATATGATGGAACTTCCTTTCTATGGTTTCGATGTGATTCTGGGTATGGATTGGCTCACGGAGCATAGAGCTAGGATAGATTTTGAAACTAAGCGGATTTCTTTGAAGCTCACAGATGATTATGAGATTGTAGTGGTGGGCGAGAACGTGAAGTTCTTATCCAATGTGGTTTCAGTGTTAGAGGCTAAGAGGTTAGTTGAGTTGGGATGTGAAGCATACTTAGCGTATGTGATGAACCCTAACATGAGTGAGGTTAGACCTCAGGACATCCGGACAGTATGTGATTTTCCTAGTGTGTTTCCGGAAGAATTGCCAGGGTTACCACCGGACAGAGAGGTAGAGTTCAACATTGAGACTTATTCTGATTCAGCTCCTGTTTCGATTGCTCCGTATCGAATGGCACCGAAAGAATTAAAAGAGTTGAAGACTCAGTTGCAAGAATTGACAGATAGAGGTTTTATTAGGCCTAGTTCTTCACCTTGGGCTGCACCAGTTTTGTTTGTGAAGAAGAAAGATGGAAGCATGAGAATGTGTATAGATTATAGACAGTTAAATCAGTTGACAGTGAAGAACAAATATCCGTTGCCTAGAATCGATGACTTGTTTGATCAGTTGAGAGGAGCATCTGTCTTCTCGAAGATTGATTTGGGATCAGGTTACTACCAGCTAAAGGTAAGAGAGGTTGATGTACCGAAGACGGCCTTTAGGACTAGATATGGCAATTATGAGTTTTTAGTCATGCCATTTGGGTTGACTAATGCACCGGCTGCTTTCATGGACATGATGAATAGGATCTTTCATCAGTATCTAGATCAGTTTGTAGTTGTGTTTATTGATGACATCTTGGTGTATTCGCGAACTGAAGAAGACCATGACCGACACTTGAGACTTGTTTTGAAGACTTTGCTAGATCATCAGTTGTATGCGAAGCTCAGCAAATGTGAATTTTGGATCCGTGAGGTAGTCTTCTTAGGACATGTAGTGTTAGTCGATGGGATTAGAGTTGATCCGAAGAAGATTGAAGCCATTGTTGAGTGGAAGCAACCGAAGTCTGTGACAGAGGTACGTAGCTTCCTAGGCTTAGCCGGATACTATAGGAGGTTTGTAGAGGGTTTCTCTAAATTAGCCGCTTCATTGACACAGTTACTTCAGAAGAGTGTTCAGTTTGAGTGGACAGATGCAAGACAGAGAGCCTTTGAGAAATTGAAAGAAGCTTTGACCCAAGCTCCGATTTTGATTCAGCCTGAGTCCGGGAAGGACTATGTGATTTATAGTGATGCTTTGTATGTAGGGCTAGGATGTGTTCTTATGCAAGACCGAAGAGTAGTGGCTTATGCCTCAAGACAATTGAAGACTCATGAGCGCAACTATCCGACCCATGACATAGAGTTAGCTGCAGTTGTGTTTGCTTTGAAGATTTGGAGGCATTATTTGTACGGTGAGAAATGCACAGTGTACACCGATCACAAGAGTTTGAAGTACATTATGACTCAGCGAGATTTGAATCTCAGACAGCGTAGGTGGTTAGAGTTGCTAAAAGACTATGATCTTACAATTGAGTACCATCCGGGTAAGGCCAATGTAGTGGCCGATGCATTGAGTAGGAAGGTGGTCGTGGACTTGAGAGCTATGTTTGCTAGATTGAGTTTGTCCGGAGATGGTGGCTTGATAGCCGAGCTTCAGGTTAGACCTACTCTAGGTCAGTCGATTCGAGAGAAACAGCTCTTAGATAGATTTTTGGCACCTCACGTGCAAGATATAGCCGAGGGTAAATCTTCAGACTACAGTTTCAGCACTGATGGGGTTTTATGTTTCAAAGACAGAATAGTTGTGCCAGAAGACAGTGATTTGAGATGTACGATTTTGACTGAAACCCACTGTAGTCCGTTTGCTATGCATCCTGGAAGTACGAAGATGTACCGTGATTTGAAGAATGAGTACTATTGGGTTGGCTTGAAGAGAGATGTAGCCGACTTTGTGAGTAAGTGCTTAGTATGTCAGAGAGTGAAGGCGGAACATCAGGTTCCCTCAAGTTTGTTACAGCCGTTGAGAATTCCTGAATGGAAATGGGAGAACATCACCATGGATTTTGTTTCGGGTTTGCCCCTGACTCCTACGAAGAAGAACTCAGTTTGGGTGATAGTAGATCGTTTTACGAAGTGTGCTTACTTCTTGGCAGTCAACACTACTTATACTTTAGATAGGTTGGCCGATTTGTACATTGGTGAGATTGTGAGACTGCATGGTGTGCCGAAGTCCATTGTGTCAGATAGAGATCCGCGGTTTACCTCTAGATTTTGGGAGTGTCTGCATACAGCTTTGGGTACCCGTTTGAACTTCAGCACTTCTTATCATCCTCAGTCAGATGGTCAGTCAGAGAGGGTTATTCAGATCTTAGAGGACATGTTACGCTATTGTATCATAGACTTTCAGGGTACTTGGGAGAAGCATTTGCCTCTAGTAGAGTTTGCGTACAATAACAGTTTTCAGTTGAGCATTCAGATGGCTTCGTATGAGGCCTTGTATGGCTGGAAATGTAGAACTCCAGTGTGTTGGGCCGAGGTAGGGCAGAAGTTGTTACCTATGCCGGATTTGCTTAAAGGGACAACAGACAAGGTGAAATTGATTTGTGAGCGTTTGAAAGCTGCTTCGGATAGGCAGAAGTCCTATGCCGATTTGAAGAGGAAGGAAGTTGAGTTCTCAGTGGGTGAGAGGGTGTTCTTGAAGGTGTCTCCGTGGAAGAAGGTGATGAGGTTTGGCCGAAAAGGGAAGTTGAGTCCTAGGTACATAGGACCGTATGAGATTGTGAAGAGGGTTGGTCCCGTTGCTTATCAGTTGTGTTTACCATCCGAGCTTGAGAAGATACACGATGTGTTCCATGTTTCGATGCTTCGCAAGTATAGGTCCGACCCGTCACATGTTATGCCCGTAGAAGAAATCGAATTGAATCCGGATTTGACTTATGAAGAAGAGCCCGTTGAGATTTTAGCTTCTGAAAGTAAGGTGTTGAGGGGTAGATCGATTGAGTTAGTAAAGGTGCGGTGGCAACGTAGAGGTGTGGACGAGGCCACTTGGGAGAGGAAGGAGGATATGGAAAAGCAGTTTCCGTATCTCTTTCAGTCAGGTAATTTCGGGGACGAAATTCCTTAAGTGGGAGAGAGTTGTAACACCCGTGTTTTGGGCCTAGGAGTTAATCGGGTTATAGTTCAAGTCAAATAAAATTTAATTAAAACAATCCAACTTCAAATAATGACCTAATTGAGCTTTAATAAGAAGGGAGGGACCAATATTGCGATTTGACCCAAAACTTTCAAAAGCTAGACCACTTTATGGAAAAGTTGTCTTCCCTTTTCCCATTTACCCTTTCCCACGTTGGAAACCATATCCCCTCTTCAAAACCCTCTTTTTCATTCAAGTTACTATTCCATTTATTTCCTTCTTCAATCCAAGGTGTTTTTCAAAGGTAATTGTATTTTCTAAATCTCCTCTTTATCCCCTATCCAATCATTGTCTTAGATTTCAAAAATATAGGGTTTTGGAAATTAGGGTTCATATTAAAGTTTGGGTTTTTAAGGGGTTCTTCAATTTGTTTTGATAAATTGAGTTGGGGCTTTAGTTAATCATATGAAAATGTGTAACATATATCAAATTGGTTGAATTTGGGTGAAAATTCGTAGTGGGTCCTTAGGGCAAATTTTAAAGTATTAAAATTTGGGTTTTTGGTGGGTTTAATGTTGAAATTGAAGGGCTGATGGTCTACCTATGTTAGGAGGGTGATTTGGGATGTTTTGGAAGTCATTTGGGTGTTTGGAAATGGGTGTTTCAGCCAAGGGTTGTTGGAGTACGAAAATTGAGTTTTTGAGATATTATGTGGTTTGGGAATTTGTGGAAATTGGGTTGTGTTTGCAAAACAAGTTGATGGTTGAGTTTAGCATTGAATTGGGAAGTAATGTATGTGTTTTGTTTGACTAGAAGCAAGAGGAAACGTTGAAGAGGGCTTGGGACCGAATCCGGGTTCGTAGGAGGATTGGTTCGAATTGCTAAGGAAGGGCAGTGAGTGGTCTTAACTTGTTTTAAAGTTTGGTTCGAGCATGAGTAGTGTGTGTGTGTAAAGTGTGCTTGGTAGGCCACTTCCTTATAATCCAAGTAGTTAATTTAGTCTTGTTTTCCTTAAATGCCAATGTGCTTAATGACTCTGCTCTTGTACTTGTGATTATATAGTGCATGTATATATATATCATGATGTGGATATATGTGATGAGCATGAGTGTGGTTGATGATATGTGATTGATGATGATAATTGGCACTAAATAATTACCGGTTGTAAATGATCGATCATTAGGATAGTGTGCACACAAATTGAGTCAAAACGTACGTGGCCTTGATGGCGTTAAGTCATCAAGGATGAGTACGGTGATGTAACATTCCACCGGAAGCTTTTATTAATTTCTACGGGATGATGAGTGGAATCCCATCCGTAGGGCATGTGGCGATGAGTGGAATCCCGCACATGCAAGGTCCGGTGATGAGTGAAATCCCACCGAGGTAAAGTGTTGTTGAGGTTTAAATCCGCACAATCGGGGTAATTAAAGTGGCCAATTAAACTTGTTCATGTATTGTGATATATGATGGTGATATATGGTTGTGTTATACGTGTTGCTACATGATATTGATATTGATGTTTGAGCTTGTTAGGATTGAGAGACCATATATGCCACTTGAAAGACTAGCTAGGTCTACTTGATCGTATGCATATGCTTGATGTATGTAAGACTAGGATTGACATGCTTAAACCCTGCATTGTTGTTGTTTTTCGTTTTAGAGCACCCTCACTAAGCTTATAGCTTACGCTCTCAATGTTCAACAATGCAGATCATTAGCGTGGTGTTAGCTCGGAGCAAGGCAAGAAGGGCTTTCCAAGTTGATGCTCAAGTATGGTTAATTATGTAGTAGTTAAGCAATGTGGCAAGAGGGTGTGTTTGCATGAGCTTGTATGACTCATTTATGATTTTGATGTTTATGCTTGACTTGGTTTGTAAGCATGATGTACCTTGCCAAATGCTTATTTTGACGTATGCCTTTTAAATGTTTAAGGTTGTTTTGATGGTATGTGAAACTATATGTGATTGAATTGGTATCTTACTCCTATTTAAGCCTTCAAGCACGCTCTTCTTGATATTGCCTCAATGTGTTCTTGCCATGTGTGTATGATTGATTAAATCCATGTTGGTGAGTGTTTGAGTATGTTAAACCTAGGATGGATGCCTCTAGACTATGTATTTTGGTGTTGTGTGCCTTTAGGGGGTCCCAAGGGACCTTTAGACCAGTCAAGACTCACCTAAGTCCCAATTTCGACAGTTGCAGACTGCTAGCTTTTCGAAACGGGAGGGATCGTTTTGGAACGGGTAGGCTTCAGGGAACCCGTATCGGAACGTGTTTCGATACGGCATGGCCTTTGAAACCCCTGTTCTGAAACGCGTATCGAAACGTTTTGGCTACTGGAATTCTGAGAAATTCACGAGATGTAGGTGTTTCGAAACGGGCATAAAGGTTTCGAAACGGTCAAAATCTCGTTGACCATGAGATATTGACCGTCGTGGGCGTTCCGAAACGGTTGACCACCGTTCCGATACGGCCCCTTGTACCGGCTCTGGGACAGTTGACCTAGTCAAGGCGTTTTGATATGCCCCAAGGGTGTTTCGAAACAGCATGTTAAAAAGATTAAGATTGGGCTGTAAATAGGTTGGTTTGGGTTCGTTTGATTGTCTCGTGTATGTTGTTCCGCTGTATGATCACTTAGGATTAATTACTCATCTAGACAAGTTTTAAAACAAGAAAAAAAATAGGGTTGCTAACCGAAGGGAACCTTAGCGGGTTTCACTCGGTTTTCCCCGTGTGGCCCACTCGGACCGGTCATCCGGCCAGACCGGGACGAGGGGGTTACAAACATCCTAATGATCGATCATTGTACCCAAGCATACTAGTGCCAATATTAAACACCATAACCTTTCACAACATCATTTCATAACCACTTCCGTGCTTAGCACGTACACACCATGATCACTATCATGCACAATTCACAATCCAAACCACATGCATAACAATGCATCAAACCATGCCTCAACAACATGTATAACACAATATACATAACTACTATAAACACAAATAAACAAGAGGCATAACAAGCAATTAGGAGTTCAACCAAAAGTTTCCTAAACTAAGCTTGAGATTAGGCTACCACTCTAATCTCAACTCTATGTGGGTTTACCAAGCCCAACCTAGGTCCACATGCTTGAACCAATATTTAAAAACAGTAATCACTCACCGACCACTCCATTTAGCACAAGCCGACTAGCCTACCAAGCATCCAAGTCCGTATTCGAGCCCGAAGCTTCTCCATGTTTCCCCTTACTTCTAACCATTCAAAAACAATACATTAGCCCCAAAATCAGCCATAAACCCAAGGTTTAACACCAACACACAAATCCACTACAATTTTCACATTTCAAAGCCACGTTCATTCTCTAAATTCTCATTTTTGTACTTCCACAAAAACCCATCAAAAATCAACAATGTAGTCATTCAAAGCACTCTTAAACATGTTCAAAACACTACCCAAACATAGTATAACCATCAGCCCCTAATTTCCAACATCAAACATACCCAAAACCAACCTTAAAACCCTTCCAAGAACCCCTCAAGACCTAAATTCGGGAATCATTGTAAAACTCTTTAAAATTCACATATGTTGAACCTTTTAGGTTGTAAACAATTTATCTAACCTTAAATAATCAAAAGCTTAGGTTAAAGACAATAAAGTTCTCATTTTTTAACAAAACTCCAAAACTTCAAATTTCAAAATAATGAACAATAATGAAAACTAATGGTACCAACATGAAGAGGAAGGTAAGGACAAGTCAAATATGGTTTTACCTTTCGAAAATCACCCAAGACGAAGAAGAATGGTGATGGAATAGTAAAATGGAGAAGGGGAACTCTATTGTCGTGAAAATAGATTTAAAAAGAGGGGGAAGAAGATGACAAAAAACTATTTTAAAATAGATGTAATTTTATTTTTTTGCAAGCCCTCTTATTTACCATAATGCCATTAATGAAATGGCTAAAATCATCATCTCCTAAAATCCATGGAATTGGACTTAGAAAATAGGCCCAACATAGTTTTGTAATTATTTTGCAAACACGAAGCCCATTGAAATATTTTATTATTTTAATTACGACACCAAAGCTCGAAACATTATTTTAATAATATTTTCACCCGACCCCCAAACTCGGGTGTTACAGAAAGAATTACATCAAAGTAACAAGGAAAGAAAGATTGGATTTAAGAAAAATAAAATGTTGAGAGTCCCTCTTTCATTCTTTAGCTTAAGTTCTCGTAAGTAGCTTGCTATTCTTTTGAATAAACAAAACACACATTTTATTTTAAAAAAATTTAGAAAAAATATTTTTAAATTAGATTATTTTAGGTGATAACATGTTATAAAATTTAAAAAACATATAAAATATGAGATCCATTAAATATTGATTAACTAAGTGATTAAGAATGTTTATGTTGTCTCGTCTTGTATGAATTCGAATTTCGATATTTATTTTGAGAACGTAATCTTTATGAATTAATATCCTATACACAGGCGGTGGAAACTGAAAGTTTCCACAAGCGCCTTAATTTTAGGGTATAGGGAGTTAGTTTAGGGTATAGGGTTTAGGGGTTTAGGTGTAGGGGTTTAGAATTTAGGGATAGTTGTTTCAATTTAATGTTTAAGGTTATAATTTAGAGTATATAGGTTAGGGTTTAGTTTTAAGGATAATATAGTGAGAATTTAGGTTTTAATTATAAACCCTAAAGTATAACCCTAAACCTTAAATTAAAACAACTATCCCTAAATTCTAAACCCACACACTTAAAACCCTAAACTCGATACCCTAAACTAAACTCCATATACCCTAAAACTAAGGCGCTTGTGAAAACTTTCAGTTTTCACCGCCTGTGTATAGGATATTTATCCAATCTTTATTTATCCAATAAAATATAAAATATAATATGATAAAATATTTTTTTTTTGAATTGAAATATTTTCTGTTTAATTGATTATAATATTCGTACAAATATCCATTTATAAACTTTCTATAATTAGTATGCATAACTGAAGAGGTTATTGTTCTTATAATAAGTAATAACTAATGAAACGTAAAGAAGTTATTTCTCACAAATTCGTTTAGGGGTTAATTGGAAGTTTAAGGATATGCATGTGGATGGTCATTTGACCTATATTCGACCGGTTTCAACTCGGCCCGATCTTATATAGTCGAATTTTTTAAAGAAAATTTCGAGCTCAGGTTGAGTTTGAATTTAATTTGTTGAGGATAAGATCAGCTAAGTTGAGTTTGGGTTCAATGTGAAAATACCTACACGACCCGAAATAATATTTTAATTTTATTTTAAATATTTAGGTATAATTACTACAATACCCCTCTTTATATATATATATATATATATGTTTCAATTATCTCCATATTTTATCTAATAAAAATGAAATAGTTATTATAATACTCCATCTCTATTTGTATTTTTTCAATTAGCTCCCCATTTTATCAAATAATAATAATAATAATTAATAAAAAAATTATGTCGGGTCGGGTTCAAATTTTTACTCTACAATTTAAGTTCGGGTAAAATATCATAAAATATCGAGTTAGTTCGGATTTGGATAAAGATGCTAAATTTTCGAGTTGGATGTAGATCGGCCAAAAATCCAACTCGAATCCATGGCCATCCCTAGTCACATGCACACGGCACACCAAATCCTTCATAGCAAAAGTCGCACATTAAGCACTTTTTTTCTTCTCTTAATCCTGTTCAATAGCTCATATTCTTACATTCCAGACGCTACAAATAGAAGAACTTGGGGGTTTTGTCTGGAATCAGTCCAGGTGTAAACAAAAGCATTCAACAGTGTCAATGCAACCAAAAGTTTCCGACCTTGTTTTCTGAGTTCCAAAACACCATCGACAATTCGACAAATTCTAAATATATTTAAACTCAATCTACTTTAAGAGTTGACGATGGCATTTGGTAGATTCGGGAATCGAAGTCTTAACTAGAAAGCTTCTTTGTCCATCACCAGCTAAGCATGTGTGAGACAAAAGGCATCCTCGGAGGCAGCTTAGAAATTGCCGGAAACAAAGAGAACGGAAGCGTTGAATTTGGTTAATAAAGCCTTTCGTCACTCCATTTCGAGTGCATAGTCTTCAACGATGCATATGCTTTGTAACCATCGGATTCCTTGAATTTAGTAATCATCTTAGTACATGCTTCTTTAGATCATCTCTCAGACATTATTAAATCTTGTTCTAAAACCATTATAAGAGAAGGAAATAAAAGAACCAGTTGGCTAAGTGTTTTGGTTTCGGTTTCAGAGAAATGGAGAACTTGTCAAGAAGCAACAGCAAAGCTTCTCAGCTTCATTCCTCGGCTCCATCAAAGCAAAAGCGAAGTGGTTATGAGCCGTCGGATACCGAGGCCGAATGGCATGAAAGTCCCTGGGACGATCATATTAACAAAAATGACGGGACATCCGATCTTGGCCAGGCAGATAAAATCAAGTCCAATTTGCCAAGAAACATTAGCCCTTTGAAACTCAGCCGAAGACAACCTTCAAAGGTTGAATATGATAAAGGGTCTCCACCAAGAAAAAGTCCCCTCCCAAGGAGACATGCCAACAAGTCTCCTTACAAGAAAGGGAGAGATGACGGTCGGAACATAAGCCCCTTGCCAAAATCCGAGCACCGGCGGCATGTCTCTCCTTATAAACCCGGGAGAGTGGAGCATGCATTGAATGACGAAAAGGGAAATGGTGAGATTACTGGCTTAAACAGGAAGCAAAGTCTTGAAAGTCCAACAGGAGATGAAATAAAAACGATCGGGCAGCTTGTTGGGGCTGCAAGAGGGAGTGAAAAATCGAAATATAGTCATCGATCTGCAACTGCACCACCGAGACAAAGAGGGGAAAGGACACTGTCGCCAATCGGAAGGAACATAATAAGTAAGAAAAGAGAAGATCCCCCGGTGAAACAACGATCGGTGGGTGAAATCAATGAAATCGTTGCAAATGCAAAGATTTCTAAAAGTCCTACATATACCGCTGCCATGTACGAAAGCACAGACTCCATTTCTCCGGGTGATATCTTTTTTTCTCGTGATGCTGCGGCCTTGGCAAAGCAGAAGAAAGGCTTGCCAAATAATGGTGGCTTCGGAAATCCTGTTATCCCCAAGCCACCATTGTTAACTCAAAAAGATACCCCTCCCCATCAACGAACAATAGCTAACCGAAATGTCAATCCAAAAGATCGAGGCTTGTCATCCAGCACTGGTTTATCAAGAATAACTATGACTCCAAGTTCAGCTACTAGCAGACAGAGTAGTGGTAAGCTCAGTGTTGAAAGTAGCAAGATAAGTGATAGTATTGGGAGTAGTTTGAACTCGGTGAAGTTCGTGGCCAAAATACGAAAGAGCCAAAGCGAAACCTGGTTTGGGTGTGTAATGAGGAGAGGATCCTGCAGAACATCAAAGAAATCACCCGAAAGAGAAAAAGCCTTCGACGAGGCCTCGTTCATTGGGAAGGCATTTGTTGTCGAAAAGCTGAGGCAATTTTGGGCTGATCAATACCAACCGACTTCTTTGAATGGATTCACCTGTCACAAACAAGAAGCTCAGATTCTGAAGCAACTTGTAAGTCCACCTAGAAGTTCTTTTGTTCCTTAACTTTTCATCTGTTAAATTCGATCCAATAATGTTTTAGTTCGCGATGCAAGCGATTCAGTATATGGAAAATAATTTTTTACTGTAAACTTTTAGGTATCTCATCAGAGTTGTCCTAATATATTGTTCAAAGGACCATCTGGTTCTGGGAAAAGAGCACTAACAATGGCTTTCCTGCGTGAAATTTATGGCGACCCTAGCTGGAATGTACGCTTTTTCGACACAAAATGATACCAGATTGTTTCGAAGAATCTAAAGTTCATTAGATGCCTAAGCTAACTCTAGCTTCTTCTTTTTCTCCCCTTTTTATTACAGGTATCTCATGAATTAAGACAATTCCAGGTTCAGGTAGAAAATACTAAATAAAGCCTCAAAGTTAATGAATACTAAGTAAAGCCTAAAGATGATTCTATCACCGTTATTTTGGAATTTGACATCTTGTGATTTGAATATGTGGATAGGAGAAAAGGGCAATGCAAGTTATTGTTCCAATTGCTTCAAGTGCTCACCATGTTGAGCTTAATGTGACCAAGGAACCAAATGTTAAATATGCATTAATGGGATTAGTCAAGGAAATAAGCACCAATTATACAACTACCCCAGAAGTCAGCAATGATAATTTCAAGACAAACTACAAAGGTTGGTGTTTTTTTTCTAAACTTTCTTACATATGTATAATCAACTTAAAGCTAACAAGGTTCTATGTTTATTTCAGTTCTAGTTCTTTATGATGTTGACAAGGCACCAGAGAAGATTCGTCACTTGATCAAATGGATCATGGACTGTCATTCGGATTCATGTAAATTCATTCTTTGCTGTGAAGATGACATAAATATCTTAGAATCCGTAACGAGTCGCTGCAGAGTCATACATGTTGATGCCCCGGTGACTCATGAGGTAAGTATTCCTATAAGTTCTGCAGTATAATTCAATTCTTTTAGCTAAGTTCAGGCATACGAAAATGTTGTGTATAGGGTTGATCAGATAAGAAAATACCTTACTAAGTGCTTTAAATCTAATCGTGTCATCGATACAACCGTTGATTTCACAGATCATGGAGGTACTAATTCAGATTGCAAGGAAAGAAGACTTTGAGCTATCTATGAACTTCGCTGCTAAGATTGCTGCCAAATCAAAGCAAAACCTGAGGAAAGCAATCATGGCTCTTGAAGCCTGCAAAGCACACAAGTAAGAACTTAGCAATTCCCGACTAGATGCTAGGTTTCCAACTAATTGATAGAAGTAACCCATTTTACCCATTATAAAGCCTTCATATTTGTTCTTACGTGTTAACCGGAAACTCTGCCGTTGCAGCTATCCTTTTGCCGATGACCAACCTATTCCACTTGGATGGGAAGAGGTCGTGACGGAACTCGCAACCGAAATCCTGGCCGATCCATCGCATAGAAGGCAAGTTTTACTTGGCTTTTATATTTCAAAATAATATCTCGGCTTTCAAAGAAAAACGGCAGTGACACACCATATCATTGTCAGATTACCTTCTGTAAGGGCAAAGCTTCAAAAACTTCTTGGGGATTTTGTTCATCCTAAACTGGTCCTCCAGGTGATGTATTTGAAACCATTTAATGGGGGAAAAGTTGCTAAGAATTCTAATTTTTCTCTCTGATATAGTTGTTTTCTTCCAAGTTGCAGAAGCTGGTAGAAGAGTTTCTAAAGAAAGTTGAAGCCGGTTTAAAAAGGGAACTTTATTACTGGCATGCTTACTACGTAAGTTTAGTTCCAGCAATTGTCGTATTGTTTTGCAGACAAGCAAAAGTAACTTAAGTTTATTTGTTCCAGGAGAAGAGACTCCCAGCAGGAACAAGTGCTCTGTTGAAATTAGAAGGTAAAGTTTGTCATTTCTTATGATGCTGTGTTTCTTCAACGCCTTAAATTTTGAGAAGAATCCCCTGTTTATGTTCCTTTTCTTCTTTTCTCCTGGCAGAGTTCGTGGCCAAGTTTGTAGGCATATATAGGAAGTGTTCTACCAATGGTCAGTCTGTGTAACTTAGGTCTAAATATGCCCCTGTTCAAATCATTTTGTTGCTATTAGTAAATACTGAAAAATTCAGCTGTCCTAGAAATATGTTATCCGTTGGATAAGATAAGAACAATCGAGATCAATTATCAGAAAGAAGCATAATTTACTTGTATCACTGAATTAAATGCAATTCTAAATTTGCATCTACTTCAAGGGAGTTTTAAGCGAAACATATTGCACAACTCATTCCTAATTACTACCATCTATGTTACAAACTCGAGTGTGAATGGTAGGTACATGCATATGCATTTGAATGACCATTGGAAGGTTCCATATGTCCAACACGAATATTTAAAATAAAATGAAAAGTGTGAATAACATAGTAAATGATAGCTGACAATCAAGTCTCATTTAGATTTCACCCAAGTCCCACACCCAAACTTTGTGCATAAGGAGAGACAAGTTTGGAGGGGAGGAAATAGCATCTTCAGTACAGAAAACAGTGGTCAACTAAATACACGAGAACCGAATTAAAAACCTTCATGTTGGCTATATATGTTTTGCCTAGTTTTACCACATAACAGTAAGTATGGTATAAGTGGTCAACTACATACATGAAAACCCCGAACTAAAACCTTAACAATCTATCCAGACAGTTTCTAAACTTCAATACAAGCATGTTCTATTTTTGCTTTTGGAATAACTAAGAGCAACAAAAACAAGCTAGCTATCCATAATTTTCACTTCTGCGATCACCCTTCAGTTTCTTGGTGTACCACTACTACTTGCAGACTTCTTATTGGTATACCTCTGCCAATACGAACAGATGTTATACTATAAGATCCAGGAAGAATGGAAGAAAATGAAAAACCGAATGCAAGGCAATTCATTGAAGTTGGTCAGCTAATACCTGTTTTCCGATATCGAAGGGCACATATTTGTATTTGATCATGTGCAGAATTTGGCGTTTCATTGTGAGGAAAAAGAGAAACATCCAGTAGCATAACAATATTGGCCAGAAAACAGGAACATCCAACATGGAGAAGAAAGTCAATACAAATGCAACTACAAAAGCCTTTGTGATGGCATACCTGAGACCAAAAAAATGAAAATCCAGTGTAAATATACTTCAAAACAAAAAAACAGTGTAGAACAGAGGTCGAAAAAACTTTTACTGAACACACATCAAATCAACCCACAAGCAAAAGGGCAGCAAAATCCCAGAGACTATATGAAGCAAGCTAGCTCGAACAGTCCGAAAACAAAAGTATTCTAGAATTTGTTCCCGTCTTTATACAAAACAGCTCATTTCACCTAACTGATATAGTAAAGTTTCCAATTAACAGCGTACAATTTCGAAACATAATGCTAATTTAACATATAAAAATGGAAAATTTTCAGATATAGGCTTAATTGAGGGAAAATGTAATACTTAACATGCAAGAAAACAGTAAAACAAGGAATTACCAGAACTTGAATTCAGGTAAGCGACGAATAAAGGGCTTGAATTCATCAGAACCTTTGGTTGGCAACGAAGCACCATCCAAAGCTTCAAGCTCGGGATCAACTTTGGGAGATAAAAATCCAATCAAGAGATTCAACACGTAAATCCCTAAACCGTATGAAATTACATAAAACCCTTGAACGTAGTACACCCGCAAAACGTAGATAATCGCCACCGCCAACGTTCCTAGCCACCTTTCTATCGTATGCGGCGTTGATCTGTCGAGGTAATACTGGAATGTCCTTGAGAAGTCGCTCTTCCACTTCGCAATCGGTGTAACACCTCCGTCATTTTCCGATCCCTCCATAACAAAAGTTGGTAATTTGCAGGTAAAAAGTTTTGAGTCTTTGAAAGTTACGGTTGTTAGGGTTTCGAGTTGAAATCGGGCAAGGGTTTTTCGGCAAGACTTCCTGGATTCTCTGGTTTTTCGATTATTTTTCAAATAACTGCGGAAAAAAGATTTTTAAATTCCTGTACGGATAATTGTGTAGTTTTGGGCCTTGTGGGCCGTACAAAGTTTGTTACCAAAAGTCTTTTGCCCAACGTTCTACCGGCCTGTCTGGCGTAATAAACTCATTTTATTATTTAAAAAGTATTTTAAGTAAACTTTATGGGTAAACTACATAAATGGTCACCAAACGTTTAGGGAGGATTCATTTTGATCACCGTCCTTTTAAAATATTCAATAGGGTCACCCAACATTTAGTTCGATTTCACTTTTCCTTAATAAAAAATGGGTAAACTACATCAATTATCACTCAACTTTCTTACTACTCCTATTTTGGCCACTAGAGTTTAATAATTTTCAACTTAATAACTTAACTTTCGAATTGTTCATATTTTGGCCACTCTCAAATGACATGATTATAGAAATAGAAAATTTTGATTAATCCTAAAAAATAATTTGGGTAGTGAATTTTTACTTTGCTTATTGAATTTAACATATTTGATATTTTAATAAGCAAAGTAAAAAAATTATTACTCGAATCAAATATTTTAATTAACCGGTCAATCGATTATCCGATTTAATTGGTAAAATATATGATTGAGAATTAAATAACATAAATTTAGCAATTAAACAAAATAATTTTTAAGGATTAATCGAACCCGATTTCGATACAAAATTTTAAAATAAATTATTTTGATTCGATTACGATTTTAAGCAAATTTGATTAATCGATTTGATCTATTATATACGATATTTCTAAATTTTATGCATTACAATATCTTATAGTCTAGTGATTTTGATACCCTTTTGAATTTTTTTTAAAAGTTTTGGCTATGTGTAGGATTAATAGGTGTGAATTTTCACTTTTTGACTTTCTAGTTGTTTTTACACGTTTATCACAACCAAACAATTATTAAATTTATGATATTATCATATTTGATATTTTAATAAACAAAGTAAAAAAATCATTTTCATAATCAAATATTTTCGGTTAACTGGTTAATCGATTATCTAATTTAATTGGTATAAAGTAAGATCGAGAATTGAATAATTTGAATTTACCAATTAACCAAAATATTTTTTAAGGACTAATCAAATTTTTCTATTTGTATAAACATGTCATTTGAGAGTGGCTAAAATATGAACAATTCGAATGTTAAGTTATTAGATTGAAAATTTTTAAACTCTAGTGACCAAAATGGGAGTGAGAAGAAAGTTGAGTGATGATTGGTGTAGTTTACCTATTTTTATTAAAAAATTACGTCAAAAACACGGAAGATAACAAAATGGACCATACCGAAAGTGAACTAAAACTTTGGTGACTATATTAAAATCGAACTAAAAGTTGGATGACCTTATCAAATATTTTTAAAATACGGTAACCATTTATGTAGTTTACCCTAATTTCATATAATAATCATATTATAAATAAGTCGTTGTGCAAATAAATTGGAGTTAAAAATAATACATTTTTACATATAATCATTGTAATTCTATTTGTAAAACATTTTTTTCACTTACGTTGTACTAAACATTAACACTTTAAACAACTATGGTTAAATATCTAATTATTTAGCTAATAAAATTATATTCTTACTCTTTTTATTATTTATGAAGCATTTTAAAATTATGAATGTTTAAATTTCATTAAAGCTTAAGTTACAATTTGATTATGAACTACGCATGTTTTCTTCAGTATTATCGAGCGAGCCGATCGTATGTAGAGTATTGCTCGACTCGTACTCATTAAAAAAAATTTATTTATCGACTTGTTACTCGTTAAGCTCAATAAAATTTTGCTCAACTCGTGCTCGTTAAAAAATTTTGTTGTTCGACTTAACTCATTGCTCGTTAAGCTCGCCAAATTTTTTACCTTGTTTTTAATATAGGTAAAATCTAGTGATACTATTAAAACTTAATATAAACACAGAAATTCAAAAGAAAAGAAAAAACATGAGATCTAAGGAGATAAATAAGCGAACATGTCATGACCGAATTAGAAATGAAGTCGATATTCGAGTATGAGAATCTTTTTAATTTCTCAACAATCTTTAATGAATAACAAAGGAGAGAATACCTTAGGAATTTTGGGGTTTTAGCTTTCAATCATATCTTTTATATGGAAAAGGAAAGACTCACTATTACAATTTAATTTCTACTTTTATATATAATATAATAATAAAAGAAGAAAAATGAAAGACTTTAATAAAAAAAAATTCACTATTATAATTTAATTTCTTATTAATACAAATTAACTTTTTTAATTCTTGAGAAAATAAAAAGTGTTGAAAATTTGAAACTAAAATTTTAAGGGTAAATTATTTAGCAATTCACTGAACTTTCTTAGAGTTTTCGACTAGTATTTAAAATTATTGTAACATAATTTTTTAAGGAGGCCAAAAAAATCATAAAATTATTTATAAAAAATAACAACCTGCTCACAAACTATCGAGTCGAGCTTGAATTTGAGTCGAGTCAACTCGAGTCGAGCGTTAATTGAGTTTTGACCGAGTCGAGCTCGAGTTGTTTGCGAGCTGCTCAACTCAATAAGCACCCCTATTTTTCCCTCTTCTGTTTTTTATATAATTTTGATATCTTATTTATTGATTAATTAATTCATATTTATTATTGTAGAGGTCTTTTTGTGAAGGAAAATTATACTATGTGTCATTTATACCATATCACACATAGTCCCAACCAATAAATATCACCACTTCAACATTTTTTTTCATATCGTTTTTTATCAATCGAATCTTCATTTATATTTTTCATTATTTTTAAAATATATTTTTAGAAGTTACCATTTAGGTGGATTAATGACATAGAAAATAATGATTAGATTGATAGTTTTTATTAGCTGAGACTATGAGTGATATACTGAGAAAGGCTCGTAATATAATTTATCCATTATAAGACAACATTTCAACCTAATTTGCTACACTCATATTGTCATATTTAAACTTTTGTCCTTACTTCAGATATATGATGTCTCATCCTACTAAATTAATTGATAATTACTGGGTAAACTACTTATTTAATCATCTAACTATGCATGTCTTTCTATTTGGTCACTTACCATTAATTTTGACCATTGGCATAGTAAAGATGGTGATGTTACTAGATATAATAATATCTTTAGCCCTAAAAATTTATACATTCTATTTAATTAGTATTAATTTCAAATAACTAAATAAATTTAATTTAATCATATAATTAAAATCACGTCTATTTACTCCATATCTTCTTTTTCATCATCATTATTTATCCTTATTTTGAAGAAAGAGGCTTAAAGGCTCATTTGGCCCCTGAAGTATATACAAAATACTAAATTACCCTCTAAAATATTTTTTGAGACGTTTTGTCCCTAAACTAAAAATTGTTAGGAAAAATACTTCAGTGACCACCGAAGTAATTGGGGATACCTATTTGAACTACCGAACTATAAAAAAACGTCAATCACACTACCAAACTTATTAAATTGACCTATTTGAACCACCCTCCGTTAAAAAAATAACGGCAAGGCTGAGTTGGCTGTTAAAAAATTAACGACAAGGCTGACTGACCTTTATTTTATATTTTTTTCACGTCTGAAAACAGACATATTAAATTAAAAAACATTAAAAGTAATATATTGGAAACTTAAAAGTCTGATTAATTAACCTAAAATAAATTCATATGTTTCATTTGGGAGAATTTGTTTTGACATTTCAGAGAGAAGAGGGATTGCGAAAAGAAAGAAAAATTTTGTGTGTTTCGACGTTTCAGAGAGAAGAGAGATTGAGAGAAAAGGGATTGAAAGAAGAGAGATTGCGAGAAAGAAGAAATTAGTATCGAAATAGTTTGGGATCATCGCGAACGAGAGAAACAACATGTGTTATATGGTAAACTTATCTTTTATTTTATTTTTTTGAAAAATTATTTTTAATATTAAGGTTAATATATCAATAACAGTAAAATTTAGGGTTCATATTAGGGATATGAGTTTTCTGTTTGTAAATGTATCATCGACAGTTAAATTATTTTTAATATTAGGGTTAATATATCATTGACAGTAAAATTATTTTTAAATAGTTAGGGGTTTTCTTGGTAAATATATAGGTTTAACATACTAATTAGAGTTTCTGTAAATAATTTGATTATGGGTTTAGAGAAAATGTATTATACTATTAACATCTTAGATCGATTAGGTTTGATATACTTAGTTGTGTTAGTTTTCTTTGAATGTAGGACCACCAATTAACATGTTAATTGTTTTTTTAAAAAGGGTTAATTGGTTGTGACAGAACTGGTTTAGGGTTGTTTTTCTTTCGTGTTTTTATCTGTTGCTTTTTGACTTTTTACTATGACTTTTTCATGCTTGATTATTATATGATATGCAGAGTTAAATTTCATGCATATGACATAGTTATCATATTATATGTGGTGCTAATTTTTTTATGCATATAATATATGTGATTGTTTTATTTTAAAAAAAAAAGATGTGAGGTCATTTTGTCATATGTGCATGTGTTGTAGTGTTAGCAGATGGACCTTTTTTATCACTATCACAAATGTTGGTATATTGCATTCATTTTTAGTGGCCATGCATATTGGTTTAAATGATAAAAGTAGGTGGGATTGGTATATGTGCATTCATTTATAATGGACCATAGGGTATATTTTGATTGGTATATGTAATATGTTGTCTTGTAGTTGCCGATAATAATTAGGGTTTCATTATTATATGTAATATGTGATATGCTTGGTTGTTTTTGCTACTTTGTTTATATTTAATTAGCTTATTTTCTAATACTATTTTTTATTTATTAATAGAACAAAATTCATCCATGTTCACCTTAGTTGTTCACTATGGTGGTTATTTTCTACATACTCAAAATTTGGTATATAGTGGTCAATTTATTGATTACTTTGATAATTATGATGTGGATGAAATGAGCATCTTTGAGGTTATTGCTATGATTGGAAGATTATGATTAACTTATACAATGAAGATGTACTGGCAAGTTTCTGAAAATTCATTTAAGGTTAAAGCTTTAGGTAGTGATACTGATGTTCTAGAGATGCTTAGCAAATTACCTAAAAATTATTATGTTCACATCTACTTGGAGGAGGTTAGACCCTATCAAAGTAATGCTACTAGTGTAGAACCTGAAATGAATGTTGAAGTTAGGGTAGAGTCTTCTGAGATACCTAGTGATTTTGGTAGAGTTGATGAAGACATTGTTGGACCTGAAATGAATGCTGAAGTTAGGGTAGACTTTTTTGAGAAATTTAGTGATGATGATAATGTTGTTGAAAACATTAGTGAATCAGAAACAAATGATAATGTTTCTGTGTCTTCTAAGATTATAGTAGAATTAGCTGAAGACATTGACTAAAGAAGGGTCACATAAACCTAATGGGGAGAGCAGTGATGAAGTTAGGGTTGACAGTGAACCTGATAATGCAAATTTTGAATCATTTTATAGTTTAAATGAGTCAGATTCAGATGGTCAACGTAAGAAGCCAAAATATCCTGAATTTAATACAATTGTAGACATTTCCAATCCAGTTGTTAAGGTGGGATTAATGTTTGCAACAAAACAAGTGTTGAGAGAGTCTATTAAGACGTATAGCGTCAAAAATAGATACAATGTTAAGCTCAAAAGAAATGATAGTAGGAGAATTCAAGCAGTTTGTAAGACAAGGTGTCCATGGAATTTGTGGGCTTCTCTAGTTGACTTTAAAAAGCCTTATGGAACTTGGCAAATTAAGTGACTTACTGGTGAACATAGATGTCTTAAGGAGTATAAAAACTCAAACATGACTGCTAAGTTTATAGCAAACCAGTACTTGGACAAATTTCATATTGATCCAAAATACTTCTCCAAGTCTCTTAAACAAGATGTATTTAGGGATTACAGCATCTCTGTCCATTTAAGTAAGTGTATTAGGGCAAAAAATTTGGCCCTTGAGAAGCTACATAGTGATATAAAGGGGCAGTACACAAGACTTTATAATTCTCTAGGTGAGCTTAGGTCCTCAAACATTGAGACAACCACAGTCTTGCAATTAGATGAAGGTGTATTTGAAAGACTGTATATTTGTATACAAGCTATGAAAGATGACTTCAAAAGTGGTTGTAGGCCAAATATATGTCTAGATGGGTGTCACTTGAAGGAACAATATGGGGGTCAATTTCTGTCAGCTATTGGAATGGATGTTGAAGACAATCTTCATCCCATTGCATTTGTAATTGTGGAGGCAGAAAATGAGTTATCTTGGTGCTGATTTATGGAAATATTAAAAACTGATTTAGAGTTGAACAATTCCCATCAGCTGATATTTATGACTGATAAACAGAAGGTAAATTTACATTATTTTATGAATATTTACTGTTTTGCTTAATTCATTTCCATTAATAACATAAAACTTGTTTTGTTTTGCAGGGATTGATGGAGTCTGTGACAGAACTGTTTCTCCATGCAGACTATAGAACATGTGTAAAGCACCTTTGCAATAATTTCAAGTTACATGATGAGCATAAAGGAAAAATTTTGAAAGACCAACTTTGAAGAGCTGCTAGGGCAACATATGTGAGAGAGTTTGAAGCTGCCATGGAAACTTTAAAAGTATAATTAAATAAATTTTTTAATTTATTTTTCATTTAATTTGTAGGGTTCCATAACCTTATTTGTATATTAATGTGTAGGGTTTATCACTTTTCATTCAGAGCTAAATCAAACATCCTTCTAAACAATCATTGTGAATGTTTCAATAAGGTTAATCCTTTAATTTTTTCCTATATTTTTATATACTTAATTTACAGTATTAACACTTACTATTTTGTTTTGTAGATGATAGTTGAAGCTAGAGACAAACCAATTATTACGTTGGTGGAGTCAATCAGGTCTAAATTGATGCAAAGAATTGCAAAAAAAGGGATGAAGCTGAGAAGTTAACCGGTCCTTTGTGCCCTAAAATTCAGAAAAATTTAGACACTGCATTCTCACTATCACAAAGGTTTGTTTCTAACTTTGGTGGTTTGTTTATGATTTATCTATGTTTTTTAATTCACTATCACATAAGCTTGTTTCAATTTGTTTATGAACTATCATGTTCGTTTGGTTTTGATTCTAATTCTTTGTTTATGATTTATGAATTTTTGGTTTGTTTATGATTTATAATTTTTGTAACCCCCTCGTCCCGGTCTGGCCGGATGACCGGTCTGAGTGAGCTACACGGGGAAAACCGAGTGAAAACCCCTAAGGATTCCCCCACGGTTAGCAACCCTATCTTTTTTTTTAAATCTTGTCTAAATGGATATTAAACCCTAAGTGGTCATACAACGGAACAACACATACGAATCAATCGAACGAACTCATACAATCATATTACAGCCCAATTTTTTTAGCTTAACTGCAGGTGGTATCGATACACCTAAGGGGTGTATCGATACCCCTTGACCAGGTCAACTGGTCAAAGTCAATCCGTGGAGACCGTATCGATACACCCTATGAGTGTATCGATACCCTCCCCAACTATTGACTTCCCATGGTCAACGCTAAGGGGACCGTATCGATACGCATGAAGGCCCGTACCGATACCGAACTGGACAGTAACTCCAGTGGCCAAAATAGTATCGGTACGCCCCCCTCGCGTATCGAAACACGGGGCCTGAAACATGAAGGCTGTATCGATGCGGGACCAACCGTATCGATACCACTGCTACGAAAACACAGGTTTGAGCTGAGTTAAGGCTCAAAGTGGCCCTTAAATCCCTCTCAAACCTCAACCAACACACTAACATGTATCCTATGTCAAACCAAGAGTATAGACATGCTCCAACTTGAAACTAAAGGCACATTTCCACACAAGATGATGATTCAAACGTACAAGCAACTTAAGCTTTCAAGCATGGCATTCCAACAAAAGACATTCCAATCATTTAAGGTCATACAAGGAACTCAGACCTTTAAGGCACAAAACAAGCATAGAGAGGTTTACATCCACATCAAGGCAACCTAACATAGATAGACATACTAACACACACAATGTTTAACATAGCAAGTCATGCTTACAAACCATAGTCAACACGACATCAAAACATATGGATGAGTCATACAAGCTCATACACAACCCTCGCCACATTGCTAGCTATTACAAAATTACCACCGTACTTGAGTCACAAACTTGGAAGCCCTCCTTGCCTTACCTCGAGCTAACACCACGCTAATGATCTGCATTGTTGAACATTGAGAGCGTAAGCTATAAGCTTAGTGAGGGTGCTCTAAAACGAAAAACGACAACAATGCAGGGTCCAATCATGTTAATCCTAGTCTTACATACATCAAGTATAGGCATAAATTAAGTAGACCTAGCTAGTCTTTCAAGTGGCATATATGGTCTCTCAATCCTAACAAGCTTAAACATCAATATCATCAACATACAACAATACCATATATCACACTCTTACATCATCGTATAAGAACAAGTTAATTGGCCACTTTAATTACCCCGATTGTGCGGATTTAAACCTTGACAACACTTTACCTCGGTGGGATTTCACTCATCATCAGACCATGCATGTGCGGGATTCCACTCATCGCCACATGCCCTACGGATGGGATTCCACTCATCATCCCGTAGAATATATAAAAAGCTTCCGGTGGAATGTTACATCACCGTACTCCTCCTTGATGACTCAACACCATCAAGGCCACGTACGTTTTGACTCAATTTGTGTGCACACTATCCTAATGACGATCATTTACAACCGGTAATTATTTAGTGCCAATTATCATAACCACATCATATATATATATATATATCATCAACCACCTTTATGCTCAATCTCATAGATGCATATCAAGGTGAACTTACATCCATCAACCACAATCATAATAGCATAGTTAAACAAGCATAAATGCACTAATGGATATCAATGGTTAAATCAACAACTTGAATTAACTATGAGTGGCCTACCAAGCACACTTCACACACACTTCCACTACACATACTCGAACCAAACTTAAAACAAGTTGAAACCACTCACCGCCCTTCCTTAGCAATTCGAACCAATCCTCCTATGAACCCGGATTCGGTCCCAAAGCCTCTTCAACGTTTCCTCTTGCTTCTAGTCAAACAAAACACATACGTTACTTCCCAATTCAATGCTAATTCAACCATCAACCTACTTTGCAATCACAACCCAAATTCCACAAATTCCCAAACCACATAACATCTCAAAAATCCAAATTTTCGGACTCCAACAACCATTGGCTGAAATACCCATTTCCAAGCACCCAAATGACTTCCTAAGCATCCCAAATCACCCTCCTAACATAGGTAGACCATCAGCCCTTCAATTTCAACATTAAACCCACCAAAAACCCAAATTTTCACACTCTAAAATTTGCCCTAAGGACCCACTACGAAATTTCATCCAAAATCAACCAAATTAATATATGTTGTGTATTTCATTATGATTAAACATAACCCCAATACAATTTATCAAAACAAATTGAAAAACTCCTTTAAAAACCCAAATCTTAACATAAACCCTAATTTCCAAAACCCCATATTTTTTAAATCTAAAACAATGGTCGGATAGGGGATAAAGAGGAGATTAAGAAAACGTAAAGTCCTTTGAAAAACACCTTGTATTGAAGAAGAGGATGAATGGAATAGTAACTAGTGTAGTTGGGAGAGTTTGAACATGGGGAGAGGGGTTTGACGTCAAAACAAAGAGAAATGGGGAAAGAGAAGACACTTTACAATAAAGTGGTCTTGCTTTTAAAAGTTTTGGGTGAAATCACGATATAGGTCCCTCCCTCTTTATTAAGGTTCAAATAGGTCATTATTTAAAGTTGGTTTATTTTAATTAGATTTTATTTGACTCGAACTATAACCCGGCTAACTCCTAGGCCCAAAACACGGGTGTTACAACTCTCTCCCACTTAAGGAATTTCGTCCCCGAAATTACCTGACTGAAAGAGATACGGAAACTGCTTTTCCATATCCTCCTTCCTCTCCCAAGTGGCCTCGTCCACACCTCTACGTTGCCACCGCACCTTCACTAACTCAATCGATCTACCCCTCAACACCTTACTGTCAGAAGCTAAGATCTCAACGGGCTCTTCTTCGTAAGTCAAATTCGGATTCAATTCGATTTCTTCTACGGGCATAACATGCGACGGATCAGACCTATACTTGCGAAGCATCGAAACATGGAACACATCGTGTATCTTCTCAAGCTCGGATGGCAAACGCAACTGATAAGCAACTGGACCAACCCTCTTCACAGTCTCATACGGTCCTATGTACCTAGGACTCAACTTCCCTTTTCGGCCAAACCTCATCACCTTCTTCCACGGAGACACCTTCAAGAATACCTTCTCACCCACCGAGAACTCGACTTCCTTCCTCTTCAAATCGGCATAGGACTTCTGCCTATCCGAAGCAACCTTCAAACGATCACAAATCAATTTCACCTTGTCTGTTGTCCCTTTAAGCAAATCCGGCACAGGTAACAACCTCTGCCCTACCTCGGCCCAACAAACTGGAGTCCTACACTTCTGGCCATACAAGGCCTCATACGGAGCCATCTGAATGCTCGACTGAAAATTGTTATTGTACGCAAACTCTACTAGAGGCAAATGTTTCTCCCAAGTACCCTAAAAGTCAATGATACAACAACGCAGCATGTCCTCTAAGATCTGAATAACCCTCTCTGACTGACCATCTGACTGAGGATGATAAGAAGTGCTGAAGTTCAAACGGGTACCCAAAGCTGTATGCAGGCACTCCCAAAATCTCGAAGTAAACCGCGGATCTCTATCTGACACAATGGACTTTGGCACACCATGTAGCCTCACAATCTCACCAATGTACAAATCGGCCAATCTATCTAAGGTGTAAGTAGTGTTGACTGCCAAGAAGTGAGCACACTTCGTAAATCGATCCACTATCACCCAAACTGAGTTCTTCTTCGTAGGAGTCAAAGGCAAACCCGAAACAAAATCCATGGTGATGTTCTCCCACTTCCATTCCGGAATCCTCAACGGCTGTAACAAACCTGAGGGAACCTGATGTTCCGCCTTCACCCTCTGACACACTAAGCACTTACTCACAAAGTCGGCTACATCTCTCTTCAAGCCAACCCAAAAGTACTCATTCTTCAAATCACGGTACATCTTCGTACTTCCAGGATGCATAGCAAACGGACTATGGTGGGCTTCAGTCAAGATCGTACGTCTCAAGTCACTGTCTTCTGGCACAACTATTCTGTCTTTGAAACACAAAACCCCATCAGTGCTGAAACTGTAGTCTGAAGATCTACCCTCGGCTATGTCTTGCACGTGAGGTGCCAAAGATCTATCTAGAAGCTGTTTCTCTCGAATCAACTGACCTAGAGTTGGTCTAACCTGAAGCTCGGCTACCAAGCCACCATCTCCGGACAAACTCAATCTAGCAAACATAACTCTCAAGTCTACGGCCACCTTCCTACTCAATGCATCGGCCACTACATTGGCCTTACTCGGATGGTACTCAATAGTAAGATCATAGTCCTTTAGCAACTCTAACCATCTACGCTGTCTGAGATTCAAATCTCGCTGAGTCATAATGTACTTCAAACTCTTGTGGTCGGTGTATATTGTGCATTTCTCACCATACAAATAATGCCTCCAAATCTTCAAAGCAAACACAAATGCAGCTAACTCTATGTCATGGGTCGGATAGTTGCGCTCATGAGTCTTCAATTGTCTTGAGGCATAAGCCACTACTCTTCGGTGTTGCATAAGAACACATCCTAGCCCTACATACGAAGCATCACTATAAATCACATAGTCCTTCCCGGACTCAGGCTGAATCAAAATCGGAGCTTGGGTCAAAGCTTCTTTCAATTTCTCAAAGGCTCTCTGTCTTGCATCTGTCCACTCAAACTGAACACTCTTCTGAAGTAACTGTGTCAATGGAGCAGCTAACTTAGAGAAGCCCTCTACAAACCTCCTATAGTATCCGGCTAAGCCTAGGAAGCTACGTATCTCTGTCACAGACTTCGGTTGCTTCCACTCAACAATGGCTTCAATCTTCTTCGGATCAACTCTAATGCCTTCAGCTGACACTACATGTCCTAAGAAGACTACCTCACGAATCCAGAATTCACACTTGCTGAGCTTCGCATATAACTAATGATCTAACAAAGTCTTCAAAACAAGTCTCAAGTGTCGGTCATGGTCTTCTTCAGTTCGCGAATGCACCAAAATGTCATCTATAAATACAACCACAAATTGATCTAGATACCGGTGAAAAATACTATTCATCATGTCCATGAAAGCTGCCGGTGCATTAGTCAACCCAAATGGCATGACTAAAAACTCATAATGTCCATACCTAGTCCTAAAGGTTGTCTTCGGTACATCGACCTCTCTTACCCTTAGTTGGTAATAACCTGATCTCAAATTAATCTTCGAAAAGACAGATGCTCCTCTCAACTGATCAAACAAGTCATCAATTCTAGGCAACGGATATTTGTTCTTCACTGTCAACTGATTTAACTGTCTGTAATCTATGCACATTCTCATACTTCCATCTTTCTTCTTCACAAACAACACTGGTGCACCCCAAGGTGAAGAACTAGGTCGAATAAAACCTCTATCTGTCAATTCTTGCAACTGAGTCTTCAACTCTTTCAATTCTTTCGGTGTCATACGATACGGAGCAATCGAAACAGGAGCTGAATCAGAATAAGTCTCAATGCTGAACTCTACCTCTCTGTCCGGTGGTAACCCTGGCAATTCCTCCGGAAACACACTAGGAAAATCACATACTATCCAGATGTCTTGAGGTCTAACCTCACTCATGTTAGGGTTCATCACATACGCTAAGTATGCTTCACACCCCAACTCAACCAACCTCTTAGCCTCTAACACTGAAACCACATTGGACAAGAACTTCACGTTCTCGCCCACCACTACAATCTCATAATCATCGGTGAGCTTCAAAGAAATCCGCTTAGTTTCAAAATCTATCCTAGCTCTATGCTCCGTGAGCCAATCCATACCCAGAATCACATCAAAACCATAGAAGGGTAGTTCCATCATATCCACTGGAAATACATGCCCCTGAACCATCAACGGACACCTTCGGTACATCTTCCTAACTACTACCGTGTCCCCAAAGGAACTAGTAACACTAACTCCTACCTCTAACAACTCACAAGGCAAATTCAAAGACCGTGCATGCTCACTCAATATGTAGGAATGCGTAGACCCAGAGTCAATCAAAGAAAGCAAACCCAAAGACTGTATCGAGAAGTTACCTGCGATCACATCAGTGTCATGCTGATCTCCCCGCTGAGCATAAACTCTAGCCTGACCTCCGCCCTCTGGCTGAACTGCAACTACATGTGCTATGTTCCTCTGACCATCATTCCTCGGCTGGAAGTTTCCTCTACCGCGCCCGCGGCCTCTCTGAAAGTCATTGGCTCGTGCAGGAGCCTGAGCTGGTGCATGTCCCACCTGATGTGGACAGTCACGCCTAATGTGGTCTCTAGCACCACAACTCCAACAAGAATGATAATTCCCCCAACACTCACCGGTGTGGTTCCTCCTGCAAGTAGCACATGTGGGCAACTTCCCACCAGCTCTCTGATCCTGATGGCCCTTACCGTGGTTACCGCCACCACGCCTATGATCATAGTGATGCCTGTTGTCCTGATGCCTCTTGGCATCACCTCTATCAAAGTTGCTGGACCTCTTACCCGAACTAGATCCACCTGACCGCCTGGTCAAACTCAAACTGTGCTCTAAGTCCTTGGCCCTCGCGACCAAGACATCAAAATCAGTGTAGTCTGAAGCTAGTGTATAAGTCTTGATTTCTTCATTCAGCCCATATCAGAAGCGGTTACAACGCTCCACCTCAGTAGGTACAAGCTCAGGTGCATACTGACTCAATCTGACGAACCGAATCTCATAATCAGTCACGGACATACTCCCCTGAAGCAATGCCATAAACTCCCTCTTCCTCTCATCAAGGTATCGCGGACCCAAATACTTCTTCCGGAAAGCTGTCTCAAAGAACTCCCAAGTAATCTCGGCCTCATCCATCCCCGAAGTAACGGTGACCCACCAGGTGTAGGCATCACCCTGAAGCAGAGACTCAACACATCCCAACTTGCGTTCACCAGTACACCCCATCTGAGCAAGAATACGGACAGTCTTCTCAAACCACAACTCTGACCTCTCCGGAGTAGCACCTCTAAACTCTTCGGCCCCAAGGCCCCAAAGTCTCTCTAATGGCAATCCGGTGCCCTCACCCTGACGATGAGCTGCTTGACCTCCAGCTACTGCAGCCTGAAATGCTCCGGCTATTGCCTGAACCAACGGAGCTAAGTCTATCCCGGCCGGTCCTTGGCCACCTTGGCCGCCTTGGCCTCCTTGTGGTCCCTCTCCTTCGGCCCCGGCCTCACCTCCCACTCCCGGTGGAGGAGGTGGTGGTGGTGGAGGTGGTGGAGGAGCTCCAACTCCAACCACATGCTCTCCCACTTGGGCTCCAACCCCAACTTTCGGCTCAACTCTCGGAGCCTCTACCCGTGGTTCCGATCGAACCATCCTAGGCCTCCCACGTGGTCTCATGGTTCAACTAGCAAGGTAAAACTACAACAAGAAACAGATAAGGATTATGTTAGTCAAAGCAAGGGTCCAATAGTGCTCAAGTACTCATTTTCCAAAAAATCTCTTTAAATTAAGTAGTAGTAGCAATGGGCACACACTCACACTAGACACAACAATTCATGTTTCAAAATATCATACGAACAGTCAATTATTCAAGAATTCATGGCAAGACATGCATCGAACAACACAATCATTTAACACATTAAGCTTACCTCACTTACCTGCCCGAGGTCTCGGTAACCTGGCTCTGATACCAACAAATGTAACCCCCTCATCCCGGTCTGGCCGGATGACCGGTCCGAGTGAGCTACACGGGGAAAACCGAGTGAAAACCCCTAAGGATTCCCCCACGGTTAGCAACCCTATCTTTTTTTTAAATCTTGTCTAAATGGATATTATACCCTAAGTGGTCATACAGCGGAACAACACATATGAATCAATCAAACGAACTCATACAATCATATTACAGCCCAATTTTTTTAGCTTAACTGTAGGTGGTATCGATACACCTAAGGGGTGTATCGATACCCCTTGACCAGGTCAACTGGTCAAAGTCAATCCGTGGAGACCGTATCGATACACCCTATGAGTGTATCGATACCCTCCCCAACTATTGACTTCCCATGGTCAACGCTAAGGGGACCGTATCGATACGCATGAAGGCCCGTACCGATACCGAACTGGACAGTAACTCTAGTGGCCAAAATAATATCGGTACGCCCCCCTCGCGTATCGAAACACGGGGCCTGAAACATGAAGGCCGTATCGATACGGGACCAACCGTATCGATACCCCTGCTACGAAAACACAGGTTTGAGCTGAGTTAAGGCACAAAGTGGCCCTTAAATCCCTCTCAAACCTCAACCAACACACTAACATGTATCCTATGTCAAACCAAGAGTATAGACATGCTCCAACTTGAAACTAAAGGCACATTTCCACACAAGATGATGATTCAAACATACAAGCAACTTAAGCTTTCAAGCATGGCATTCCAACAAAAGACATTCCAATCATTTAAGGTCATACAAGGAACTCAGACCTTTAAGGCACAAAACAAGCATAGAGAGGTTTACATCCACATCAAGGCAACCTAACATAGATAGACATACTAACACACACAATGTTTAACATAGCAAGTCATGCTTACAAACCATAGTCAACACGACATCAAAACATATGGATGAGTCATACAAGCTCATACACAACCCTCGCCACATTGCTAGCTATTACAAAATTACCACCGTACTTGAGTCACAAACTTGGAAGCCCTCATTGCCTTGCCTCGAGCTAACACCACGCTAATAATCTGCATTGTTGAACATTGAGAGCGTAAGCTATAAGCTTAGTGAGGGTGCTCTAAAACGAAAAACGACAACAATGCAGGGTCCAAGCATGTTAATCCTAGTCTTACATACATCAAGTATAGGCATAAATTAAGTAGACCTAGCTAGTCTTTCAAGTGGCATATATGGTCTCTCAATCCTAACAAACTTAAACATCAATATCATCAACATACAACAATACCATATATCACACTCTTACATCATCATATAAGAACAAGTTAATCGGCCACTTTAATTACCCCGATTGTGCGGATTTAAACCTTGACAACACTTTACCTCGGTGGGATTTCACTCATCACCGGACCATGCATGTGCGGGATTCCACTCATCGCCACATGCCTTACGGATGGGATTCCACTCATCATCCCGTAGAATATATAAAAAGCTTCCGGTGGAATGTTACATCACCGTACTCCTCCTTGATGACTCAACGCCATCAAGGCCACGTATGTTTTGACTCAATTTGTGTGCACACTATCCTAATGATCGATCATTTACAACCGGTAATTATTTAGTGCCAATTATCATAACCACATCATATATATATATCATCAACCACCTTTATGCTCAATCTCATAGATGCATATCAAGGTGAACTTACATCCATCAACCACAATCATAATAGCATAGTTAAACAAGCATAAATGCACTCATGGATATCAATGGTTAAATCAACAACTTGAATTAACTATGAGTGGCCTACCAAGCACACTTCACACACACTTCCACTACACATACTCGAACCAAACTTAAAACAAGTTGAAACCACTCACCGCCCTTCCTTAGCAATTCGAACCAATCCTCCTACGAACTCGGATTCGGTCCTAAAGCCTCTTCAACGTTTCCTCTTGCTTCTAGTCAAACAAAACACATACGTTACTTCCCAATTCAATGCTAATTCAACCATCAACCTACTTTGCAATCACAACCCAAATTCCACAAATTCCCAAACCACATAACATCTCAAAAACCCAAATTTTCGGACTCCAACAACCATTGGCTGAAATACCCATTTCCAAGCACCCAAATGACTTCCTTAGCATCCCAAATCACCCTCCTAACATAGATAGACCATCAGCCCTTCAATTTCAACATTAAACCCACCAAAAACCCAAATTTTCACACTCTAAAATTTGCCCTAAGGACCCACTACGAAATTTCATCCAAAATCAACCAAATTAATATATGTTGTGTATTTCATTATGATTAAACATAACCCCAATACAATTTATTAAAACAAATTGAAAAACTCCTTTAAAAACCCAAATCTTAACATAAACCCTAATTTCCAAAACCCCATATTTTTAAAATCTAAGACAATGGTCGGATAGGGGATAAAGAGGAGATTAAGAAAACGTAATTACCTTTGAAAAACACCTTGTATTGAAGAAGAGGATGAATGGAATAGTAACTAGTGTAGTTGGGAGAGTTTGAACATGGGGAGAGGGGTTTGACGTCAAAACAAAGAGAAATGGGGAAAGAGAAAACACTTTACAATAAAGTGGTCTTGCTTTTAAAAGTGGTCCAAACAACGATATAGGTCCCTCCCTCTTTATTAAGGTTCAAATAGGTCATTATTTAAAGTTGGTTTATTTTAATTAGATTTTATTTGACTCGAACTATAACCCGGCTAACTCCTAGGCCCAAAACACGGGTGTTACAATTTTTTGGTTAAGATTTGTTTATGAAATGTTTTAAGGATTGGTTTGGTTCTGATTTTGGTAGGTTGTTTATGGTTTGGTTAAGATTTGTTTATGGTTTGTATATGGCTTGTTTATGAAATGTTTTAAGGATTGGTTTGGTTTTTTGTTTATGACATAGATGTTTGCCTCTGAGGGCTGGTGGAATAATGTACCAAGTTTCATGTGGTCTTCAAGACCAACACTCTATTAACATCCAAACAGAAACATGCTCATGTAGAAGATGGCAACTAACAGGTTAAATTTTTATTTTTAACATTTTGTTTCTTTAATGGTCTATTTGTATACACACACTAATCATTGAAATTTTTTGCAGGATTTTCACGCATCCATGCCATTTCTGTTATATTAATGCTTGAAGATAGATCCGAAAAGTTTGTGGATCCATGCTACTCAATTTCTACCCAAATGTTCATATATTCTCATTTCATCAACCGAGTGAGGGGTGAGAACCAGTAAAGTTCTCAATAAACACATTTACATGTCTTACCTCCTGTTCTGAGAAGGCCACCAGGAAGACCACATAAGAACCATAGAAGAAGGGAGCCAGATGAAGCACCTCAGGGTGCTAAGATGTCCAAGAAGGGTGTAAAGATGTTTTGTACAAAGTGTGGAGAGTCTGGTCATAATACAAGGACATGCAAGGGTCCTTTTCATGCCAATACTAGACCATATAAACGAGCATCCACTTCTACTACAAATAGAGCTCCTAGAAGATCTAAACTGCTAGTAAATTTTTTTGTACAAATATGTAAAAAAAAATTGATTAATTTACATTTGTTGTTTAAAGTTTAGTAACACATTATTTTTTGTGTACATGTGAAAAGAAGATCTGGAATAAATGTGCACCAGGATCCTATTGCAACACCAAACCAGTCTGGAGTGCAACATCAAGGAAACACTTCAGGGCCAAGCCAACCTCTACCACCAATCTATACAGTTAGATGGATGCCCACCCCCACCACTCATGAGAGTTCTGTTACTCAACCTGGTAGGTAACATCAAGGCAACAGTCCAAGGGCAAGCCAACCCCACCACCAATCCATACTCAAGAGAGTGTTGTCACTCAATCATGTCCAAGGCCATTCTAAACACTCCAAGACATATTGTTAGGGGTTTTTTGTGTAATGCATACAGTTGACAATTAGGATTTAACTTTATGTTCTGATTTTGTTGTGAATATAGGTATCACGTGCAAATTTTTTGTGTAATACATGTAATTGACCATTAAGATTTAACTTTTGTGTAATGCATGTAGTTTTATACATGTTCAAAGAATGGCCAGGACTTACATTTTTGTTTCTGTAATGGTCAAAAACACTTGATGTTTTTTTATGGATCACTTGTGAAATGAAGATGATGATGTTTTGATGTTATATTTTAATTTGTGTATATACTTTCTATTTTAAGACACTCATTAGTAACAAAAAATCTAACATAAACATAACAACAATATTAGTAACCAAAATGTTTTGATTAATTTACAATAAGCAACTCTAACAATAAGCAACTATTCATTTCATTACAATAAACACCTTAACATAACAACTCCAACAACTCATACATAGCTGAAAAACAACCTTGAATCCTAAACACCTATTCATTTTATTACAATAAACACCTTAACATAACAACTCCAACAACTCATACATAACTGAAAAACAACCTTGAATTCTAAACATTTATTCATTTTATTACAATAAACACCTTAACATAACCACAAATTAAGACATTCATTTTTCTAACCCTAAACCTAAAAGAAACACAACACATAAAAGCAAAATCCTAATAAACCTCTCATTTCTTCTTTCACATTCCATAGCTGAAATCTTCCTTAGAAGACCTACAATCACAATCCTTGATTGGTTTTATACCGGTGGATCGTACAAAACAAAAAAATTGTAAGTTTGGGTGTCGTTTCCATAATTTCCACAGCCCCAAAATCTTCTACCTGGATTACTAGCTTTCCATCCCGTCTTTAATGAAGAACGCACTCCACAGAAGCATTCTCGATCGAAGTTCTCACTCTCTCGATTATAAGCTCTAAGTTTCTTCCTTGCTTCCCTTTCCTGCAAATTTTTCTTTTGTCGTTTATGGAGGTTTGAAAGATTGGTTGAAAGAGACAAAAGCATTACTCAATATCAATTAGGGCTCTATTAAATAAAACAATAAGTTTAAGGAAATTAACCAAATGCCCTAGGCTTATGTGGCAATATGCCTCCAACAAGGCATTAAAAAAATAAAAGCAATATGCCAACTCAGCCTTGCCGTTATTTTTTTAACGGAGGGTGGTTTAAATAGGTCAATTTAATAAGTTTGATGGTGTGATTGACGTTTTTTATAGTTCAGTGGTTCAAATAAGTATCCCCAATTACTTCGGTGGTCACTGGAGTAGTTTTCCCAAATTGTTACTTCGTTTGGCCATTCTGTCTAACACCTTTTAAAAAATCATGGGCCAATCAGAACGTGCAACATATCACTTTATTAAAAAATAATCTGACTTAAATAAAAAGGATAAATTGCACGTTAAGTATGCCATAATTTATTTTTCGTTCATTTTAGTCACTAACTTCATATTCTTCCTAGCCATTTTCCAAACTTTCAGGGTAGCATTTCCCTAGCCACCCGCACCGATGAAACCCCACATTTTAGGCTAACCACAATTGTCGCGACCAAAAACTGTGGAGGAAGCTTAGCTGCAGTCGAGAAAATAATGAAAGAAATCGGACCGAACATGCACTTTATGCTGCTGCTTTTCTCCTTGTCTCAGGTTCACTAAAACTTTTCTACGAGCCAGCTGCTGTCGGACTTTGATTCCACAACTGAAAAGCAAGCCTTGCTTTCATTCAAACTCCAACTCAGTGATCCACAATGCACTTACAAGTTGGACCCAAGACTCTTTTCACTGCAACTGGTTTGGTATTACTTGCACAACCAATGGTTTTCGAGTTGAATCCCTCCAACTTAGTTCACTCAGCCTTGTTGGCACTTTAGCTCTGTCTCTCTCTAACCTCACTTCCCTTACCATACTTAACCTTTCCCATAACTCATTCCATGGTCAATTTCGGTTGGAGTTCACTAGACTTTCCCTTCTGCAACATGTTAACCTTAGAAACAACTCCATTAAAGGAATTGTTCTTGCTTCTCTTTCTCATTGCTATAACATGGAAACACTTAGATTCCAAGGGAACAAATTTAGTGAAAATGTTTCACCTCAGCTAGGCAATCTCTAAAGACTTAGAACCCCTAGTTTCTCTATCAATTATCTCATTGGTTCAATCCCCTCTACATTTGAAACCTTTCCTCTTTAACATCTCTTGGTCTGGCTAGAAACATGTTGGCCGAGAAAATTCCTAGTAAGCTTGGTCGGCTTACAAACCTTGAACAAATCTAGCTTTCTAACAACTATATGTCTGGACAAATCCCTGTTTTCATTTTCAACATGTCTAGATAAGAGTCTTTAAGGTGGTTTAGGGTTTATTTCTAAGCCTTGGACGAGAGCTTTCCTAAAACAAGCAATGAAAAGGTTGATGCTGGAACGAGCCGCCGACCGAGCCATAGTTAAGTAGGTGGCTTGTTCTCCGTCCGAGTCCATAGAGAGATTGGAGCCATGAGAAATGAATGGTTTGCAGAACCATAAAAGGAAGAATTGAAATTGGTGCTATGGGAAATGTTATTGACCAAACAACTCGAGGAGGAAGATGAAGTGAGTGACTAAAATGAACAAAAAATAAATTATGACATACTTAACGTACAATTTATCCCTTTTATTTAAGTCATATTATTATTATTTTGTTAATAAAAAGACACGTGCACGTTTTAATTGGCCCGCGATTTTTTAAACGACGTTAAATGGATGGGCTAAACGATTTTTAATTCATGTGACAAAACGTCCCAAAAAATACTTTAGGGGCAAAATGGGCATTTAAGCCCAGAAAAAATGAACAAATATCTTCACCAATTTGAAAACTATGATTAAGAAACTAGACCAAATTGGTGAAGATAATTGTTTATCTTTTCTGAAAAATAACGATAAATGTCGAAGAAGAAGATGTGAGGTAAATTGATAGTATATGATTTTTTAAAAGCTAGTTTTATTAAGATAAGGAATGAGAAAATGAATATAGGGATATTGTTCAATATAGAACATACCACCGCATAGATCTCATCCCTACAACTTAACATAATTGAGAAAATCAGCGAGATAACCTAAAAGTGGCTCAGAGCGCATCCAATCATGCAAATAAATAGAAAAACCGAGCGTGAACATAACGATATTTGTCCATTTCTAGGACTGCAGAGGCAAACTTTAGCCAGCAGGAGCTAAGTGTTATTTAGTTGTTGCCTATCCTTTTCTGCAGCCAGCGTAGTGTTGAGGGGTGCTTCTTCTATCTAGTACATTGGCCAAGCATGTAAACGTCCTTCACGGGATAAGGTGTGCACAACATTATTCGCTTCTCGATGTACAAAACGAAAATAAACTTATTGCAATCCTTTGGCTACTTCTTTAATGTCCAGGATCAATGGCCTAATTGATGAAAGGTAATAAGAGCAAGAGTTCAGCTTCTTAATGATGGTTAAGGAATCACCCTCCACAAAAACTCTAGAAAAACCAAGGTCTTTTACTAACTCCACTGCTACCATGCATGATAATGCCTCTGCCATAAATGCATTTGCAACATGATAATGTTGTGTTGTACAGGCTGCCATTATGAGACCAGCATTATCCCTGCAAATAACTCTCGAGGTTGATACTTGGGTTTGTACATTGTAAGCTGCATCAAAATTTTCCTTAATTACATTTTTCATCAGTGCTTGCCAACAAGCATGCTTATCACTTGGCCTTGGAAACACATAGAGATTTAGGGTTTCATGTTCTCTCAAGAAGGCCTGGATAAAAGAGACAGTATCATGTACAGATGGTGAATGGTCCTCATGAATTGCCTTGTTTCGAGCATACCAGATAGCCCAGTAAGATACCACAAACACTTGTCTATTTTTATCATTGAGAGCACCGAAAGTGGTTGCCACCCATTCCTTCCAATCTACTTCAGTATTTGTGACAAAGAAATACACACCCTGAGCTACAAAAACCTCCTTTAAGAACAAACAATCCCTCATTATATGTGCAATATTTTCACCAGTAAAACGACAGAAGATACACATGTTGTTGACATTTAACCTTCGAGCTTGAAGGTTCTCAAAAGTTGGCATGTAGTCATTAATTATCCTCCACATTGTTATCTTCGCCTTTTCTGATAAGTTTATAGACCACATTTGCACATAAAATATGGACAAACATACAGCATAAATGTGGCTATTCATACCAGGACCATGAGAGGATTCCATTCGAAGCAATCTGTAGCCACTCTTTACTGAATAAGATCCCGAGCCATCGTATCTCCATACCATTGTATTACAGAAATCTGTTTTGGCCAATGGAATGACACATATTCTGCTCACTAGATTCTCACTAAATAAACCATGCAACACATTCGTTTTTCAGGTTTTAGAAGGCATATCTATTAAATCTGCCACCTTTGTGTAATTTATATCAATAACTTCAACTCTAATTCTTCCATCACCTTCACCAGGGACCCACGATTCACTCCATATGTTCACATTCTCACCATTGCCAATGCGCCAGCTAAGACCCTTCTCGATCAGTCCTTTAGCACTCCATATACTACGCCATATATAATATGGATTTGATCCCAGGTTAGCATGTAAAAAATCACATGTGGGATAATATCTTGCTTTCAGGACCTTTGCCATTAGAGTGTCAATCTTAGTGATTAATCTCCAACATTGCTTCGCTAGCAGCGCCCCATTAAATTGTGCGAGATCCCTGAAGCAAAGCCCTCAATCTTGCTTCGAACACGTTAGTTGAGCCCATGTACTTCAGTGGGTGCCTCTTCTTGTGTCAGCATTCCTCCACCAAAACTTAGACATTGCTTGTTCCATAACACGACATAGGGTTACAGGCAACAAAAAACAATGCATTGCAAACACAGGGATAACTTGCAGCACACTCTTTATGAGCGTTGCTTTCCCTCTCATAGACAAAAATTTAATTCCATGGTTATTTGTTTTGTTGTTGAACCTGTCTAAATAATAGTTGAATATTTCCCGTTTGCTTCGTCCAACCATTGTAGGTAACCCCAAATATTTCTCTGGATTAGCTGACACACGTACACCCAATATAGAGCCAATGGAATCTCTAATTTCTTGGGATACATTGCTGCTAAAAAAGATGAGTGATTTTTCATAATTGACCCTTTGGCCAGAGACATTACCAAATTGAGTAAGCAGGTTCTTTATATTAGTAGCCTCTTCAACTGTTGCATTAGCAAAACAAATACTATCATCCGCAAATAAAAGGTGGCCAATTTTGAGCCTCTCACGGCCTATAGTAGCTCCTCGTATGCTTCTTGTTTGGTTTGCATGATTTAAGAGAACCGAAAGACCCTCTGTACATAATAAGAATAGGTATGGACTCAGTGGGCAACCTTGCCTTAGGCCTCGAGAGGGAGCGAACTTGTCACCAACGGATCCATTAAGACCAACTGAATATGATACGGTTGTGACACATTCCATGACCAATCTCACCCATCATTCAACAAACCCCAACTTCAAGAGCATTCCTTTCAAGAATGGCCATTCAACACGGTCATAGGCCTTGCTTAGGTCAACCTTTAATGCGAAGAATCCTTGTTTCCCAGTTCATTTTTTCTTCATAGAGCTCAAAATCTCATATGCAATTAGGATGTTATCCGAGATCTGTCGATTTGGAATGAAAGCACCTTGACATTATCTCCTGAACACTTGACCTCCCATTCAAAATAGACAAACAATAAGAAGTAATATCGGACCCAACTACATGTCAGTACTTTTGGTAAAACAATGTCGGAAAACCATCAGTACCACAAGCTTTCATTGGTGTCATACACTTAACAACCTGTCAAACTTCTTTTGCTATGAATGGCTCCAACAGTCTGTCATTGATCTCATTAGTGACCTTTGGCTGAACCTTCTCAAAAATGGAAGATGCATCATCTGGGGAAGAAGTTGTGAATAAATCTTGGAAATAAGAGCTAGCTAACACAAGCATCTCAGGTTCTGAATATACCCAATGTCCACCAGCATCATACAAGCCTTTAATTGTATTCTATTTCCTGCGATAAGAAGCATAGTTGTGGAAATATGAGGTATTTCTATCACCATGTTTCAGCCAATTAGATTGAGCTCTTTGTTCCCAAAAGAGCTCTTCCTTATCCGCCTCTAAGTTCAAACCAAGTTTGACTTCTATTAATTTCTAAAGTTTTTCCTCCTCTGGATCAGAATTTACCAGCTCTTGTAATCGATTGAGTAAACCTTTCTTGCATGAAAAAGAACTCATTTTATTTTCACGACTCCAATAAGATAGCTTTGATCCCAATCTGTGAAGCTTGGCCACAACATTACCTGAATCTTCTCACGTGCTCTTTATTATCTCCTCCACTGCTTCATCTAGGACCCAATTTGCGTCGAACCGAAACCTGTCCAGCTTAGACCTTTGTTGTGAAAATACATGGCCTACAGTATCAATTAGCAATGGACAATGATCTGATATAGTATGCAACAAATGCGAAACAGAATAAGTATGATGCATGTTCCATCATTCTTGATTTGCAACATCCCTATCTAGGCGTTCTCGTACATTGTTTTGGGGTAGTTTGCCACTTTCCCAAGTAAACCAAGCACCATTGAAACCCAGATCGCTAAGATCACAATCACTTAGAGTATCACGAAAATCAATCATATTTCTCTCTAGCCTTATTCTTCGCCCTTTCTTCTCAAAAGAAAACATGATCTCATTGAAGTCACTGGCTACTAGCCAAGGCATGGAATGATCATAGTTTAAACGACGCAACAGATCCCATGACAAATGTCGATCCCTCTCAACTAGATTACCATAGAACCCCGTAAATCTCCACTTCACTTCATCCGTTTCTTGAATCACCACATCTATATGAAACTATGAATAGCTCAACAAGGTAACATCACATTCTGGCTTCCACCCTAATGATAAACCACCCCTTGAACCTACAGCTCCAATATCAATGCCAAATCTGAACCCACACTTGTGTCTCACCTTTTCCATTCGTCTAACACTTAATTTTGTTTCAATTAGAAACAAAATATGGGGATGGCTACCTCTCAATGTGTTCTTGAGACGGTTAACCGCCTGTGGTTTCCCCAACCCACGGACGTTCCAGCTTATGATCTTCATGGCTATCGGCTGCCCTGCCTCACAGAGCCAGCCGATATGTCATGTACTTTTATGGGTGCTGCAGAATCCGTATTCCCAAAAACTGAAGCCACCTCCCCAACAACTCGTTATCTCTTATAACCATTTTGAATAGACATTGGGTTACTTCTGCATCCGAGCCCAGTTCCATATTGCCTTCTATCACAGGCCATTTGGCATGGTTAATTGGACCAAATTCATGCTGCATGTTCCCACGTGAGGTAGTACCTAACTCCGATAACTGCCCATGCATCCACGTCTGGCCATGCAATTGCGTAATTGTTTTCACCTCCAATAGCGACAATCCCGTTACCTCTTCCCTTAACCATATGCTCGGTGCCGGAGGTTCTATCCTAGTCGGAGCACGCAAGGATAAATTCCAACCAAAGACCACCTCATTCGGAGCCATCGTTAACCGCAAAGGGCAGAAGTTTTCTCCATGGCCAAGCTTACCACAGATAAAGCAAAAGACCAGAAGTCTTTCATATTGGAATCTCACATATGCACTTCGATCTTTGTCCAACGCAATCTTCTTCTTCCTTTTTAGAGGGTAATTAACATTAATAATTACCTTAATCCTCATAAATTGTTTCTTCCCAGATAAAATCAGTTTTGAATCGTATTCCACGAACTTGCCAACAAAATTACCAAACTTTCACGCCATTATCTCGGACATTAAGCATGTAGGTAAATCATGTATTTGAACCCAGAACACAACAAAATCCAGGGAGACTGTTAATGGATCTTCTCCTTTCTCTAATTTGTGAAGGAGACATAGATGGTTGTTGAAGAACCATGGACATCCAGAAAGAACTCTATTCGTATCTACCACATTATAGAATCTGAAACATATTCGTTTGTCTCCCAAATCAGTTATGGATACACCCCCTAAAGGGTGCCAAACACCAGCTAATGTATTCCTCATAGAAAGAAAATGAATTACACTCGACATATGGAATCTGCCAACTAGGCATAGTGTGTAATCATCAATTATTGCACCGATTTCTGGTGGAAGTTCTAGTATTTCCTCCTCACCATCATCAATCGAAAGGGCTGCCAACTATGTATCCATCATGAATTAACATATACGATCACTGCAATTGGGGACGTTAATAAACACAAAAGGCGTGCAAAACTGCAGACAAAAGACGTGCAAAACTGCAGACAAACTTGATGAAAGACGAATTTTTTATTCAAAGTTAGAGGGGTATTTAGTAGTATATGATTTTAGATGTTTGAGAGAAAAATTAAATTTATTAAATTATTTTTAAATTATTAAAACAAAAAGGGGAAAACGTTACCACATTTCATACATGGCATCTCGCAGAAAGTAGAAATACGTGGCAGAAGGTGATTGGTTGAAAATGAGAAACTGTAGGACAAGCAACCGTATGGAACGAGAAGATGGTCGCTGAACGCTGGGACAGTTGTATCTCCATTTTTCTCTAGTTACAAAGCTTCACTTTCTCAGCAGGAAAAAAAATAGAAGCAAACACCCTCAAATCGCCTCCTAAAATTGAAGGAAAAACAGTTTTCTCCATCAATCTGAAGTAGAGAATAAGAAGAACAAGATGGGAACACTGGGGAAAGCAATCTACTCCGTTGGATTCTGGATCCGAGAAACCGGTCAAGCCCTCGATCGCCTTGGTTGCCGTCTCCAAGGCAACTACTACTTCCAAGAACAACGTACGTGCCGTAAAACCTCTAGCTTCTCATTCAATTTTACCATTGGATCGAATTTGCTACGAATGTATGCTTCATATTTAGATGCGATTCTGTTATTTCGTGATATCATAATTATTTCTTTCATCAATCGGAATTCGGAACTGCATCTGCGTAGATCTTGACCACGTATAGCTGATTCTCGGGGAATTGTTTGGATTTGGTTTGTTTCAGTGTCGAGGCATCGGACGCTGATGAACGTGTTTGACAAAGCTCCTGCTGTTGACAGGGATGCGTTTGTGGCACCTAGCGCTTCTATCATCGGCGATGTTCAGGTCGGACGAAGTTCTTCTATCTGGTATGGATGCGTTCTGAGAGGTAAGCGGTCTAATTTTTAACCAATTGATGAATGGTTGGCACACCAATTGTAGATTTGCTGTTCTTTTGTTTTTATTTAAGTTTTTTTTTTTTTTTTTTGATAATGTCTTTTTATCCAAGTTTGAGAACACTGATGATGTTTTGTAAGTTAAAGCAGTTACGTTGTTAGATGAAAGAATGTGTTTTAGCGCATGATGATGTCCATGTTCTTCTACATTGTGCTTTAAGTATCAAAGTAATGGTTTTTGTGCAATGGGACTGGAGTTTGTTAGAAACTTGTAATGAAACTATGCTCTTTATGATTAATGACCAACATAGTTAAGCTCATTTAATATAAGCTATAATACACTGCATGTTGCATCATATTGTTTTTATGACGAATAAAAATTCAAACCCCTGGCAGTTATTTAGCTTCTGAAGTAATAAGAAACTTCAAAAGTCCATGACCGAACCATGATCCATCCATTTTTGTTGCATGCTAAGTGCATGTTGACTGTTCTTTTCTGAACCTGACTTTTTTATGTGCGCAGGTGATGTCAATAGCATCAGCATTGGATCTGGGACAAATATCCAAGATAATTCCCTTGTTCATGTTGCAAAATCTAACTTGAGTGGGAAGGTTTTTCCAACTATTATTGGTAGTAATGTTACTGTGGGTGAGTAACCTGTCCTTTAAAGCGGTCCTTGTCTGCAGTTTTAGTTGAGGATGTAATTACTGATAAAAAAATGGGCAGGTCATAGTGCTGTTTTACATGGATGCACCGTTGAGGATGAAGCATTCGTTGGTATGGGAGCTACCCTATTAGATGGAGTTCATGTTGAGAAGCATGGCATGGTTGCTGCCGGAGCTCTTGTGAGGCAGAACACTAGGATCCCATGTGGAGAGGTTTGTGGACGCTTCTTCACTGGCATTCGGGGTGTTAATCTTGCTTCAAATTTAATAGATTCTAGATAAATATCAAAGGTAATTGTGTTCTTTTTTAAATAGACACACCTGGTCTCTTGAAATTAGATACATTGGTTAGTACTCTATGTGTAGACAACATGTAGCAATGGATCAGATTTATAGGCAAAATGGTAGAGATTGCTGTTGAAGTGGGTGCTTGTACGGCTTTGAAATGGAAGCATGATTCAACCTGCATTTCTCATATCAGTTAGTATGATGGTTACATACATTTTAGGTGTTTTGGAGGGAGGGGAAACCTTCCATTACTTGACAAGAAGCTTTGAAGATCAATATTAACTTCCTGCTTATCATGGAGTTAAATATAAGATTAAACCAAAGGGAATGGATTAATCCAGGTAACAGATCTTGACCTTTGTAATTTACAGGTTTGGGGAGGTAACCCAGCCAAATTCCTAAGGAAGCTGACGGAAGAAGAGATAGCCTTCATTTCCCAGTCAGCCTTAAATTATTCCAATTTAGCACAAGTTCATGCAGCAGAAAATGCCAAGGGCTTTGATGAAATTGAATTTGAGAAGGTGCTGCGCAAGAAATTTGCTCGTCGTGATGAGGAGTATGATTCAATGCTCGGGGTTGTTCGCGAGACCCCTGCTGAGCTTATCCTTCCTGATAACGTTCTCCCTGATAAAGTCCCAAAAACTGCTTAGGAGTCAATAATTCCTTTCTAGGCAAAATTCTCTGGAGATTCAATGTTACTGGATAATTTTGTTATGATGCGCGGATTTACAGATAGTGGGTGCTTTTCAGTTCCAATAATTTTGGGGTATGGCCTCGCTGAAGTGTTTAAACTTGAATCATATTGCTGACTCAGGCATTTTGCTACGCCTATCTTCTCTGGGTTTAGAAGTTAGTTGGGACCGGCAGGCAGCTGGATGTGCAAGTCATCTAAGGCCAGTCCTTTGTGGTTGTAATTGAGCAGTGAATCGCTTTTTTATGTTCACCAGGAATAAAATAAACGTGGTGACAGTATAATGCATGCAAGTTTGTAATGAAGCTTAATTCCCTTTTCTTTTCTTTTTCTTTTTTGCAAGTTTTAAACAAACTGTTTTCCGAGCCTTTGCTGGAGACAGAGATGGACCCAAAAGGGCTGGAGGGGGCAGTCACCCAAAAATTTTAAAATTCATACATGATTTAGAAATTTTTTAAAATTATTTATGTGTTTTCTATTGAAAATTTATTTTTGCCCCCTAAAATATTATAAGTTCGCCCCCGCTTAAAATTTTATTGGTTCGCCCCCTAACATAAAATTGTGCGTCCATCCTTGGCTGGAGACTAGCCCGAAATTTCTCATATATATATATATATACAAGTTGAGTAAAATTTACACAACCCATCATATTTAAACTATAAAATTTAAAACCTAAATCTCTAGCCTTTAACACCCTAACCTTTAAATTCTAACCATAAACTTTAAATTTTACCCTTATAACATAAACCCATAAACGCTAAACTACAACCAAATTTACTATCCTTATCACTCTTTCAGGAGATACCCTTCTTGTTAACTGCCAATTACTGGTTGTTGAGGGAGAAATTACAAGTATCATTACAAAATTTTAAGATATAAGATCACAGGAAAAAATCGGCTGGCCATTAGACATACATTCAAGCTTACAAGAACACATCATTCCAACTACTACTGTCTTTCGGCTGTGAATCACTTCGGCTCTTCATGTTTCTAAATTATGAAAGCCATCCTTAAATTTTATGCCAAGGAATCATCATAAATAAACACATTTTCAAAAAAAGAAAAGAAAAAGGATCAATAGTTTGAAAAAGATCAAAATAAATACAACAAATACAGGGTGAAGACCATAGATTGTCATCAAACTAATGAAAAAGAAAAGTCAAACACACAACCAAATTCAAAAGCCTAAAAAAGCATGAGCCTCAATGGGAAACATGTCCTGAAAAGAAAAATAGAACAAAGATTCAAAAATTACTCAGAAATCCCAAGAAACCCAAAAAGGAATAGAACCGATAAAACTATATTTAAAAAATAATGTATCAAAAAATTCGCTCAAAGTTATCTATACAGCTTATAACATGTTTGAATACCTTAAAAAAATTCACTCAACATGCATCATTTCTCCAATAAACGTAACACATGGAGATAGATTTAAACTCTTCAAACAATCCACATGCAACATTACATATTTCTATATCAAGCTACCTTTCCTAGGTCACCTATGACTTATGCTACTTACCACATTCAAGTCATGTTTTTATATTACCAATATTCATGTAGAGACCCAGTTTATATTCAAACAATTATTATTAAGCAACAAAAAAACATTTATACCATACCATACTCATCAACAGCAAGACATTTTACATAGCCACAGTCTAAGATTTTATAGGACATAGAACCTGAATATCGATAAGACCGGAAGTGGCTTGCAACATCTAAAATGAAATAATGAACACTTCTAACTAGTTTGATTTCATGCGAAAACAATTAAACAAACAAGTCAAGTTTATAAAACTTAGTGAGGTAGTAATGTATGAATAGTTATTTCATATGCATACAAGTACCATGATTATATACTAATACAAACTCATCTCATATGCAATGTCATAACACATTCTTCATATAAAATATATAACATCTATAAATATTTTCATATGCAATTTTAATGAATTATAGACAAACGACAAACCACACATTAGGATTATATTATCGACTGCATTCACCTCAAAAGTGGTACCAATTAACAAAATCAAACATTCCAAAGGCTCAATCATTCTAGTTGCCTTCTTTCTTGGAGTTGAAAGCTCTATTTGCTTTTGAACCTCACGACTAATAAACAAACAAATACAAGTGATAGTTATTAGCTACCATTTAATTAAACACTAAGTATTCTATTGAAAAACGTAGATATAAGATTCAGAGCAAACTTCTCAACTTTTTTTATGTAATTGGGTTCCATACTATCTCACTTTTTTTATAACTCACGAGAGTATTATACATTTAATTCTTAACCTATCTCTCATTATGATCATTAAAATAGTTTACAAGTTCCTTTCTCCTTTGACACATCTTAACTAAAATCTTAATAATTATTAACGTATTTATGCAGCCATTAGAGAGAAATAGAATAATCTTTATTCTGTAATTTCATTCACTCATAATTCATCGTTACAAAACTATTTTAAAGACTCTAAGTGTAGGACTTTTAGTTACATTATGAGTCCTAGTTACATTTAACTACTAACTCTAATCCCTTAAGTAGGAGACATTAATATAACTACTAAACTAGAGTTTATTTACAAAACTAACTCTTTTATTCGGATAAAGTAACACTCCCCCTCAAGCTGGAGAGTATATATTGTATAATTCTAGCTTGAACATAAACTTATCGAATAGGATCTTTGGCAGAGCCTTTGTAAGGATGTCAACCACTTGTTCCTCTGTTGGAACATAGGATAAAGATGCAGATCCATTAGTGAGTTTTTCTGTTATGAAGTGTCGATCTATCTCACCATGTTTAGTTTGATCATGTTGAATAGGATTCTTTGCAATCTGAATTGTAGATTTGTTATCACACAAAATCTCAAACTTTTTGTCATGATTCTTTCCGAGTTCTTCAAGTAGCTTGAGTAGCCAAATTCCTTCACACATCCCTAAAGTTAGTTCTTTATACTCAGCTTCAGCACTGCTTCTTGAAACCATCGTTTACTTTTTACTCTTCCAAGTGACTAAATTACCCCAAACAAAGGTACAATAACCATTGGTAGATCTTCTATATGTGAGTTCACTAGCCCAGCTCGAATCTGAAAACACCTTGATACTTCTGTCTAAACTCTTTCTAAAAACTAGACCATGACCAGGTGTTCCTTTTAAATACCTCAGTATTCTTTTTGCAGCTTCCATGTGTTCTTGTCTAGGATCAGTCAAATGCTGGCAGATAATGTTTATTGAGAATGATATATCTGGTTGAATTAGAGATAAATATATCAGTCTTTGATATAACCCTTTGTCTACTTTTGACCCTAAATCTGTTTCATTAAATTTCAAACCAGCATCAATTGGAGTGTCTACTGGTTTACAACCCAATAACCCAGTTTCTTCTAGTAAATTCAGCACATACTTTCTCTGATTTATGACCAGCCCCTTGCTCAATCTAGTCACTTCCATGCCTAGAAAATATCTGAGTTTTCCTAAGTCTTTAATCTCAAACTCATTGCTCAGTTTTTTCTTTAACAAACATATCTCTTCATATCATCTCCTGTCAAGATTATATCATCCACATACACTATAAGGGTAACTCTTTTGTTGTTTTTAGTTTCCTTAGAAAACAGTGTGTAGTCAGACAAAAACTGTTTGTAGCCCATCTCCAAAATGGCTCTGGTAAATCTCTCAAACCAAGCCCTTGGTGACTGCTTCAAGCCATAAAGTGATTTATTGAGTTTGCACACTTTTTTGCAATTTTCATCTTCCTCGAGTCTTGGTGGTATCTGTATATAAACCTCTTCCTCCAAGTTTCCATTCAAAAAAAGCATTTTTAATATCAAGTTGATACAAATTCCAGTCACAATTCACAACCAAGCTTAATAAGACTCGAACAAAATTAAGTTTAGCTACTGGGGCAAAAGTATCCTTGTAGTCAATTCCATAGGTTTGTGTAAAACCTTTAGCAACCAGCCTTGCTTTATGTCTCGAAATACTACCATATGAATTGAATTTAATAACAAATACCTATTGTTTTTTTTACCTTAAGGAAGGTCAATAACAACCCAAGTGTTCTTCTTTTTAAGGGCCTCAACTTCTTCTTCAACTGCCCTCTTCCACTTAGGATACTGTAAACCCTCTTTGTAATGCCTTGGTTTTGGGCCTAGAAGGTTTTGGGATCAACTTAATGGTTTATCGATTGTAAATTAGAGATTCGAATATTTGAGGTTGATTAGGGAAAACTTAGTTCGGGATCTTTTAAAAATATAGAAAATGTCTAAAAATCATTATTTATTATGTAAATGATGATGGTAAAAACAATTTTACAAAATGAATTTTAGAAATATTACATTTTGGCATAGTGACCAAAATACAGTTTTGCAAAAGTTGACTAGTGACTGTTTTGTAAAGGATTGAAACTTTGAATCTTTAAGGATCTATTTTTAACAATTATTTCCATCAGATTTCTCTTTAATTTGGGAGCTTTTAATAAATGATTTTATAATAAAATAAAGGAAATTTAAAAGGAAACTTAAAAGTTGACTTTTCATAACCAAATTCACGTTAGTTTTGCCTATTCTCATTTTCTCTCAACTTCTCTTCAGCCAAACATTTTTCCCTCATCAAAGAAACTTTGATTTTCTCCTTGATTGCTGAGATTTCATCTTCCAAAAGACTTTCTATCTTTGCTTCTTCAAATCACATTGATTTACCTTTGTATTTTCAAGAAAACTTGCCCAAATTGAAGAGAGATCAATCATTAGAGGTAAGCTTCGTTCTTCTCCTCTAATGATCAATTCTTTGCTGGAATTCCTAAATTATCAATCCTTTGTTAATGGTTTTTGAGTTGTTTTAATGTTATAAAGAAGAAAGAGTTGTTAAATTCAAGATTTATGATGAGATCTTGATGATTTTCGTATTTCTATGTTATGATCTGAGTTGAGGTTGATTTACTACATATTTTGGATGTTATTTTATGTTGAGAATGAGGTTTTAACAATAAATCCCGAATAGGCTTGGGCTTCTAATTTTAAGATGCTAAATTTGTAGATTTTGAGGTGTTTTTTATGTTCTGCTATTTCTGGAGGTATAAGATCGAGCTTATGATGATTTTTGATGTTAATTGAAGTTTAGAAAAGGTTAGAATTGATAGATCTTGGCTGGACTTTGTTTGGTGAGAGTTTGGAAGTGTTTTCGGTTGTTTCGGATGGGTGTTTTGATGCTTTAGAGTAGGGCTGCGGGATTTTGTTTTGTTGCTGGTGTTTGAATGCATTTTGATGCATTGGATCTCTGCTTTTAATGTGCCAAAAATAGGGGATAGTGATCCGGAAGCAAATGAGGTAGAGTTGGAGGCTTCGGATGCTTAGTTGGCTCGTCGGCTAGCGTAGTGTCGCGTATCGGTGAGTGGAAAAGAGTTTTCCAGCTTTGAAACGTTTTAAACGTGGTTTTGGGAGCTTAGTGTAAGTTTGAAACACTTAGCTAAGCTCAAGAGTAAGTGAAGTTGATTTCTCTCTTGATTTATGCTATTATGGTTTTGAAAATATCAAAATTTGTTTTGATGTACCAGGTTTAGCAATGTGGTTTGGGTTGTTGTTTAAGCATGATTTTTAAGCATGAGAGTTGATTATTTAACTTGGTTTGATGAAGGGTGCATGAAACTAATGATCCTTGAAAGGATGTGGTTTTAACTTGTGTTCTAAAGGCACGGTTTGACGTTTTGGCCTTGATGATGTTGCATGCTTTGAAAACAGTGAATTATTGGCTAAATTGTGATATATATTGGCATGAATGATGAGATGTTACCGGATATAATTGGTCGACCAATAGGATATAAAGTGTACCTTAAACAATAAAATTTGTATATGCTCTTTGGATTCGTTCCAAAGAGAGAGGCTGATGATGCGCATTCCATCGGATAGGACTTGGTGAAATACCCAAGCTTAATGGCATTGAATGGTACCGCCATGAGAAATCGGTAAGGGAAATACCGTCGGAGTAGGACTTGGTGAAAGACCCAAGCTTTATGTCAACAAATATTATCGCCATGAGAGTTCGATGATGTGAGATTCTATCGAGGTAGGTCTTGGTGAAAGACCCAAGCTTTATGGCAACAAATATTATCTCCATGAGAGTCCGATGATGTGAGATTCCATCGGGGTAGGTCTTGGTGAAATACCCAAGCTTTGTGGCGAGGGTAGATACCGCCATGAGAGTCTGGTTGCAAGATCCCACCGGGGTAGGACTTGACCTCGAGTCAAGCTATCTGCATATCCATGTAAAATAGAATATGAAATGCCAATATATGATAATGAAGTGTGTTTCGCATGTACCAATGTTTTGAATGATTTTATGCAATGAGAAATGCATATGAGCTAATGAGATTGTGAAATGCTTTTGTGCATCAAGCATGTATGGCATTGCCATGATAATTGTATTGGTTGAATGCATGAGATAGTTAGATGGTACATGTGGTTTTCAAAATGAGAATTGCTTCGAAATGATTTTCAAGCATGAGAAAGAAAGAGAAAAATGTAGAAAGGGTTTCCAAGGAAAAAGGATTTAAACTTTACATGAAGAGTTTATGCATGAGAAGGTTTAAATGGAAGTAATTAAAAGGAATATGTTTAAGATTGAGATACATGTTGCATTTGGGTTTTAATGTTGGTTTATATGTTGAACGATGCATGATTTTAAGGAAAAGATGTTTTCAAATGAAGTTTTCAAACAATGCATTGGGTTTTTATGGTTTTTGTTGCATTGATGGTGATTTGGTTTTAAGCATTTCTATCTAAGCATTATGTGTTTACGCTCCTTTTTGTCCATCAATGTAGATAGTTGAATTTGGGACAGCAAGAAGCAAGGGATTCAAGAAGAACTCCACTTGGAAAATATGTTTTGGATACTAGCTATAGATGATAAGGGCAATGGGGGAAATCCTTTACTTTGATGTGTGATGTGGTTGATTACCTAGAACAAGTTTGGTTTATGGTTTGGGACTTCTAAATGGACATTATGTGGTCTTTGGATCCTCATTTTGCATTTTAGTTTTGCTATGGCTTATGGTTAAAAGCATGTTCATTCTAGTGGCATATGATATATGAGATGTTGTGCCTAATGCTTGCAATGTGGTTAGTTTTTGATGCAAATATGTTGGACATGATGATATAAGCATGTCTATGAGTTTTGGGTGTGATTGGATGATGTATGATGCATTTTTGAGGCTATTTCTTGAGCATTTCTGGTATGGGTATCGATACTCGGGCAAGTGTATCGATACCCTTAAGCTAAAATGGTGCAGGTGTATTGATACGGGCATCATGCGTATTGATACGCATGTGCAAGCTTTGATGGGTGTATCGATACACGGGGGAAGTGTATCGATACTTTTAAGCTAAAATGGTGCAGGTGTATTGATACGGGCATTATGTGTATTGATACGCCTGTGTAAACTTTGAAGGGTGTATCGATATACGGGGGAAGTGTATCGATACCCTTAAGCTAAAATGGTGCATGCGTATTGATACGGGCATCATGTGTATTGATACGCCTGTGCAAACTTTGAAGGGTGTATCGATACATGGGGGAAGTGTATCGATACCCTTGTACATAATTGTACATCCGTACCGATACTCGGGGAAGGGTATCGATACCCTTGCTCAAATTTGGCTACTGCCTCCCCGCGTATCGATACAAGGTAGCAGGGTACCGATATATGGCCGTTAAATTAGTTAAATGGAGCCTTTACAAGTCTGAAATGTTACATTTTGGTCCCTGAATGTTGTGTATGCGATTGAATGAGTTTGGATGATCCGTTTGAGATGAAATTTTGCAGAGAAGCATGAAATATGATTGATTGCATATTGGTAACTTTAAAATTTGGAAAGGTCCCTGTAATTTATGAAAATTACGTTTTGGTCCCTAAAAGCTTAAATTGTGCAATTGAACCCCTAAACGACATATGATCGTTACATCGTTTCCTTCTTTACTCTTTGTTGATCACATAGGATCTATTTCGCATCTAGGAAAGATGAAAAGAAAAAAAATAGGTCGTTAATCGGAGTCGACTTTAACGAGTTGGCTTCGATTTTGCCCGTGTAATCCACCTTGGTTCGGGTCAACCGTCTAGACCGGGCTAAGGGGGTTACACTCTTCAATCGATTTTGGAATCTTTTTTTCATCTAAACAAGTTATAAATGCTCTAAAAGAAGGCATCAATTTTTTATAAGCTGCATACCTTTGAATAGGGTACTTAGTGTACTGTCTAACCCCTTTTCTCTTAGCAATAGCCAAATATTCAAATTTCAGCAAGTGAGAAGGAATTTTAGTTGAGTCATTACCTTCATTGTCTTTACTGGCAGCTAGAAACAAGTCCAATTCTCGACAAATATCAGATTGCAAAATGGTCTCTAGTATTATCCTTCTTTTCTTGGCATAAACTTGTAAAGGTTTAGTAGGCTGTAAAGGTGATTTAGGCTGATTTTGTGAAGTAACTGGAGTTGTTATGGAGGAATGATTGTTTGGAGATAAAGGTGAAGATCTAGGAGGTTCAACGGGAACTTGGGAATCAAGTAAAGGAAGACAACTAGAAGGTGATTTAGGTTGATTTTGTGAAGTAACTGGAGTTGTTATGGAGGAATGATTGTTTGGAGATAAAGGTGAAGATCTAGGAGGTTCAACGGGAACTTGGGAATCAAGTAAAGGAAGATAACTAGAAGGTAAAAATCAGAGGATATAAGAGGAAGAACCCAACTATGAATAGGCTGAAAATCAGTGTAATTCTCCTTCCTGAGTTGCAGCCTTGGAGAAATAAGATTCCTGTTCAAAAAAGGTAATGTCTAAAGTTGTAAAAAATTTACAAGTATGAGGGTGAAAACATGTGTAGCCCTTCTTTACTGAAGAATAGCCAATTAGAACACACTTTAGAGATTTCAGATCTAATTTGGTCCTAGAGGGATCTAAATTATGCACAAAAATAGTGCACCGAAACACTCTCAAAGGAAGAAATGAGGACATAGGTTTAAAATGAGAAAAACTCTTTAAGAAAACATCTCTAGGAGACTGATAATGTAAGACTTTACTAGGCATCCTATTTATAAGGTATGTAGTTTTTAACAGTGCCTCATCCCACAAAAACTTTGGGACATGGTTTGTAAAAAGTAAGGCTCTAGTAACTTTCAATAAGTGTCTATTTTTCCTTCCTGCCACTCCATTTTGTTGTGGAGTGTTAACACAATAGCTTATATGAACCATACCTTTTTTAAGAAAAAAATTGACTTAAAAAATGTGTAAAAAACTCAACCCACATTATCATATTTAAAAATTCGAAATTTAAATTTAAACTGTGTTTCTACCATGTCGTAGAATTTTTTAAAAACAGTAGACACTTCTGACTTTTCTTTCAATACATAAGCTCAACTAGTTCGACTATGATCATCAATAAAAGTGACAAACCACCTACACCCATTAACATTATTCACCTTAGAAGGACCTCAAACATCACTATGAATTAATGAGAAAGGATGTGAGGGTTTATGAGAGGATGGTAAATAAGTTGCTCCGGTTTGTTTAGAAATTGGACAAATATGGCATTTAAAAGAAAACGATTTTTTATTAATAAATAAATCTGAAAACATTTTTGCAAGATAATAAAAATTGAGATGACCTAACCTAAAATGTCATAACATAACAAGATCAAACTGTCCTAAGGAATTAAAACAATATGGTAAAGGTGTATGGGCAGAATTGTTGGTGCTAGAAAGGACATAAAGACCACCTTGCAATCTAGCATTGACAATCCTCTTCCTCGAAACTAGTGCCTGTATAAAAACAACCTTTATTAGTAAAACTAAATGAACAATTCAGATCCTTAGAAAGCTTGCTTACTGATAGCATATTACAATCCAAACTAGGCACAAAAAGAACATCCTCAAGAATAAGGTTATTGTTAAAAAAGACAGAACATGTTCCTTTAATTGATTCAAGGGAACCATTGACTGCTTTAATAGAATTCTTTGAGCAAAAAGAAGTAAAATTAGAGAATAAATTTTTGTTACCAGTCATGTGATCAGAAGCACCAGAGTCAACTATCCAAGTCAGGACATTTGTAGTAGAAAGAAGAGCAATGGTGGAGGAATGATTCTAGTTACCTTCATCCTCCACAAGGCCAGATGCCATTCACTAGCACCATTAAATTTGTTGAACAACTTCTATAACTCTAACATTTATTGTTTAGTGAAACCACTAGTTGAATTAGTGGTGACTGCATTGGAGTAAGATTTCCTAGGAACCCTCTGGACTGATGGTTTCCAATCAGCTGGCTTGACATGCAACTTCCAACAAGTCTCCTTCAAATTACATGGTTTCTTGCAATACTCGCACACCATCCTTCCCTTCCTTTTTAGAGCAGATGAAGTTTGAGTAACCAAGGCAGAACTTTCAGAAATAGGAGCATCTTGAATCATGTAGGATCTTCTATTTTCTTTTTGCCTGACCTTAGAAAATACTTCCCTAAGAAAGGGTAAAAGGGTTGTAGATTAAAATTCTGGATTTGACCGGGTCTCAGTCTCTGTTAAGACCATTTAGAAACTAGAAAATTCTCTTTTGTGTAGTGATCTTCCTGTATAATGCAGCATCATTGGCAGTTTCTCATTCATTTGCCTCAAACAAATCTATTTGCTGCCATAGATTTGTTAAAATAGTATAAAACTGTGTAACATTCATCCATTTTTGCTTGAAATTTGAAGCCTTACTCTCAATACCAAACAACTCAAAATTGTTGTTGGTACTTGAGTAGGTATCTTGAACAATATTCTAAACTTCACTTGTTGTTTCATAGAGAAGAAATTGAGATCCAACTTCTAAAGACATTGTGTTGAGCAGCCACGACATGACCCTGTCATTCTCTTGAGCCCACTTCTCAAAACCCTGATCATCATCAGAGGGTTTCTTAACTTTGCCAGTGGTGTACTCTAGAGTTTCTCGACCGACAAGAAAAATCTTAACAGATTGGGACCATTCAAGATAATTGGTACCTACAAATCTGTGACAAGTAACATTCGCACCTGTTACTTTTGAAAAATCCGTCATACCGACAGTAGAGGTTGAGGAGGATTACAACTCACTGGACATTGATTGATTTTGATTGACCATCAAAAAAAATTCTCGAGAGGATCGAAATTAGATTGATACCATATAGAGAAATAGAATAATCTTTATTCTATAATTTCATTCATTCATAATTTATCGTTACAAATCTAATTTAAAGACTTTAAGTGTAGGAATTTTAGTTACATTAGGAGTCATAGTTACATTTAACTACTAACTCTAATCCCTTAAGTAGGAGACATTAATATAACTATTAAACTAAATTTTATTTACAAAACTAACTCTTTTATTTGGATAAACTAACAACCATAATAAACACCATTCTTGCTTAAATTCCAGCAATTAACCCAACTACTTCAAGAACAATTTTGGACAGTTTTGAGTTGCTAAATTAAGCATTTATGAAATACCACGTAAAGTATCATTTGTCATACTATCCTTACAAATATTAATTTTTTTATGCCGGCCCGGTCTACTGTTTTACATGTCGCATGATCAAACATGAATCTAGTTTCTGGCTGCCCAATCCAAGTGATACTCATTTCTTGGTTTAAGCATCTATTGTAGCCATTTGTGTTCTTCTCTATGTGTTGAGAGGACGGACCCGAATAAGAACCTATGTTTTCAGAATCATCAACAAAATCGTCAATAATCACAATGAATCTAAGTTTGTGTATGTAAATGTAAAAGTCAATTTTTGAGTGATTTATGTATACACTGTGATCCATCCAAAAATAGGGATCTTGCTTCAAGTCGAAGTGAAGAACTTCAACAATATTTACAACAGTAACCGGACCACAAGAATAATAGCTAGGCATTCCTCTGTACGATGAAACAAAATTCCCTACACACATTCCTCCATTCCCATCAAATTAAAATACTAACCCTTGCAAGTTATCACCTTTTAAAAACAATCGTGGAAACGCATACAACATAAAGAATTTTATTTATGGTTATTAGATTTTACATTTAAAAATTTTAAGCAGTTTACCTCTTTTGTTTGGCGCCAATGAGTATTGATTTTTTGCATGGTTTGCTCAATTGTATTTATGCTTCGAACAATATTTCAAAGTCGTTCATTGCTTCTTCCAGAGCAAGCACATGTGTTGCGAGGTACCATAGGCTCTTGCTCCGTTTCTCTAACAAAATATTGATTTGTGTTCTTTGAAAAGTATTTTATATTTTTATGAAATTTGACGTAATAAATCATTTGATTATTCATGCTTTTGTGTTTTATTTGTATTATTTTTTTGCATCACGGTGCTTTAAATGTTTTTTAGTCATGTAATCATGTTAAGGTCCACTATTACTAGGTCTAGATTTTAAGCACATTTTATGTATATAAGATAGAACAGAAGAGGACTTACTTACCTTATCTCCAGTGTGATCAGTTATGAAGTGACACCAACCATGCCATTCCGGGGGCACTTGAGAAGTGCCATATCGATCATGGCTGGTGAGGGTCAATTCTCAAGTTGTTCGGTTGTAGCTCGTTTGCCATACCTTTTTTTATGTTGTACTTAAAACTATAATCTCAGTAAAGTAAGTCAAATGAAAGTTCTTAAATTGTGACTCAAACAAAGAAGATAATGGATTGACTTCAAACAGGCAACGCGCAAAAGCCAATGTAGTAAACTGAACTACAATAGGATGAAGAGATAACACGCAATGTGAAAAAAAGGTTTCCTAAACCTTGTGCTTAAAGGAGTGAAGCTAGATACCTTTTATACAGTGGTTTCTATTTTAGGCCTTTTGCCCCATACAAGAATTTGATAGTAAGATATCCTGTGAAGCATGCAGACAAGTTGTAGTAAAATGTTTCAAAAATTATAATAGTATTGTTCTCAATTTCAGGAGACTTTAATGTTCAAAACCAAGTTCAAAGACTAACTTGAATATTTATCATAAATAGATAACAAGGTTTATAGGAAATTTATATTTAATTTAATAAAGAGTAGCATGCATCATGTAAATAGTTACTCATCATATAATTTTTGCAAGCAGGAAGTTCCTGCTGAGTAAACTTAGAGTCTGAGGTGAAAAATCAAATAGAAAAAAAAGTTATTGACTTATTATTTCAATCAAGAGTTGCGAAAATAAATTTAGGGCCTTTGCACTTAAAATTTGTGAAGAAATCTGGTTACAAAGTCTATTGGGTGAACTAAATTTTGTCATAGCAAACACTTTTAGGAGCCCCTAATGCTCAAAATCATATTTCATAGACTCAACAATAATCAATATTTAAAATGGAGAGTCAAGGTATCAAGATAGTATGGCTTTCTCTCGATAAAGAGTAACCATCATCATATAAATAGTTACTCAAATTATTTTTACAGATATGACATATATGTATCATATAATTTACCTTTACCTCAATAATAAATAACCCTAGTCATTTAAATAGTTACTCATTGGTTTTGCAGATAAAGTGCATATAGAAATCATGCGAATTGTAGTTGTAAATATTTGATTTTTAGGCAAGTTGCCAGATATTAGTAGGAGAAAAAAAAGGTCTTGAAGCACGAAGATTAATTGTAAAAAAATACTTCAAAATAACAAAAATATTCTCTTCGATTTTAGGAGCCGCTAATACTCAAAGCCATATTCTACATACTCAAAAGTATTATATATTTAAAATGGAGAGTAAGGTATCTAAAACTTTTTCCTCGATAAAGAGTAACTCTCATCATGTAAATAGCTACTCATCTTGTTGTTTTTGCAGATAAAAAGTATAGGTTTCATAGAAATTATGAGAGCATAAGTTGCAAAAGATTTTTAATTTTTAAGCAACTTGTGAGACAAGCTGTAGTAAAATGCTTCAAAAATCAGAATAGTATTGTTCTCAATTTCAAGAGACCTAATATTCAAAGCCATGTCCACTAACTTGATTATTTATAAAAAAGAAATAGACAATATGTTTCTAGGAAACTTACCTTTATTTTGATAAAAAGTAACATTTATCATGTAAATAGTTATTCATCATATAATTTTTGTATATAAAACGTATTGGTATGAAACAAATCATATGAGTTGAAGTTGGAAAAGATTATCTAAACAACATTCCCCTCAATTTCAAAAGACTCTAATACTCAAAATCATGTTTCAAAGCCTCAACATGAATCTATATAAAAAATAATGGATAATATAGGCATCTAGGTTTATCTTTAGCTCGATAAAGAGTAACCCTCATCGTGTAAATTGTTAGTAATCATATTGCTTTTGTATATAAAAAATATAGGCATCATGTATCACGAGCCACTTGGGAGATATTTTTTATAGAAGGAAAAACTTGTGAAGCATGGAGATAAGCTGTAGTAAAATGCTTCAAAATCAGAATAGATACCTTTTTATACAATATTTTTTATTTTAGGCCTTTTTTCTCATACAAGAATTTGACAGTAAGATATCATAAAGTACATTATCAGATTTTAACCGTCAAAAAATAAAAATTCTAATTCATTCTCCTTCTTTTAGGCTAATTCTCTATTTCCTACAAAATCATTAGATACTTTACTTCTCACCACCAAATAATCTATACATGTAAAAAGGGTACGCTTTTCTTAAGAAACTAGAAAGTAGATTGACTTTAGCACCAAAATTTTAAGGGAAATGGGGCAAAAAGGGTCACTTGCACCTAAAAACTTGTCACACTTTTTTACAAAAATTGAAGATTGGAATACCATTTATAAATTTATTAGACAATCTTCCCCACCTGCTCATACTTGCCAATAGTCAAGGAAGGAGGATGAAATAAAATTGTAACTGCACGGTCAGTGAGCACTAAATTTTAAGTGAAATTTTAAGGAAGGTGCATAATCAATAGATAAATAGTTTGGCTTTGAGACCATAATAGTAATAATAACTGTGATTAATAGAAAATTTACTAAAGCCGAGAAGTATAATTATACCTCAACTTCATTAACACGTTAAAATGGCCCATTCTAGTTCATGTAGTGTAAAATGACGTTTTTAACAGTTTAACTGCACTAAATCCTGTAACAAACATTTAAAATATATTTCCAATTCACCAGGAATGAAAATAATGTTGGCATGCTAATCCACTTGATTGACCATACCTAAAAAGTCAAAAAAATGAACACCTGCCAAGTTAATAGCCATCAGAATTAAGATGATAAATAAATCAAATGAATTCTAATGTGGAGGCTGAAAGTAGAAGCAGAGGAAAGAATAGTAGCTGAGACATACACATGCCCTTTGACATACATAAACAACCTAGTTTTATAATGGTCTCTTTTGCAAGATGACCTTTGCACTGACAACTCAAGAAGTTTTTGAATTTCAGAGAGTCCTCGGTCCACCTCTGTAACACACCATTTTTGTTCATTCCATTAAAAAGGAGATAATTATAAGTAAGCAAAATTCATTTAAAAGTTATATAACATAACATGCCAACCAATTTCTGAACTTAAGATATCGATGATTATCATCAGCAAAAAAAAGAATAAAATAGTATAATAAATTAATGATAAAATCATATTTAAATCGTTTTAAGTTGAAGCTGAAGGACTGAAAGAAAACCAGTGAACAACAGGCCCTTCTTAGCATCCTGAAATAACAAGCCCTTTGGAAATATCAATATTCTTCTAAGAAACTCCAAACTAAGAGCATCAATCCTCAACTACTATCTCCAAAACAGAATTAAAAAATCAAAAAGAAACAATGCAATGTTTAGTGAACTTGCATTTCTTCACCTTCTTGTCAGTCAAATTAGAGTGTGGCACAAGATTGAAATCAAAGAAGGTAATCAAAAGCATTTCCTCATCTTCTTGTTGTCGGGAAAAAAAGATAATCAGAATTAGAAAAATTGAAATCAAGATTAAAGATAAAAACCCCTTAGAAAACTCTAAAGGCATCATTAATAAAAAAAGAAAACAAAAAAGAAGGAAAATTTCGCCAGAGAGAGATCACTAAAAAGTGGTTGAAATTTCACCGCCATATTTAGAATTGTTGATCATCTAATGAGTATATATGCTCACTGAGTCGGTGCTACTCTCCCAACGGTCAAATCTCTACTTTCCGTTTCTTCTTTAATTTTTTTCTTTTTTTGATTAATGAAGTCAATGACAATTAGCAACGAGATCATTTTAAATAGAAAAAACTCCCCAAATTTGAAAAATATGTCATCGTAACGTGACATTTCTAGGTTCGACTAATAAATGTATGTAGAGTAACAGTAGGGGTGTGCAATATTTTGAATTGAATTTTTTTTTGTTAATTAGGTTGTTAATTTTAGATAGGTTCAATTAACAATTAATTTTCTTTTTTAAGAAATTCAGTTATCGGTTAATTTAGTTCAAAACCAGTTAATTAACCGAATTAACATTTTCGGAATGCGAGTATTGGAGCCAACCTTGTGCTGGTAGTAGAGACCGATACAGTCCACATCGAGGTGCCTCATGCTAGCTTCGATTACAGAATGGGAGTATTCAAGAGTGCCGTTATAGAGCGAAAAGGGGAGAGAGTAGATGAGAGGAGAGGCGAGAAATCGACGGAGAGGGCTCGTCCAATCAATTCCGATTTCAGGCGATATTCTGATGAAAGGTTTTGGACTGTTTTTGTTGATAAGCGGAGCAGAAGAGTATCTAGAGGAGCTCTTTTGGAATTATTCAGCCACTATGGCAAGGTCAAGAAGGTTTTATTCCAACGGTTAACAGGAGGCCAAAATACAAAGATGATACTTTTGCGTTTGTCCATTTTGACAGTGGTAAGGATATGCTTAAGGTGATTTCGATTTTCAACGGGTCGAAGATTGATAGAAGAGAAGTAGTAGTAACTAGAGCCAGGTTTCCTCCTAGACGTTACCCCAAGATGGCGGCACAAAGAGAGAAACCCAACCTGGGGACTGAGGAAGGGAGCGCCAAGACCGGCGGCGCAAAAGAGGTTTTTCCTAAGCATCATAAGCCCAACAATAGAGATCATAGGTCATATAAGGAGGTACTATTGAATCCTACTGGTTCCGGTGACGTTCTAGTTACCCCAAGATGGGGAGTGGAATCCGACAGTGATAGAAGTTCTATGGATCTTAGTGTGGATGAATTCTCGATCCCTAAGGAGGACATTACTTGGCTTAAACTTTCTGTGGCAGGTTTGTTGAAACAAGGCTATGATAAGGAATTTGTTCAACGAGCTCTTGGAAGTGACAGTATTAAAGTGCAAATAGCGAAATGAGGAAATCTTCATAATTCATGCATTATTACCTTCCGCTCTCAAGAGGAACTAGAAAATGCATGGAGTGCGAAAAAGGAGGAATTTTATTACTGGTTTGAGTTACTAGATAGAGAGGTAATAGTGGAAGGAGTGACATTGATGTTTTGTCCGGTATCTCTTACAGGCGTCCCAATTCATTGATGGTGTGATAACTTCTTCACCAAATAGCCAATCGATGGGGAAGACTCATCAAGATTCACGAATCTACAAGGAAGAAAGATGATCTTACTACGGCTCATCTGATTTTACGAGTTGCAAGACAATTTGACATCCCTAATGATATCAAGATCCGTATCAATGGGAGATTATTTAAAATTCATATTAAGACTGACGAAATCTTCCCGGACCCTCCAGATGAAGAATACAATCCGGAGTTGGATCAATCCTATAATTTTTGGTCGAATAATCTCAACGGAGACGGCAAAGTATTTCCTCCTGGTGTCTTAGAAAACCCTCAGTCGCCGGTGAAGCAAGCCCAACCGGTAAACAATGAAGGGTCGTCAGAGTCCTCGTCACAATCAATTCTCGTTGGTATTTCGGCGGGACATAACCTAAGTGTCTCTCATGTCTCCAATTCCAATGCTGATATTAATGATCAGGCGCTGACTTTCATGGTGAACCATCCGGAAGAGAATGTTTCGGGGCAGTCGATTGGTCGGGGGGTAAAGTTTGGGCTCAAGGATCCAATTCTAAAACGTCTGGATCCGTTGATTGATGGATCTACTCACTTAGGAGCCCACGGTCTCTCTTTTGATTTTGCTGGCTTGGGCCCTAATAATAAAGCATTTAGGGTCCATATCTCAAACTCGTCCCTGGTCCCGCAGGATAATCCTTATCCCTTGGCTAATTCCACCGTTTCTCCATCCGTTAATACCAATGCTTCCCCCCCAGATCAATTTCTTCTCTACTGTCGTTCCAGATAGTTGGGATATCTTCTCGCATCAGCAGCGTCTCTACAAAAATCGAGCGTCTTTATCTTGCAATCTTGTTAGTATTTCTGAGTCTTCAGCTGAGGAAGAAAAATTCTTCAAACCTGGTGTGAGAAGGGCTATCAGAAGTCAAGTTAGAGATTCCCTGGAGAATAACAACGGGAAGCAATCCACTGAATCTTCATCTTCTGGTCAAAATTCAGTCCACTTAAATTATATAGAAGAGGCTTTGGCAGTGTGGGAAGTCAGCAACATTTTGGGAATCTCGTTCAAAGGGGGCAAACAAGTGGTGATAGATAAGGTTGTCGATCTGGAAAAGAATAATTGATGGGATTTTGTGGAGTCAGTGAATAGGGTTCTTTAAATCTTTTCATGAATCTCTCAATTTTATATTGGAATGTAAGGGGACTTTCATGGTGAACCATCCGGAAGAGAATATTCTGGGGTAGCCGATTGGTCGGGGGTAAAGTTTGGGCTCAAGGATCCAATTCTAAAATGCTCGGATCCGTTGATTGATGGATCTACTCACTTAGGAGCCCACGGTCTCTCTTTTGATTTTGTCGGCTTGGGCCCTAATAATAAAGCATTTAGGGTCCATATCTCAAACCTGTCATTGGTCCCGCAGGATAATCCTTATCCCTTGGCTAATTCCATCGTTTCTTCATCCGTTAATACCAATGCTTCCCCCCAGATCAATTTCTTCTCTACTGTCGTTCCAGATAGTTGGGATATCTCCTCGCATCAGCAGCGTCTCTACAAAAATCGAGCGTCTTTATCTTGCAATCTTGTTAGTATTTCTGAGTCTTCAGCTGAGGAAGAAAATTTCTTCAAACCTGGTGTGAGAAGGGCTATCAGAAGTCAAGTTAGAGATTCCCTGGAGAATAACAACGGGAAGCAATCCACTGAATCTTCGTCTTCTGGTCAAAATTCAGTCCACTTAAATTATATAGAAGAGGCTTTGGCAGTGTGGGGAGTCAGCAACATTTTGGGAATCTCGTTCAAAGGGGGCAAACAAGTGGTGATAGATAAGGTTGTCGATCTGGAAAAGAATAATTGATGGGATTTTGTGGAGTCGGTGAATAGGGTTCTTTAAATCTTTTCATGAATCTCTCAATTTTATCTTGGAATGTAAGGGGACTTGGTAAAAGGGAAAAAAGAAGAGCGGTTAGGAGGATTATCAGTAAGAAAAAACCCTCCATTATATTTCTTCAAGAAACCAAAATTAGCAAACCAGAATTACCATTAAGCAGGAGTTTGGGTTGTGGCAATGCAATGGAATCAGCTGTTACTCCAGCAATTGGAATCTCGGGTGGATTATTCTGTGCATGGAATTCAGATTATTTCGAAGTTCTTGATAAAGTATCTACAAATAGATTTGCGGCACTTATAGGTACCATCAAACATAACCAATTCTCTTGTGGTTTCATCAATGTCTATGGGCCTTCGGTGGATAGTGAGAAAAGCGATTTCTTTACTGAATTGTCTGGGTTCATTAACATTAGGAAAATGCCATGGTGTGTGGGAGGTGATCTTAACATTTATCTCTATCAAGAAGAGAAAATTGACTTAGCTTGCAATCCTCATGCTACCCAAATTTTTCACAGATTCTTGCAGGAAACGGGACTGGTCGATTTACCAATGACGGGGGGCAATTTCACTTGGTCTAATAATCAGGATCCCCTGACCTTTGTTAGGCTAGACAAATTTTTATTAGCTCCGGAGGTTCTATTGAGCTTCAAGACTCTTTCTCAATCGTTGCTTCCAAAATCGATCTCTAACCATAACCCTATATTTCTTTTAGAGGAATGCATTAACTGGGGGCCGAAACCTTTCTGCTTCTTCAACTACCTTCTGGAAGAAGATGGATTGGTGGATTCAGTAAGATCGAACCTTGCTCTCTTGAAGGCTAAAAATCATCGGATAGGTATGATTGGGTTGCTAAAGGGGTCCAAAGCCATGATTAATTCCTGGTCATCTGAAAATAAGATTAACCCAGTGGATCGTATTCCGTCGATTGAAGCTGAAATTAATAGCTTGAAGGTAGAATTACAGACTGGTAACTCCTCAACGGTGATATGGAAGAAATTGATGCAGCTAAAACAAGAGCTTTGGGTCTGCCTCAGGAGGGAAGAACGCATTTGGATGCAAAAATCAAGAATAAAATGGCTTGAAGAGGGAGATCGAAATACACACTTTTTTCATTTAGTGGCTTCAAACCGGAGAAGATCTAATCAGCTCCCGCCTATTATCCATGATGGGGAAGTCATATCCGATCCCTGTCATTTGAGAAGTGTGGTGAATGATTTCTTCTTGAGGGCATATAACAGCAAATCGACTCTGGAGGTCGAAACTCTTGATCTGAATTTTGTTAAAATTTCCCTTGATCAAAGCATAAGGCTCGAAAGACCTTTCTCCGAAGAGGAAATTTGGGAATCTCTAGCATCCACTGACAATTCCTGAGCCCCGGGTCTGGATGGCTTCAGTATGGGCTTCTTTAAGAAGTTCTGGCCCGAATTAAAAAAAGATATTTTACGGTTTTTTGATGACTTCTTCCATGGCAAAGATTGGGAAATAGGGTTAATCACGCGTTCATTACTTTCATCCCAAAGAAAACCGGTTCATCATCGTTGGAAGATTTTCAGCCAATTAGCTTGGTAGGGGGTATCTATAAAATCCTCTCGAAAGTTTTATCCCGCAGGCTTCGCGAATGTGCTGATAGTGTGATAAGTAAGTCTCAATTTGCTTTTCTTCCCGGTAGGCAAATTTTGGATTGTGCCTTTATTGCTAATGAAGGTATTGAGTTTATTCGTAATCGGGGTTTAAAGGGTTCTGTGTTCAAGATGACTTCAAAAGAGCTTACGACTCGATCGATTGGTCTTTTCTTATGAGGATTCTTAAAGAGATGGGTTTTGGAACAATCTGGTGTAATTGGATATTTAAGTGCATATCCTCTGCTACTATTTTCGTCCTCGTGAATGGGGTCCCTACGCCACAATTCTCAATCGCTCGAGGCCTCTGCCAAGGATGCTCCCTTTCCCCTTGCTATTTAATATAATCGGCGAAGCTCTTCATTTGATGCTTGAAAAATCAGTGAACGCGGGTCTTTTTCAAGGGTTTCAGATCGGTAAGGAAAACCCCATGACATTGTCTCACCTCCAATTCGCGAATGATTTAATCATCTTTTGCGGAGCTGCTTTAGGTGAAATTAAGAATGTCAAGAGGGTGCTTAGAACGTTTGAAATAGCTTCTGGCTTTCAACTCAACTTGAACAAAAGCCTACTGTATGGTATTAACGTAAGTCAATCGATTGTTTCTGAATGGGCTTCGATTATCGGTTGTGCTTCGGGTCAATTTCCTACCATGTATCTCGGGTTACCTCTAGGCATCCAAAGGAATTCATTAGTTTTATGGGAACCCATTGTTAAGTTCTACAAAGCACTTGCATCTTAGAAGGCAAAGAATCTGTCGATGAGTGGAAGGCTGGTCTTAATCAAATCAGTATTATCCTCTTTTCCAATTTATTATTTATCTTTATTTAAAATGCCTATTTCTATTGCCAAGAGAATTAACAGCATTATGGCCGGGTTTCTGTGGGGAGATACTTCCTTAACGAGGAAGACTCATTGGATTAGTTGGCCTCAAGTTTGTTCTTCTATTTCGAATGGAGGGTTAGGAGTTTGGAAATCCAGAATCGTCTATTACTATTCAAATGGGTATGGAAATTTTCATTGGAAAGAGACAGTTTATGGAAGAAGGTCATTTGCAGCGTGAACAACTTGGAAATTTTTGACATTAATCCCCCTCAACAGTGTGGCAGATCCGCGTCATGTATCTGGAAAGGTATTGTCTCCAATTTCTTCAATGATGATGTTTCGGGTGGTAAATTGAGAAGCAATATCAGAATGCAAGTGGGTGATGGAAATTCAATCTCATTTTGGCATGATATATGGATTGGGGATTCCCCTCTTATGGTTAACTTCCCTCGAATTTTTGCTCTCTCGGTTAATAAGGCGGGTAAAGTGGCGGAGTTCGGATCTAAATCGTCATTCGGATGGACTTGGAAGATTGAGCTTAGGCGGCGTCTCTTTGACTGTGAGATAGAACAATAGAATTTATTATTAAATTTTATCAAGAACTTCAAGTCTGAAGATTCGAAATTGATTGCTTACAATGGTATAGTGTCGGAGATGGGTCCTACTCGATCAAATCTGGTTATAATATACTAATGGCTCAAAATGAATCAAATTCTGTCTGGCATAAGTACGTTTGGTTGGGCTTCGCTCCTCCCAAAGTCGAATCATTTGTATGGCAAGTAATGTGGGGGCTGTAACCCCCTCGTCCCGGTCTGGCCGGATGACCGGTCCGAGTGAGCTACACGGGGAAAACCGAGTGAAAACTCCCTAAGGAACTCTCCCTCGGTTAGCAACCCTATTTTTTTTTCATTTTAAATCTTGACTAGATGAGTATTTAATCCTATGTGATCACACAGCGGAACAACAAGCACGAGACAATCGAATGAGCTCAAACTGACGCTTTAAAACCCACTTTTAAAGTTAAACTGCAGACGGTATCGATACCCTTAAGGGGGGTATTGATACCCCTTGACTAGGTCAACAGGGTTTGGTCAACCTGAGGAGACAGTATCGATACCCCCAAGGAGTGTATCGATACCCTCCCCAAAAGTTGACTTCCCACGGTCAAAGCTAAGACAACGGTATCGATACCCTTGAGGCCAGTATCGATACCGAAATCGACAGTGGCTCCAGTGACCAAAAAGGTATCGATACTCTCCCTCGAGTATCGATACACAAGGCCTGAAACCAAAAGGCAGTATCGATACCAGACCAACGGTATCGATACCCCAGCTGCGAACTTGCAGGTTTGAGCTGATTTAGGGCACAAGGAGGCCCCTAAATCCCTCTAACACTTCAACCAACACACTATCATCAATCCCTAAGGCAAGCCAACCATAAAAGCATACATATTTAAGCCAAGGGAGTCAATCAAACATGGGTTTAAGCATTCATACAAAGAGCAATTCATGCATATATGGACATACAAGCATTTAAGATTTCATGCCTTAGCAACCAAAACACGTAGACATTCATGGCATGTAACATAAGCAATATTTACAATCCGACAAGGCATCCACTAACCAAGCCAACAACGATATACATCAAAGCTCAAATCAATAACACCTATCCCATTGCTTAACTATTACAATCTATTACTTAAAATTCATACATTGAGCTCACCAAAAGCAACACTTGGAGACATTTCCTTGCCCTTGCCACCCACAAGCTATTTATCTGCATTGTCGAACAAAAGAGAGCGTAAGCATAAAAGCTTAGTGAGGGTAAGCTCATAAAACAAACCTTCGACAATGCAGGGTCCAAGCACGAGCAATTTCCATAATGAAATGCATGTTCTTACCTCCGATCCGCATAAGCCAAAATGAACATGATGCATGAACATATAGTCAACATTATGCCATGCTCAACAACCATAAGCTCAACTTAGCATGATACATAATCCAAAGCATTAGCCACATCATATATCAATTCATAAGGACATCACATTTCATGTCATATAAGCACATAAGCATAATCCCACATTGGTATATACATACAATCTCATATTGGCACCTAGCTATGACCCGAATACGCGGATAACCCGTTGGAACGCATTTCCAACAACAACATTACCTCGGTGGGATTCCACTCATCACCGGTCCTTGCATGTGCGGGATTCCACTCATCGCCACATGCCCTACGGATGGGATTCCACTCATCATCACGTAGAAATATATAAGCTTCCGGTGGAATATTACATCACCGTACTCCTCCTTGGTGCCTTAACGCCACCAAGGCCACGTACGTTTTGACTCAATTTGTGTGCACACTCATCCTAATGATCGATCATTGTACCCAAGCATACTAGTGCCAACATTAAACACAATCCATTTTTCATAGCTACATGCATATGACAAAGCATCAAATATCATGTCTCACATACATGTATTTCACAACCCAATACCATGCCTAGCATGTACTCACCATGATCATCATCATGCATAATTCACAATCCAATCCACATGCATAGCAATGCATCAAATCATGCCTCAACAACATGTATAACACAATATACATAACTACCGTAAACACATATAATTAAGAGGCATAACAAACAATTAGAAGTTCAACCAAAGTTCCCTAAACTTAAGCTTGAGATTAGGCTACCACCCTAACCTGAACTCTAGGTGGGTTTACCAAGCCCAACCTAGGTCCACATGCTTGAACCAATGTTTAAAACCATTTAAAAACAATAACCACTCACTTCCACCTCCAAGCTCAAACACCAAGCAACCATGGTCTTCAATTTCCAGATTTGTTCCCAAGGCTTCACCATCTCAAAACTTCGCTTATAAACATCTCAACACAAGTAAAAACAACCTCGAATCAACTCAACATCAAGTAGCTAACCCGAAATACAAATTCAAATATTAAACTCAACATATTAAGTCATGACCAAACCCCAACTTTATCTAATCCAAGCAGCCCATAACCTTGATGAAAACTCAAGTTTCCAACACATCTCATACTCACAAATGATTGCTAAATTCAGCCACAACATCAAACCATAGGTGCAACCCAAGCTCCAACAATTTCCAACCCATACAATTCACCAAAATTTCCATTTTCGTACTCCTATTGTACCCAGCAGAAAATACCATTTTCAAACATCCAAATGACACCTAAATGGTCCCAAAACACTTTCCTAACATACATATACCATCAGCCCTTCAACCTAACTCTAAAACTCACCAAAATTCAAGTTTTAGACTATTCAAAAATGGCCATAAATACCCATTTCGGATTTTTACCCAAAATTACTCATTTCAACATATTATGTGTATTTTAACATGATTAAACAAAACCCCAACTCAATTTATCAAAACAAAATGAAAAACCCCTTAAAAATCCAAACTTTGATATAAACCCTAATTTTCAAAACTCCATAACTTTGAAATCTAAGACTATAGATAGATAGAGGATGAAGAGGGGAGTTCAAATATGTAATTACCTTCAAAAACGCCCTTGAATTGAGGAAGAAATCAAAGGAAATAGTAAAGGGGGTTTGAGAGAATTTTGAAGATGATATGCACGGTGAAGAAGAAGATGAAGAAGGAAAGATGATATAAGGTGGTGTTTATTTTTATTTTGGTTTAATTACCAAAATGATCTCTCCCTTTCTTTCTAAACTCAATTTGCTCCCACTAAGGTCAATTTGATTAAAAATTAATTTTACCGACTCGGACCAACTAACCCGACTAACTCCTAACCCCAAAACACGGGTGTTACAACTCTCCCCCACTTAAGAAATTTCGTCCCCGAAATTCATCGAACATGAAGAGTCACGGGAGCATGCTACTCCACACTTTCCTTCTTACCACAACATACTCACCAACTTGGTATACTTACCACACGTCTATAGATATCTGATGCTAAGATCTCAACTGGTTTTTTTTTGTTGCACGCAATTTCAAACCCATCCCAATCTCTTCAACAAACATAGCACGGAGCAGATCTGACTCACATCCCCGAATCATAGATTCACAGACACATCACAAACCTCTTTCTAACCCTGGTGGTAACCGCAATAAATAAACAACTGCACTAGCCCGATTCACAATCTCATACAACACTGCTTGAACACTTGACTCATAACTTTCTCTGACTAATCGTTTGACTTCAACGGTAACCAAACACTATACAAACGTCTCCAAAAACAATCTAGTTGAAATCTCGAATCTCTATTACTCACTCCCATTATGAACCTTCCACGGATGTAACCAACTAGGAGAAACTGAAGCTCGGTCTTGGCACGCTGGAAATTTACATACTTACTCTCATACTGAACCACATTATTCACCCACTCATTCTGGAAGTACTCATCTTCAACCCACAATACGTCTTCATACTATTCAGATGCAATACAAATGAACTACCGTGTGCTTCGACCAAAATAATACGTCTCAAAACACTATGCTAATCAGTACAACAATTCTATCTCTAACAATACAAACTCTATCATCTCTGAACTGTATTCTGAAGGTCTTCTTTCCGCTATGCCTCGCACGTGATGTGCCAAGAATCTGTCTTGCAACTGTTTCTCTTCAAACATTCTGACTCAATATAGGTTCAACATGAAACTCGGCCACGAAACTACTATCATTCAGTAAACTGAATCTGACAAACACAGCTCGCAACTCTACTATTAATCTAACAACAAACATAACTCAGAACTTCGGTCACTACGCAGGTTGTCTTCGGATGGTACACAATCTTGACTCTACAGTCTTCAAGCAATTCTAACTACTCATGTTGTTCAAGTTCCAACCATTCCCAAGTCTTCAAATATTTCAAGTTCTAATGATACGTACATATACACTGCGCATTTCTTACTATACAAGCTTTGTCTCTAAGTCTTCGAAGCAAATACAACTGTAGCTAACTCTATGTCTCATATCGGATGACTCTTCTCACGGTCTTCCAACTAACTCGATGAACACTTCGCAATCTTCCGTCTTGCATAAGCACACAACCTAACCCTACATGTAACGCGTCACTACAGTTCACAAGCTCTTTCTCTAGTATAGGCTGGATCAAGGTCGAAGTTTTCATCAAAGTTTCTTTCAGTTTCTCTAGGGCTCATTATCTCGCATTTAACCACACAACTGAACATTCTTCTATAGCAATCTATCAATGGAGCGACTATCTTCAAAAGACCATTTACAATTCTCTGAAGTAATAATGCTAGACCTAGAAACTACAGATATCTGTCATAGTCTTCAATTTCTTCCAACTCATACCTTCTTTTGTCTACTTGGGATTTACCCTAATACACTCGGATGATCTGCATGTTCTAGGAGAACATCTTCATTGACTCGAAGTTCATGTTGCACAACTTGACATACAACTAATTCTCTAATAGAATCTACCACACTAACTTCAAAACTTGTCATGATCTTCTTCGGTACTTGAATATACTCACGTGACATCTAGAATAGCTACTACAACTGATCATGAAACTCAGAAAATTATTCTGCTCAACATCTCTATGAAGGTAACTAATACACTAGTCAAACAAAACAACATAACTCGAAACTCAAAGCGATCATATCTTGCCTCGAAAGCTGACTTCGATACTTCAACTCCTCTCACTTCCAACTGGTAATAATCGAATCCAAATTAATCTTCAATTTGACTGGAGCACACACTAACTGATCAACAAATCACTGACACTTGTTTCGACTGTATGTAATCTGAACACATTCTCGTACTGTCACTCTTTCTTCTTCACAAATTACATTGTAGAACTCTGAGATGATGCACTAGGCCTAATGAATCTAAGGTCTAACAAGTCTCGAAGCTAATTCTTCAATTTCTCAATTCTGTCGGAAACCATAAGATACAGAGCAAACTAAAACACGAGCAAACTCGGAGACGACATCAATAATAAACTCTTCTTCGCTGTTAGGAGACAAACTAAACGTTTCTTCTAAACACTTCTAGGAAGAATCACAAACTATTTTATCATTCTGCGGTCTAATCTTCGTTCAAAAAAAATCAAATCCATCACAATTTCTTAGCAAGCCTGTCAACTAAACTCAATTGACCTTTTATCTCCAAAACTGGATCAACATTCAATAAGAAGCTCACATCCTCACCTACCACTACAGTCTCACAAAAATCTGCAATTTCAAGGCAACTCTCTCTTTGTCTCAACGTACACACTAACTCTGTGCTCTTCAAGCCGAACCTTGTCAAAAGGTACATCAAAACCGTAGGAAGACGATCGCTTCACACCTACTAGAAACTAGTAACTCTAAACCACCAACAAACATCTCCTGTACATCTTTCTGATCACTACTGTCTCCCAAAGAGGGCTAGTCACCTGCGTCCCTACATCTAAGATCTCAACAAGTATATCCAATTTCTTACATGCTCACGCAAAAGGAGGTATTCGCAGAAATTGCAACTTCACATGCACACAACTGATAGTCTTCGGTCCTCTTGTTTTCAGACTGGTTCTTCAACAGAATCTGACTCTTCTAAACTGTTCTTAGAGCATCTCGTAACTTCAAGACTCAATTCTGATCGCACACAAACAGTCTTGCTTGACTTGTTCTACCCCTACCAAACAATCCTGAAGTCAAAACTTAAGGCTCCCTTCTCGGCTCAACTATATCGGAAGTGACTTCATCTCTTCCGCTTGCTGGAAAACAACTCAACGTACACTGACTCAATCACACAAACTAGCTCCCACTCACGAACACTGACCGGCTGTCTTGCGTTAAAATCATAGGCCAACCCCAACGGTCACCAACTAACACCTCACCAGGCATGTTCAACTTGCATACTTGCTAACAATGTACAGAGATACAGATTCAGAATCAACTGGCGGAAACAACTTGATACTGTACTAAGGGCTCATTCGATAAAACATTGACACCACTCTGACCCCCGCCCATAGGCCTTCACTTCTTCTTACTAACTAATGCCAGAGTTGATCACACCATCCCTCATCCACAAGAATCAACACATATACACACTGTCTCAAACAGACGAATTGTACCTCAATTCTGGTACAACCATATCTCTCTAACTGAGGTGATGGACTCCCTCAACCTAGTCCACCCTTTCAGAAACTATGACTTCTACTTACCGAAAAGCAATTAAATCAACAACAATATCAACAGTAAAACATACAAGATTGGGTTAGCAAGGCAAGGCTTCCAAGTGGCTCAAGTATGTTTCCCTCACTTAAAATCTCTTTTTCGATGTAATAGTAGCAATAGGACTCTACTAAACACGTTTCCAACAAATCAACACACATACATGCTCAACCAAGCGTATAACAAGGCTTACTTGCTAAACAAGTAAACATATGCGTACGATCAAACAACATACGTTCTCAATCAAACAATCACACATCACATCATACAAGGGTAACGAGCAACATGCTTTTAAACGAACAATCAACATACTTGTCATACAAGCAATCATACTTACAAAGCAAGCAAACACCGTGCATATCAATTCAAAACTAAAACTTACCTCACTTACCTGCCCAAGGTCTCGGAAACCTTAGGCTCTGATACCAACAAATGTAACCCCCTCGTCCCGGTCTGGCCGGATGACCGGTCCGAGTGAGCTACACGGGGAAAACCGAGTGAAAATTCCCTAAGGAACTCTCCCTCGGTTAGCAACCCTATTTTTTTTCATTTTAAATCTTGACTAGATGAGTATTTAATCCTATGTGATCACACAGCGGAACAACAAGCACGAGACAATCGAATGAGCTCAAACTGACGCTTTAAAACCCACTTTTAAAGTTAAACTGCAGACGGTATCGATACCCTTAAGGGGGTATTGATACCCCTTGACTAGGTCAACAGGGTTTGGTCAACCTGAGGAGACAGTATCGATACCCCCAAGGAGTGTATCGATACCCTCCCCAAAAGTTGACTTCCCACGGTCAAAGCTAAGACAACGGTATCGATACCCTTGAGGCTAGTATCGATACCGAAATCGACAGTGGGTCCAGTGACCAAAAAGGTATCGATACTCTCCCTCGAGTATCGATACACAAGGCCTGAAACCAAAAGGCAGTATCGATACCAGACCAACGGTATCGATACCCCAGCTGCGAACTTGCAGGTTTGAGCTGATTTAGGGCACAAGGAGGCCCCTAAATCCCTCTAACACTTCAACCAACACACTATCATCAATCCCTAAGGCAAGCCAACCATAAAAGCATACATATTTAAGCCAAGGGAGTCAATCAAACATGGGTTTAAGCATTCATACAAAGAGCAATTCATGCATATATGGACATACAAGCATTTAAGATTTCATGCCTTAGCAACCAAAACACGTAGACATTCATGGCATGTAACATAAGCAATATTTACAATCCGACAAGGCATCCACTAACCAAGCCAACAACGATATACATCAAAGCTCAAATCAATAACACCTATCCCATTGCTTAACTATTACAATCTATTACTTAAAATTCATACATTGAGCTCACCAAAAGCAACACTTGGAGACATTTCCTTGCCCTTGCCACCCACAAGCTATTTATCTGCATTGTCGAACAAAAGAGAGCGTAAGCATAAAAGCTTAGTGAGGGTAAGCTCATAAAACAAACCTTCGACAATGCAGGGTCCAAGCACGAGCAATTTCCATAATGAAATGCATGTTCTTACCTCCAATCCGCATAAGCCAAAATGAACATGATGCATGAACATATAGTCAACATTATGCCATGCTCAACAACCATAAGCTCAACTTAGCATGATACATAATCCAAAGCATTAGCCACATCATATATCAATTCATAAGGACATCACATTTCATGTCATATAAGCACATAAGCATAATCCCACATTGGTATATACATACAATCTCATATTGGCACCTAGCTATGACCCGAATACGCGGATAACCCGTTGGAACGCATTTCCAACAACAACATTACCTCGGTGGGATTCCACTCATCACCGGTCCTTGCATGTGCGGGATTCCACTCATCGCCACATGCCCTACGGATGGGATTCCACTCATCATCACGTAGAAATATATAAGCTTCCGGTGGAATATTACATCACCGTACTCCTCCTTGGTGCCTTAACGCCACCAAGGCCACGTACGTTTTGACTCAATTTGTGTGCACACTCATCCTAATAATCGATCATTGTACCCAAGCATACTAGTGCCAACATTAAACGCAATCCATTTTTCATAGCTACATGCATATGACAAAGCATCAAATATCATGTCTCACATACATGTATTTCACAACCCAATACCATGCCTAGCATGTACTCACCATGATCATCATCATGCATAATTCACAATCCAATCCACATGCATAGCAATGCATCAAATCATGCCTCAACAACATGTATAACACAATATACATAACTACCGTAAACACATATAATTAAGAGGCATAACAAACAATTAGAAGTTCAACCAAAGTTCCCTAAACTTAAGCTTGAGATTAGGCTACCACTCTAACCTCAACTCTAGGTGGGTTTATCAAGCCCAACCTAGGTCCACATGCTTGAACCAATGTTTAAAACCATTTAAAAACAATAACCACTCACCTCCACCTCCAAGCTCAAACACCAAGCAACCATGGTCTTCAATTTCCAGATTTGTTCCCAAGGCTTCACCATCTCAAAACTTCGCTTCTAAACATCTCAACACAAGTAAAAACAACCTCGAATCAACTCAACATCAAGTAGCTAACCCGAAATACAAATTCAAATATTAAACTCAACATATTAAGTCATGACCAAACCCCAACTTTATCTAATCCAAGCAGCCCATAACCTTGATGAAAACTCAAGTTTCCAACACATCTCATACTCACAAATGATTGCTAAATTCAGCCACAACATCAACCCATAGGTGCAACCCAAGCTCCAACAATTTCCAACCCATACAATTCACCAAAATTTCCATTTTCGTACTCCTATTGTACCCAGCAGAAAATACCATTTTCAAACATCCAAATGACACCTAAATGGTCCCAAAACACTTTCCTAACATACATATACCATCAGCCCTTCAACCTAACTCTAAAACTCACCAAAATTCAAGTTTTAGACTATTCAAAAATGGCCATAAATACCCATTTCGGATTTTTACCCAAAATTACTCATTTCAACATATTATGTGTATTTTAACATGATTAAACAAAACCCCAACTCAATTTATCAAAACAAAATGAAAAACCCCTTAAAAATCCAAACTTTGATATAAACCCTAATTTTCAAAACTCCATAACTTTGAAATCTAAGACTATAGATAGATAGAGGATGAAGAGGGGAGTTCAAATATGTAATTACCTTCAAAAACGCCCTTGAATTGAGGAAGAAATCAAAGGAAATAGTAAAGGGGGTTTGAGAGAATTTTGAAGATGATATGCACGGTGAAGAAGAAGATGAAGAAGGAAAGATGATATAAGGTGGTGTTTATTTTTATTTTGGTTTAATTACCAAAATGATCCCTCCCTTTCTTTCTAAACTCAATTTGCTCCCACTAAGGTCAATTTGATTAAAAATTAATTTTACCGACTCGGACCAACTAACCCGACTAACTCCTAACCCCAAAACACGGGTGTTACAGGGGCGTATTCCAATAAGATTAGAACTGCGAAAGAGAGGCTCAACAACAATTATTGACTCGCTTTGCCCTCTATGTCAAAAGGAGGAGGAATCTGTAGACCATCTGTTATTTCATTGCAAAATCACATGGTCTATATGGATGAGACTCACGAATATATGGAATATCAGATTTACCTTCCCTAATGATCCTGCAACAGTACTGGTGCCTTGGCATGAAGCTTGTCCGAGCGGCAACAAAAACTCTATATGGCGTTTCATTCCGGCAGTAGTAATGTGGTCAATTTGGTTGATGCGGAACGACATTGTTTTTAGGGAAGGAAAAGTGGACATCCAAAATCTTTATTTCATTACTCGATTCAGATTGATTTCGTGGTTCAAGGTAAAATTCAAGGAGTTTTCTGCTTCGTTTGAAGATTTGATGGCTAACCCATCGCTAGCGGATGACTTGTGCAAGAAAGCGAAAGCTCCGACAACGCCTCCGGCTTGGTCTCCCCCCCCCCCCCTTCGGATTCTTGAAGTTGAATGTGGACGGTGCAATGTCTCGGAATGGGAGAGTAGGCGGTATCAGGGGTCTCTTTCGAAACTAGGATGGGTCTACGCTTATCTCTTTCTCAGAACCAACTGGTCCTGGTCCCCCGATCTTAGCAGAGCTCCTAGCTATCATGTTTGGTCTGTCCTTGTTTGGGTCTCTTCTCTCTAGTAAGTATTCTAGGCTGGTGATTGAAAGTGATTGTAAAGTAGCTTTTCATTGGATTCAAAATCTAGGTGAGTGTCCCGCTATGTTTAAGGGTGTAATTTTGGACATTATCAACCTTAGCAAAATCGGATCCTGCCAGTATAGAGTCATTCCGAGAGTTATTAATGTAGAGGCGGATGGCTTAGCCAAGGCGGGTATAGGTTAAGGTGGTGATTTGTAATCGGCTCTTTTGAGACGTTTTATGCAGCAATAATAATCCTGGTACTCTTTTCCTCCTTCCGCTACTGATCCAGGAACCTTGCGGATCTCGAGCTCGGTATGAAGGGGGTTTTAACGAGACCACCAATTCTTATCAAAAAAAATAATCGAATTAACCAAAAATATAAATTAAAATATATTATATTAATATATTTTATGTTTACATATTACTTGAATTAGATGTAAACTGTTTTTATTATAGAGTATGTCCAAAAAAAATGTTGTTTTTACCGTCATTTGGGTCATCTATGTTTTTTATATGGAGTATGCCTACTATTATTTTATGTTTTTTATATGTAGTATGTCTATTATTGCAACCTATTGATTGAGAGGGAACCATATTTGTATATTGAGTATCTCATGTATAATGTCAACATTTTAGTGTCCATGTAATTTTAGTAGTAATACATGGCATATCAGATGACCTGAGATTAGATAGGGATGTTTAGATTACTTTTGTTTAATATTATAATTTAATTGTTATTTAAAATATAAAAATTTGTATAAAAAATCGGTTAATTTGAAAACCGGCCTAATTAACCAAAATTATTTCAGTTCGGTTAATTAATTTCAAATAAAATTCGATTTGGTTAACAGTTAAAGTTCCAAAATTTTCAATTAATTCGATTCTGGCTAATTCGGTTCGGGTACCGACCGAATTAACCGAATTCACACCCATAAATAACATACCACATGAAAATTATAAAGGCCATGTTTGGCAATTAGCGGATAGCTGAAAGCGTTAGCTGATTTGACTAGCGGATTACATTAGTTGATTGTATCAAAGTGTTTGGTAAAATTAATTGATAGTTGATAGTTGTTTGATTATTTGAACAAGAAAAATGACATATAAAGACATAATTATATTTGATATATGTTTAAATAATTTATTAGTTATTAACATTTTGTACTTATTAATATTAATTAGATTATAAAAATTATTTTTTTAATATCATTACTAAGCATATATGTGGATGTGTATATTAAAATTTTATTTGTAAAATTATTTTTAATATAATTTTAATAATTATTAAATTTAGATGTATATATTAATTTTTTATTCATGAAATTATATTTTAAATATAATTTTATTAATTATTAAATTCACATGTGTTTATTAATTTATATATTAATTTCTTATTTGTGACTTTTTAATTTATTAGTTAATCAAATTTATGTTATTTAAAAAAATTATAATTATCAAGGAAAAAATAGTTTTTACAAGTCTTTTACTCAAACCTCTAACTCAAAAAGCTTCTAAAAGGAGCTTTTTCAAAATGAGAGGTTTCTTCTCAATCCACTATTACAATCCTCTATTTACCAAACATCTAAATTAGCGGATTTAACTGGTCAACCTCTAAAAATGCTTCAAACCTCTAATTTTAGCTCAAAAAGTTGTTTACCAAACAGGGCCAAAATTTTTTGTTATAAGTCAGAGCATGCGATCGAATCGAATGAAAACAATTTCGAGTTTTTCTAATTGATGGTTCTTGTTTTATAATTTAAATTTAAATTTATTTATTTTAGTTAGGTTTATGAAATTCAAGTTGAGTCGGGTTATTCAAGTTTCTTTTCAAATTTAATTATAAATATTTATAAGGGCTATATTTTGATACATAAATTGTGTAAAAAACATTTACACAAACTCTTTTTTAAAATCTAAAATCTAAAATACTAAACTTAAAACTCTAAAATCTAAATCCTAGACTATAACCTTAAACTCTAAAATCTAATCATAAACCTTAAATTTTAAACCATACAAACTAAACACCTAAACTTTGAACTCTAAACCCTAAATTTAACAAGATTGTATAACTAAAGTTTTTTTCATAAATATACCAATAAGCCTCGTGAATTTGAGAATGGATGGATGGATTTGTGAAATCTAATTTTGAAAATAAAATTTGAAATTAGATTGAATTTGAAATTTAATTTAATTTTAAATTAAGAATAAGAAAATAAACAAGAAGAACAAATTTGAGTAATTTAAATTTTTATATTAAATTCGAAAAAATTTAAGCATACTTCATGCATCGATATTGAGAGTCTTTTATGAAGAACTCTGTCCTCTTTCACAATTATTTTTTCTCAGTATTCAATTCATTATTAAGCATAGTGAAAATCTTCACTATTATAACTTTACTATTATGAATGAGATCTATTTTATCTTTGAAAATTTTTCACTATTATTGCTATTATTTTGGCAACCATTGACTTCTTGCACCGGTAGCCTAGGTTACTTCCTTTGGCATCATTTTCTTTTGAAAATCTTAATTATTTTTGGAAAATTTTGCCACCACCACTCTTTTGTAATTACTATCTTTTAGCTTCTTGTGACGGTAAGGTGAAAGACTTTTTTATTTTATTTTTCTTGTTTTTGATAATTGTGAAAATATTTCCCTATGTTTAAATAACTTATTTTTTATTTAATTTTTCTTGTTTTTATTTTATTTTTCTACCATTGACAGAGATATTATTGATAGGCTTGATATACTTCAACCTAATATCGCTAATAAAAGATGAAAATGTTTCTTGTAGAGTTGGAAAGCAAAACCGGCAAAAGAAACGATAATTTTAACACGGTCAATTTTAGAGTAGTTCAACTTTTTCAACTAATGTCTACATCCACTACCTTAATTTCCACACTAAGATTTTCTAATTAACTACCATGAACCACCTAGACCACTTAATTCCCTATGTTTTCTCTTTGCCGGAGGGATCACCATCTCCATCTTGTCACAAGCTCCCTATGCCGGATTAGAGAAAAATGGACAGGAGGCATTGGCCAAAGTTTGAAAACTTAGAATCCGTATGCCTTTCTTTTGGGTGGTTTGCCTTGGGTTGAGTTAAGGACCCGAGCTGGACCTGTCACTCCCCGCAAAAGCCCATTATTTATTGTTGTTATTCGAACTTCATAATAATAGTCGGTCCCTCTCTCAAACTAGAAACTCAATGGTTAAAAACTTGAGCTTTATTTCCCATTTCTTCTAACACAAAATTAATCAAATAATAAGCCTTAATCTCAGAATCTGCCTTTGGTCGTCGTTGTCGGCTTCTTTTTAATTTTATTTTTTGCTTTTCCTCTAAACAACCCCGCAAACATCTGCTCAACTTTGTGGTTGTTGTCCTTTGACCAATTGCCAATTCCTTTGATTTTTTTTCTCTCCTTTTTTGAAAGTTCCAAACGTAATTTACTCATGATACCTAACTTAAATTCAGCATGTTAACCAAGCAAATAGTGGTTTTGATATTTAGTTTGAAAACCTGCTGAATATCAGAATATGCTCAACCACTCATCAACTCTGATTTGTAGGACCAAACCTTTTCTATAATATACATGCAGAACATCACTTTATTATTTTAATACAACATGGGATTTGTATAATAATAATTTAGTATCCCTCTACTCTTCAACTCTTCCTTGATTCTTCAATTAATCACTTTGAAGGTGTTCCATGAAATAAGTGAAATCTCAAGCTTCAACTTCAATCTTCTTTTCTTTTCTTTTAAAAAAGAGAAGAATAATTGTGATTAGAATGGTGAGAAAACTTGGTTTTTTAATTGAATCATAGCCATTGATTGATCCTATCTATCTGCAATCATCTATCGTGCTTTTGGTTCCTTGCTATTTTACTCTTCATAATATATATATATATATATATATATATATATATATATATATATATATATAAAGTGTATTGATTATTAGCAATATTCATGATTTTTCTTTGAATAGTCTAAAGGTGATTACAAGGTAGTATTTGTTTATACATATGTTTAACTATTTGACAATGTACACACCCTCGCAGACAAAACGATTAAACTTGAATTTTCTAGATAAACATCATAAGTTTTTTTTCTAAGACAATTTGTTAGTCTGAAAAATATACATATGATTAAACAAAGCAAATTTAATGATGAGTTGTTTCTATTTGAGCTATGTCTATTGTGAGTGACAAAAGGTAGCAAACATGAGGCCCCATTTTTAGCAAACTTTTATGGTATTGGTAAATGGTTATGGGTAATAAAAGGGCCCACCTTTGAGATTTTTTAATTTAACTTTTTTTAAAATTCAATATCAGTGTTTTTAAATAGTAGCTGATAAAAAATATTAAATTTGGGGTTTATAATTTTAATTTGCAAGGCTTAAAATTTAAATAAAAAAATTGTATAGCTTAATTTTTTTCTTCTTAAACAACATAAAATTATATATTAATATCCGTTTATATTATCTAAGTATCAAATAATTTTTTTCTTAAAACATAAAATTATATATTAATAGGAAAATTATACAGCGTGCGCCGCACACCGCTGAACATCACTAACGCTGAACACCGTTAAACATCATTAAATTAATTAATAAAGATTAAAAATCTGAAGAATTCAAAGTATAAGTAATAATTGTTTAAAATAAAATTTTAATTAAATTACTTTCATATATTTACTATTTTTTAATCTTTATTTTTCAAATAATTAGATAAAAAAAGCTAATTTGGGAATTAGAACCACCATTGATGCAATCGCATTCGATGATTTGTTTGAGAATTTGGGTCCATTCAACCAAGTTAATCAAAGGCGGTTTCTATCTTTGTTCAAACATTAAGTCGATGAACACTATTACCAAATGCATTAGAATCCAATTTAATCAATGGCCGTTTCTATATTTAATTTGGGAATTAGAACCTTAAATTCGCTTCGGTTCCGCAACCTGTTTGAGAAACACATTGAACAATAAAAAATCAAACATTAAGCTAATTAAATTTTCGATAATTTGTCAATAATCAGTAATACCAAAATACTAATTTACGAATTAGAACCCTAAATTCACTTCGGTAAAAAGATTTAAGGTTTTTTAATTTAGGGATTGACTATGGTTGGTATTTGATCCAGTTATTTGAAAATAAAGATTAAAAATAAAATATATATAAAAAATAATTTAATTGAATTTGTATTTTAAATAATTATTAATTATATGTTAAGTCTTTCAAATTTTTAATCTGTATTGATTAATTTAATAGTGTTCAGCGTTAATGACATTTAGCGGTGTGCGACGCACGTGGTAAAATCATCCATATTAATATTCATTTTTCTCTCTTTCTAAAATGGAGTCACATGGTTGAAGATTGAAGAGACGCTATTTTCGTTTGGTGTATGTAAGGGCAAGAACTGAAATTTCCAAAAGATTACTAACATTTTGAATCTTCGCCCTTTTTTGTGAAGAGTACATATTTCTTTGGATCTTTGAACCCCAAAATAAAATAGGGAAAAAAGAATCTTAGGTTATCCATGACAAATTCAACAGGAAAAAACCGTTTATTTTTGTTAAAAATATGATTTCAGTCTCTTTATTATGTTTAAATCTGAGGATGAACTTTAACTTTAGTTTAATATATTTTGGTTCGTTTACTTTTTCTTATTTTTTTATTTATGATAAAATTCACGAGATTATTCATGTTTCATTCTTTTTTGATAAAAGTTAAAGTGATTACAAGTAGTATATGTTCTAAATATACTCTCAACCATTTGATAATGAACGTTAAATCACCCAGCTGCAGCTGTTGGTGCTCAAACCCGTGATCTCTAAGAACAACAACCGTTCCCTTAACCACTGAAGTAAGTTGGTTCGTGCATGTTTCATTCTTTTCAAATGTTAAAATTAGAGACAGGTATATGCTTAATTATGTTTGAATTTGTCATTTCAAGATATTTGCAGCAACAATTGTGTCAAATGATTGTGCTTAAATTGTTAAATGAGTCATTGATTCAGATCTTGCTCCTAATTTATTGTCACTAGTTTGAGTAATTTTTAAAGTACGCACGAAAAGTTAGATAGTAAATATTAAACAGATTTAATGTGAAGCTAATATGGTAGCTGATAGTATGCTCAAGCTAACGACTCAAATAAGAACCTATACTCATATTGCCAGTGAATGACGATAAATCATGGAAAGAAAAGTAAGGACAATCAGAAATTGACCCTGAACATCTATAACTTGTTAATTTAGCCCCTGGAGTTTTTTTAATACTAATAACAAATTAAAGGCATAATTCCCAATTCCCCCCCCCCCCCCCCCCCCCCCCCCCCCAAGCTTACTAAATCATCTTCAACCTTTCAACAGCTCACCCCTTACTGCCACCATAACAACCATCGTCTTCTCATTGATGGTAATAAACATTGTTAAACACTTAAATAGAAAAACAAAGTTTTCATTTCATCACCATCTTCTACAAAAACCTTCATTTTTTCTCTAAGCATGAACCCTAGGAACCTTAACCTCAAAGCTGCGGTCGTGCCGCCTCTCCGATCACCTTCTCAGGTCTGTGTACACCAAAACAATTTTTTTCCGGTTATTTTCTCTAAAGAGGAACGAAGAAGCCGGAAACTTCCAATGAATATCCGAAATAAAATTCTTTGATCTCCATCTTTCATCGTTAAATCGACGTGATTCTGAACTTTGAGCTTCTCTCCACTCCGATGAAGCCTTTGACCGAGTTGGGTTAATTCAAGGCTGAAAGATGTAGTGGAGCTTGCGGTTTAGTGGTGCTTGGGGTCAATCATATAGCATTATATTAAATTGTGGCTAAGGTCGTGATTGCGGACTCAAGTTCTAGGTTGCAGTTGTAGACATTGTGTTGTTATTTTTCTAAAATTATTATTTTTTAATTTTTAGATTAAGGATATGATTCCAATGGTCGCAATAACTTTAAAAATCATTACGATGCTATTGTTATATTGTGTTGTGATTATAATTTAATATCATGTCGTATACTTTGATGTTACGATACTTTAGTTGAAATAGTTAGTTGCAAACGGTCTTGAAGACCTGTAGGGGTGTCAATGCCCCTCAGAAATTTTGAAAATTTAGCCCCTAAATTGTTAAAAAAATTTAATTTGCCTTCTACAATTTTTTTAAAAAATTTCATATTGAATTTCAAAAAATTTAAATGTTTTGAATTAAATCATTCTCATAATTTTTAAAAATTCTTATTAAGTCTCTCAAAATTTTAAAAATTTTAATTAGACCTCAAGTTTTTGAAAAAAAAATGCAAACTAGATCATTTAAAAATTTTGAAAAAAATCAGTTCAAACAAAATTTAATTTTGTAAAAAAACTTAAATTGGCCTCCTCAAACTCTATTACCAAAATTCGTAACGGAAAATAATGAATGTAAGTCGAAGGATAGAGCTGATGAAGTGGTGATGGGTTTAGACGATAAGGGAATGGTGTTTGAATGAGAGTAGGCAGTAATGGAGGAGCATACTGGTTGCCGTTATGGTAGTTGTGGAAAGTTATTGGTATTGTTTGGCTTGGGTTTAGGCTTGGGAGTGGTGGTGGTGTATGGTTTAACTTGGTATACATTTTTCGTATGAGAACTTTGATTTTATTTTTTAATTTTGGTAATTATTCTATGCATAAGCTTACGTGAATAATTTGTTTCTATAAGCACTTTAATTATAGGGTTTAAAAATCTCGTTTAGGGTTTAGTGTTTAGGGGTTTTAGTAGACGAATTTTATATTTATGAGATATATTTTAAATTTAAAGTTTATAGGTTAATATTAAATCTCTAACCATATTGTCCTAAAAGCTAAACTCTAACCTCTAAGTCATAAATTCTAAACCTCATATAGTTAAACCTATAAGGCTATAACCCTAAATCAAATACTTAAAACCCTAAAATTAAAGCAGTTATCTAGTGTACGAGATATGTTTTTTTACAATGTTTATTACCATCAATTATTATGGCTAGCTCTCGGAGGGGGAGTGATGAAAAAGAAGATGGTTGTTATGGTGGTAGTATACGAGGATAATTTAATTAATTTTAAAAAATAAATAAATTTTAGAATTAAAGGAGTTAGAGTTTAATTTCGTTGATTTTAAAATTAAAATGTTTTTCAAAATTTTGAAAAAAAAATCAAGACTTAAATTCATTAATTTTTACTAATATGGTCTAAAAATAATATTAAACCAAATAATTTTAAAAAGGCATCATGCCAAAATAATGCTCATAACTTTTAATTGAATAGTCATTTTGTCTCAGTTTTTTAATATTTTAACTATCAACGTTTTATTTTAGTTCAAAATGGTTCGTCTGTGGATGTAAACTGTTAGTCATCTGACAATAAACAATTTGAAATGACTTGACATAATGACACGTCGTAAGAAAATAAATATATATTTTATAAATTATTTTTTGACCGATGTGTCATTCTGTAAAGTCATCACATTTGTCTATGTAAGTTTGTCACGTCATTTCAAATTATTTAATGCTAATTGACTAATCATTTTCATCTATAGAAGGACGATTTTGATCTAAAATAAAACATCGAAAGTTAAAATATTCTAAAAAATAAATATGAATCAAAATGATTATTATGTTGAAGGCCAATGACATATTTTAATATTATATTATAAGAAAACCAAAAGCTTAATAATTACAATAATTTAAAACTATTTAAACCATCATTAGGACCTTCGTCTATAGACCAGAGAATGTGTTGAGAGGGTTCTTGAAGAGGGTTTAATGAGTTGGGGGACATTTGGGCAATTAAAATAGAGGAACTAAACCCCAAATTTAAATGTAACAAAAGAATCAAACCGTAATTTAACCGGTTTAAATTCACATTTTTGGCTATTTCCAGACCGCACTAGGGACAAAAAAAAACAGTACAAAGAGATAAAAATAAAGCGGAAGCAGATGGAATAATCACGTGGTCCAAACCCACAGACGCAGCCAGAGCCAGGGCGTAAAAAAACAAGTAGTCAGTCAACTCAACCAATGTTCAAACACAACCGGACCGCTTGGGTTGGAACCACCCGAATTGAATCCACTTGAGACAACCGTCAGCTTAGGTTTCCACCATTTCCAAATTGCAAAATCACCGGTCACTGTCACAGAAGAAGCCGGTGATTTGCATTTTTATCTCACTCTGTTTTCCTACGGACACTTCTCTTTCAAAAAATTAAAGCTCTCTCTCTCTCGATAGGTTTCTCATAATTCATAAACAACTAATTCCCATCCATCATTAAATTTTCTTTCCTACTTTGGGTCCAATCATTAGCCTCCGCCTCTCTCCTCTATTTTTATTCCAATCCTTCAACTTCACTCTTTTCTTTTCCTCTTATTTTATTCATTTAATGATATTTGGTAGTATATTATTTAATTTTAAGATATATTTCGATATTTTAAATCTATCATAATAGTTTCTAAGGTAAATTACGTAAATCATCACTGAATTTTAGTCTCAAACTTATTTTGGTCACTAAAGTTTTAAAACGTTCAATTTACTCACTGAACTTTAGACATTGAACTTTTTTGTCACTCTTCCGTTATTTTTTTATGAAGTCTATTTACAGAGAATGAAAAAACTTCTCCAAGATCCGAACGGTGGAAAACTTCATCAGCACAAGAGAAACAACATACCAAGAAACATGCTCCATCCAACAACAAATGAGAGTTCGACTAGAGAAATCAAAATTTTTTTTGTCAATTCGTGAATTTCGGAGCACTTTCGGACAAAATAGAAGTTGAATTCAGGCTCTGGGAGTCAAGACGAACTGATTGATGAGAATTGTAATTGGTGAAATTTGAGACCGAACGATCACCATCTACGATCGTTTTGGATTTAAGAGTGAACAAAAACATTTAATATCTAAATTTTAATGACCAAAAACAATTAATGTTTAAATTTTAGTGAGTAAATTGAACACTTTAAAATTTTAGTGAACAAAATAGATATAAAAATAAATTTCAATGATCTACATAATTTACCCTAATTTTTAAATATGATAGTTGAAAATTTTGAATAATGATAATTGTTGGTGGCCAAGGGAAAGAGAGAAGCAGCTAAGAAAAGGAGGATTTAATGATTAAGAGCTTAAAGACAGCTGGAAGTTTTGAATTTATCAAACATCAACATAATTATATATATATTTTTGTTAATATTATATATGCTGGGGACAAACATAATTCTGTCCGGATAAGATGTCTGAATATTAACAATCAAGTGTATTTGATCAAAAAAATATTAACAATCAAGTGTAGAGTTTAATCCACATTATTACCACTAAACTGGCTTTCATTCCAAGTACTAATTATATAAAAGTATAAAACTATGATTACAATTCCAAGGTGTGAATTAATAAAAAAATTAAAATTAATGATATACAAACTTATCACTTGTTTTTTTAACGTTTTTTTTAATTTTCAAAATAGCTTTTTTTATGTATATTAAATATGAAATGTTTAACATCATTTTCAAAATTAATTCATATCACATCAGTTCTCTTCATCTTGTTAGAAGATGTAAATTAAGATTATTATATCTTAGATTTTAAGGTTCAACCGTCAGCCACCCAAAATAATAAATAGAAAAATATTAAATTTCAAGGAAAACCCAAAGGTGCCCATATGTATTGTGTAATACTCCAAAGTTCCAAGAAAAAAATATATAAATTCAACATCCAATGATTAAAAAAAACAGGAAAATTACAAAAACACACACGCAAATATATATTCTACGATAGACGTCGAATACCGTTGAACACCATTAATATTGAATATTGTTGAACACTATTAAATTGATTAATAAATATTAAAAATTTCAAGGACTCATTGTACAATTAATAATTATTTAAAATAAAATTTTAATTAAAATATTTTTTATATGTATTATATTTTTTAATCTTTATTTTTAAATAATTTGATCAAATACCAACCCTACTCAATCTTAAATTCCCAAATTAGAACCCTAATTCTTAAATTAAAATCTTCAGCCTATCACTGAATTCTCAATACTCTTCTCTTTTAGTAATATATTCTTACGTTTAGGATTCAATTGACTACCTTTTTTTCTTTCATATTATGACTATGAGTTATAGGAGAAGTAAGGAATTTCATGATCGGCTAAGGAATTCCATGATCGGCAATGAAATCTGTTAACATGACAAATAATTTAATTGAGAATCCTAAACGTATGAATATCTTATAAAAGATAAGAGTATTGCGAATTCGGGTACCGGTTGGGGTTTTAATTTAAGAATTTGAGTTTTAATTTGAGAGTTGGGATTTTAATTTGGGAATTTGGGTTCTAATTTGAGAGTTGGGATTTTAATTTAGGAATTAGGGTTCTAATTTGAGAATTTGAGATTGACTATGATTAGTATTTGATCAAATTATTTGAAAATAAAGATTAAAAAATATAATATATATAAAAAATAATTTAATTAAATTTTTATTTTAAATAATTATTAATTGTATTTTGAGTCATATTTTTAATCTTTATTAATAAATTTAATGGTATTCAATAGTGTTCAGCGTTAGTGGTAGACTCATCCGTATATATATATATATAAAACAATGTAAAAGGTATATAAAGTATATAACATCAAAAGACAACTCATATTCCGTTTGTAAAAAATTGAATATAAATACATAAAAACTCTAATTATAAAAAATCCCAACGCAAATTCTAAACTCTATCCTTTAAATTAGGGTCAGATACCTGCAATATTGTAGGAGCATCAACAACTCCATTTTTTTTGAAAAAAAAGTCTAATCTAGTATTAACTTTATATAAAAAGTAGTTTAGTTTAGTGGGTAAAGAATTTTTTTTTGGATAAATTGTAGCAATGTTGTTGTTGATAAAAATATTCATGTTTTATTGTTCTTTCGTTTTTCTATGAAATTTGTTATTTCATTTTTATTTCATGATATATTACATTTGTTACGGTAAAAATAAAAGTCACAATGAAAATAAGTTGACTTCACCTTCTCATGCATGGAGTTAACTGGTGGCAGGCATGAAAAATTTTAAATTTTTTTTGCTTGAAGTCGACATAAAAACATTCTAACTTTTTCTGTAGAAACAACCATAGATCGTAAAATAATAAAAAATACTCCACATCACAAAAAAAATGGTAGCACAGTATATGAACAATTTACATGGAGGATTTTTCTATATACCAATTTGAAAAAAAAATTGGACTATTTTTAAAATTTTTTGATCAACCACTGCTTTAAATTTTAAACTGTAAAAATATATTCTCAAACCTTAAAAAGTAACCACAAGTGCTAAAATACTAACTTTATACCTTAAATCTTAAAACTAAATACTTGTGAAAAATAAACAATTTCTTCACTTCTCCATTTTCTCTGAGGGCGGTTATAAATTTTTTTTCTTTATCGATTTTTCTTACTGACTGCAGCCTTTGACCGTTTTGCTGGTTCTGTACATAAATAAAATTCATATATTTCCGATGAACTTTTCGTTTTTCAAGTTTGTTTCTTGTTTTTCTTCTGCTTTGTCGAATTGTTATTCAAATCTACTTTTATGGCAGTTCTTTTGTCTGCTGGGTGGCGGTTCTTTCGTCTGCTTTTTAGCAGTTCTTGTTTGTCTTCATGACACTAGTCTGTCTTTTGACAGTTACGCGTTCGAGTGACGAGTATCAACGAACGCTTTTCAACGAAGGAGATCGTTCTATACATGTTATGATTCCCTTTGGTGGTTGTGCTGACATGCCAAGATCAAGTAGCAGGCAAATTTTTGCTATATTCAAAGAGCGGTCAAGTCAAATTAATAGTTTTTCTGAATTTTTATTTCAGAAGATTTCTTCTAACAATGTTAGGTTTGATATGTTTAACGTCTTTTACACTTTTATATTTTTGTTGTTTTGTTTTGCACTGTATTTATATTAAAAAAGGTGTGAGACCTTTGTATTCCTTTATAATCTAAATTAAAAAAAATATTTGTGAAAAATAAATATTCACAGTCAATGTATAAAATATTTTCTTTTACAATATTTAGCAAACTCTATTATAAATAATTTAAAGTCTTAAGTATTGTAAAATAGAAATACATCCTCAAAATTACCAAATACGAAAAGATTCAAAACAAAATTTACACATTTTATTCTATTAAAAAAATTACACATTTGATTATTGATTTATTTATTACTCCCTACTTTACAAATTTGTAAGAGCAAAATAAACAATTTAAAAAGGTAGTGTAATAATCAATATTATATTACAAGTCCTTTTTAGTAATTTCAAGGTTTATTTTTTATTAATTAATTAATTAATTTATTATTACTTATTTGTTTCCGTCCTCCCCCGACTCTGTTTTCGTTTGTAGAGAGAGCCTCTTGTAAACGCAGAAAAAGCACAAACCAATAATATAAATAATAATATTTTCAAAAAGAGAAGGAAAAAAAATAGAACTATCGGGTTGAATTCTTGAAGCTTACATTTTCATGGAAAATCTCTCACATTCTAGGAAACCAAACAAGGGCGCTTCTCAAGCTACTGCTACACTCAACAATCGAACGACAGCTAGCAATGGCGCTACCAACTTCTCAGGCAAAACCATGTACGACGACGTTTTCGGTGGCCCGACTTTGTCTCCGAGGCCGGAGGACTACACCGAGATTTTCGGCGGATTTCACGCCGCCCGAGGGGCTGCGATTCCGGTGCTGGATCTCCCCTTGTTAGACAACAGCGACGGGGCAATGTTCGATGTACGGAATCCGAGGTTCAACTACGCCGAAGTTTTCGGCGGATTTGACGCTTCGGACTTTGCTGCTTCGTACGAGCAGCTGATGAGACAAGCCAACGGTAGTGATCATCAAGATTATGATGGCGATTCATCTGATGACGCTTGGTATGCTCATTTTTCTATACTTTTCACTTTTGAGCTATATATGCTACTCCCTTTTATATGAGAAGAAATGAGTAAATACTTCAGGTAGTGTCACATGATAGTTACCGGTAAATCACATATTCTCTGGAGAATCTAAGAGGCCTTATGGCAAGAACTGTATCTTTTCGATTGACTTTCATAGTTTGGTATACTTATTAGTTCTTATACGGGCGATGATACCTGTTATTGGATTCTAGATCTTAGTTTCTTCATTGAAATGGAAAATTCATAGAAGAATCTCTTATTTACTTGTACTTTGGTGTTGATTTGACATTATTTTGAAGAACTAATGCATATTAACACTATGGGTTCTTGTAAAACTTCTTTACATGTTATGTTTCGAGGTGCCCTCCTGTCTGGGTTTATTTCTAATGTTGCAACTGTGGAGGGGTATGATTTTGGTGACGGTATTCGTTTGTTTCCTCTCATAGGATGCAGGCAGATACTGAGACTCTTTCAGAAGGGTCGGATCATTCAAGAGATTTTCGGTACTTCTCAAACGGAGATTATTATGAGCCAATAGAGAGCAATATGGAGTTCAATATATCGTATCATAAAGCTAATCTTAGAAGCAACAGAGATATGTCGAATGGGGTTACACATGTTGCTGAGCTGCAAGCTGATTCTGAATATGCTTATATAATTGAGACTCCCTTGGAAAAGACGGAAGGTAAGGATCCACAGTTGCATATGACGGATGATATTGATCTTGAGTTCACTGGAGGAGTTGCAAAGAGAAAACATCTTCGGAAAACCGTGCCCCATCCTTCTAACTGTGCTGCTGGTGAACAAACATTTACAAATGATTCTACTCAAAGACGATACCAGAGAAGTGATTCTTGTTCAAATGAAATGTTTGTAACAATAGACGAAATCAACCTAAGGACTCTGCCATCTGATGTCCCACCTCCCTCTAGACCTCCACCACCTGCTGATGTCAAAAATCGAGGCTACCAAAGTGTTCAACAGGCTGCTTCTGGAGGGAGAACAGCCGGTAGTTCACCTCCTTTCTATGATGTTGAGATAGATGCAAGCTCAGCTGCTGTGGCCTCTGCTTCTGCTATGAGAGAAGCAATGGATAAAGCTCAAGCAAAGCTGAAAAGTGCAAAAGAGCTACTTGAGAGGAAGAGGGAGGACATTGAAAACTCTACAAAACCAGGTTCAAAATCTGATGGGAAAAGTAAGAAGGAAAGGACCAGTAAGGCCATTGATGGGTCCAGTGATATAAAAGATGATAAAGTTCAGGGCATGAAGGGAAAAGAAGACAGTGGAATGAAAATGTCTGTTAGAGAGGAGAGGCAAAAGGCTGTGAAAACCCCAGCACCTGATTCACTGGAAGGTGAAAAGCTTTTTAATGCACCCAAACGTTTTGTAGTTGAGAAGCATGGGAAGGAATGCCAACCTATTCAAGAATTCGATGGGGCTGATGAATGGCAGGAAGAAGCTCAGTTTTTTGAATTGGTTAGAACAGATAAATCAAGAATGGGTTTTGAGCAGACAAACAATGAGAAAGTTTTTGTCCAGAGCGTGAGATTTCCTGAGCTTCAGCATAAATCTGAAAAGGCAAGCATTGGAGCATATGAGCAACTAAAAAGTGAGAAGAAAGTTGAAGCTGTTAGGGAAGACCATGAACTGGAGAAAGTTGAAAGAGACATGAAAACGGCAAAAGAAGCTAAAGAGGCCCGTAGGCGTAAAGGGCATGAGAAAAAGGTAAAGTCAGCTCAAGAGGAGAATGGACAATCTATAGCAGTACAGAAACCTTTGGAAAATGGTAAGAAACCAACTGGAGCTGTTGAACTAGGGAAATGTGAGAAGCCAGTGAATGCTCAAGAAAAGGAAAATAAAGTTGAAGTTTGGCAGGCTATGGAACAGAAAGAGAAAGAGCAGCAGGAGAAAGAAACTAGTAAAAGTATTGAAAATCCTAAGAGAGTCATGGGGTGTCAAGAAAGGGTAGATGACAAGAAAAGCTGGAGTGAGGTTTCTAAGCAGGAAAAAAATGAGATAAAACTTGAACAGGTTCTCTTACAAGCAGAGAATGAGATGATGCTGAGAGTGGCTGCTGAACAGGAAGAGAAAGAGAAGATATTGAAGGAAGCTTGTGAACGGGAAGAGAATGAGATGAAAGAGAAGGAAGCTCGTGAACGAGAAGAGGATGAGAAGAGATTAAAGGAAGCTCTTGAACGCGAAGCGAATGAGAAGAGATTGAAGGAAGCTCGTGAACGAGAAGAGGATGAGAAGAGATTGAAGGAAGCTCGTGAACGAGAAGAGGATGAGAAGAGATTGAAGGAAGCTCGTGAACCGGAAGCAAATGAGAAGAGATTGAAGGAAGCTCGTGAACCGGAAGCAAATGAGAAGAGATTGAAGGAAGCTCGTGAACGAGAAGAGAATGAGAAGAGATTGAATGAAGCTTGTGAGCGAGAAGAGAATGAGAAGAAAGAGAAGGAAGCTCGTGAACGAGAAGAGAATTATAAGAAAGAGGAGGAGGCACATGAACTAGAAGAAAGTGAGAGGATATGGAGATTGGCTCTTGAACAGATAGAGAATGAGAAAAGACTAAAGCATGCACGTCTGCAGGAAGAAAATGAGAGGAGACAGAGAAAGGCTCTTGTACCGGAAGAGATGGAAAAGAAACAAAGAGAAGCATGCGAGACAGATGAAAACAGGAGAAGACCAAAGCAGGTTACAGAGCAAGGAAAAGATGAGAGGAAACAAAGGGAGGTTATTGGAAGAGAGGAAGCTGAGAATAAACTAAAAGAGGCTTGTGAAAAAGAAGCAATTGACAAAGGGCTTGAGGAGGCTCGTGAAAAAATAGAGACTGCAAAGAGACTTGAAGAAGCATGTGAAAAAGAAAACATTGAGAGAATGTTTGAGGAGGCAGTTGAGCAAAATGATTACAACAAAGTAGTGAAAGTGGTCCAAGATACAGAAGATGGAGTCCATCAAAAAGTAGTTGAGCAGGAAGAAACTGAAAAATTGCAAGGAGTTAACTGTGCCTACCAGCAAACTGCAAGGGGTGAAAACGGGAAGAAAGAGAGAATTGCCGGAGAAACTCATCAGCATGGAGAAGGAGAAGAACTTGTGGTATCTGATGAGGTAAATAAAATGGATTATATCAAGAAATGTCAAGAAAACCAAGTGGTTGGAAATAATGCTCAAAACTGTGATGCCCTGGAAGAAACTGAAGAATCCATAGGGATTGGAAAGATGGAGGCTGAATTCACAGACAGTGGAAGGAAATTGGAAGCAATGGGTCAATGTGGTATCGATGGAAAGTTCAATGTATCTGGAACAATCCCATGTCATCAAAATAATGGTGTGAAGAAAGCTGCCGAATCTATAATTGGCATCAGAGTAAGAAATGCTGAGAACGTTAACAGTGTCCTAGAAATGGACTCTAATAATGACAAGCAAGGGTTGAAATTTGCTTATGGATGGCGGGAAAGAGAAAGGAATATCAAGGACGCCCAGGTTTCCTCATCTCTAGAAGAAAACAGGGATAAGTATGTCTCAGCTCAATCGGTGAAAGAGTCTGTTGAAACTCGAAGGAAACCGGAGGCTACTAAGGCAACTGTATTGGAAGGGAAAGGAAGCACTCAGAGAACAGTTCATCAGGTTAAGTTAAATCAGAGTATGGAGAGTAAAGACAAAAGTATTTATGAACGCCTTACACCTGAAGAAAAGGAGGCTGGAAGGCTGAAAAGAGAGAGAGAACTGGAAAGTGAACGCCTTAGAAAGATAGAAGAAGAAAGAGAGAGGGAGAGAGAGAGGGAAAAAGATAGGATGGCCGTTGACCGAAAAGTTCTTGAAGCTCGTGAATGGGGATATGCTGAAGCTCGGGAGAGGGCAGAGAAGGCTGCTGTAGAAAGAGCAACTGCTGAATCTCGTCAAAGAGCAATGGCAGAGGCACGTGACAGGTTAGAGAAGGCATGTGCAGAAGCTAGGGAAAAATCTTCTATGGAAGCTAGGCTTAGAGCAGAGCGTGCTGCTGTGGAGAGAGCAACTGCAGAGGCTCGAGAGCGTGCTGTGGAGAAGATAATGGCTGAAAGGGCTGCTTTTGAGGCAAGAGATCGAGTAGAACGGTCTATGTCAGATAAAATTTCAGCTTCTTCTAGAAACAGTGGAATGAGAACAGGCACTTCATCCTCTGTAAGTTTCCTTAATTTTTGTGTTTTGTGAAATTTGTAGTTTCAGACAGCATGTTAATGGATCTTAATTGTCAGGATTTAAAGGATCAGCATTTTCAGAGAACCAGTTCTTTTGGTGGCTTAAGATATCCATATGCCTCTTCTTATAATGGTAGGTTATTTTGTGCAGTACTAGCTGTATCCTTTTAATACTCTGCTTTTTAAGATCACCCAAAGAGAATAAACAAAAAAATTATGGTTTGCTTTCTGCTACTGAACAAAGTTCCTTTATGTACATGAAGGCGCTGAAGGTGAATCAGCTCAGAGGTGTAAAGCCAGATTGGAGAGATATCAACGAACAGCTGAGCGTGCAGTATGATTTCTTCTTCTTCCTACCAAATCTGGAATGTTTTTTTATGCATATCATAATACCATCTAGCTTTCGTTTTTGCAGGCAAAAGCTCTTGAGGAAAAGAACATGCGTGATCTTCTTGCTCAAAGAGAGCAAGCGGAAAGAAATGTATTCTTCGGTGTTCTCACCTGTGATAATATTTCATGACTACAAAGTCTTTGCATTTTTCATGGACTATTCATTTTCTCTTTGCAGAGACTAGCAGAAACTCTTGATGCTGACGTCAAGAGGTGGTCGAGTGGGAAAGAAGGGAACTTGCGTGCATTGCTTTCAACTTTGCAATATGTATGTTACATTTTCCAAAATTTGTTCACACGAGCTTTTATGATAATTTCCTTTGTTTTATTGGATCATCTAGTTGGCTTAATGCTTAGGCTACCATCATTCAAAGCCATTGGAATTGTTGACCTATCAAATTTTCTTATTGCTAAGTTACTTTGATACCTTGAGTTTTGATTATAATACCCGGTAAATGTATGCTTTATCACAAGTTAAAACCGAGCTTTCTTCGTTTGACAGATTCTTGGGCCTGACAGCGGTTGGCAGCCAATTCCACTGACCGAAGTTATAACTTCAGCTGCCGTAAAGAAAGCTTACCGGAAAGCCACCCTTTGTGTTCATCCCGACAAGTTACAGCAACGGGGTGCAAGTATTCATCAGAAGTACATTTGCGAAAAGGTCTTCGATCTTCTAAAGGTCAGTTACCGACTTACCAGTCTGTCACTTTTCTATGCAAACTTGGTTCAGGCCATGAATGACGAATCCTTTTAACATTTGTACCTGATAAGGGTGATTTAGAATTCAATGGCAACGAAACAGTTATCAATGTTACATAACACTAACTTCTTGTTGCTCCTCCATCTCAGGAAGCTTGGAACAAATTCAATTCAGAAGAGCGGTAATGCAGTCTTATTTTAGCATGGATTCGAATTGATTCATTATAGTTAATCAGTTACAACTATTCTGCCGTAAACTTTACATTGTTAGAATGTAAATATATTTTTCTATATTTCTACAGAATGTAATTTGTGTGCAAGTGTAATTCAAAGCCCAAAGAAATAGGTGCAAAGATGATTAGTTAGACATAGAAGCTATAGTACCCGGACTCTATTCGAGACATATTATAATGTTCTTTTTGAATAATTATAGAAGTATATGAAATGACTATAGTTTTACAGTAATGTAAAAAATCTCTCATAAAATAAACTTAATTATGATTTATTACTATGCATAAAACCAACACAATTGAGATCCACTAATTGGTCTAGTAGCCAAAGATACTGATATTGCCCTATTTTATATAGGTTCGAATTTCGGTATAAAAATATAATACCGCTTTGATTAATAAAAAAACTAACATAATTAAGTATTATTTATTTATTACATTGAACATACAGATCATACTTATTTTAAAATTTTAATATATTATTTATAATTTGTATTAGATTTGTTAAAATACCGTAGACCATTTTTAATTGAAAACCAAGTTTACCCAATAGTTTATTACAAGAAATGTGCTTCACGCTTGCTCCTAGACGACACCGTATTATTTCACAAAACGGCAAGTCGACATTCCTCTTATCTTCCGAACACTTTGGAGAAGTTAGAATTCGTACGGACATATATACCAAATCCCGAAACTATCCTTTCCCTATTGATCCTCCATTTCACCTTCGATCAAGGTCAAATTCGACACTTTATCAATCTGCAGCTAGAGCACAGGCATAGCCAACGTTTCAAATATTTGCGGAAGTGGAGGTAATCTTTAATCTTCATTTATCTATTCGGATTCTCGATCGACGCGCCACCGTCTACATCTTCTCGACCACTATAACCGCCGCTCACACCTAGGCGTTACTTCTAGGAGGATTCTCTCTTTATTAGCATTTAAGGTAATGGATTTCGTTTCTTTTTCTTCTGTTTTGGTATATATGGAAGTCAATTTTTTTTCGATGTTTAGGTTTTTCGTAATTTTGAAATGTTTTCTCAAGTTTTTGAATTAGCTTCTCTTAATAGCTCTGTGTTATTATCGATGCGTTGCTCTTATCATCTTCTAAACGAAGTTTTGAAAAGAAATATGTAGTTCTGAATCGTTCAAGGCTTTTATTTATTTTAAAAATTCGTTGATAAGGAGAATAGGAAATTAAATGATTTTTTTGCTTTCTTTAATTTAGGAAATTAAATGAACCGTGTTTTTTCTCGGTTTGTAATTTTTTTAAAGTTTTTCATTTAAGTACGAACTAGTTAATATCAAAAAAATTATGAACTAGTTAACATAGAAGTATATTGCATGTTAAAAATTTGGTCGGGTGAGTTGAGCGTTGCTGCGTTAGATTACTTAAGCAACATTATAGGTCCGAATTTTGACACAATTGAGCAAATGTATAACTTTGAGCTTTTACAAAATCATTTTTGAGCAAAATTACTTCGTCATAGTGGTTCTCTTATATTTTCAAAAACAATATTTAAAATAGACATTTATCTACTCAACAACACTTTTTGACAACTTAAACACTGAAATTTTAAACCAAATCATCCAAAAACAGTCAGATTTTAAAAAGCACTTTATCACCTTAATTTCTAAAATCAATACCAAACTGGTTAACACAGAAGCATGTTGCATTTTTAGGAAAAAATCTCTGTTTTTCTTTAGTTTTCTGTTCTTTTTGCCTGCTATTAAAATCAAGAATAATTCTCATGAATTTCAGTTTAGCTCTATGTAACATCGTTATTTTTGGGTTCACTTTTTCAATGTCTATATTTATACAGAGGATTTATTTAGCTATATAATTTCTTATTCAAAATGAGCAAAACTATTTAGTAGTACTAATGTTTGAATTTTATATTATCCATTATTTTCCTTGTTATCATACAAACGTTGTGGCTTAGTTGTTACAACTTTAAGCTTAATTTATTGAATTTTCTCAAAGTTCTTTAAAGTAAAACTTCTCAATGTAGCAACAATGAGATTTTGTTCGCTGCCTTTACAAGTATTAATGTTTGAATTTTAGATTATCCATTATTTCCCTTGTTTTCATAAAAAAGTTGTGGCTAACTTGTTACAACTAAAAGTTAGCAACTTTATGCTTCATTGATTGAATTTTCTCAAGTTCATGAAAGTAAAATGTTTTCAGATGTTGAAACAATGAAATTTGCTCCTTTGCCTTTGCAAGTATTCACAAGCCTTAATGTGCGGATAATATTCCTTGTTATCGTAGAAAAGTTGGCTAGTTAGTTGTTACAACTAAAAGTTAACAGCTTTCAGCGTAATTGGTTCAATTGTCTCTAGTTCATGAAAAGTATAATACTATAATGTTCTCAAATGTAGCAACAATTGGATTTTCTTATTGCCTTTCCTTGAGGTTCTTCTCGTAAGAAAATGGTTTGTGTAGTTTAGTGACTCTAGCTTTTGTTGTTTGATCATGCAGAGCCATGGCCACATTTACTGCTATAGCTTTGGTTAGGTTGTTAGAACCTGGAACCTCCAGGTATGTCGAGAACTCTGGTCCTAATTTAAAACCACCTATCCCCAAGCCAAAGCCTATTACTAACTCAAAGATGGAGAAGAGCAGCAATACATCAGCAACAAGGAAGGTTAATCGCCCCCAAATATCACCTTCCCTCTATGCTACACCTGAGGCAACCCCACTACCTGATTCACCTATTTCTTTCTCTCCTTCTCCTTACATCATCAATCACAAGCGTCGCGGGCCTCGCCTTTTGAAGAGCTTTTCCGAGGACAATGTATCATCTCGGGAAAAAACCCTTGAAGAAGATGGGGTTAATGGGAAAGCAAAATTGGCAGAAAGCAAATCTGTTGATCAATTAAAGGATGGTTTTGTTGCTTTTAGCATTCCTGAACCTAATGGAGAGGAGGATGATAATGGTGCCGCCCATAATTGTCCTATCAACATTGAGCTGGAAAATGGTGTCCATGGTGGTTCCATTCAGGAGGAGCACGTGAATGGTTTCCGTGATGGTGAATTTGAGAGCTATAATGGGGAAGGTGGAAGCAGCCAAATAAATAATGATTTACCTATGGATGCTTCTGTGCTGAAGATTGGACCATTGAACTTGGATAGATGTGACAGTGAAGATTTCTTTTATCTGAATGAATCAATGAGCGTCACAAGCAATACTGAGGGAGGAGATGATACTGGGGCTGAAAGTGCTGCAAGGTTTGCTACACCAGGGGTAGAGTTTTTTGATGCATGGGACGGTATGTTATTTTCACCCATATGTGACTTTCACGTGTAGATGCACACCATGCATATATTATCTTTTTCTTGTATGACTCATTTATTTTTAAAACGTGATAGATATTTACTTGGAGCATGATCTGAATGTTTTTGTGCTAGGTTTCTTCTTTATTTAATTGTGTTGATGGTACATATATTTTTCATTTAGATGTGTCTATGTTCATGATGCATATTTATTGGTATGGAATGGATGAAATTGTTGTCGAGTTACGGGGAAATATGAAAAAAATTCCCCACAGTATCTGCCTAATGTAGTGGCTTTGTGGTTGTTTTGGCTAGCTTACTTAGATTTCTTGTTTCTTCCAGAATTATCCCCTGCAAGTGCACCACAGACTATTCCTCACAACATTGAAGCTGAACTGCGGGAAATAAGATTGAGTTTACTCACGGAGATAGAAAAAAGGAAACAGGCAGAAGAGGCCCTAAATAAGATTCAATCTAACTGGCGAAGAATCGGCCAAGAGTTGGGTGATGTGGGATTGTCACTGCCTGTGGATCTTAATGTGACAGAGGATGAACTGGTGAATCAAGCTGAAGAATTGAGGCAGCAAGTAGGTGCTGCACGATTTGTATCATTATATGTGGGAAGAGGCATCACAAGGGCAGAGATTGAGATGGAGATGGAAGCTCAAATCGAATTGAAGAACTTTGAAATTGCTCGACTGTTGGACCGTCTGCACTTCTATGAGGCCGTGAATCGGGAAATGTCTCAGAGGAACCAAGAGGCTGTAGGTGAGGATTCTGTACCCCGCTATTATTCTTTCCCCAGCAGAATAAGCAGTTTTCATGTTTACATATGCTGGCATTATACTTGCAAGATTCAGAATTTATCATCGTTTCATACAGAGATGGCACGGCGTGACAGAAAAAGTAAGGAAAGAAGGCAGAGATGGGTCTGGGGTTCGGTTGCCACTGCAATCACCCTCGGGACAGCGGCCTTGGCATGGTCTTACCTCCCAACAGGGAAAGTCTCATCTTCTGCTAGTATTCCCAAGTGTCCAGATGATAATCAAACAGCTAAGTAATAATTAGTAATCACTCAGTAGTATAGCTTGTGATAACCTGTCTGTCCATATTGGTCATCATAGCAATAGAATAAGACCCAAATACATTACTTCTTCCTTGTGAGTACTAATTATTGCAGTCTCTCATGCTTGCTTTAGTTGAGTAGCCATGAGATATCTGATCTTAGGCTGTATAGTGCAATCATATAATATTAAGTTGTTTCCTTCCCTGGCAATCTGGCAGGACATGAATTATCAAGTTTATTCTTAGTTAGTGTTGCCCCAATTTTGGACTTTTTCCGTCATGGTATTATATTGAAGATTTGGTGAACAGTTAATCGGAATCGGATACATCAGTAATTGTTAAGAATTTGTCAATCCTATAACGAGTTAGCCATATAGGTAAATCATTATTTATTTGGCTGCTTCCACCTTCCCCATTATAACTTGGATAGAAGTAAACTACTCGGCACATCAAAACCCATATAGGCTTGAGCCTCAAAGGCAAGGTCATCAATGTCCATCACATCCATGTCACATTTGATACACGTTATTTTTCTATATCTGTAGACTGTAATGATTTGTATGATTGCATTATCAAAATGCTATAAAATGTAAAAATTTCTTATATATTTAAACAAGTGATATTAAAAGATAAAGGAAATAGAACACTTGTGTTAAATTATAGGATGTACTTGAAAGAGTGTGGAAGGGCAAAGTTAAGAGTGAAGAAAAATGAGATAAAGTACAATGCGACGGTGTACTTTTCTTAAATCTTACCCTCTCTGAGTGAATGACAACTCAAGAGATGGATCATTGATGGACATTGGCACATGCTTTCGACAAAACTACTAAATATGAATAACATGGAAGTGAAGTGTTCCCTTAGCCTAAAAGAGAGCTATAGAGATGCCACATTGGCACAAATCCACAGCATGATTGCCAATTCAATGGAAAAGACTGCTTCTATTCCTTTTGCTTGGGTTGAAACTGTCCGATCATTTTTGCTTCTCTTCTCTGCAAAGCCAAAGGCCAAGAAGGAATCAGTAAGTTTTCCATGGAAGAGAAAAAAAGAAGAAGATCATTTCAGTATCTCATTGGGTCCATGTTCTTTGTTTCATTTGCATTTCTTGCAACTTACACAATCTAATGTTACTGTTTTCCTTTTCTTTCTAACCCCACTTGTTTCCCATGCGTTTGCATGCAGGCAAATGATCAACATATCAATGATCACCTGCATAAGGGCCACGTGAAATACAGCAAAGAAATTAACCTTGCAGCTATGTTAAAGAGAAACTGTTTTAACAGCCTAATCTGCATTTTTCTGCAACTTTTTAAGCAACACCCTTAATTTTTATTCAGCTATAAGACTCCCTTCTCCACTCTGGAAATAAATATACTGAGGAAAAAAAATGAAGCATTTAACTTTGGTTCTTTTCCTTGCCATTTTGTTCAACCAACTCGTTCCCACTGTCCATGTTGAAGCTGCTGTGGATGGTTTTATAACGACCAGAGGAGTTCATTTCCTTTTGGATGGTAACCCTTACTATGCAAATGGTTTCAATGCCTATTGGTTAATGTATGTCGCTTCTGATCCTTCTCAAAGACTTAAGGCCTCAGCTGCATTTCGTGACGCCGCATCTCACGGTCTCACTGTAGCTAGAACTTGGGCTTTCAGTGATGGTGGTTATAGACCTTTACAGTATGCACCAGGTTCATACAATGAACAAATGTTTAAGGTATCTTTCTTCGCAGATTCCTTCTTTTATAGTTTACTTTGTATATCTTTAATGTACTGATATGACTCAGATATTCGTTTCGGAATGTTTTTAAAGGGATTGGATTTTGTAATAGCTGAGGCCAGAAAATATAGAATCAAGCTCATCCTGAGCTTAGCTAATAACTATGATAGCTTTGGAGGAAAGAAACAATATGTAAACTGGGCAAGAAGTCAAGGCCAATACCTCACATCTGATGATGATTTCTTCAAAAATCCTGTTGTTAAGGGATACTATAAGAATCATGTAACGGTATGAATCCGTTTTTATTGCCGGTATTTGACATCAGATTGTGATTTCTGATACTTTTCCCGAGCTGATAAAGCTGACTTTCATTTTGCAGACTGTTCTTAACAGATATAACAGCTTTACTGGAATTCATTACAAAGATGATCCGACAATAATGGCATGGGAGCTTATGAATGAGCCTAGATGCACATCTGATTCTTCAGGAAGGACTATTCAGGTTTATGAATGTATTCATTAGCAAAGTTTTTACTTTTCACATTTAGCTTTTCACTGTACAGTTATTCACTGTAACTTTCGGTTGTTGATTTGCTTCATTTGATAGGCTTGGATAATTGAAATGGCTTCTCATGTCAAATCCATTGATAGAAACCATTTAGTGGAAGCTGGTTTAGAAGGATTTTACGGGCAATCAACTCCTGAAAAGAAGAAACTTAATCCCAGCTTGGATATCGGAACAGATTTCATTGCAAACAATCTGATTCCCGCCATCGATTTCGCAACAGTCCATTCATATCCCGACCAATGGTGACTATATCATTTAAACTTAAAAAAAATCTGAGCATTCAGCTCATGAAATTTTTAAATTCCTCACTGTTACATTGACAGGTTATCCAGCTCAAATGATGAAGATCAGCTCTCGTTTTTAAACAACTGGTTCAATGCTCACATACAAGATGCAGAATCCGTCCTCCGAAAGCCGATACTCTTCACGGAATTCGGAAAATCATGTAAAGACCCCGGTTTTGACACTTCTAAGAGAGACCAGTCGTTCAACTTTGTATACTACAAGATATACTCATCGGCCAAAAGAGGTGGACCAGCTGGTGGTGGCCTGTTTTGGCAACTATTAAGTGAAGGCATGGACTCATTCAGGGATGGATCTGAGATTGTTCTAAGTGAGAGCTCTTCAACAGCTAATATCATTGCTCGACAAGCTCACAAGCTCGTCAAAATCCGTAGGATCTTTATGAGAAGGCACATTGGAAACTGACAAGACAACATGTTTGCCTGTCTGAAACTGAAAATATATGGTAAGATTTTTTATAGTTACTCTGTTTTCAGTATTAGGCAAAGTAATTTCCTTGTAATTTTATAGTTATTTTGTTTCATCATATATGACATATCAAAATCAAGTCTTGTTATCTTAGAATGGTTTTATTTATTTTAGGCTAAAGGGTTACTTCTGCTTTGTAGTAGACTCAATTTATTGATTTCGTTTTTATGGTATTTTTGCATCAATTTAGCCCCTGAAATATTCCAATTGCATCACTGTTTATCCTTTGACTGACGGAAGTCAACATTAGTCGTTACGGTAGTGGCGAGGCAGTCTAAGATGATGTGACAGAAGACAAAATTGATTTTTCAAGCGAATTCGAGGGAATATTTGATTTTTGGTTGAGTACTAGAGTAAAATTGATTTTTTAGGTAAAAATAAGAATTTAAGAAAATATTAAAATACTAAAATGATGTAAAAATAATAAATTATTTAAAAATATTTTATTAATATAGGAATAAAAATAACAAAAAATTAAAAATATATATAACAAAAATATAAGAAGCTATTAAATTATAAATTATTCAAAAATCAAAACTTAAAAATAAATTTTACCTTCTAATCCTAATTTTTAAAGTTTAAACCCTAAAAATTTTAAACTCTAAATTGCAAACCTTAATTGAAAATTTTATCAATATAAAATGAGTATGAATCATAAAACTATGTGTATAAATTTAATCAAGTAAAGGGTTTAAATTTTAGGGTTTAAGATTTGTGATTTAAAAATTAGACTTAGAGTGTAGAATTTATTTTTTTAGTATTGAGAGATAGAAGCGCTAAAAAGGGTAAATTTTTTTTGAAGAGAATTGCATTAACCGTACTTTAAGATTCTTTCTTACTTACATTTTTTTTGAAGAGAAAGAAAACTAAAATCGTCCAGATTTTTTTTGAAGGTTTTTATATATTTTAATACTTCATAAATATTTTAAATTTTAATTATTGAATAATTTATTAGCTTATGATATTTTAATTTTATGATTTTTACTTATTTTTAGATATTTTAATTATTTTATTTTATTTATATATATATATATTTTAAAAATATTATTTTTAATGTTATTTTAATATTTTATACTTTACTCATGTTTTTTTGTCTAAAAATTAATTTTATTCTCGAACTCGCTTGAAAAATCAATTTTACCATTTGCCAAGTCATCGTAAACTGCCTTGTCATCACTATAATGGTCAACGTTAGCTTCCGTCAGTCAATAGACAAACGGTGATGCAATTAGATTACTTCAAGAGCTAAATCGATTTATTAGGAGTACTATAAAAAATAAAAGTCACCCTTTAACCTTTATTTTATAATCATAGTTGCCTTCTTTCTTTGTTTTATATGTAGTGGATTACTTCAATTGCCATTGTCATGAACTAACCAATTCTGCATTTAATATTTTTCTGGTATATTATGCTATTATACCTGCTTTTGTAAGTATTATTAGAACATTTTGATGATCTATAGGGTAGTTGATGTTAACTATTATTCTTTGGCGTTGTAAACTAAGAGCTATTCGAATAAAATTTATAATATTTTTTATAACAAAATAATTATATTCACGATAAACATATATTATATTTATATCCGACACTCACTCGAGATAAAAGTCAATTGTTTGTGTTTGGTCTTGGTCTGTTATGGTGAATTCCAGTTGTAATGTCAGACATGCATTCAACATGAATAAATCATGATTTTTTAGTGTTTTCTTTCTTTCTTTTTGGGTTGCTAATAGTACTTGTATAAAAACATTGAAACCACTTAACAAACAACAGCGTAAAACAAAAAACATTTCCACCATGCTTTCCTGCAATTCCAATAACCACTATTCTTCTTCTTCTTCGTCTCGATCCAACAAAGTCCCAAAGTCTTTTTCCACCATGTTCCCCTCTGCAACTTCAGCTTTCACTACATATGCCTCAATCAGTGCTTCATTGATGCTCTTTCGGTCCATATTCAACGATCTCATCCCATACCCTCTTCGAAGGCACATGTTGTCTGCTCTGAGTTACTTGTTCAGATAAACAAACCATCCTTATTGAACAATCCGATGGGATCGAACCCAACCATGTTTTCAATGCTTCAGAGGTTTATTTAGGCACCAAAATTAGCCCCCAAACCAAAAGACTCAAAGTCAGCAAACGTTTAAAAGACAAGGGATTATCATTCAGGCTGGACAAAGGCCAGAGAGTCACAGATTTCTTCCAAGGAGTTGAGCTCAAATGGAGACACGTTTGCTATGAAGTGGAGAAAAGAGGTCACCGTGGTGATTCTAATGTAGTCGAAAGACTATTTCGAGTTGAGGTTCAAGAACAAGTGTAGGGATGTGGTGTTGAATTCTTACTTGCCTTTTGTGTTGAAATCTGCTGAGTTGATTGAGAGTGAAGCAAGGGTTTTGAAGATACATACTCTGGGAAATTCTCACTATGCTAGTAAGTTCAAGTGGGAATCCATCAAACTCGAACACCCTTCCACATTTGAGACTTTAGCACTTGATTTAGAGCTTAAAAACATGATCGTGGAAGATTTGAATAGGTTTCTTAGGAGGAAGGAGTTCTATAGAAAAGTGGGTCGATCATGGAAGAGGGGTTACTTGTTGTATGGACCTCCAGGAACTGGTAAATCAAGCTTGGTTGCTGCCATGGCGAATTACTTGAAGTTTGATATCTATGATTTGCAGCTTGAGAACATAAAAACTGACTCGGAGTTGAGAAAACTGTTGCTTGATATTGCGAACAAGTCAATCCTAGTGATTGAAGATATCGATTGTTCTGTGAATCTGCACGATCGTACCCGCGGACATAAGCGTAGTGGCCAAGACAAGCAGGTACGTTTCCACTGATTGGAATTGGATACATATCCTTTTCCCTGTGTTAGTGTGTCTAATAAGCTGAATCTATGCAGTTTACACTCTCTGGACTGTTGAACTTCATCGACGGTCTATGGTCGAGTTGCGGAGACGAGAGGATCGTTGTGCTAACCACTAACCACAAGGACCGGCTTGATCCGGCCTTGTTGCGTCCCGGAAGAATGGACTTGCACATCAACATGTCATACTGCACTATGCAGGCTTTCAGGGTTTTGGCTTCGAATTACTTAGGGATCGAAGGCGACCACCGGCTATTTGGGGATATCAAGGAGTTGCTGGAAGGTACCAAGGTGAGTCCTGCACAAGTTGCTGAAGAACTAATGAAGAATGAAGATGCTGATGTTGCACTGGAAGGATTTGTGAGTTTCCTCAAGCAGAAGAAAATGGAAGATGATGAAGTTGAGAAGGCTGAGGCCCTGAAGAAACTAGAGATTAAAGAATCCAGAGAGCCAAAAATGGAACACAAGCCTCTCAAGAAAGATCATACCGTGCCACAGATGGTAGAGTAATATAATGATTTTACAGAGTCTGATATGAGGGTAATTTCAGTATTTACAAGTTTACTCCTATGGTGTATATGTAAATGGATTACTACTAATTAATATGCTATCCTTTGGATTATGAAGCTTAATGATATATCCAATTCACTAATTACTATAACAATATAATGATCAAGCTTATGAAAATCAACTTTGTGTGAACATCAAATAACTAGGACATCCCCAATTCTTTTCTGTTATTCTACTTCTCAAAATTTGGGACTCGAATTTCGATTTAGATCGATTCGAAAAAGTCCATGGTGTGATTCAAGTTGTGAAAAAGTAATTTGTGGGAAAAAAAATAAGGATATGTAACGAATGCGGAGGCTTGCCGGCCGAAGGCTTTGCCGCATATTCAATCCGTACACGACTATACTTTTTGTATCATTTTTAAAGTTGAAAAGCCTTATAACCATAAACTTCTTGAAATTTCGACTATACTTTTTGTATCATATTTGTTATTTTAATAAGCAAAGTAAAAAAAATTATTACCCGAATCAAATATTCTGGTTAATTGGTTAATCAATTATCACATCTAATTGGTACAATATAAGATTGAGAATTGAATAATTCAAATTTACTAATTAATCAAAATAATTTTTAAGGATTAATCGAAGTCGATTACGGTGTGACTTTTCTTAAATAAATGATTTCGATTTGGTTAAGATTCACGATTTTAAGCAATTCGTAAGTTGAGTTATTAAATTGATTTTTTTTAAACTTTAGTGACCAAAATAAGAGTTAAAAGAAAGTTCGGTGATGATTGATGTAATTTATCTATTATTTTATTCATTTAAAAAGAAAACTTATGTGCCACATCATCAGTTTCTAACTGGAGGGACCATATTGAAAGCGTCCTAAAAATTTGATGATCAAAATGAAAACGAACTAAAAGTTTAGTGACCAAAATAAAAACGAACTATAAATTTGATGACTATATCGCAAGTTTTATAGTTTCGGTGACTAAAATAAAGATACCTTGAAAATTCGGTAACTAATTTACCCTTTAAATTTCTATATTTATCGTAGCCCAACAAAAAATTGGGTACTAAAATTATAAACTGATGAGTAGAGGTGGCAATCGGGTCGTTCGGTTCGGTTTCGGTTCGGGTAGTTTCGGGTCTATTTAGAATAGGTTTAGATTCGGTTTGGATCGGTTCGGTTCGGGTCTAATTCGGGTACGTGATGAGTCGGATCCGGTTCGGGAATTGGATCGGGTCAAAATCAGATCGATCGCTTTCGGTTCGGGTCAAAATTGGGTCGTTCGGGTCAATTCGGTTTGAGTTGGGTTTAGGGTTTGAGGTTTTGTATTTATGGTTTAGTTTAGAATTATTGATGTATAAGATTAATTCTGATTCAACTTGTTAATCTATGCATTTGAATTTGATTAAATATTTAAATCAAAGCTTCATGTATCCATATCAAAATTTTGTGTATAATTATATTGAATCAAAGTTTATTATATAATAATAATAATAATAATGATAATAATAATAATAATAATAATAATAATAATAATAATAATAATAATAATAATAATAATAATAATAATAATAATAATAATAATAATGTTGTGAATAAAATAAAGAAGAACAAGAATAAGAACAAGAAGAACAAAGAGATGAGAGAAAGAAGGAGATTTGTATTATTCTTAAATATAGACTTGTGTACAATGCCTTTAATGAATCATCTATTTATAGGCATAAGAAGTACATAATACATTAAACTCTAATTCATAGAGATAATATTCCTAATAATAAATAAATCAAACTCCTTTGATAAAGTTCTAATCATGATAGACATCCACATAGATAAATATTCATAGCACTCCCCCTTGGATGTCTATGAAGATAATGTGCCTCGTTAAAACCTTACTAAGATAAAAACCCAGTGGGAAAAAAAATTCTTTAGTGAAGGAAAAATAGTACACACATCTTTGATACGCATAACATGTTGCCTCATTAAAAACCTTACCAGGAAAACTCATTGGGACAAAACCTCGGTTAAGGGAAAAAGAGTGCAACGCGTATTTACTCCCCCTCATGCAAACATCACAGAAGATCTTTGAATATTCATAATTTAATCTTGAATATCATTTTTCTAAAGATCGTGAGGGATGAAACTTTGGAGTAATATGTTCCATGATGTATCCACTTTCAAACTGAGATATACATCGTGCGTTATCTTCACACAAGATAGCTTTTATCATATCTTGTAAAAGTAAATCCACATATCCTTTAGATATGTTGGGTCAATAGTCTTAGCCAAACACATTTTTTTGGCTTGCCTCGTGCATAACAATTATTTCTACGACATTTGAGGAGGCGTCAACGAATGTTTGAAGATCTAAATGTAATGATCTTTGTATATTCATAGATATTTCTTGACCAACTAATATATAGTGCTTCAAGACCAAGAAAAGATATAATTATCTTTATTCACATCCAACAATCTTACAACTATTGAGATACTCAATAGATATGCTCTATTCATATTGAATCTTCTTTAAGATTCTTTCAGCATATGTCTATTCATAGACAAAAGAAATATATAAAAATGCTCGATCTTCAGGTCGAGATAAACTTGATGTCAAGATTCAAGTACTTGTATTGAAAGTACTTCATGAGTTTCCAATTTGAAGCTCTTTAGGAGTTCTAAAATTATCATAATGGATCTTGATCCAAACTCCTTTATAAAATACATAAGGAAATATGATCATTCTTATAGTATTTTCTCAATTAGTATTCACTAAGGCGATTATACCAAATGCGTCAAAATATTCATGAGACATGTCTAAATAAATTTTCTCAAAAATTTCCAAATGCTTATAGCAGTTTAGATCCTTCAAGGATAAATATGGATCCACAAATAATTAGACGCATGTAAAATTTTCAAAACTGCCAAAGTAATTGCATCCACCATGAAGTAATTAAAACTTTTCATAAATCATAGTTCAAGTCGTATTTACGACTACTTATTTGTGCCTCACTTGCATTACACCTTTAGGTGTTTGGACTGCTGGTCCAAATACTTCTATTTTAGAAGTTCAAAGCGTCTTTCAACATTGGCCAATTCAATATCTATACTTCTGAATAGATTTTATACAAGATCCTCGATTTCTTTCTTTACTTCTATAGAAGTATTTTATGTAAAATTGTTTGTAAAATCGTTGTCGACAACTTTCTAATTTTCTGGTTCCATTCTCGTAATGACATAACTCATCGAGATCTCTTCAAGATTTCAATCTTTATTTCAGGTACCTGAAACTCTTATAGAGTTTTATTATTTGTTATGTCTTGGGTCTCTTCAGGAGCACCCGCTTCCAATATATGACCATCTCATATTACTTTCTATTTACGAGAATTTTGATCATTGGAACCATTTCAACTATCATGCTTCAGGCATGATTTACATTCTCTCGCTCTAATATGTAATTTAAACTTAGAGCATTTCAGCTGGTATATGAGACTTAATTACTCTCATTGGGTCAGTAAATATGTCTGGCAGTTGACATGTAATAACATGAATTATCTTATGAACTTCTAGTTCATATAGGAGGATCTAGATAATGATAATTCATTTTCCTCTATCCAGCTGATTATTATCTCCCCCTGATGTTGAGAAAAATCATGTTTTAAATGATTCTCCAATTAATGTTTAAGAATTTAAACATAAAAGGAGACTCGTACTCAATATATATTCTCAACCCTTTTTATTTACCCATTTTGTGCGTTGTGGTGGAGCAATTCATATCGCACATTCAAAAATCATAAAATGGGAAATGTATGGTTTCTGACCAAATATCAATCATAACGGGGAGTTTATTATAACTCGTTGGCTTGATGCGTATAAGTGTTGCTATATGGAAACATCATATAAATAATAACTCTTTTGTTCTCATAGTTTAGCTATTAAATAGAAGGCATCCAATTAAAATTTTGCTAAACTATATTTTTCATAATCAATAGGCTTTGTAACAACTGATATAGCCTAAAAAATAAACCCACTAACTTTTCAAGACGAATAGTCTAACTGCATAATCTGAATCTTTTTAGAATCAATCTCACAAACTTCTGGTTGTAAGTCGATAAAACAATGTAGATGCATCTACTAAAATCATATAAAACTTTCCACATTTGTGGATATATGGGCCCATATTTCGTTCAGATATGCAAGACATACAGTCTTAACTTCAGTACAAGAACTTTAAGTTCTAATTCTTTTGGTAAGTGGGATCATCTATATCCTTTGAGAACAAACAACACATGTTCTTTAATAAGTGGAATTTAATCCATTCCTTTGAGAATAAGCACCACAAGAACTACATGTTCTTTTAATACATGTGCATGTAAATCTCAATAATTTCTGCACCATTATTGATCAGGATGATCTAACCGATCATGCCAACTATATATATGTGTATATATCTCTGAATTTGTAAACTTCTTGTTTACCATAACATGTAATTCAATCTTACTCGTACACGTCTAGTACGACCATCAAAATTGTTCCTTTAAATAAGAATATTTTAGCTCTTTCGAAGCTTTCAATTGAAATTATCTTTTGGTAGCAATATATAGCTCTCCTAGAGCTTTCAACTGACTTTTTGGCTACCAGAACTTATATCCATATTGACTTATTTCAAATGCCAATTGATAACATATGTTTTTTATAATTTCCAAGGGGATATTTTGCAAACTCATATTGCTCTCTTAAAATTTCCACTTATAGTGGTGACGATATTATTACCATTAGCGGTAATTATTGCAATATTCGCAATTCTGCACTTTTCATAATGTGCTTTCTCTCAAGAATTTATTGCTCTTCTAGAGCATCAATATTTTCAGTACTTTGAGATATAGTACTCACATTATTCCCTTGCATTTAAATGGGAAAAATATTTCTTATGCTTAAGTACAATATGAGTACTTGCATTATCTGCTAGGCATAAATAGCCACAATTTTAGGCATAAATAGCCACAATTCATTGTATATTTTATTCTGGAAGTAATCATATTCTTCAAATAATAAATTAACATAAAGCGTAAATAAATAATATGTGAAATAAATAAACATAAAGCAAACTAACATAAATAAATAATAAATAAAATAAATTAACATAAAAAAATAAAAAAAAATCAATTATTCATGTTAGAGGTTATAAGAGAAATAAAATAAATGGTAAATTATTCACTTCAAGGGTTATGAGAAAATTAACAATATCCAATTGAGTTGGACCAATAACGCCATAATTATTTTCGCCATAAACAAATTTTGTTTATATTTTATTTCATTTATCATTCATGATTATGGATAAAGTCCATAATACTTTGGCGTTTGACAAGTACGAAACCAATAGTTTATAACATCACATTGGTAAAAGGATTTCACTTCCTTAGAATGATCTTTATCACTCTTGTCATCCTTATAACTTCGCTACCAGCGGGTAGAAGTATTCTTAAAATGACTATATTTTTCATGTGTATATTCATAGCCTCGACCACGACCACAACTTTTAATGTAGTTTTTTTATTCCTTCCATAATATAACTTCACATTCACTTCAGGGAATGGAGTAGAGCCAGTGGGCCTTTGAAACTTTTTTCAAATATCCTTATCACAGAGAACAAAGATTTAATCCTCGTACGCGACATTGTTAAACCTGTCCACAAGGTCATTTAAAAACCTCCTTTGAGACCAGTAGCCTCACAGAACGGGATGTCCAGCCAATATACTTGGATTATATCGAAATTATGTCTCTAATTGAATAATGATTTACCATGTTTGCATTCACTTCAGGGAATGAAACAGTTCCAATAATCGCATGGAATAAACATCATGCTTGCATTCACTTCAGGGAACGCCCCATCATTAATAATCGCATGTAATAAACATCATGCTTGCATTCACTTCAGGGAATGCCCCATCATTGATAATCACATGGAATAAACATCATGTTTTGCATTCACTTCAGGGAATGCCTCCCATAAAACTTTTTGGATCAAGACAAATTTTCGTAACTTGAAATTGGGAGAAGTCTATGGTCAAGTTTTTCGACGAAGAAGAAATATTACTTTCGAGTAAATATAGACTTTATAATAATCTTCTTGTAAATTCAAAATCATCATGATTTATCGCACTTTAAAATAATAATATAAAGAATAAAAATAAAAATAAAATTTACCGATATTGATTTTTCTCTCGTGGACAATGGAGACATAGCATATGACCGAGATAGCTTCTCATAGTCCCTTTATATCACATCTCTTTCCAAGCCATTTAAATACATGTAAAACTCAAAACACGGTTAAAAATACCAACTTTTATCCATAGAATAACATAAATAAAATCTGATCTTTAATTATAAGAAACAAGAAAAAAAATGATTTTACCAACAAAAATAAATATGTTCAAAATTTGCTTGGCTAGACCTGTTAAAATCTATATCTGTCTTAATCAATTAAAGTATGAAATTGGACCACTTTTGCAAATTGAAATCCCTAATTATAAACTAAGCATAAAATGAGATATAAATCAAATCAAACAAATTAATAATATTACTACTTAATGATCGCATCTCTAATAATGCACAAATATAAAATAATTTGTTATCATGTAACAAAACTTTAAGTTACAAACTATAAACGTCAATCATTAAACAACCAAAAACACATCACTTCTTTTTTCATAAGAAAATGTTAGCATTGCCAATAATAAATAGACATTTGATATAATTGTATGTTATTTTTATAACAAATCTGATCATTTCATAAATAAATAAATAGGTAAAGACATGAAACTTAAAATTATTTATTTATCTGTCAACATTACTAATAACTAATACATTATATATAGGTTTTAATCAAATGATAACATATAATCATACCAAATTCGATTATATATACAATCATAACTATACAAAAAATCATAATATACTAACACAAAAAAAAATCAAACCTTAAATCCTGAAATATATAAACGAAACGATGAATCATAATATACTTCCTTTATATTTAAAATGATTATAAAAACACCAATGATTCTCACCAAATTCATGTTTACGCGTCAAATTGAAGAGAAGATGAAATTTGATCTTTAACCAAAATCTTCTGAGCGAACTCGTGCTGATAACGTGTTGTGAATAAAATAAAGAAGAACAAGAATAAGAACAAGAAGAACAAAGAGATGAGAGAAAGAAGGAGATTTGTATTATTCTCAAATATAGACTTGTGTACAATGCCTTTAATGAATCATCTATTTATAGGCATAAGAAGTACATAATACATTAAACTCTAATTCATAGAGATAATATTCCTAATAATAAATAAATCAAACTCCTTTGATAAAGTTCTAATCATGATAGACATCCACATAGATAAATATTCATAGCAAATAATAATAATAATAATAATAATAATAATAATAATAATAATAATAATAATAATAATAATAATAATAATAATAATAATAATGTTTGAAATGAATTAATTTACTAAACTTAGGATCTAATTGAGCTAACTAAAATATAGAATTATAAATTACGGACATAATTAAAATAATTTTAAAACTAAATGTGAAATTTCAATTAAATTAATCTAAATTGAAACTCAATTAAATTAAAAAAAAAGAAAAAGGAAAAGACAATTGGTAAAAATAGAGAGAGAAAAGACAAAATTTTAGAGGGCAATAAGCCACAAAATTTTTAAACTAAATTAAAAAGAAAAAAAACAATTGGTAAAAATAGAGAGGAAAAAAACAAAATTTTAGAAGAAAATAAGCCACCAATTATTTAAACTAAAGATTAATTACTTTTTAAGTCATGTTGCATTTAAAATGTATTTCTCAATTTTCATGCCGAAAGTCAACAGCCAAGCCCATTTTCCCAGAATTAAATACAGTTTATTTGTCTTTTATTAAAAAAACATTAATAATTGGAGAAAAAGACCATTTCAACTTCAAACCTGATATGTCCTGCTGATGTGGGTTACACCAAATGACCCAGTACGTAATTACCATATTTTTTCTATACTAAGTGGGGCTAAATGATTGACCAGTATTTACATTATATATCACTTTTTACAAGTAAAAATGTCACCTCATAAAAAAGACACCGTTACAATTAACAATTATTAGGTACATTAATAAGATATATAGCATTCTCAATGAAAGGACATCAGTTTAAACTTTAATAACAATATTATTGGAGGAACAGCTTCCACCCCGAACATAAACGATAAAATAGACATACATACTGCTAAAAAAGACACCATTACAATCTCGAAGTTTAGTCTATTGGTTCATTCAATCTTACAAAGAATTATGTTTTTTTTTTCAAAGAAAGTATTATTTTTTACAAATCTTAATTTTAATCCTAATCTTATATAGAGGGAAGGAGAATGAGAGACTCTAGGGGAAAGAAGGGGGTGTTCCTAGTGTGTCTAGAACCTATAACTTAAGGGGATATGAGGGAACAAAGATGAGCAGCTTGACCAACCGACTAAATATGCTTGCTCAAATAAAATATTATTTAATATTAAAGAGTTTGAATCTTGACATTTATAATCTTAAAATTTCCTCTCTCGAATAAAAAATTCTAATATTTCTGTTACTGTTAATGTTTGTATATTGATTTTTTGGGCTACATAATTCTTTACTAAACTAAAGAAAAAGATGACATTTGTAACAATGGGTGAGTCGCCACCAATCCTTTGTTTTACTTTAAGTACGATTGGAACACCTGAAAAACTCAGTTATTTTAATAAAATATGTTTTTATTAAAACAACGAGTTTTGGTCTGCGAAACCAGAAAAACAGGTTCGGGAGTCGGTTACGTGTGGGGAAGGGTGAGCACCCCCACAACGCCCAAAATTGGTACATGTCGATTACGTAATGTCTTAATGGTGGAATTATGAATTCGAATATAATTTATCAACGTGATCCCTTAAAATATTTAAAGGAATATTTTTGTAGAAAAGAAAATTTACACCCCAACACCCGGGGCATAATTTTCGTATATAAAAGGAATTTACACCCCTACGTTTGGGGCATGATTTCCGGTAGATTCCCAACGGAAGGGAATTTACTTTAAAAATTATAATTTGAGATTAAAAGTAATACTTTTACAATAGGGACTAAAGGAAAGCGGCACCCTTACGCTTAGGGTAAGTTTTTCATGATAACCCCTAATAAAAGTTTTTAATTTAAAATTCAATTAAACAATATAAATGAATATATTTAATTCAAACATTGCATACAAAATAAAATTAAAATATAGAAACATGACATAAAAAATAAAAACATACAAACAAATATAAAAACATCTTATATTTCATACAAAAATATTTATTACAAAAAAGACAACATTAAAATAGATGAGGATCAAAATTTACCCTACTAGAAGCTCGAAATAAGAACTTCACCCGACCCCTAGCAGGATTTCCGCATCACCTCGCTATAACTCAAAAATTGATTCGAACGAACCTCGACAGAGCCTCCAATCGAATTAACTGTTCGAACCATTAAAAGGGCACTGCCCCTAAGGTTCGAAAGGGTACTGCCCTTTTCTTGCGCCATTTCCATGGCTTGTGCCATTTTAATGGCCATTTTTTTGTGTGTGGCCGTGTGTCCTGCTCAAAGGCAGCCTCCCCTATTTATAGTCAATGGGTGGGGAGGTGAGTCACTTAGGTACATTGCGTGGATGCCTTGCATGACATCCACGGTAGGTTTTTTTTCTTTTTTTATATATTGTTTTTTGCTTATTTTTTCATTTTTTTTGCTAATAAGATAATATTAATACATTCGAGAAAAATAATAGTTATGGCCCGGACATAAAATGGGTATTACAGCTGCCCCTTTTGCTCATTGCTGTGTAACAGAAATAGAGCAAAGATAAAAGGATAACCATTTTATGTCCGTTCGGGTCTGGGTTCTTTTTTCTGGCCATGCTCATTCTTAAACTCCGCTTGATTTGTTCGACCGCTCTTGTAGGCAGAATCTTCACAATGGAACGATCTGCTGGGGAGATAATCTTTAGACTACGAAGACCCGTGGGAGAAGCAAAATAAGTTCGGCTTGCTACGACTCAGACATTAACGAATACTTGGAGAAAACTTGACCTAACTGGGACACCGACAGAGCGGCGAGGTCTACTAAACTTGATCCATTTAACAAGGTAGCTTGATCTGGAGGAGAAAGATTGATCCACTGCAACTCTATAGATGCGAGAAGATCTGAAGAAGGCTCGATCATCTGCAACTCCATTGATGCGAGAATATATGAGGAATGATCGATCATCTGCAACTTTATCGATGCGAGAAGATCTGAAGAAGGCTCGATCATCTGCAACTCTATGAATGCGAGAATATATGAGGAATGATCGATCATCTGCAACTCTATCGATGCGAGAAGATCTGAAGAAGGGTCGATCATCTGCAACTCCATCGATGCGAGAAGATCTGAAGAAGGGTCGATCATCTGCAGCTTCATTGATGCGAGAAGATCTGAAGAAGGGTCAATCATCTGCATCTCCATTGATGCGAGAAGATCTGAAGAAGGGTCGATCATCTGCAACTCCATTGATGCGAGAAGATCTGAAAAAGGGTCGATCATCTACAACTCCATTGATGCGAGAAGATCTGAAGAAGGGTCGATCATCTGCAACTCCATTGATGCGAGAAGATCTAAAGAAGGGTCGATCTACTGCAACTCCATTGATGCGAGAAGATCTAAAGAAAGGTCGATCATCTGCAGCTCTATTGATGCGAGAAGATCTGAAGACGAGGTGATCTACTGCAACTCCATTGATGCGAGAAGATCTTAAGACGAGGTGATCTACTGCAACTCCATTGATGCGAGAAGATCTGAAGAAGGGGTGATCTACGACAACTCCATTGATGTGAGAAGATCTGAAAAAGAATCGATCTACTGCAACTACATAGATGTGAGAAGATCTGATGAAGGGGTGATCTACTGCAACTCTATTGATGCGAGAAGATCTGAAAAAGGGTCGATCTACTGCAACTCCATTGATAAGAGAAGATCTGATGAAGGGGTGATCTACTGCAACTTCATTGATGCTAGAAGATCTGAAGAAGGGTCGATCAACTGCAACTCCATTGATGCGAGAAGATCTGAAGAAGTGTCGGTCTACTACAACTCCAATAATGCTAGAAGATTTGAAGAAGAGGTGATCTAATGCAACTCTATTGATGCGAGAAGATCTAAAAAAGGGTCGATCTACTGCAACTCCATAGATGCGAGAAGATTTGAAGAAGGAGTGATCTATTGCAACGCCATAGATGTGAGAAGATCTGAAGACGAGGTGATCTACTGCAACTCCATAGATGCGAGAAGATTTGAAGAAGGGGTGATCTACTTCAACTCCATAGATGCGAGAAGATTTGAAGACGAGGTGATCTACTGCAACTCCATTGATGCGAGAAGATCTGAAGACGAGGTGATCTACTACAACTCCATTGATGCGAGAAGATCTGATTAGTACTAGAACTCCGTCAACGAGACAATGAAAAGTGTCCCTGGTTTACACTTCTTTTGCATTTTTCCCAAATGCACAGGGATTAACGAATTTGATTTGCCTTTACCGGTAGTCGTTTGCTCTGGGCTAGTTGTACCATTCCCCTGGGTACAATCAGTTTATACCAATCATGAGATTGGATTTTCCCAAGGATTTATTTTCCTTGGACCATTCGTAGCAATGGATTTTCGATGGACATCTGAATTGTTCATTGTCTTAAACTTAACCGTGTTTAAGCACGTTATGCCTACATTTCTGTCGGCTTTCAGAATTGTATTTTTCCCAAATGCACAGGGATCAACGTTTTTGCTTTGCCTTTACCGGTAGTCGTTTGCTCTGGGCTAGCTGTACCATTCCCCTAGGTACAATCAGTTTATACCAATCATGAGATTGGATTTTTCCAAAGGATTTATTTTCCTTCGACCATTTGTGACAATGGATTTTCGATGGACATTTGAATTATCCATTGTCTTAAACTTAACCGTGTTTAAGCACGTTGTACCGACATTTCTGTCGGACTTGTCAAAAATAGCTTTGATCCTCATGAGAGGACGAAGTTGAGAAATTCACATTTTTAAGACTATCCTTAAGAAAGGATGGAAATAAGAAAACCCAATTTTTGAGAAAAAAAGTATCCTTAAGAAATGACGAAATTTAAGAAAATGTGTCCTTAAGAAAAGGGCAGAGTTAAAAAAACTATTGTTTTGAGAAAATGTGTCCTTAAGAAAGGACGAAGTTAAGAAACTCCTGGTTTGAGAAAAGTTATCCTTGAGAAAGAACGGAGTTAAGAAACTTTAATTTTGAAAAAAAATGGTGTCCTTAAGAAAGGATAGAGTTAAGAAACTCCAGTTTTGGGAAAAGGTGTCCTTAAGAAATGACGGAATTAAGAAACTCGTGTTATCGAGAAAAGATTCCCTTAAGAAAGGACGGAGTTAAGAAACTCTTGTTTTTGAGAAAAAGTGCCCTTAAGAAAGGACGGAGTTAAGAAATTCCAATTTTAGGAAAAGGTGTCCTTAAGAAAGGACGGAGTTTAAGAAACTCGTGTTTTCGAGAAAAGGTGCCCTTAAGAAATGATGGAGTTAAGAAACTCCAATTTTGGGAGAATGTGTCCTTAAGAAAGGACGGAGTTAAGAAACACATGTTTTCGAGAAAAGGTGCCCTTAAGAAAGGATGAAGTTAAGAAACTCAAATTCTGGGAAAAGGTGTCCTTAAGAAAGGACGGAGTTAAGAAACTCGTGTTTTTGAGAAAAAGTGCCCTTAAGAAAGGACGGAGTTAAGAAACTCAAATTCTGAAAAAAAAAAGTGTCCTTAAGAAAGGACGGTGTTTAGGAAAATCTTTAAGTAACAAGTTCCAAGTTAGCTCATGATAGTATTTATGCAGATGATGTTCATGTGCTTGCTTTTGTGATGATGTAGAGATGCGTGAAATTCTTGACATAATGGTCAATTATGAATCCTTAATGAAAAATAAGATGTCATAATATATGAACGTATTTGGATGATGCAATGATGCATATGCTTTCATGTATGTTCTCGTGCGGATGCATGAGATTCTTGTAGAAGTCTTCTTTTTCTGGCTCAGGTTGGTCTTCAGACTTTTGTTTAAAATTTTCCCCAGAAAAAGTTTGCCCCCCAGGCTTCATTGTCCTCACTCTTTTCTGGATAAGCTGAATGATCCTGATGTCGTCTCTTTTTTTCCAGGGAAATTGGCTTGGCTCACCACCACTGACAAAGGCGAGATTGGAAAAAGGTTGATTCTGGAACTTCATGGCATGAAGTTATGACCCTGAAAATGGAACATTAGTTAGTAATTTGCTCGAAAAAATTTACCGTTTTTACCTGGATGTTCGATCTTTTTGCATATTCGGCCTCCTTCAGGGCTAAAGGTTGGTCATTATGTTGTCGCCCCCATAGTTGAGGTCTTCGGTCTCTTTCCTAGACCTGTTTATACATTCAAGATATAAATGTGCCATGGATGCACTTAACTTTGTGTTTGATGCATGTATCTAGCCTAAATTCATGATAACTTGTATGATGTATGTAGTTATAGTAGAATGATGAATGGGAAATTTTGTTTTGCCCCTCAAAAGGATGCCCCTGACTCTAAGTTGCCAGATCTTTGCCTCAGTGCTCGATGCCTTGTTTGTAAGGATGCCCCCAACCTTCCTTGGGTTTGATCATCTTTTGGGTTACTTCCTCGGGTGAATTCCTCAACATTTTATCTAAGACTATTCTTGAAGCAAACTCGAAGTATGTTTTCGCCATTTCCCGAAGGCTTCCACTGTTCTTGTGAATATGTTAGGTTGCCCCCCCCAGTCGGGTCTATAATTTTTGTTATGTGGGTTCATGCCAGCTCATTACTTTCGGCTCTGGCGAAGTGCTATAGGCGATAGTTGATGTAGTCTTCTAGGGTGCAAAAGTCTAACTTGGCATCGGAGGCTCGCTTCCTGAACTCGTCGATGAATGCTCTCAGATTAGGGCCTTGTAGGGGCATGGTGTTGGGCTCTTGTACAGGTTTAGCGTGATGAGTGCTTTATCCGGTATTTGCTGACACGGGGCATCCCTGGAACCGGTTTCAAGATTTAAAAATGCATATGCAAGGTGCGTGTCCTAGATGTGGAAGTTGTTGAGTGTGTAAAAGTTCTATTATTTACACCCTTTTTAACCCATATTTCTGCTGCATTCAAGCATCATTGCATTGCATTTAGGTCAGTTTACAGTAAAACATCACAAATTCACTAAAGGCACGGATTCTACTAAAAGATGGCTGATTTTGCAGGTTACTGCCATGGTTGACGAAGAAGGCAGGCGCAGGGCAGAGAAGCAGAAGAGCTGAACTGGACAAACAGACGATGACGATTAAGCTGCCATGGACCTGTCGTGACAGCAAGGTGACAACAGCCTGATGAAGAGGAAAAGTCAAGTGGACCTCGATAGATAGAGAAAAATCTGCTCGTGTGTCGTGTGAAAGCCAAATATTTTTCCAAGCCCCGGATCGAAAGATATGTCAAGCCAAAGCTCGAGGAGAAGAATTCCCATGAAACAAGGAGGCGGCTGAAAAGTAGGAATCCTTAGAGATTAAGCATTTAATAGAATCTTACTTTTCATTAAAGTTGTAATCCTTGTTAACTTAGAATACTTGAGCCCAAAGCTTATATAAGGGCATAGCTTTAACCTAGGAGGCATCATACCCCATAACCGACAACCAAAACCCCTCCGCCGTTTACCCGTCGTCGACATGTTCTAAAAACCCCCTAGGGCCACGGGTTGTTTTGTAAAGTAGTTGCAAGGGTTGTTTTGTTTTAGGATTTTCCAAGTTCAATAAAATAAACTTCAAGTTCTCTTATTTCGGTTTTAATATCTTGCAAGAGCATCGGGAGAGCATTGTGAGGTTATCTATTTACTTAGCATCGGGAGAGTTAAGTATACGAAAGAGATAAGAGCGCGTTCTCTAGTTTATAGTTGAACCATCTCGTGCCTAGGGATAGGGCGAGGTTAAGTGGCTAAGGAAGAATTCATACACATCGGTGTTCATCCTTCGATTCACGTCGGGAGGTATCATCAAAGACGTGATCATTGACAGACTTGGACCTAGGGATAGGCCAAGGCAGATCTAGGATTCTTGCCAAACTTGGAGTACGGAGTTGGTGTGTTCGCTGCCGCAACAGCTAACGGACAGCCGCTGCGACAGATGCTGTCGGCGACGGGAGCGACGACAAAACTGGATTTCCTAAACTCTTCAACACCTGCACTACTGAGCAATTCAATACCAGCCCATTCTCTCTATCTTGATATCTCAATTCCTTTATTTACGTTTTCTTTTATATTTTCGTGACAAACTTTCTAAACTATTTTCTTTACTTCGTGCAGTGAATTAAGGTGAAGTCATTATCCCAATCCCTGTGGAGACGATATCCGATACTTAGTATCACTTTACTACTTGCGTCGTGTATACTTGCACTACAATTGCGATAGACACGCAACAAGTTTTTGGCGCCGTTGCCGGGGATTGGCAACATAACTACACCTTTCTTTTATTGCACTTTTTGTTTTTGTTTTTATTTTCGTTTTTCTTTTTCTTTTTATTTTTTTTAATTTTTCTTTAGTACTTTCAACTCTTGCTTTTCACGAGGTTTTCTGGTTTATGCGCAGATCTAAAAGAGGTGAAGATCCTGAGTATCCATTAGATCCAGAAGTTGAACGTTCCTTCAATCTCAAGAAACAACTTCGCCGCCTTTTAGACAGAAACGAATACCTTGAGGAACAACTAGAGAAGATGGCCTGTAATCCGCCCGCTGGCGATGGTATGCCGCCTGTCGGTGATCCGCCTGCAGCAGCCGGACGACGGTCATGTCGTGACTACATGCTGAACGATCATGTAGAGCTGGAGACCACGCTGCCGGATATTGATGTTGATAACTTCGAGCTTAAGCTTGTCATGTTTAGTATGATCAACAATGCCGGGAAGTTTAGTGGTGCTGCAATAGAGGATGCTAGAGAGCATCTCAAAACGTTCCAGGAGATCTATGGTTCGTTTAGACTGCCAGGAGTTAGTCCGGAGATACTGAGGCTTCGGTTATGTCCTCATTCATTGAGGGACAGAGCTAAAACTTGGTGGAATAAACTAACACCGGGTTCAATTATGACTTGGGCAGATTTAACTCGTGAATTCTTATCTCGTTTTAATCCTTCGCATTTAGCTGAGCGGTTACGTAACGAAATTGCTACTTTTCAACAGGAAGATGACGAGCCGATGCACGAGGCCTGGGACAGATTTACTACTCTTCTCCGAAACTGCCCAATGCATGGATTCCCCGTCTGGAATCAAGTTACAAAGTTCTATAATGCTGCTAACTTACAAACTCGCATTCGAATTGATTCTGCAGCAAATGGATTACTATTGGATAAGGATCCAGATGAGGCCTTGCAAGTTTTGAAAAATCTGGCCAAGAATGAGGAGCAGTTTCCAACTGCAAGAAGAGGGGGTAAACGGGTACTTGCTGTCAAGGACTATGAGGCCGACAGCACGATGAAATCACAGGTAGCCTTCCTTACTAAAGCAATGAAAAGGTTATTGAATGATGATAGTTTACAAGGATTTGCTGTTGAGGAAGTATGTGATATCTGTGAGGGGAATCATAGTAGGGATGAGTGCCCAATAAATGTAGAAGAGGGAAAATATGTTGGAAATTACAAGCCAAATTATAATTCCAACAACTATAATCCCAATTGGAGGAAGGACCCTAAGTTCTCATGGAGTAATCCCAACAATGCCCTGAATCCTCAAGCACATAATCAGAATCAGGGAGGTCCTAGACTGTTGACGCGACAACAGCTGCCGCAGAATCTGCCGCCGCCGCAGCAACAGTAGCCACCAGCTGCCACGAGTAGTATATTGGAACAAACTCTGGCCACTTTTATGTCTCAGACCGGTACTTACATTGAGAATATGAATCAGTTTGTCAAGAAGACAGAGAATTTCATGGATAAGACAGAGATGAGGATGACAAATCATGAAGCTACCTTGAAATCTCTGGAGACACAAATGGGTCAGGTGTCGCAACATATTAAGCTGAGGCAGAATGGAGGATTTCCTAGCAATACTGAAAATGCTAGACCACCCACACATGAGCAATGTAAGGCGATTACTACTAGGAGTGGGAAGAAGCTAACAGGGCCAGAAAAAGCTGAAACAGAAAAGGAACCTGCCTTAGATAAACCTGCCGAGGAAGCTGCCCCGACAGGTGATAAACAGTCTGCTGCCGATGAGCCTGTCACGACAGCAGAAGCGACAGAGGAGAAAAAAGATGAATATCGTCCTCAGATTCGCATGCAGTGGGAAGGACGCATTGCTGATTACCGTCCCCCACCACCCTTCCCTCAACGGATACAGCAAGCTAAGCATGAATCTCAACTTAAAAAGATTTATGATATTTTTAAGCAGGTTCATATTAATATTCCACTGTTAGACGCCGTTAGGGAGATGCCCGGTTATGCTAAATTTCTCAAGGATGTTATGTCAAAAAAATCTAAACTTGGGGAGTTTGAAACGGTAAAGATGACAGAAGGTTGCATGAGTATTCTTCACCGGCAGCCACCCCAGAAAAAGAAGGATCCGGGGAGCTTCATCATACCTTGCGTAATCGGAAATAAATTCGTGGGTAAGGCACTTTGTGATCTTGGTGCTAGTGTTAATCTAATGCCCAAATCTGTTTTTCAGAAATTAGGTATTGGGAAGGCGCGGCCCACGACAGTCACTCTGCAACTGGCAGACCGCTCTTACGTTCATCCAGAGGGAAAAATTGAAGATATTTTGGTAAGAGTGGATAAGTTTATTTTTCCTGTTGACTTTCTTGTTTTAGATTGTGAAGTAGATGAAAATGCACCAATCATCCTTGGGCGACCCTTCTTAGCCACGGGAAGATCACTGATTGATGTGGAGAAAGGAGAACTCACCATGCAAGTAAACGATCAAGAGATTAAGTTGAATGTTCTCCAAGCGATGAAACACGCTGATGTGGACGAGGAATGCAAGGCTATCACTGATGTTACCCTTGATCAACCCTGCATCATGTCGAGCTGTCACGATATTCAATTCGGTCACTGCCACGGCAGCCACCTACAGGCCTGTCACGACAGCGACGACGACAACACCGACGACAGCAACTCCTCTGAATCCGATTCATCTGATACTGAAGATCAGGAGGAGATAAACTGGATAGGCAATCGTCGAGGTAAGTTATTCGAACCTTTGAATTATACTTCGGATAACCATTTAATCCAAAAGCCATCTATTGTTGAACCACCTGCCTTAGAACTGAAGCCCCTGCCAGGGCAGCTTAAATATGCTTTTCTTGGTTCGAATGATACGTTGCCCGTAATCATCTCTTCTAAGCTGCCACAGGAACATGAACGACAGCTAATCGACATGTTGAGGCAGCACAAGAAGGCGATTGGATGGACGATTGCTGATATACAAGGCATTAGTCCGGCATTATGCATGCACAAAATCCTTCTAGAGGAAGATCATAAGCCGACTATTGATGCCCAAAGGTGACTAAACCATGCGATGAAGGAGGTAGTGCGTAAAGAGATAATCAAATGGTTAGATGCTGGTATTATTTACGCCATCTCCGACAGCAAATGGGTGAGCCCGGTGCAATGCGTTCCCAAGAAAAGAGGAATGACCGTGGTGACCAATGAGAACAATGAGTTAATCCCAACCAGGACTGTGACCGGTTGGAGGGTTTGTATGGACTATCGGAAGCTTAACAAAGCTACCCGAAAGGACCACTTTCCTTTACCCTTTATTGATCAAATGCTTGATAGGTTAGCGGGTAAACCTTACTATTGTTTTCTTGATGGTTACTCAGGTTACAATCAAATTGCCATCGCACCGGAGGATCAAGAGAAGACGACTTTCACATGCCCCTACGAAACATACGCTTTTAGGAGAATGCCGTTTGGATTATGTAACGCACCCGCCACCTTCCAAAGGTGCATGATGGCCATATTCACCGACATGGTGGAGGACTTCCTCGAGATTTTTATGGATGATTTTTCCGTCTTTGGAGACGATTTTGAGAGTTGTTTAGGCAATTTACAAAAGGTGCTTGAAAGATGTGGAAAAGCAAACTTGGTCTTAAATTGGGAAAAATGCCACTTTATGGTGGATGAGGGGATAGTCCTTGGCCATAAGATTAGCTGCCGTGGGATAGAAGTCGACAGGGCCAAAATAGAAGTAATTGAGAAGCTGCCGCCGCCGACCACAGTCAAGGGCATTAGGAGTTTTCTAGGGCATGCTGGGTTTTATCGGAGATTTATTGCTAACTTCTCAAAGATCACGAAGCCCTTATGCCATCTCTTAGAGCAGAACCGACCCTTAGACTTTAATGATGAATGTACTGAAGCATTCAAGGTTCTGAAGGAAAAGTTAGTAACAACCCCCATAGTACAGCCACCAGACTGGACGCAGCCGTTCGAGATTATGTGTGATGCTAGTGACTATATTGTCGGGGCAACACTTGGGCAGCGCAGAGATAAGCTGTTTCATGTCATATATTATGCCAGCAAGACCTTAAATGACGCCCAAGTGAACTATACCACCACAGAAAAGGAGCTGTTAGCTGTGGTGTTCTCCATTGACAAGTTTTGTTCTTACATACTTGGGACGAAAGTAATAGTACACACCGACCATTCTGCCCTTAAGTATTTGTTCGCAAAGAAGGATGCAAAGCCTAGATTGATACGGTGGATCTTGCTACTATAAGAATTCAACCTTGAGATCAAGGACAAAAAGGGGACAGAAAATCAGGTGGCTGACCACTTGTCAAGGTTGGAGACGGGACGGAGTCTGCCAATAGATGAGACACATATACTGGAGACTTTCCCAGATGAGCAGCTCTTTGCTGCCGCAATCGCTGCCGCAACAGCCATGGCGGCAGGTAAGTCTTCTGAACTCCCCTAGTATGCTGATTTTGTTAATTTTATAGTTAGCGGAGTACTTCCTTCTGATCTTAATTATCAAGCCATGAAGAGGTTCTAAAATGATGTTAAGCATTATTATTGGGACGAACCTCTTCTTTTCAAAATGTGTGCAGATCAGGTTATAAGGAGATGCGTACCACAAGAAGAGCAAGAAGACATTCTCCATCACTGTCATGCTTCCCAATATGGAGGACACTTAGGAGGAAATAAAACTGCTGCCAAGGTGCTGCAGTCAAGATTCTACTGGCCGACACTGTATAAAGACGCACAGGACTTTTACAAGAACTGTGACAGGTGCCAACAGACAGGTAACATCTCGAGGAGAAACGAGATGCCACTGCAGAACATTCTAGAAGTCGAGATCTTCGACGTCTGGGGGATCGATTTTATGGGACATTTTCCATCCTCATGTGGGAATATTTACATTCTCCTAGCAGTGGACTATGTCTCCAAGTGGGTAGAAGCTATCGCCACTCAAAAAAATGATGCCAAGACGGTCCAAAAGTTTTTACACAAAAACATTTTTTCTAGATTTGGCATCCCTAAGGCGATTATCAGTGATGAAGGGAGACATTTTGATAATAGGGTAATTGCTGCCGCCTTAAAGAAATATGGTGTCAAGCACAGGATCGCGACAGCATACCACCCACAGACCAATGGACAGGCTGAGATATCCAATAGGGAAGTGAAGAATATTCTTGAGAAGATGGTTAAGCCAACTAGGAAAGATTGGTTTTTACTTCTAAATGATGCGTTATGGGCATATAGGACAGCCTTTAAGACCCCATTGGGCATGTCTCCATACCGTTTGATCTATGGGAAAACTTGTCATCTGCCTTTCGAGATAGAGCACAGGGCATACTGGGCAATCAAGACAGTGAATATGGACTTGGACAAGGCAGGCCAGAAGAGGCTATTAGATCTGAATGAGATCGATGAAATACGGACTATGGCTTACGACAATGCAAGAATATACAAGGAGAAAACTAAGAAGTGGCATGACAAGAAGTTGCTGCCACGATAGTTCTGCCCAGGGCAGCTTGTGTTGTTGTTTAATTCTAGGTTGAAACTCTTCCCAGGAAAGCTAAAATCTAGATGGTTTGGCCCGTTCCAAGTGGTTCAAGTTTTTCCCCATGGTGCCATAACAATTCAATCATTAAAAGACGGGCACCAATTCAAAGTCAACGGACAGCGCCTCAAGCATTATCAGGGGACTGAAGCCCCAGGAATACAGGAAGTGGTTACTTTAGGAGATGCCCCACAAGGCATCCCTAATTTAACCTAAATTTTATTTATTTTTATTATTTATTATTTATTAGGAAATTAGATTTATTTTATTCGAATAATGTTTTTTTTTATTTTCTGTTTTTAGGAAATAAAGGAGTCAAGAAGAAAAGGAGAAGTGACCCAAGCCCACCATCCATCCATCAGCCCAACAGAGCCCATTTATTGAAACCTGTCGTTTCGGCTGCCGCCGCAGACGGATAAGACAGGCTGTCAACAGACTGTCACGGCAGACGCAGAAGCGTGCGACAGACGCGTAACAGACGCATAATTACGTGTCAGACGCGTCAGACACGCTAAAACGCAACAGTCGCCCCGTTATTCTCGCCTGCCGTTACGGCATTAAATGGGCAGCTCCTCGACCGCTATAAAACCCCGTTTGCACTTTCATTTTTCCTCACTTCTGCTTATTCTCCCTTGCTTTCTCCTCTAGTTTTTCCTTGCTTTCTTTATTTCACAACCCTTGCAACTAACATGTCGTCTAGACAGACCTGCCGTAGTGCTGCCTCAACCTCTTCTTCAGCAGCTGCAACGCCCTTCGCCACAAAGGAGTTATGGGAGGAAAGGGGTTTCGTTTACATCCGACAAGCACCCAACATGGGACTCCGACCGTTTATCACAAGGGCAATCACGGCTCAACTATGGGAGCAATTCGCTGAACAACCCGCAGAGCTGAATGACACATTAGTCCGGGAGTTCTATGCTGCTATCGACAGCAGATCAGCAACATCTGTCACCGTTCGAGGAGTAAAGGTGCCCTTCACAGCTGACAGCATCAACCACATGTTTGGCCTCTACTTTGGCCCCGATGATGATGCTCACCAGAAATTTCTAAACACCCTCAATGATGCCGCCTATGGTGCTGTCATGGCGGAAGTGACAGAGGAAGGAACAACCTGGACCACAAGCAAAAAGAACCCCTACTCTGTCAAAAGGGGGCAGCTACTCCCGGAAGCCAAACTCTAGAACGCTTTCATCAAAAAAGCGTATCATGTCCTCCTCCCACCACACGACGGTGAACCAGCAGCGGCTTGCCCTCATTCACTCAATCATGCACGACAGGCCTATCAATGTGGGCCGCTATATGAGGGACAGCATCCTGGACTGCACATTCCGCTCCGACTCCCGCCTCTGCCTGCCGTTCACCATAACCTCTCTATGCCGCTGTGCTGCTGTCCCCGAGGAGCCCTCCGACAAACTGATCAAGGGCAGAGGCTGGACAGACAACAACATCAACAGCCTCATGGAGCTGGTAGTGGCTACACCTGTCTCTTCCTTCAACCCAGCTACCTCACCAGCAGATTCAGATGAGGAGCCTGCCCCTGAACCTGACGCCGCCGCCGCCCCGACAGACCAGTCTGCCCTCATCCTTGCTGCGTTACAACGGGTGGAAGAGAGACAAATGGGACTCATAACTTTCATCCGGGATTTCACGAACTCAACGGTAAACTTCATTACCCACACTTTAAATTATCCCGATGTTAATTTCCCTACTTTTCCTGCCCATTATTTCCATATCCCCTCCCCTGTCCACACACCCACACCACCTGCCTCCCCACATTCCCACTCTACCGCTTCCACCCCGTCACCTACCCCGACGGCAGCAGGCAGTCCAACGACCGAAACCTCTGCCAGAGGAACAAAGAGACCAGCCTCCGATGACAGCCCTCTGATCAGGAGGAATTTGGAGAGGGAATTTACGCCAGTCAAGAGGATAAAACACGTGGCAGACAGGAAATTAATGCCCAAGGCTAGCACCACCACCAACAACACTTGGGACAGTGGCAGCAGTTCCGACGTTCAGCTCGTGGAGCAACCTGCCCCTGAACCTGCCCAGCCTCCTCCGCAGCCCAGACGCCGCCGTCAGATCCGTGTTAGCAGCAGCAGCGAGGACAGCGATTGAAAAATTTAAGTCTTTTATTTTCCTTTCATTGCTGTATGCTTATATCTTTTGTGATGTACTTATCTTCATGTTTTTGTTGTTTCTGTCATTTTGCATTGAGGGTAATGCAACCCTCGAGTTTGGGGGTGGCAACCCTCCATCATTAATGGAGTCTTAAGTACATCTGTTTATTAATTGTTGTGTCTTTTATTTTATTTAAGTTCTATTATCTCTTAAAAAAAAATCAGAAAATATAAAACTGTTGGCTTAAAACTGTGAATTTAGCTTACCTGTCATGAAAGCTCTGTCGTGGCAGCATCTTTAGGACAGTTTAAGGAGAAGTTTAGAGCCTTTCTATAGTTCTGAAAACCTAAACACCTTTGTGACTGTTATATTGCTTAGATTTCTTTTAGCCAAACTAGAATAGGATGCTTAGAACTTGAATAGCCCCTAGAGGTGCCTAACACTGGCTCTAGGAAAGAAGTTTAGAAAAGAGACTCAATAGCCCTAGAGGTGCCCGAAACTGGCTCTAGGAAGTTAACTAGAGGTGCCTAAAACTGGCTCTAGTCAAACTTTAGCTTGAAAAATAGAATAAAAAAAATCGAGTCAAAACAAAGAAATCAAAGGAGCATGAAAAAGTTCATTCAAAAGATAAACTTTGGCATAAAAATTCGAGTTAAGAGTTGAATATTCTAGTGAAACTAAGAGAGTCTTAGCATATAACTGTTCACAAGAATGCACACACTACACGAGAGCTATAGGGAGATTCCGGACAGATCCTAAACCTTCCGACAGGTTGCTGCTGCCACAGAGAATGAGCGACGGGTAAGGGACAGTTCACTGTTTGAAAGCCAACACAAAAATATTGTCTTTCTTTTAGGTTTAATTGCTTGAGGGCAAGCAAGAACTTGAGTTTGGGGGTGTGTTGAGTGTGTAAAAGTTCTATTATTTACACCCTTTTTAACCCATATTTCTGCTGCATTCAAGCATCATTGCATTGCATTTAGGTCAGTTTACAGTAAAACATCACAAATTCACTAAAGGCACGGATTCTACTAAAAGATGGCTGATTTTGCAGGTTACTGCCATGGTTGACGAAGAAGGCAGGCGCAGGGCAGAGAAGCAGAAGAGCTGAACTGGACAAACAGACGATGACGATGAAGCTGCCATGGACCTGTCGTGACAGCAAGGTGACAGCAGCCTGATGAAGAGGAAAAGTCAAATGGACCTCGATAGATAGAGAAAAATCTGCTCGTGTGTCGTGTGAAAGCCAAATATTTTTCCAAGCCCCGGATCGAAAGATATGTCAAGCCAAAGCTCGAGGAGAAGAATTCCCATGAAACAAGGAGGCGGCTGAAAAGTAGGAATCCTTAGAGATTAAGCATTTAATAGAATCTTACTTTTCATTAAAGTTGTAATCCTTGTTAACTTAGAATACTTGAGCCCAAAGCTTATATAAGGGCATAGCTTTAACCTAGGAGGCATCATACCCCATAACCGACAACCAAAACCCCTCCGCCGTTTACCCGTCGTCGACATGTTCTAAAAAACCCCTAGGGCCACGGGTTGTTTTGTAAAGTAGTTGCAAGGGTTGTTTTGTTTTAGGATTTTCCAAGTTCAATAAAATAAACTTCAAGTTCTCTTATTTCGGTTTTAATATCTTGCAAGAGCATCGGGAGAGCATTGTGAGGTTATCTATTTACTTAGCATCGGGAGAGTTAAGTATACGAAAGAGATAAGAGCGCGTTCTCTAGTTTATAGTTGAACCATCTCGTGCCTAGGGATATGGCGAGGTTAAGTGGCTAAGGAAGAATTCATACACATCGGTGTTCATCCTTCGATTCACGCCGGGAGGTATCATCAAAGACGTGATCATCGACAGACTTGGACCTAGGGATAGGCCAAGGCAGATCTGGGATTCTTGCCAAACTTGGAGTACGGAGTTGGTGTGTTCGCTGCCGCGACAGCTAACAGACAACCACCGCGACAGGTGCTGTCGGCGACGGGAGCGATGACAGAACTGGATTTCCTAAACTCTTCAATACATGCACTACTGAGCAATTCAATACCAGCCCATTCTCTCTATCTTGATATCTCAATTCCTTTATTTACGTTTTCTTTTATATTTTCGTGACAAACTTTCTAAACTATTTTCTTTACTTCATGCAGTGAATTAAGGTGAAGTCATTAGCCCAATCTTTGTGGAGACGATATCTGATACTTAGTATCACTTTACTACTTGCGTCGTGTATACTTGCACTACAATTGCGATAGACTATTTTACACGCAACAGAAGTACTGATTCATGGTTCAACTTCTGAATTTACGGGATTTATTCGCAACTTTTGAATGTTGCATCGATATCTAGGGTGCTAGATTTTCTCCCAATGGTAAAGTTTCAAATAAGGACTAGACGTGAATCAATACTTCATGCTGATGAAATGAAAAAAAAATTAAAATGTTATAGTGGTGTCATGTAATCAATGTGGAATGAATGACCCTATGCAGTGAGATCACCAAAGAGAAAAATGGGTTAGTTCATAATAAAAGAATTGAATGAATAAATCAAGCGATGAATAAGACAAAAATTAGCAGTAAAGAAATTGCACATATAGCAAATAAAGGCATAAAAACCTAAACAAGGTGACTGCTAAACGTGCAGAGTTTCAGCATGGCTCTAAAAGGTTGGCTCCTACGACTCACTATATGTGGTTCTGGTTCTACAGTAACAGTACCTGAATTGTCGCTAGGACATCGATTCGGGAGGATACATTTCCCCAGGTCTGCACGGAGACAGAGGTCTCACGAAGACAAAGGGACCTATATCTCGGAAGCGTTTCACCATCCTACACGGAGGGAGTACCTCACGAAGGCGTGGTTTCTCGCTCCCACTTAAGGGACAGAGCTCGGGTATAGAGCTCATGATATGAAAACGCAGAAAATAAATTTATAAAAAAATTGTAAAAATTTTAAGAAAAAGGGATCACAAATTAATTAAATCGAAGTAATAATTTCCACCTATAGACAAAAAGTAATCGACTTGTGGCTTGACTCTCTAAAAAAAGGTCCCAGCGGAGTCGCCAAGCTGTAACAACGGGTGAGTCGCCACCAATCCTTTGTTTTACTTTAGGTGCGATTGGAACACCTGAAAAACCCGGTTATTTTAATAAAACTTGTTTTTATTAAAACAACGAGTTTTGGTCTGCGAAACCAGAAAAACAGGTTCGGGAGTCGGTTACGTGTGAGGAAGGGTGAGCACCCCCACAACGCCCAAAATTGGTACCTGTCGATTACGTAATGTCTTAATGGTGGAATTATGAATTCGAATATAATTTATCAACGTGATCCCTTAAAATATTTAAAGGAATATTTTTGTAGAAAAGAAAATTTACACCCTAACACCCGGGGCATAATTTTCGTATATAAAAGGAATTTACACCCCTACGTTCGGGGCATGATTTCCGGTAGATTCCCAACTGAAGGGAATTTACTTTAAAAATTATAATTTGAGATTAAAAGTAATACTTTTATAATAGGGACTAAAGGAAAGCGGCACCCTTACGCTCGGGGTACGTTTTTCATGATAACCCCTAATAAAAGTTTTTAATTTAAAATTCAATTAAACAATATAAATGAATATATTTAATTCAAACATTTCATACAAAATAAAATTAAAATATAGAAACATGACATAAAAAATAAAAACATACAAACAAATATAAAAACATATTATATTTCATACAAAATTATTTAATACAAAAAAGACAACATTAAAATAGATGAGGATCAAAATTTACCCTACTAGAAGCTCGAAATAAGAACTTCACCCGACCCCTAGCAGGATTTCCGCATCACCTCGCTATAACTCAAAAATTGATTCGAACGAACCTCGACAGAGCCTCCAATCGAATCAACTATTCGAACCATTAAAAGGGCACTGCCCCTAAGGTTCGAAAGGGCATTGCCATTTTCTTGCGCCATTTCCATGGCTTGTGCCATTTTAATGGCCATTTTTTTTGTGTGTGTCCGTGTGTCCTGCTCAAAGGCAGCCTCCCCTATTTATAGTCAATGGGTGGGGTGGCGAGTCACTTAGGTACATTGCGTGGATGCCTTGCATGGCATCCACGGTAGGGTTTTTTTTGTTTTTGCCTTTTTTTATATTTTGTTTTTTGCTTCTTCTTTTTTTCATTTTTTTGCTAATAAGATAATATTAATACATTCGAGAAGAATAATAGTTATGACCCGGACATAAAATAGGTATTACAACATTAATTTCATTAATTCCCAGCAGTGAATAAATATTGTATACATGGTAACGTACAAACAGAAACAGTGCAGTTGGAAATTGGAATCACGTGCTGCCATTAAGACAACGAATACCTTAAGCTATGTGGTAAAATTTAAGTGAATGGAATCAAAGTCTATCAATTCGTTATGAAATGGTTCTAACAAAACTAGTCCTCTTATAACACAGTTGGCCGACAAGTGTACGAAATCTAATCGATCGACGTCGTACATGTGGTTTGGTACCTGGACAAAATTAGTACATTATAAATATACGCATATATATAAGTTATAACCGTAGTATGACATTCTTGCAAGATTTGTGCTGTAGTGAATTTGCTTGCTTGCTTAAATACATTGTTCTAACTAATTCTTGATTATATTATGATCATGAAATGACATGCCTTATTTATGCTCAACTTGCACACTTGCTATATAGTTTTGGTAGGGTAGTTGTATATTATTGAACTTTTTGAAGTTTACTCCGGACTTTAATTTTTCATCGCAGGTTAGTAAGTTTGGGCATTCATTCGGACATCGACACTTTTCGTAGGAGTTTCAACTTCGGGTTTCTCAGAGTAATGTTCCTTTTTATCCAAAGAACAGATTTCATTCCATAAATCACAGATACATAAGCAGGTTTGGGGGAGATGGGGTCCCCAAACAGTTTGAACAAATAAGTCCCTAGCAAAGGAAGCAAGTCGGTCGGCTGCTTGGTTACAAGCCCTAGGAACGTAAGAAAAGGTGCATGAAGCAAAGGAGTTGGCTCCTTTTCTGATATCCTCTTCGATAGCGAAAGACATTCAGTCTGAGATGGATCCCGATCGAAGGCTGTTCACAATGGATTGACAGTCTGATTCAATAATTATATGTGCAAGATTGTTGGACGAGGCCAAAGATAATCCTAGCCGAATGACCAAGGCTTCGGCCATTGCAGCAGACGGAGCAAGGAAAGGTGCTGAAATTCCTTGCACAAACCTTCCGAAGCTATCACGCACAATGGCTGCCCCTGTAGCCTTTCTTGTGTGTTGATCAAATACGGCGTCGCAATTGATTTTAAAAGATCCCGGAGGAGGAGGATGCTAGTGAATCGTATTGTCGCGTAGAGGGGCGTCTTTTCTTGGAGTAAGGTTTTCCTGAGCAAATTCCTAGAAAGCATAGTCCGCGCGTAACCAAACTTCCCACGGAAGATCTTTCCTGTTTTCGAAAACGAAATCATTGCGTGATTTCCAGATCATCCACAACAAAGAAGCGATAAGGGCACATCTTTCAGTCGAAATCTCCTTGCTTCCTGATTCATTCATCTTGAACCATCATTTCGAGAAGCTTGGAAAACCTGAAAGAGAGGGTGAGTAGCCGAATCCTGACGCTCTCCAAACTGCTTGTGCAAAGGGGCAGAAAAAGAGAAGGTGCTTAATAGTCTCCTTTTCCTTTCCACATCTAGGGCAACAGTCTGTATCATTGAAGCCACCATGGAAACGAGCAACAAGGTTGCCTTTAGTAGGGATGATGTTATGATAAAGCTTCCACAGAAAGGATCAAATTTTGGTCAGAACTTTGAGTCCCCAAATCGAGTTCCAGAGAGCTTTGTTTCTGCTAGGATCTTCACTCGAAGAAGGGTCGGAAGAAACTTTAGACTTGTCCTCTATGAACCAATAGCCCGCCTTCGCCGAATATTCCCTGGTCTTTGTTCTAGCCCAGACAATGGAATCTTTGATTTCTGGTCCCTCAATCGAAATAGATTTAATGGCTTCGGCTTCAGCTGACGAGAACAGGGAATCAAGTTTTGAATGATTCCAAGATCTTTGGTCTTCGTTCATTAAGCTGCTGACAAATGGGCAAAGACAAAAGGGTGGCGACAGTGACGTAATTTTGAAGCCAGGGAGTTTTGGAATCCAATTGTCCTTCCAAGTAGAAATGTTTCTCCCATTTCCTACCCTCCACAGAGATTCTTCCTTAATAACCTAAATCCCTTCTCGGATGGTTGCCAGGCCCAGGATGGGTTGTTGCATTTAGGAGCTTCAAATATGTTTCCGTTTGGAAAATAAATATCCCGAAGGGTTCGTGCCAGAAAGGACTCGGGATTCTTTATAATCTTCCACGCGATCTTAGCAATCAGAGCTTTATTAAAGGATCTGAAGTTCCTAAAGCCTAGACTGCCTTGGTCATTGGGACGGCAAAGGTATCTCCAATGGATACTTTTCTCTTTAGCATCACTATTATTCCACCAGAACATGGCCACTTGTGAACTAATATCATCGCATAAAGTAACTGGAAGGAGGAAACATTGCATTACATATGTGGGTATGGCCTGGGTGACTGCTTTAATAAGGACCTCCTTTCCAGCTTAGTTCAGGAATTTGGCTCTCCAGCCCTGAAGATTGTTATGAACTTTTTCCTTAATGAAAACAAGGGCTTCCTTCTTGCTTCGCCCCCAGAACGAGGGCAAACCGAGATACCTGTTGTTTTCCTCCATTGGACAAAAGCCCAAAATATTGGACAGGTGGGCTTTGAGTGAATTGCTAACATTTGGAGAGAAAAAGACTGAAGATTTCTGGAAATTCACCGTCTAGCCTGTTGAAATTTGTGTCAGTAACTATGTACTTATGTTTTGTTCTTATGTAACTGTATTACGAATGTGCTTTGGAGTTCTTAAATTTTATAAATGTCTAATTTAATTTTGGCTTAAGTGTAAAATAAGTGCCAAAATTATACTTTTTTTTCTATATAGGTGCCTAAAGTATTTTTCGAGCCAAGTAAGTGCCTAACGTTTTCAACGTTACTCGTTTAGGTGGCCACACCGTTAACTTACTTTTAAAAAAATCTCTATATTTTCCAAAATTCACAAAAATAACCCCAAAATTCTTAAATCCCCAAATTCGGCCATTATCGTTGTCGTTCATCACGTTGCCGGCGATGGAATAAAGCCTCATTCTCTTGCCGCAAGACTTGAATGTCGTTCGCCAGCCGATCAGTCATTGTTTGCTGTCGATTTTTTCTTTTTCTTTTGCGTGTTCGACTTTATTTCGACGATAGGCACGTTGTTCGTCGACTATCGAAGACGAGATGATAGAGGAAATGATCGTGGGGGTCCGGTGACGGAAGTGGTGGGCACACCGTCGACAATTAACGGCGACAACAACTGGAATCGAGATTTTGAACTTAAAAATTTAGGGATTTGGACTATTTTGAGGAATTTTAAGATATTTTTGAAAATAAAACATGCTATGTGTCATGTTTTTATTGGCTAACAGAATTTTTTTAACGGCTGTTAACGACAAAACACCTAAATGAAAACTTTGAAAACGTTAGACACCTATTTGGCCCGAAAAATACTTTGGGTAGCTATATGAAAAAAATATAGTTTGGGCACTTATTTAACACTTAAGCCTTTAGTTTTAAATGATAATTATGTTTTCTAAATTATTTAATAAAATTTTAAATTACTAAAATTTTTCTTTATTTATCGTTTTTGTGACACGAATGTGACTTAATGGATCGAATCTTCCATATTGAGTCTAAGATGTTACAAGATCCTAACAAAAAATACTTAGGGCCGGCTAGAAGGGGCACCCAATCAGCCTAGGGCCCTTAAAATTTAATTATCCATAATTTTTTATCCTTTTTTTTAATTTATCAAATGAATAAATTAATTTAATGGTAAAAATTAATTCTCTTTTCTAAATAAATAAATTAATTAATCTAACAATGAAAATAATGTGTTTGAAATATTAAATTAATTGTTCAAAGGGATATATGAATAAAAATTATGTCCCTTTTCTGGTGCCCATTTCTTTGCTCAGGACTAAAAATATAAATTCTAAGCCATAACCCTAACTTTTAAATACTAAATCTTAAACTATATACCCAATACCCTAAACCCTAATCCTAAATCATAACTTCAAACCATTTCCCTAAACTCTAAACCTAATTTTTTTTACTGTTGGGACATAAATATGTGCAGGAAATTTCTAATCGTAATGAGATATGCTTTCGATATATAAGGATCCACTTTTAGTTTTTGCCCAAACCCCCGAAAATCTCCGAGACTGTAACCCCCTAGACCCGCCTATGCGTTACAACAGATCCTAGAAAGTCACATTAGGGTCACAAGAGCGACCCACAATAAAAATACACATAAAAACATTTTTTTTTCTCAAACACTTATTAAATTGTAACGGTAACCTCTGTTTAACATACCCTTTCCTGAAATCATTTAAACATATAACAAGATTTTAAAAAAACGTTTTACAGACAATATCATAAAATAATACATAACATGCATGCCCACTAACTATGTCGGTACCGTACTCCAAAAGCAACACCAAGAGAACTCCAACGCTGTTGTCGGTCATCGAGCAATGTTAGGTTTCTTTTAACCTGCGGTGGTAAAAATAGCGTGAGCTTCGAAAAGCTCAGTAATACAGAACTACCAATAGATGCTATAAGTAACATGAAGATATATGGTAGGCATAACACTGTCATAATGTTTCAGGGAACAATAGGCTCCAAAAATACGGTCTAATATTTCAAAGAAGCGGTATACATGAAGATAATAGAGTTGATCTTTGTTCGATCATTGGGTATCTTGCTAGGAACATATAGACCGAAGAGTTAGACAAGATATGGCTTGCGATAGTTGAATCAGAGGCTTAGTGTGTGTTCCAACAGTGCAAAGTTAACACATACAAAGTAACAGTGTGGTGAACGCTATTTCACGATTATATAATTTTAACGATAAGGTTCATTTTAGATTTTCTATCTACCCTCCAACCAAACTCTGGTATGCAGTTCCCTAGAGCTGCAACTATAACGGGCATTAACCTAGGCCCATTGGGCGTAGGTGCCAGCCTAAGGGAATACCTTAGGTATGGTAAGGAATTACCCTAGCCGAAGCATATGAACCTGAAACGGTAAGGAATTACCAGCCTGATCAGGGCTGAACCTACGGTGACTTTGTACTCTATCCCAAGTCCCTCGATAACGGTCTAGGTGGTGATAATAGTAATCGGTAGTAGTCGGTAATGATCGATAATAACAATATTCAGTAGTAATCATTGCTAATCAGTAATAACAGTGAATATAAAGTAAACTTTAGTTTTCGATGAAACGATAACTAGCGAGCATATAAAATTTTATTTTATTTTCTTTTTCTTTTTTTGTTCAGATACATAGGTATATTTTGGTTTGATAAAAGCCATATTTCGTATTGAAAGACAGCTTTGGGTTCAGGACGGTAGAATATTTATGAGCACTTGGAACACACTAAAAAGAACCATTTATTTATCAGAGATACTTGGTATTTACAAGGAGAGATGAAACACTGAACTTTTGACAATTCTGAACAGATTTCGGAAACGATATCCCTATCTCAAGGGGGCCTCGTAATCAATGTCTCCGACCAAGCATTCAAAAATTGATATGATACGATCAGTTAGGATCTCAAATATGTCAAGATCGTTCTGACCATTTGGCTAATAAGGGCATTTTGGTCATTTAACACTCCGAGGCAGTTCCATAATCTGATCCCGAGGGGATAGGTCAATGATTTGTCGCGCTGAAGATTTCCGACGGTTTACTAGGCTTCAAAGACCATTCCACTATACTCATCTCACCTATACATTACTTTCCATGCATTCTAATCAGTGCACTTTTCCTGTGTTCACTATTTAATTCTGGTTGTGCTATACATCTGTAAGAATCGCTGTCACATTATCTCGAAACATGCCTCAAGAGGTTGAACATGCATTTATGCCAATTTGGGTATTAAGAAATGATTGACATACTTAACCCAAAATTCAACCCATTTGAAAATTGCCATCACTTCCGTGCGATCAAAAGTTCAAGATTTCGAAGCTTTAACTTATCTCAGTCAAGAGGGCATCCCAATTATTTAAAGTGCAGTCGTTCACGTTCTTTCGGGCCTTTTAAATCACTTAATAAATCTTAATCACTAGTTTATATCTCGTCATATGGTTAATTCGATAGTTTTGGGTGCCTGATGGTATCTTAGTCTCTTTTGGCCAATTCGTACATGTTGGTAGTTTCAATTCTTTCGGTTATTTGGTCCTTTCGACCATTTTCCAATCATCCATTATTTCCAAAAACACGAGGATAGACCCATCATCTCTGTTAATTTAGAAATTCCAATGCCCAAGCACATTTTGGTCATTTGATGACTCGATTGTATCAGCATTTTCAATTCTTTTACTCGATTCAGCCATTAATAGCAATTATGTATCTTCTAATAGTTTAATTGATCCGAACATATAAAGAGTTTCCCCCCCACCACAAGTTTATCTTCAAAGGTTTATTCAGGATTTACGCTATATCCGAATGCTTATCTTTCTTGAATGATTAAGTCTTATTATCGCATCTCTCTGAATAATTCGAGACTTTTAGACGAATCAATAGTTTTACCGGATTTAGAGTAGGTTTCAGCACCACTTTCATTATCAGGGTATTTCTGTCATTTTCACATCGATGGCATTTTCGTAATTATAAACTCCAATATTTCTGTCATTTGACAAATTAACATTATTAATCGGGTTTAGAGATTGATCGCCTCATTAATTATTTGTTGGATTCCATATTCTTTGATTTATCATCTTTCTCATTCGATTATTTCAAACTTATCTATAACGTCGTACATTTTCATATCCGGTTAGACTTAAGCAGAATTAACGGTACTCATCATCATATGTGTGCATGCATTAACCGAATACTAACATGTTCACAAGGCATACAAGAGGTAGCAATGTATTACCTTTAATCCTTGTTATATCGGTCAACCATGGAACTCCATTCGATCACCCTCGAACCCGAATGCGACGTCCTCAACATATCGAATACAAGGAACTTTGAATACCTTCAATCGTACAAATTCCAATTTCAGTCCTTATTCACATTGCTCATAATTGATTATTAAAATACATAAGCAAACTCGAGTTCAAGGTCCAATTCGGAGGCTTTCGGGTTAGAATTTCGTAAAACAGGCATAAAAAACGGACTCAGAACGTCGAAAAACATAAAATATGGCTTTTTTGGGGAAGTTAACTTTTTGGTCAAAGTCAACGCTGACGTCAGCGGTCAAAGTCAATGCTGATGTCATGCTGATGTCACTGGTCCAATGGCTGACTCGGCGAGTTGACTCACTAGGTTGACTCGGGCGAGTTGACTCACTGAGTTGACTCGGTTAACGTGTAACCCCCTCGTCCCGGTCCGGACGCTTGACCGGTCCGAGTGGGCCACACGGGGAAAACCGAAGCAAAACCCGTTAAGGTTCCTCCTCGGTTAACGACCTAGAAAATTTCTTTTAATTTAATCTTCTCTAAAGGCACTTTTAGGTCCTACGTGATCACGACAGCGGAAAGACAAGCATTCATAAAACGATAACTCGATCAATCTATGCAAAACAGTCAATTTTTAAATTATTAAGCAGGCCGTCTCGAAACACTCTTGAGGCGTATCGAAACGCCTTGACCTGGTCAACGGTTCTAAGCCTACACGAAGAGGCCGTATCGGAACGGAGGTCAACCGTTCTGAAACACCCACAATGGTCAACTTCTCGTGGTCAACGAGATTTTGACCGTTTCGAAACCCTTAGACCCGTTTCGAAACGCTTTCATCTCGTCATTTTCTCAGATTTCCAGTAGCCAAAATGTTCCGATACCCGTTTTGGAACTGGGGATTCACAGGCCAAACTGTATCGAAACACATTCCGATACGGGGTCCCTAAAGCCTTACCCGTTCCGAAACGGCCCAGCTCGTTTCGAAACGCGGGTTGTCTGCAACCTTCGAAAACCAGACTCAATCCTTTCTCAACAATTCTAAGGGCCCTAAACGACCCCAAACGATGTTCATCATAAACATACATGATCTAGAGGCATGGATCCTAAGACAAACATGCTCAAACACCCAAGACATATAAAGAACATCCAATCAAGGCATTACCAAAGCATACTTCAACAAAGTCATTACATAGGCAATTCAAGGTAAGCTATTGCCAACAAGGTTCACAAGAAAGGGCATACATCTCAAAAACCAAGTTAACGAATACATACGAGGAGTCTAACATGCTCCTAAACAACAACAACAACCTATTCCAAAAGGCATCATAGCACGATTACATGTCCCATTGCTTGACCATTACAACATAATTAAAATGTTCATACTTGGTAGCTAAACAAGCACCACGAAGCACACTTGGAGGCCCCTTCTTGCACCTAGCAACCCCCGAACTAAGGATCTGCATTGTCGAACAAAGAGAGAGCGTAAGCAATAAGCTTAGTGAGGGTAAGCTCTTTAAAAACAAACCTCGACAATGCAGGGTCCAAGCACGATCTTAACCAAGGTAAAAACATGATTATACCATTGATCCTCAAGAGCCAAATGTTAAAGATGCATGAACAATATTCAAATCTATGTCATGCTCAACAAGCTCTATTTCACAACATATGTAAACACATATAAACATCCAAGTAGAAATCACATTCCACATCACATTGATACACATATCAATCAATATTGGCACCTAGCTATGACCCGAATACGCGGATAACCACATTGGAACTCACATCCAACGATCACTTTACCTCACGGTGGGATTACACTCATCATCGGTCTCGCGGAGGGGATTCCACTCATCCTCACGCCCCGTCGATGGGATTCCACTCATCATCGACTAATATATATAACAATTTCCGGGCGAACCCGTACTCCTCCTTGGTGACTCAACGCCACCAAGGCCATGCGCGAATTTGACTCATGTGTGCACACTAACATCCTAATGATCGATCATTTGTACTCAAGCATACTAGTGCCAACATTTAACTCAATCCACATTATTCATTTCAACCAATTCCGTGCTTAGCACGTACTCACCATGATCACAATCATGAACCATTCACATGTATTTCATAATGCATCACAAGTCATGCCTCATCACGCATGTATAACACTTTATACATAAACAGTCATATCACAAATCATACGAGGCATTAACATCCATTACAAGTTCAACCAATGGCTCTAGTTTAAGTTTAAGATTAGGCTACCACCCTTATCCTAACTCTAGGTGGGTCTACCAAGCCCGACCTAGTCCATATGCTCGAACCAAACATTTGAAACCACTTTAAAACATTAACCACTCACCTAAACTTCCAAGCTTAATTACCAAGCAAGCAACCACCCTCAAGCTTCCGAATTTCCTCCCGATGCTTCACCGGCACAAGTTCTTGCTTCTAAACAACCTCAATACAATTCAAACAACTTCAAATCAGCCCAAGCATCAAAGTACTAGCCTGGAACACAACTCTAACATAATTCACAATGTTTCAAGTCATGAACAAACCCCACATTTAGCAATTTCGTGCAGCCCAATAACCTCATCCAAAACTTATGTTTCCAACACCTTTTACACCCACAAATGATCCCAAATCAACCTCTAACCATAGCACTAACATTAGCCCATCAATTCCAACCTAAAACAACCCCCAAAACTCACCCAAAACCCTTCAAAAACCCCCTTTAAACCCAATTTCGGGAATTTGTTCAAAACCAAGAAAAATTCATATATGTGGTACCATTTAGCTCCTAGACTTCATAACTAACAACATTGAATCAAAATATTAAGTTAAACATAGTAAAGGCATCATTTTAATCAAAACCCTTGAAATCTCCATTTTCAAAATTTTAACGAAAATAAAAACTAATTGTACTTTTGAAGAGAGGAGGTTGAGGAGAAGTCAAAAACGGTGTTACCTTTCAAAAACGAGTTGAAATGGAGAAGAGGTGAAATGGAATAGTGGAAGGGATGAGAGTTTTCTTCTTCCCGTTAGTTGAAGATGATGAATAGTGAAAGATGTTAAAAATGAGTCTTTTAACAAAAAGGGGCTTTTTAAATTGACTTTCACCTTATTACGAAAATGCCATTAATGAATGGCCATTTTCCCATTTTCTTTATAAACTCTTCAATTTGTAATTCATTCAATTTGGTCCAATGTAAAAAAAATATTTGTTTTTGAAACCCGAAACTTAAAAGATCATTTTAATTATAAAACCGAACCCAAAATAATATTAAAATGTTATTTTCACCCAACCCCTAAACCCGGGTGTTACACAACGGGTCGGGTCGGTTATTGGGCTTGGCCAGTTTGTTCGAACCGGTTCGGGTGGCTCGGTTCAAGGTCAGACCGGGTCTGAGCCGGCCTGCTCAACAACCACCATCCAAGGCGGCCGGAAATTGCCTTGGACGACGCGTGAAGCCCACGCGCGGCCTTTCCCGGTCGGAAAACACGCCGGACAACCCCAAAACACTGAAAACAGCCTTAAATCTAGCCTATTTCAACCAGAAACCGAAAAATTTAGGTTAGAGCTCATCGGACTTACCGAAACTGATGGTAAACCGTCGAAACTGCCGTGGCTCCGAAGACGGTCTAACGGTGGCCGTTCGACGATCGGTGATATGGGTTTTTCTCAGCTTGAAACGGAGAGTCTAGGGGTGGCGACGGATTGGCGAACGGACGCCCACGGCGGCCGAAATCCTTGAAAAACTGAGAGGGTCCTTAACCCTAGGTTTGATAAACCGTTGAAACACGATTGCCGGCGATCGGGACGGAAGCTGTGCGAGTGGTTGGTACGGTGGTGGTCGGAACGATAAGGCGGTCTCAGAGATGGCGGTCGTGCACGCCACGTCACGGCGGTGGCTAAGATCGGCGGCAACGGCCGGTGAACGATGCAGGTTTGGGAGAGAAGTTTCCATATTCGAAAATGGGTTCTTTCATTAATGGGGGTGGAAGGTGGATAGGTTGTCTGACTTTTAATTATTATAAGTTCAGACATATCAAACAATGGTTAACATTAAATTGGGGTAAACTAACAGTAAGAATGACTTTAGCTTAGATGGTTAAGGATTTTACATATTAACCCAAAGGTCGTGAGTTTAAACCCCCAAAGACACCAATTCCTTTCTCTCTCTTTTTTTCAACATTCATTTTTCTTGGGGTGTTATAGAGACGGCTTTGAAAATAATATTATTTAGGTAAAATGTCCAAAATTACACTCATTAGAAAATGATAGTTTTATTTGTTTATGGATAATTATTCCGTACACAAGTGTTTGTGGTTGTTTTAACAAGTTTTTTAGTTTTAGGGTTTAGAGATTTCATTGAGGGTTCAACGTTTATTAGTTTAAGTGTAGGAGTTTTAAATTTAGGGGAGTGATAATAACTTAGGGGTTATGGTTATAATTTAAGGTTTATAAGTTAAAACCTAAATTCTTTAACTATATTATCCTATAAACTAAACTCTAATCTATAAACCATATGCTCTAAACTTTAAATCAAATCCCTAAACCCTAAAACTAACATTTCATGAGATATTTTCATTTGCTTATTTGGATTTGAATTAGATGGTCGACATGTGGTTCTAAAAGATGTCATTATATCCTCTAGAAGATAAGAAATTATTAGATGAACCCTGCTTATCACGTTATTCAGGTTCATCTAATAATATTCAGTCATTTCAGTGTAATTTCTAAGTAACTATCCAATCTTTAGTTAAAAGTAAGAAATAGGTGAAAATCCACCTTAAAAAAATAACATAGAAAAAATATTATTAATGAGACTATAAATAATGTGGTGAGCTTGACCCATCTAATAATTTTTTTTTTTTTTAGAAGAGGAGAAGGGGCGTTTGACTCAATAACGCTCAAGCTTTATTAAAAGAGAGTACATAGCATACAGTACGGGAAAGTAAGATGAAAGAAACAGAAACGACAAAACCCAAATTAAAGTCAATCTAATCTCCCTCTCTCATGTGACGGTAGAGCCAAAGCTTACACTCTCCCAAGGCACGTTAACATTGATCTAATCGAGACAATACAATTCATGAGGCAAGTGGAGGTGTCCGGAGGCTGAGCTTGGTAGACGATGACAGCTCTGCCTCTCCTTGTGCTTCATTGTTATCTTGCTTCTCACCTGATATCTCTTCTAAGGATTTTCCTTCACATTCAATGTGAAGAGGAACCCCAAGGCATTGTTTGCACCGAGTATAATGAGTGTATTCTTAACCCCAATGCCTGCAGGGTACCCTGCATCTGCCTTGGACTTATGCTTGTTCTGACCCAAATGCCCCAATAATAGCACCCAGCTTTCCTGAGGCTTCTGAGATACCATGGCAAGTCGACCTCAATCTCCGCTGGAATGATAAACGTGGTGGCGTTTGGTCCGAAATTTGCGAAGAAGTTCAATGAGTATATGATAACAAAGCCGATTTGATTGGAGGATGAAGATGCCTGAAACTGCTCGTTATACTGCAGCCTGCTTTGCATTAAGTTTCTCTTTTTGTCTTCTCTCAGTATCATGATTTGCTAGTGAAGTACCCTACAAGTGTTGCATATATATATATATATTGGATTAAGTTTCTCTTTTTGTCTTCTCTATTATCCCCACAATCGCATAGATGGATGAGACATGATTGGAATCCTTATTTTGGAATTGTAGTGAGATACTCACAGGAAGGGGCTGAACTCTGAAATAGAACAATTCTGTTTGAAAATGCTCTTTTCTTTTCAATCAAATACCTTATATCATGCAATATATTATATATATAGGCATATTGTAGAGTTATCATTCTAAAAGTTAAAAATTTTAGTAGGTTGTGAAATCATAGCCACTATTTCACCGGTTCAGGTCGACCTGTACGTATATATGAAAATGGTCATTAGTTTATAGCTAGTCATTGTACTTGGTAGCACATCCATTACAAGAGAAATGGTACTTTACTTTGCCTGCGTGAGTGTGTGCGGAGAGTGTTCACGTTTAACCATTATACTACAACGGTTGACCTGTAAGTTTTGTTCTTAATGCAATTAGATGATAATGTCTAAAGATAATGTGTTCATCTCATTATGGTTAACCATGAACACCCCTAGCACAGACTGCAACACGATGCTACTGTCGTTATTTTGTTATTTCAGCTTTTTCCATAGCCGATATTCACCACAATCAACCGTCATAACTTGTGTTAATGTTAGTTTTTCTGACTTCAGTTAAGCAGGCAATGTGTATGGCACTTGACTTTCAGAATGGTTTGATCAGCTTAAGCAGGCATCAATGAAGAGTGTAGAATTTGGATGAAGGTTTATAGGGTCTTGCTGTATACCTTTTTTTTGTCATTTTCTCTAATTTGTTGGATTAAATAATTAATCAGAATTTGTTTAAACATTATGAATGAGAGCATATCATGATGAAGGTGAAAGTGGAAATGGAAAGGAACAGTGCTAAAGAAGTGGCAGAGACCCTGAAAAAGAGGTGTAAAGTTGGGAGGACCAAAGAGTGTGTTTGAAGAATATGTGGTCGCGGTTGTTAGCATATGGAGGCAGCAAATCCTGGTATCAGGGTCAGGGACTATGCTTTCGTCGGGGAAAAGTAATATATAAACTATATTAATGACCGAATTCCTACAATCATCTTATGTCCATTACGCTATCATTCATCAAATTCAGGGTCTTTTACAACGAAGAGTATTATAATCATACACACTTTACAATTTACAGTGTAAGTTTTCAATGTAGCAACATATTAAAAACCTTAAATTTAAAGATCGATCAACAAAGTGGCTGTAGTTTAGTGGTAAGAATTCCACGTTGTGGCCGTGGAGACCTGGGCTCGAATCCCAGCAGCCACATGAAACTTTTTTTATTTTCAGTTCTTTCATTTGTAATTGGTACTTGGTAAATAACTTTATGAGGCTATCAACGGAGTGGCTGTAGTTTAGTGGTGAGAATTCCACGTTGTGGCCGTGGAGACCTGGGCTCGAATCCCAGCAGCCACACTTCTTTTTGTAATTCTTCCATATGTAAATGACTAAATGGTAATTGCACTTGCACAGCAAATTCCTTTTGAATAATTAATGCATATATTATATAGAATATATATACTTGATGAGTTGATAATGAACAAATTTCTCACAAAACATATTTATATTTATTTTAAAACTTTATAATATGAGTAGATTTTTTTGTCCGATGATCGACAATCAATTTTAATATTGGTTGTTGATTATCGGTGTTTTTTTTGCTCTTTCATATTTTGTTTTTTCAATTTTAATAAGAATAGTTGTTCTTGTGGAACGTGTTTCTCCTACCTTTGTGACACGCTTTTCATTGACTTTGTGATTCGTTTCATCTGTCGTTTAGCATGATTTCAGCACACCTTAGCGGTCGTTTGGGTCTTGTATAGAGATTTTCATGACGCTATTTTTTTTTATTTGATTCTGTCGATGGTCATAGAAAATATTGATCCCCACTCGTTTGATTAGGGATGGCAATGGATCCTGGACCCAACCTGAATCCATAGATCCATATCCATTTTATATGGCATGGATCCTAAAATTTTGGACCCGGCGAATTCAGGGCGGATCTGAATCCTCTGATTAAAGTACGGATCTGGCTCTGGATCTAACACTAAGATCCGGACCCGTTTATAGGAAAAACCCACCTTTAGTTTTAAAAAATATATAAATGACATAATATGTTTTAAAGTGCGGTACTCAGCTTGCGACAATGGAATGTTTCATGATCTACATTTTTTAATGTTTGTGTTATTCAAAAGACATTTGTGTAATTGTGTTGGAATTTTTTTTTTGAGACTTTAGTTTATCGTTTTTCATTTTGTTACTAGTTCTATTGAAATTAATCTTTCCTCCATTGGAGATGCGATATGAAATTAGTTAATGACCGTTTTATTACGTAAAAAAAATAGGTCGGGTGGTCGTTTTTTAACAAACCCATTTTGGACCCGGATTTGTGAGATCCGTTAGATCTGGATCTGGGTCCCAATTTTCTAGAACCACGGATCCGGGGCGAGTCTGGATCCATAATGTGAAAATGGGTTTGGATTTGGGTCCAGCTGGATTCAGTCCAGATCCAGCCCGTTGCCATCCCTATGTTTGATGATTTGTTAGCCGAAGTAATCAAAACTGTGTAGCGGGGTAATATGTCTGAAAGTTTGGTTCACTCATCACTTCTTTTTCATTCCGTAAAGCGTCTCGTTTGGCTAGAGACGAGAAGATCCATGAAGGTTTCTAGGTTTTGATGGTATGCTAATCTCCATGGAAGTGTTTGCTTTTCTTTACACATTTGTATGATATTATAGTGGACTATTCCTTTTTTTTCTTTTTTTCGATGTATTGTATTTGTAATATCTTTTATGGTGTTTAATAAAATTCAGATGTCATTGTTAATTTTTTTATAATTTTAGGAAGCACATTTGGCCGGTTAGTCAAGCTGCTCATGTTTGTTTCCTCATATTTGCTTAGGTAATGAGTTCTAAACCCATTAGGAGCACCTACATCCTTTCCTTAGAGCAAGGCTGGCCCTAGGATAGGTCGAACCGGTCGACCGCCCATGGTCCCTTTTTTCCGATTTTTATTACATAAATAGTTATAATAGAAAGAGTCTCATTTTTTTGTTACATGTCTCAAGTTTTGGTTATAATATTAGATAGAGACCTACACTTTAGGTCATATATAACAAGTAAAAAACAATATAAGAAAAACAAAGATAAAAAATCAATTTTAACTATTTTTATTATAATGGCAACTCAAACTGTCAATACCAAAAACTAAATCCCTAAACTTTTCAATTTTTTTCAAAAATTTCTCTGTTCTCCAGTTCACTGCACTATTTTTAATTTCTTTCTTTCTAATTTCTTGACTTTTTTGAGTTTCAATAAATAATTTTTTCAATTCAACATCAATTTGGAAGTGCATCATTGGGTCTTGACATCACATATCAAAAGGATTGTTTAAGAGATAAAAAATTTGAATCTTGGTTTCTTTTTTGTTGATATGTTCATTAGAAGAATTAGTTTTATCACAAAAGGGGGACATTAGATATATTTTTTTATAAAAATATTTAGGACAATCAAATTTGTTGAGTGGATCAATGGATTGATCAAAGCTAAGAGGGGTGAATTAGGTTTTTAAAATTTTGGTGAATAAGTGGAATGAATAAAATTGAAGAACAAGGCAATTTAGAGTGGTTCAAGTTCCAAATGAACTCTACATCCACTACATTAGCTCTCACTAAGGATTTCTCAATAATTACACTAATTGTTCTTCCCCTTTTCTAGGCTTAGGAGGTAACCTTTACAATACCGGTCAATTTTCTACCCAAAATTGACAAAACCCTCACAAAGATACAAAGAAGAATTTAAAGGCAATAGAAATATCTCACAATACAAATTTGCCCCTTTTGATACAAGCACTCAACCCAAATTGGAATACAAGATGAGATTTTCACACAACACAATTTGAAATTTTACAAGAATAAGAAATTAGGCACTTTGAGCTTGGATTTTTGTATAGATGTTTCTCTTGGATGTAATGATTGTTGTTGGTCTTCAATAGGCTTGATTTTATACCTTCTCTATTAATTCTAGCCGTTTGGGTGGTTAGGGAATTGATTATAGCCGTTAGGACCCTCTCTTTCCACCATAAATGCATTTCTACAGCCTACCGTATTGGTACGCGGGGAGCCATATCGATACCTGTCTCAAAAAATAAAGAGCCATTGCACAATTACAAGAGGGGCCTATCGATACGCGTGTAGGCGTATCGGTACGGGTTAGGGATATGTTTCGATACGGGCAAGACCGTATCGATGCAATTTTTCCTACAAAGCTCACTAGAGGAATCTGTATCGATACGGGTAAGAGCATATCGGTACATGTTAACCAACTCTTTAAAAATTTGTTACCAACCAACTGACACACAACGGTCAAAACATTTAAGGCTTAGAATTTAAAAATTCCTTTTAAATCGTATCGATACGAGTGAGACCGTATCGGTACATCATTCAAACTCCTTCCGATTTTATAGAGAGCGTATTGATACAGATGCAATCTGTTTTGATACCATGTTTCGATACAGTAAGGGGCGTATCGAAACAAATTTCTCCAGTGGCTAAGTTTGTAAAAAGGTATCGATACGGTAAGAGGTGTATCGATACGCATTGACGTTTTTGAGTAATTTGTCCTTGGACCACTAAGAAAATATTTTGGAGTTTGAGTTTTTCAAACTAGAGCAAAGCCTTGTTGATTTGAAAACTTTTGAGGGACTTGAAAATTTATTTCAAGTTTTTAAATTTAGTCCTTAAAGCACTTTGTTATATCAAAATCAAGCATAGATTTTACAATCTCCCCCTTTTTGATATAACAAAACCAAAGCTTAAATTTTTTAAGTCTTTTGAAAAACTTTTGGAAAAACAACTCCCCCTTAATATAGGCTAGGTAAATTTTAAGTGAGCTTGTTCCCTCTCCCCCTTTTTGGTAGATAAAAAATAAGAGACACAAGCTAAAGGCATAATCAATAACCAAGCAACTTATAATAAATAAACATTAAGTTCATAAATAAAGAAATGTCAAAATAAAATCCAAACAATAATCAAAGCATATGTTTTAAAAGGTAAACTTAATCCTAAGAACATAATTCAAAGTGCATAACTAGAAATCCTAAATGACATGAATGGAATGCAAAGACAATCTACTACTCTTCTCCATCACCATCTTCATCATCATCTTCGTTGGCATCATCATTCCTCCTAGATTGACGCCACTCATCATGGAAGGCCGTGAGAGAGAAGTTCATCGAATTGTGCCTGGCCTCAATGGATGAGATACTCTTCTTCACATTTGTCATACGATCTTCTAGGCTTGTGAAGCATGTGTCTATGGTGGAAAACCCTGAATTTATGACTTGATCTATAGAAGCAATCCTCGTGCGTAGGCTTGTGAATTGTTCATTGAGGAATGTCATGAGATCATCCATGGATGGAAGAGGAGGAGCTTGAGGAGCTTGAGGATTGGCAATCTCTTCGGGAATCGCATCACTAGGAAGCTCGGAGATGCGAAGCCAACTACCATTGAAGAAGTGAAACTTGCCCCTAGAAAGAGATCTCTCACCAATAGGATCGGTAAGGGGTGTCGTATAATCGTGAGAGCAATCAATCTCCTTTTAAGTGAAGAAATAGCTCAAAGTGGTGCCATAGGTGAATGAAGTGACAAGAGTTGTGTGACGATGTTGCACGAGAAAGACAATCTCTACAAACATGATGCGAGCAAGGTTAGGTTGTTGTCTATGGAGAAAGCACCGAATTCAAAAGTCATCAACTTGGCGGATGGTTGAGTATTTTCTTCCCGAAGGCCTGAACCACCAAGTGATCATCAAGTGTATGGTGCGGTCTTGAGCATTTAGAACTATTACGGAACCCCCCAAAACATGTCCAAGAGAATTTTCATCTTCGATACCCTCATCCTCAAACTTAAAAACAATATAAATAGATGGAACATATACGGAAATCTTTTTTCCCATGAGATAAGAGTTAACGGAAACGATATTACCCGAGGCATCAGCAACACACTTGGCATTAACATAAAAGATCAAAACCAAATTACGAAAGAAAAATCCTGGTATTTGTAGAAAATCCATGAACTTCAATTCTTGGAGAAAAGGTAAGTAGACAAACTTAAAGCGCTCCGAATTGAGAAAAGGAACGAAAATTACCCTCTCCGAACGAATCTTATAATTTTGAAAAGATCGGAAGTAGGTGAGTTCTCCGGGAGTTCTAAAACACCTTTGATAGATTAGAGTCAAATTCGAGCGAGTACCATCATCGGGATTGGATCATTCACCGACTTCGCTTGTAGTACGCGCTCTCTTCTTAGGTGCTATAGTCTAGAAAATCGATTAAAACAATGTGTATGTATTATTTTTCTCATTCAACCCATGGATAAAACAATAATCAAGGTTAAAAAAATTGAAAGACAAAACAAAACAAAAAAGTTTGATAAAATTGAAGAAACAAAACAAAATAAAAAGGATGTAAAAACGAAAATTATAATGAAAATAAAAAGAAAAAGAATTTGTATACCTTGATATTAGATAAAGAAGAATAGATGAAAATTGAGCACCAATTGATGGAGAGCCTTAAGACTTAGGCTTGATTTTGAAAAACCCTCAAGAGATTTTAAGTTTTGTGGTAAAAATATGAGGGATTGAGAGGCTTTTTATAGATGAAAATCAGCTAGGGTTTTGAAATATTAGTTTTGGTAAAAGTGAAACTCTTTTAATGCCATTAAGTAGTTGTCTGGGCGATCGAGTATCGACACGCCAAAAGGTGTATCGATACGGGGGTAAAATGGTAATTCCCTGGAACCGCGTGTCAAGGGACTGTATCGAAATGGATGGCATCCGTATCGAAACGTTTACAACTCGTATCGAAACGGGTTTAACCGTATCGGTACCCGAAAGAGAGAAAATGCAGTCTGATCAACTAATAAAGTACTCGTATCGATACGCATAAGGTCGTATCGATACCCTATGCCCAGAAATGAATTTTTGGCTTTTAGAACAACCAAATGCTCGACTTTAACATCTCCTAAATGAATGCAATGATGTATGAGTTGATCTAAGCATATTCTAATAGAAGCATACTCCCTCTAGCTATAAGCATGGTTTTTATCAAGATCAACAACACATATACATGCATTTTCACAAGATCAAGCAAATTTAACCTCAAAAGAGTCCTAAAGGGTCAAGATAGGCTAGTTTGAGCTAACTCTCTCCTAAGGGACCAAAAACGCTCTTTGTCTAGAGGTTTGGTAAAAATTTCTGCTAGTTGGTTCAAGGTGTCAACATACTCTATAACAACATCTTGCTTAAGGATATGATCTCTAATGAAATGATGTCTTATCTCTATGTGTTTGGTTCTAGAGTGTTGGATGAGATTTTTGGTGAGACAAATTGCACTAGTGTTATCACACTTAAGGGGTATGGTTTCTACTTTAATTCTATAGTCTAAGAGTTGTTGCTTCATCCAAAGGACTTGAGCACAACAACTCCCTAAGGATATGTACTCGGCTTCGGTGGTAGATAGAGCTACACTATTTTGTTTCTTAGAGAACCAAGATATGAGCATACTACCTAAGAATTGGCAAGTGTTGGAAGTAATTTTCCTATCAATTTTACAACCCCCATAATCCGCATCTGAATAAGCATGAAGGTTAAAGGTTGAGTCTCTAGGATACCAAAGACCTAAACAAGAAGTATCTCTAAGGTACCTAAAGATCCTTTTAACGGATATAAGGTGAGACTCTCTAGGACTAGCTTGAAACATAGCACACAAGCAAACACTAAACAATATATCCGGTCTACTTGCGGTAAGGTAAAACAAAGATCCAATCATAGAGCGATAAAGCTTAAAGTCAACACGCTTACCTCCTTCATCTTTTTCAAGCTTTGTAGATGAGCTCATTGGTGTAGCTTGAGGCTTTGCATTCTCCAAGCTAAACTTCTTGAACATATCTTTCACGTACTTTGCTTGATTTATAAAGGTGACATCCTTCTTTTGTTTGATTTGGAGTCTCAAAAAGAATAAGAGCTCCCCTATCATACTCATCTCGAATTCACCTTGCATTAACTTAGCAAAATCTTTGCAATGACATTCATTAGTAGATCCAAAGATAATATCACCAACATGTATTTGCACTACTAAAATGTCATTTTTATATCTTTTTATGAAAAGTGTAGTGTCCACATTACCTTTTTCAAATCCTTTTTTCAATCAAAAAGTTTGAAAGTCTTTCATACCAAGCTCTAGGAGCTTGTTTTAAACCATAAACTGCTTTGGTTAGCTTAAAAACATTATTTGAGAATTTTGAATCCTCAAAACACGGTGGTTTTTCCGCATACACTTTTTCATTTATAAAACCATTTAAAAATGCACTTTTTACATCCATTTGAAAAAGCTTGAAATCATGATAACATGCATATGCAAGCAACATCCTAACATCTTACATTCTAGCTACGGGTGCATATGTTTCATCAAAATATATTCCCTCTTCTTGAGTGTAACCTTAAGCAAATAGTCTAGCTTTGTTTCTTACAATGTTACCACTCTCATCTAGTTTATTCCTAAATACACATTTAGTCCCTATAGTAGATTGATTACTAGGCCTTTCAACTAATGTCCATACATTACTTCTCTCAAATTGGTTTAACTCTTCTTGCATAGCCATGATCCAAAAACCATCTTTTAATGCTTCTTTAATATTCTTAGGCTCAATGCATGAGATAAAAACAACATGATTAATGAGTTTGAGAGAAGATCTAGTAGTTACCCCCTTGGATGGATCACCCAAGATTTTACCACCTTTGACATAATTGTACTCCCTTGGGTAGCTCACTTCCTTTTCCTCAAGAGCCAAGTTCTTCAAGGCTTCAAGAGGTGGATATTGTGCATCTTCTTCTTTAGTTGGAATCTCATCCTCCTTTGAAGTTTGTCCTCCATCAAAGGCATCAAGGATTCCTACATCATCATCATCACAAGATTCCTTCCTCGGAAGGAGGTTATCATCAAAAACAACATGTATAGATTCTTCTACAACTAAAGTTCTTTTGTTAAACACACGATAAGCTTTAGAGTTTAAAGAGTAACCTAGAAAAATAGCTTCATCACTTTTTACATCAAATTTACCTAAATTGTCTTTTCTATTATTTAAAACAAAACACTTACAACCAAAAGGATGAAAATAGCTAATGTTAGGCCTTTTGATTTTAAAATCTCATAAGGAGTTTTCTTTAAAATAGGCCTAATCATTACTCAATTAATAATATAGCAAGCGATATTAGTGGCTTCCGCCCAAAAATATTTAGGTAAATTGTTTTCACAAAGCATGGTTCTAGCTATTTCTTGTAAAGTCGTATTTTTTCTCTCAACTACCCCATTTTGTTGAGGAGTTCGAGGTGCCGAAAAATTGTGGTTAATACCATTTTCATTTAAAAACTCTTCAAAACCTAGATTTTGAAACTCGGTTCCATTATCACTTCTAATGTGAGAAATCTTAAGCTCAATATCATTTTGAGTTATTTTCGAAAATGTGATGAAGTTTTCTAAAGCCTCATCCTTGGTGCTTAAAAGGAGAACCCAAGTATATCTAGAGTAATCATCAACAAGCACAAAAGCATGTGATTTTTCACCTAAGCTAGTAGTCCTAATTGGCCCAAATAGATCCATATGAATTAATTGTAAACATTTACTAGTAGAGACATCATTAATGGATTTAAAGGATGATTTATGTTGTTTACCCTTAGAGCATGCATCACATATTTTGTCATTTGAGAACTTAATCTTGGACAAACCTCTAACTAGATTTAGGGAAACTAATTTTTCTAAAACACTAATGCTAGCATGTCTTAGTTTCCTATGCCATAACCATGCATCATTTTCATTTTGTGCAACAAAACATGCACGGGATGAATGAATGTCATCTAGATGCACCATATATATGTTTCTTACGCGATGACTGATGAGCATTATTTTATTAGATTTAATGTCAACAAATTTACACTCATTTTTATCAAATAAGACATTAAACCCTTTATCACACAATTGACTAATGCTCAATAAATTGTATTTTAGACCATTGACATACAACACATTTTCAATGAGTATGGTAAAATGATTACCTATGGAGTCAATACCTTCAATGTGACCTTTGGAGTTGTCACCAAATGTCACTACTCCACCACTTTTTGGCTTTAAGTCCATGAATCGACTCTTGTCTCCGATCATGTGCCTCAATCATCCACTATCAAGGTACCATGAGTTTTGGCCTTGTAGCAATGCTCCCCCTATAAACAAATAGTTAAGCTTTGATTTTTGGTACCCAAATCATTTTGGGTCCATGAGTGTTTGTTCTCAAATACTTGGTTCCCTTAGGAATCCAAGATGAAATGGCTACAATATTGTTAGATACTACAAGTTCCTTAGGAACCCATGCACTTCTAACTTTCTTGTTCTTGTGATACTTATGGGAGCCTCTTTGTTTGTGGTCAACAAAGTTTCTCTTCACATGTTGGGATTTTGAAGAAGATGCTTTTTCGAAACCGTTTTCCCAACATTGGTTAGAGAAGCTTTGAGTTTACTCATCTCCTCTTGGTGGTAAACATGATATTTTTCAAGGAGGTCGTTTAAATCATTTGATTTCTTTTCAAACTCATTTGAGAAATTTTGTAAAACTAGGACCTTCTTTTCTAATTCTGAGTTGGTTTTAGAAAGGGAGTCATTTTGGGTCCTTAAAACCGAAATCATTTTCTTATTTTTTAAAACCGACTCCTTGTATTTCTCAGCCAACTCATCATATACCTCTTGCAACTCATCATAAGCATCTTGAAGTTCATCAAATGTAAAATCAAAAGTAGATGAGTTAGAGGTTACCATAGAAGAATCCTTCTCAAGAGTCATGGGGCAAAGATTAGCCACTTCATGTTCCTAATTCTCGGATGACTCCTCATCACTCCAAGTAGCAAGCTTGGCTTTGAGCTTCTTCTTCTTCTCAAAGCCCTTCTTCTTGAGTTGAGGGCAATCAGAACGTATGTGACCCGACTTCTTGCACTCAAAGCAAATGATCGGATCCCTTTCTTCTTCTTTGCATTTGTTCTTGAAGTTCATCTTTCTTTGAAATTTTCTCCCTCGGTTGGACTTCATGAACTGTGAGAATCGTTTGGCTATCATATCCAATTCCTCAAAATCTTCCTCCTCACTAGAAGAGCTCTCCTCTTGTAGAGAGGCTTTGAGAGCAACTCCTAGCTTCTTCTTCTTCTCTACCTTATGATTCTCTATCCTTCTCTCTTCCTTCTTCTTCTCTTCCTTGCTTCATGATCTCGTGTGTAAGAAGAGACCCAACAAGCTCATCAAGCTTCAAGGTTTTCAAATTCTTTGCTTCAATGATGGTCGTCTTCTTACCATCCCAAGACTCCGGGAGACAATATAGAAGTTTTCTCACTAGCTTATCTTCGGGAATTACTTCACTGAATTCTTTAAGGCCATTGACGATGATCGAAAACCGATCAAACATCTTTGAGACGCTCTCATCGGGGTTCATCGTAAAATTCTCATAACTCAAGTTTAGCAACCCAATCTTTGTCTCTTTCACATCGCTAGTGCCTTCATAAGTCGTCTCCAAAGTGTCCCACACTTCCTTTGCACTTTCGGTAGATGGAATCTTTGAGTAGATATCCGGACCAAGTGCAAAAAATATGATATGTAGAGTTTTGTCGTTGACTTGCATCTTTCGTCTATCTTCTTCGGCCATCTTTGACTTTATTTTTGGAACCAGTCTTCCTTCATCGGTTCTCTTAACCGAAATATAGGGGCCTTCTTCCACTACATCCCAAACCATGTAATCTGTTGACTTGATGAAGAGACGCATCCGATTCTTCCAATATAGGTAGTTGTCCCCATTGAAAAATGGTGGTTTAGTGGTTGATTATGACTCATAGAGGTTGGAGGTTGAAGTAGATGACATGGCTTGTCTTTAAAATAGATAACACTCTCCTAGGAACTCCTCTTCCGGTTGTTAATTCTTCAAAGAGGTAGGCTCTGATACCAATTGTTGAGTGAATCAATGGATTGATCAAAGCCAATAAGGGTGAATTGTGTTTTTAAAATTTTGGTGAATAAGTGGAATGAATAAAGTTGAAGAACAAGGCAATTTAGAGTGGTTCCAGTTCCAAATGAACTCTACATCCACTACCTTAGCTCCCACTAAAGATTTCTCAACAATTCCACTAATTGCTCTTCCCTTTTTCTAGGCTTAGGAGGTAACCTTTACAATACCGGTCAATTTTCTACCCAAAATTGAACAAACCCTCATAAGGATACAAAGAAGAATTTGAAGGCAATAGAAATATCTCACAATACAAATTTGCCCCTTTTGATACAAGCACTCAACCCAAATTGGAATACAACAAGAATAAGAAATTAGGCACTTTGAGCTTGGAATTTTGTATAGATGTTTCTCTTGGATGCAATGATTGTTGCTGGTCTTCAATATGCTTGATTTTATACCTTCTCCACTAATTCCAGTCGTTTGGGTGGTTAGGGAATTGATTATAGTCGTTGGGACCCTCTCTTTTCACCATAAATGCACTTCTACAGCCTACTGTATTGGTACGTGGTGAGCCGTATCGATACATGTCTCAAAAAAGAAAGAGTCGTTGCACAATTACAAAAGAGGCCTATCGATACGCGTGTAGGCGTATCAGTACAAGTTAGGGATCTATTTCTTGCCCGTATCGATGCAATTTTTCCTACAAATCTCACTAGAGGAATCTGTATCGATACGGGTAAGAGCGTATCGGTACGGGTTAACCAACTCTTTAAAAATTTGTTACCAACCAACTGACACGCAACAGTCAAAACATTTAAGGCTTAGAATTTAAAAATTCCTTTTAAACCGTATCGATACGGGTGAGACCGTATCGGTACACCATTCAAACTTCTTCTGATTTTATAGAGAGAGTGTATCGATACAAATGTAATCTGTTTCGATACCCTGTTTCGATACGGTAAGAGGCGTATCGAAACAGATTTCTCCAGTGGCCAAGTTTGTAAAAAAAAAGGTATCGATACAGTAAGAGGTATATCGATACGCATTGACGTTTTTGAGTAATTTGGCCTTGGAACACCTAGAAAATATTTTGGAGTTTGAGTTTTTCAAACTAGAGCAAAGCCTTGTTGGTTTGAAACCTTTTGAGGGACTTATAAAGTTATTTCAAGTTTTTCAATTTAGTTCTTAAAACACTTTGTTATATCAAAATCAAACATATGTTTTACAAAATCATATGGAAGAATTAAGTCAAAATGAAAATGATAATAATGAGTTTAACGTCATCATGAAGATGATTTGAATAGAGAAAATATACTTTTTTTAGACATTTTTTATCCAAGAAATTAAGAAAGTATTGATAACAAAATAACAGTTTATTATTTGAAAAGGGTCCAATAAAAAATGTTGGTGAGAAATTTTCACTAGATCGTAATTATAGACCTTTTTTAGATTCTCATTATACTAGAATATTACCAAATGGGGAGAAACATGATAAAATGATCAGTGTACTCAAAATTTGAAGATAAAATATATTATTTTTGTTGTAAATTATTTAGGACAATGACTCTTACTAGTGCATTAGCAAATGAAAGATAAAATGATCGGAAATATCCTAGCGAAAGCCTTAAGTCACATAAAAGTAGTATTCAACACATTACTCGTATAAATACTTGATTTTAGGGTTTAGGGTTTGTGGTTAGATTTTTAGGGTTTTAAGGTTAGAAATTTAGATTTTAGATTTAGCCTTGAAAATAGGCATACTTGTGTAAGCTTTTTTTTTTTACACTAACAGTGTATCAAATATTAATTCGATAATGGATTATTATCGTATACACTGATGGTGGAAAATAAAATTTCCATAAGCATGGTTATTTAGGGATTTATGGTTCTAATTTAGGGTTTAGAGGTTAGGGGTTTATGTTGTATGATTTAGAATTTAGAGTTTAAGATTTAGAGTTCGTTGTTAGATTTTTAGGGTTTTAAGGTTAGAATTTTATATTTTATATTTAAATTTAAAAATAGACATACTTGTATAATTTTTTTTTTACACTAACAATATATCAAATATTAATCTATTGATAAATATGTTTCAATTTTATATTATAACTAAATAAATGCCTCATTTTTATAATTTGTCCATGGCATTGAAAATATCTGGACTGGCCCTAGCGAGATCTGTCATAATTTCTGCAAGCGAAAGCAAGCAAGCTGCCGGCCTAAAGTGATAGTACACGTGTCGCCACTACGTTTGCTTGGAGATGGAAGTGGTGAGAAATCGAATGCTTGAAGGAAAAGCAAAGGCAACAAAGCCTGAGAATGTGCGCGAAAGAAACATATTTTTTCTAGGTTTTTTCATTTATTTAAATGAAAATCAGCTTTTAAATTATGTTTTTTAGCCATTAAAATATTTTTTGATTAAAATAAATTCTTAAACTATTATTTTTTATTTTTTAATTATTTTTTAGTCAAAATAAGTACATAAATTATGTTATTTATTTTAATTTTTAAACTATCTATTGGTCAAAAAAATTGTAACGTGTCAATATCTTATTAGTCGAAATATTTTTCTTTTGACTTAAATAACTATTGAACTTAAAGTGACCGAAAACGATAGTTTAGGGGCTTATTTTGACCAAAGAATAATTTAAGGGCTAATACAAATAAAAAGTATAATTTAGGAGTTGATTTTTCATTTAAGCCTTTATTTAAATATAATTTAAAAAGATTAAAATTTTTAATTAAATATTATTGTTTTACCAGTTTAACCCTTTGTGTGTTTCATTCTCAAAGGCTTAAATATACATTAGATATCTGAACTAGACACCTTCTCTCAAATTGACAAAAATCTTACTCTCAAATTGGAACTTAAATTTGACATCTCCTCCCAAGTTGGTGCTTACAAAAATTTTGCTTTCAAATTAGTACTCGAACTAGGCACATTTTTCTAAGTTGATACCAAAACTTATATATTCTATCAATATGGTTCTGATTCGAAATAATTCAATAAATTCTTCCATCTATATTTAAAATCCCATCAATTTACTCTTTGTTCTTCTTTTAAATTGTTTGTTCTCCTCTTATAAATGTTATATTACTTTTATTATATAAATTGTTTAACAATAACTTGATGTTGTTTTATGGTAGAATACAATTGTCCATTGGTGTTTTGATTTGTTAGACTTGTTTGATTTGACATTATCTCAAAAAATAACTCGATTGATGGATTTTTTTAAATATAAAGAGTTAAATTTATCGAATTATTTTGAATTATGATCAAATTAATAGAGTATATAAATTTTATTAACTAAATATGTTAATAAAAGTATCAAAATAGTGCATGTAGTTAAAGTTTAAGTATCAAAATGAGAGCAAAATTTTTTTAGGTATTAATTTGAGAATAAATGTCTAGTTCAAAAATTAATTTAAGAGCAAAAATTCTTTAAGTAAATACTTAAAACAAAATCTAGTTCAGCTAAATGTATATTTAAGCGTTCTCGAAACAAAGTAACACGCCAGTATATAGTTAATGGGTCAAGAATTCCAGCCATTTCCCTCGTTGGAATCAATTATAAAGTTCTATTGTTAATTACTATTTCTATTATATGAGTTTACCACGTGCGACAAACATCGATTAACACCACTAATAATAAACACAGATAAACACTATTAAATTAATTAATAAAGATTTAAAATATTAAGGACCCGTCATATAATTAATAATTATTTTTAAAAATTCAATTAAATTATTTTTTATATATATTAAAATTTTATTTTTTAATAAGGGTAAACTATATATTTAGTACCTCACCTATTTTTATATTTTTATTGAACCCTCATTATTTAAATATGATTTCAATTTGAGTCTATTCTTTATAAAAAATGATTTAACACTTAACACTCAACCTAAAACCCTAAACTATTAAACCTTAAACCCATAAACTCTTAAACCTATACCCTAAACCATATACCATTAAAAATAGTTTCATCGTCATTGATTCAATTCAATTCAATGAATTGTTGAATTCTCCTAAAAATTCAATTCAATTATTTTTTATATAAATCAAAATTAATTAAACTCGAATCTTCTAAAATTAACATTATCATCTTATTTGAGATGAAGAGGTCATCACAATTAATCATAATTAATTCAATTCATTGAATTGAATTAATCGATAAATTGAATCGATGATGGTGAAACTATTCAACTCCAATATTACAGTGCAATATACAAACATGTATACTTACATTAAAACCGATACTGAATACAGAATCACAGACTAAACATGGTGGTTTAAAGGTTTATTGATAGTCATCCAAGAAAACGAGATTCATGCTCGGTAATATCTTCACGATTCTACCCAACGATTCCCCAACTAAGTGAATTATTAATCGTGATTAATTGTGATTAATCGATTCAATTAATTTTAATATATATAAAATAATTCTAAGAGATTTCCCTCCCTTGAACGCCCGGGTTCTCCAATGACAGAGGAGTTGGAAACGGCTTTGGAAACTACATGAGTCAACTGAGAAGACTGTGGCGATGGCGAGTGGCGACTCTATAAAACAAAGAAGAGGATGATGTTGTTTCTATTCATGAGGGTGATGTTAGGATTTTGAGGGATGGGGGATTCGGTTTTCAGAACATGTTCATAATCGGATATAGCCATAAAAGTAATGGTGGTTTAAAGGTGAATTAATCGATAAATTGTGATGGTCTCTTCAGCTCAAATAAGATGATAGTGTTAATTCTAGGAGATTCGAGTTTAATTAATTTTGATATATATAAAGAATAATTTAATTGAATTTTTTAGGAGAATTCAACAATTCATTGAATTGAATTGAATCGATGATGGTGAAATTATTTTTAATGGTATATGGTTTAGGGTATAGGTTTAAGAGTTTATGGGTTTAAGGTTTAATAGTTTATGTAACACCCGTGTTTTGGGCCTAGGAGTTAGTCGGGTATTAGTTCCAGTCAAATAAAACTTAATTAAAACAATTCAATTTCAAATAATGGCCTAATTGAGTTTTAATATGAGGGGAAGGACCTATGTTGCTATTTACCCAAGTTTTAAATAAAGCAAGACTACTTTATTATAAAGTTGTCTTCCTCCCTCATTCTTCCCCCTTTTCACATTTGAAAGCCCCCACCATTTCTAAAAACCTTTCAAGCTTTGAGTTATTATTTCATCTATTTTAGCACCCGATTTCAACACCATTTTAAGAGGTAATTATATTTTCTTAACCTCCTCTCCATCCTCTACTTGGATATTGTCTTAAATTTCAAAAATATGGGGTTTTGAGAAATTAGGGTTCATATGGAAATTTGGGGTTTTAATGGGGTTTTTCAATTTGTTTTGATAAATTGTATTGGGGGTTTGTTTAAGCACTATGAAATACACAACATATGTTAATTTGGTTAATTTTGAATGAAAATTCGTAGTATGGTCTTAAGGCTAGTTTTAAGGTTGTAAAACTTGAGTTTTTGGTGGGTTTTATGTTGAAATTTAAGGGCTGTTGGTCTACCTATGGTATGAGGGTGTTTTGGGATGATTTGGAAGTCATTTGGATGTTTGGAAATTGAATTTTCAGCAAGCTTTTAAGGGAGCACGAAAATTGGGGTTTTAAGAGATTATGAGATTTGGGAAATTGTGGAATTTGGGTTGTGTTAGCAAAGTATGTTGATGGTTGAGTTTAGCATTGAATTGGGAAGTAATGTGTATGTTTTGTTTGGCTAGAAGCAAGTGGAAGCGCGGAAGAGGCTTTGGGACCGAATACGGGCGCATAGGAGGATTGTTCGATTTGCTAAGGAAGGACGGTGAGTGGTTAAAATATTTTAAATGGTTTTGAGCAATTGGTTCGAGCATGTGGACTAGGTTGAGATTGGTAGACTCACCTAGAGTTAGTATTAGGGTGGTAGCCTAATCCTAAGCTTTAGTTAGAGACATTGGATGATCTCTTTAATTGATGTTATACCTCATGATTATTTGGGTATGTATAATGTGTTATATATGTTGTTGAGACATGGTTTGATGCATTGCTATGCATGTGGTTTGTATTGTGATTGTGTATGATGATGTTGAGTTTAATATGATGTAAGATGCCACATTATTACTCTTGAACATGACATTATGATATTATGTTGTTGTGATAATTGATGTTGAACTTAATGTGATGTAAGATGCCATATTATGACTTTTGAACATCAAAGGTTGTGAAATTTGATTAATTGGCACTAGTATGCTTGGGTACAATGATCGATCATTAGGATGAGTGTGCACACAAATTGAGTCAAAATGTACGTGGCCTTGGTGGCGTTAAGGCACCAAGGAGGAGTACGGTGATGTAATATTCCACCGGAAGCTTTTATATATTTCTACGTGATGATGAGTGGAATCCCATCCGTAGGGCATGTGGCGATGAGTGGAATCCCGCACATGCAAGGACCGGTGATGAGTGGAATCCCACCGAGGTAATGTTGTTGTTGGAAATGCGTTCCAACATGTTATCCGCGTATTCGAGTCATAGCTAGGTGCCAATAAGAGGAAGTATGTTTATGCCAATGTGAAATTATGCATACATAATAATATGAATTGATATGGGTATCAATGTAATATGAAATGTGAATTTCAATGTGAAACGATATATGATGTGGTTAATACTTTGAGTTATGTATCATTGTATGTTGAACTATTAAGTTGTTGAGCATGGCATGAATTTTGGTAGTATGTTCATGCATCACCTATACTTATGGCTCATGTGAATCGAAGGTAAAATCATGTATAATATCATGATAGTTGCTCGTGCTTGGACCCTGCATTGTCGAAGGTTTGTTTTATGAGCTTACCCTCACTAAGCTTTTATGCTTACGCTCTCTTTTGTTCGACAATGCAGATTGATAGCTTGTGGGTGGCAAAGGCAAGGAAAGGTTCCCAAGTGTTGCTTTCGATGAGCTCAATGTATGAGTTTTAAGTAATAGATTGTAATAGTTAAGCAATGGGATAGGTGTTATTGATTTGAGTTAATGTTGGATGTTTAAGAGCATGTTTAAGCTCCTTAATTATGTTGTTTTGATTGGCTTGTCGATGCCATGTTTGGATTGTAAATCATGTCTAAATTGCTTATGTTACATGCCATGAATGTCTACATATTTTGGTTGCTAAGGCATGAAATCTTAAGTGCTTGTATGTCCATATATGCATAAATTGCTCTTTAATTGGAATGCTATGTATGGATGCTTTAATCCATGTTTGAATGACTCCCTTGGCTTAAATATGTGTGCTTGCATGTTGGTGTGCGCTTAGGTGAGTCGAGAAATGCATTTAGGGTCGTGTTGGGGTCGTTTTAATTGAGTTTGAGGAGTTCTAGTGCAGGGGGTATCGATACCCCTAGCTAGGGTATCGATACTCTCTTGCCCAAAAGGCATCAAATTTTGCCTGGGGTATCGATACCCTAAGGGTATCGATACCCTCCAAAGTTACTGGAATCGGGTGTTGTGGATGAGAGTTGAGCGTATCGATACCCCTGGTTAGGGTATTGATACCCGAGTATTGATACCCCTGGTTAGGGTATCGATACCTGGGTATTGATACCCATGGTTAGGGTATTGATACCCGAGTATTGATACCCCTGGTTAGGGTATCGATACCCGGGTATTGATACCCATGGTTAGGGTATTGATAGCCTGGTATTGATACCCCTGGTTAGGGTATTGATACCCCTGGTTAGGGTATCGATATTGGCTGTCTTATAAGCTTAAAAAATAGACTGTTAAGTATGGCCGTGGTTCGAATGTGTTTTTCCCTTGAATGTTTTCCGCTGATGTGAATCACATAGGACTTAATGTTCATCTAGGCAAGATTAAAGTAAAAAAAAAATAGGGTTGTTAACCGAAGGGAACCTTAACGGGTTTCACTCGGTTTTCCCCGTGTGGCCCACTCGGACCGGTCATCCGGCCAGGCCGGGACGAGGGGGTTACATTTGTTGGTATCAGAGCCTAAGGTTACCGAGACCTTGGGCAGGTAAGTGAGATAAGTTGTGTTTTATGATTGATATGCACAATGTTTGCTTGCTCTGTAAGTATGACTGCTTGTATGACAAATATGTTGATTGCTCGTTTAAAAGCATGTTGTTTGTTATCCGTGTATGTTGTAATGTATGATTATCTGATTGAGAGTATATGTTGTTTGATGGTACGCATGTGTTTGCTTGTTTAGCAAGTAAGCCTGTTATATGCATGGTTGAGCATGTATGTGTGTTGATTTGCTTGAAGCATGTTTAGTAGAGTCCCATTGCTACTATTACATTGAAAAAGTGATTTTTAAGTGAGGGAATCATACTTGAGCCACTTGGACCCTTTCCTTTGCTAACCCAATTTGTATGAAAATTTACTGTTGATGTTGTTGTTTATTTAATTACTTTTTAGTAAGTAGAAGTTGTAGTTTCTGAAAAGGTGGATGACGTTAGGGGAGTCCACCACCTTAGTTAGAGAGGTATGGTTGTACCAGAATTGAGGTACAATTCGTCCGTTTGAGACGGTGTGTATGTGGGTTGACTCTTGTGGAGGAGGGACAATGTGACCAACTCTGACATTGGTTGGTAAGAAGAAGTGAAGGCATATGAGTTGGAGTTAGAGTGGTGTCGATGTTTTAACAGATGAGCCCTTGGTACAATATTAAGTTGTTTCCTCCAGTTGATTCCGAATCCGTATTTTTGTACATTGTTAGCAAGCCTGCAAGTTTGAATATGCCCGGTGAAGTGTTAGAGGTAGGTGCGAGCACCTTGGTTCTTTTAGCGAGATCAAGGTAGGGGTCTCGTGTGAGTAATCTGAAATTCAGAAGTGTTAGTTGGTGACCGTTGGGGTTCGGCTTATGATTTGAATGCAAGACAGCCGGTCAGTGTCCGTGAGTGGGAGCTAGTTTGTGTGATTGGGTCAGTGTACGTTGAGTTGTTTTCCAGCAAGCGAAAGAGATGAAGTCACTTCCGATATAGTTGAGCCGAGAAGGAAGCCTTGAGCTTTGACTTCAGGATTGTTTGGTAGGGGTAGAACAAGTCCAGCAAGACTGTTTGTGTGCGATCAGAATTGAGTCTTGAAGTTACGAGATGCTCTAAGAACAACTTAGAACAGTCAGATTTTGTTGAAAAACCAGTCTGAAAACAAGAGGACCGAAGACTATCAGTTGTGTACATGTTCAGAGTTACTAGTTTCTAGTAGATGTGAAGTGATTGTCTTCCTACGGTTTTGATGTACCTTTTGTCAAGGTTTGGCTTGAAGAGCACAGAATTAGTGTATACGTTGAGACAAAGAGAGAGTTGCTTTGAAGACACGGATTTTTGTGAGACTGTAGTAGTAGGTAAGGATGTGAACTCCTTATTGAGTGCTGATCCAGCTTTAGAGGTCAAAGATTGGTTGAGTTTAGTCAACATGCATGCTTAGCAATTGTGATGGATTTGATTTTGAATGAAGATTAAACCACAGAATGTTAGAATAGTTTGTGTTTTCTTTTCCTAGAAGTGTTTGGAAGAATTGTCGGTTTACCTCTTGTTAGAGGAGAAGAGTTTATTATTGAGACCGTCTCCGAGTTTGCTCATGTTGATTGCTTTATATCTTTTGGGTTCCGACAGAATTGAGAACGTTGAAGAAATAACTTCGAGGTTAGTTGGATTTTAGACTCATTAGGCCTAGTGCATCATCTCAGAGTTCTACATTGTAACTTGTGTCGAAGAAAGAGTGACAGTACGAGAATGTGTTTAGATTTCAGGCAGTTGAAACAATTGTCAGTGATTTGTTGATCAGTTAGTGTGTACTCCAGTCAAATTGAAGATTAATTTGGATTCGATTATTACCAGTTGAAAGTGAGAGAAGTTGAAGTATCGAAGACAGCTTTCGAGGTAGGATATGATCGCTTTGAGTTCCGAGTTATGTCGTTTTGTTTGACTAGTGTATTAGTTACCTTCATAGAGATGTTGAGCAGCATATTTTCCTGAGTTTCTTGATCAGTTGTGGTAGCTCTTCTAGATGTCACATGAGTATATTCAAGTACCGAGGAAGATCATGACAAGTTTTGAAGTTAGTGTGGTAGATTCTATTAGAGAATTAATTGTACACCAAGTTGCGCAACGTGAACTTTGAGTTAATGAAGATGTTCTCCTATAATATGCAGATCATCTGAGTGTAATAGGGTAAATCCCAAGTAGACAGAAGAAGATGTGAGTTTGAAGAAAATGAAGACTGTGACAGATATCTATAGTTCTAGGTCTAGCAGTGTTACTATCCAAAGTTTGTAAATAGCCTTTCGAAGATAGCTGCTCTTTTGACAGATTGCTACAGAAGAATGTACAGTTGTGAGGTTAGATGCGGGACATTGAACCTTCGAGAAACCGAAAGAAACTTTGGAGAGAGCTTCGACCTTGATCCAGCCTATACTAGAGAAAGAGCTTGTGAACTGTAGTGATGTGTTACATGTAGGGTTAGGTTGTGTGCTTATGCAAGACGAAATGATTTTGACATGTTCATCGAGTTAGTTGAAAGACCGTGAGAAGAGTTATCCGATATGAGACATAGAGTTAATTATAGTTGTATTTGCTTCGAAGACTTAGAGACAAAGCTTGTATAGTAAGAAATGCGCAGAGTATATGTACGTATCATTAGAACTTGAAATATTTGAAGACTTGGGAATGGTTGGAACTTGAACAACATGAGTAGTTAGAATTGCTTGAAGACTGTGATCAAGATTGAGTACTATCTGAAGAGAGTCTACGTAGTAACCGATGTTCCGAGTTGTATTTGTTGTTAGATTAGTAGTTGAGTTACGAGTTGCAATTGCTGAATCCCGTTTATCAAATGATAGTAGTTTTGTGGCCGAGTGTCGGGTCGAGACTACCTTGAGTCAGAATGCTTGAAGGGAAACATTTGCAAGACAGATTCTTGGCACCTCACGTGCGAGGCATAGTAGAAGGAAGACCTTCAGAATACAGTTTCAGAGATGATAGAATTTTGCATTTCAGAGACAGAATAGTTGTACCGATTGACCTAGTGTTTTGAGATGTGTTGTTTTGGCCGAAGAGCACGGTAGTTCATTTGTATTGCATCTGAGTTGTATAAAGACGTATTGTGGGTTGAAGATGAATGCTTCTGAATTGAGTGGATGAATAATGTGGTTCAGTATGCGAGTGAGTATGTAAATTGTCAGAGTGTCAAGACCGAGTATCAGCTTTCTTCTAGTTGTTACATCCGTGGAAGGTTCTTAATGGAAGTGGGTAATAGAGATTCAAGATTTCAGATAGAATAATTTCGAAGACGTTTGCTTAGCGTTTGGTTACCGGTTGAAGACAGAGGATCAGTCAGAGAAAGTTATGAGTCAAGTGTTCAAACAGTATTGTATGAGATTATGAATCGGGCTAGTTCTGTTGTCTGTTTGTTGCAGTTGCCACCAGAGTTAGAAAAAGGGTTTGTGATGTGTAATGTGTATCTGTGATTCGAAAGTGTGAGTCAGATCTGTTCCGTGCTATGTTTGTTGAAGAGATTGAGTTGAGTTTGAAATTGCGTGCAACGAAGGATCAGTCGAGATCTTAGCATCAGAGATCTATAGTTGTGTGGCAAGTCTTTCGAGTTGGTTAGTATGTTGAGGTGAGAGAGGAATGTGTGGAGGTGCATGTTTCAGTGGCCCTCCGTGATCGATGAATTTCGGGGACGAAATTTCCTTAAGTGGGGGAGAGTTGTAACACCCGTGTTTTGGGCCTAGGAGTTAGTCGGGTATTAGTTCCAGTCAAATAAAACTTAATTAAAACAATTCAATTTCAAATAATGGCCTAATTGAGTTTTAATATGAGGGGAATGACCTATGTTGCTATTTACCCAAGTTTTAAATAAAGCAAGACCACTTTATTATAAAGTTGTCTTCCTCCCTCATTCTTCCCCCTTTTCACATTTGAAAGCCACCACCATTTCTAAAAACCTTTCAAGCTTTGAGTTACTATTCCACCTATTTTAGCACCCGATTTCAACACCATTTTAAGAGGTAATTATATTTTCTTAACCTCCTCTCCATCCTCTACTTGTATATTGTCTTAAATTTTAAAAATATGGGGTTTTGAGAAATTAGGGTTCATATGGAAATTCGGGGTTTTAATGGGGTTTTTCAATTTGTTTTGATAAATTGTATTGGGGGTTTGTTTAAGCACTATGAAATACACAACATATGTTAATTTGGTTAATTTTGGATGAAAATTCGTAGTATGGTCTTAAGGCTAGTTTTAAGGTTGTAAAACTTGAGTTTTTGGTGGGTTTTATGTTGAAATTGAAGGGCTGTTGGTCTACCTATGGTATGAGGGTGTCTTGGGATGATTTGGAAGTCATTTGGATGTTTGGAAATTGAATTTTCAGCAAGCTTTTAAGGGAGCACGAAAATTGGGGTTTTAAGAGATTATGAGATTTGGGAAATTGTGGAATTTGGGTTGTGTTAGCAAAGTATGTTGATGGTTGAGTTTAGCATTGAATTGGGAAGTAATGTGTATGTTTTGTTTGGCTAGAAGCAAGTGGAAGCGCGGAAGAGGCTTTGGGACCGAATACGGGCGCATAGGAGGATTGTTCGATTTGCTAAGGAAGGGCGGTGAGTGGTTAAAATATTTTAAATGGTTTTGAGCAATTGGTTCAAGCATGTGGACTAGGTTGAGATTGGTAGACTCACCTAGAGTTAGGATTAGGGTGGTAGCCTAATCCTAAGCTTTAGTTAGAGACATTGGATGATCTCTTTAATTGATGTTATACCTCATGATTATTTGGGTATGTATAATGTGTTATATATGTTGTTGAGACATGGTTTGATGCATTGCTATGCATGTGGTTTGTATTGTGATTGTGTATGATGATGTTGAGTTTAATATGATGTAAGATGCCACATTATTACTCTTGAACATGACATTATGATATTATGTTGTTGTGATAATTGATGTTGAGCTTAATGTGATGTAAGATGCCATATTATGACTTTTGAACATCAAAGGTTGTGAAATTTGATTAATTGGCATTAGTATGCTTGGGTACAATGATCGATCATTAGGATGAGTGTGCACACAAATTGAGTCAAAACGTACGTGGCCTTGGTGGCGTTAAGGCACTAAGGAGGAGTACGGTGATGTAATATTCCACCGGAAGCTTTTATATATTTCTACGTGATGATGAGTGGAATCCCATCCGCAGGGCATGTGGCGATGAGTGGAATCCCGCACATGCAAGGACCGGTGATGAGTGGAATCCCACCAAGGTAATGTTGTTGTTGGAAATGCGTTCCAACATGTTATCCGCGTATTCGAGTCATAGCTAGGTGCCAATAAGAGGAAGTATGTTTATGCCAATGTGAAATTATGCATACATGATAATATGAATTGATATGGGTATCAATGTAATATGAAATGTGAATTTCAATGTGAAACGATATATGATGTGGTTAATACTTTGAGTTATGTATCATTGTATGTTGAACTATTAAGTTGTTGAGCATGGCATGAATTTTGGTAGTATGTTCATGCATCACCTATACTTATGGCTCATGTGAATCGAAGGTAAAATCATGTATAATATCATGATAGTTGCTCGTGCTTGGACCCTGCATTGTCGAAGGTTTGTTTTATGAGCTTACCCTCACTAAGCTTTTATGCTTACGCTCTCTTTTGTTCGACAATGCAGATTGATAGCTTGTGGGTGGCAAAGGCAAGGAAAGGTTCCCAAGTGTTGCTTTCGGTGAGCTCAATGTATGAGTTTTAAGTAATAGATTGTAATAGTTAAGCAATGGGATATGTGTTATTGATTTGAGTTAATGTTGGATGTTTAAGAGCATGTTTAAGCTCCTTAATTATGTTGTTTTGATTGGCTTGTCGATGCCATGTTTGGATTGTAAATCATGTCTAAATTGCTTATGTTACATGCCATGAATGTCTACATATTTTGGTTGCTAAGGCATGAAATCTTAAGTGCTTGTATGTCCATATATGCATAAATTGCTCTTTAATTGGAATGCTATGTATGGATGCTTTAATCCATGTTTGAATGACTCCCTTGGCTTAAATATGTGTGCTTGCATGTTGGTGTGCGCTTAGGTGAGTCGAGAAATGCATTTAGGGTCGTGTTGGGGTCGTTTTAATTGAGTTTGAGGAGTTCTAGTGCAGGGGGTATCGATACCCCTAGCTAGGGTATCGATACTCTCTTGCCCAAAAGGCATCAGATTTTGCCTGGGGTATCGATACCCTTAGGGTATCGATACCCTCCAAAGTTACTGGAATCGGGTGTTGTGGATGAGAGTTGAGCGTATCGATACCCCTGGTTAGGGTATTGATACCCGAGTATTGATACCCCTGGTTAGGGTATCGATACCCGGGTATTGATACCCATGGTTAGGGTATTGATACCCGAGTATTGATACCCCTGGTTAGGGTATCGATACCCGGGTATTGATACCCATGGTTAGGGTATTGATACCCCTGGTTAGGGTATTGATACCCCTGGTTAGGGTATCGATACTGGCTGTCTTATAAGCTTAAAAAATAGACCGTTAAGTATGGCCGTGGTTCGAATGTGTTTTTCCCTTGAATGTTTTCCGCTGATGTGAATCACATAGGACTTAATGTTCATCTAGGCAAGATTAAAGTAAAAAAAAAATAGGGTTGTTAACCGAAGGGAACCTTAACGGGTTTCACTCGGTTTTCCCCGTGTGGCCCACTCGGACCGGTCATCCGGCCAGGCCGGGACGAGGGGGTTACAGTTTAAAGTTTTAGGTTGAGGGTTAAGGATTAAATTATTTTTTTATAAAGAATAGGGTCAAATTAAAATAATATTTAAATAATGAGGGTTCAATAGAAATACGAAAATATGTGAGGTACTAAATATATAGTTTACCCTTATTAAAAAAAATAAAATTTTAATATATATAAAAAATAATTTAATTGAATTTTTAAAAATAATATGACGGGTGCTTAAAATTTTAAATCTTTATTAATTAATTTAATAGTGTTCATCGTTGTTCATCATTAATAGTGTTCATCGATGTTCATCGCAAATTGTAAAATTTTCCTTTCTATTATTACCAAATTCTAAGCTTACATAATAATTATCCCAAAGTAACTTCCATTTTCATTGCAGTATTAGTAAACAAGAAAATAGGGTACATTTTGTTTTAAATTTTTTTTATTTTTAATTTTTAAAAATTTAAAAAACATACTTGATTATAGAGATGTAAATTTGTTTTCAAAAATGAAAATAGTGAAAATATATTTAGTATCTAGCTTCTCAAAATAAAAATGAAAAATAATTATTAAATAATTAAAATAAAATATAGTTGAAAGATATTATTACAATAATAAATAAAATATGAGTAAATAAACAAAAATAAAAAAAAATAACATTAGAAAGATTCGAACCCGAGTTACAATGAAGTTATAATTAAAAAGACTTAAATGAAAAATAAGTGCTCAAAGTATGATTTTTTGAATTTTAGGGGCATAAAGTATTTTTTTTGTAAAAATAGATGACTAAATTTTTCAAAAACTATAATTTTAGGTGCCTAGTAGTTAACTACGGCTAAAAAAATGTTAACCAATATAAAATCGACATGTGTCATTTTTAATTTTTTAAATTAATTTTATTATAATAATTTAAAATTTTACAAAAAAATCTTAAAATTTTCTAAAATAGTCTCCAAATCCTCATTGTTGTCGCCGCCGACCCCACCCATTCGGTTGTTGGACCCGGCCGACCATTTTCTCCCGCTCGTCATCGTCGAAAATCGGTGAATGGTGTGACAACCAAACATTGAACGCCAAATATGAAATAATCATTCGATTGACATAGCGTTCGTCGGTTTCCGACAACGGCGAGTGAGGAAAATGATTGTTTGGGTCCGACGACAGAACGAGTGGGGTCGGCGACAGCAGGCGGCAGCGACAACAATGAAGATTTGAAGATTTAGGATTTCGAGATTTTTAGGGACTGATTTGAATATTTTTATAAATTTCGAGATTCTTTTAAAGAAAATGAAATTTTAGTTTTTTTTTTCAAAAATAATTAAAAAATTCAATATTCCTGTCATGTGTCACGTTTTAAATGGATAACGGGTTTTTTTAACGGTCGGGCACCTAAAATTATAGCTTTTGAAACTTTAGACACCTATTTTTACAAAAAAAATACTTTAAACGCCTAAAGTTCAAAAGTGATATACTTTGTGTACTTATTTTTCATTTTAGCCAATTAAAAAACCTTGTTTCATATGTTTCACTTTTCCAAAACATTTTAATGAAAACAATGAAAACATATTTTTTGTTTTTAATTTCCACTATTTTTTATTTTTTTAAAAATTATTTTCTTATTTTACAATCAAATACATTTTCTTCACCATTTTATCATGTTTCAAGAAAATAAAAATAAAAACAAACTTTATTTTTTAAAACCAAACGGATCTTAATTTTTATATTTTCCCTTAATTGTAGAAAGTGTAAAGAAGGTTAAAGTTTCAAGTTTGTGCGGGGCAAAAACTTAAGCAAGCCAAGCTGCAAAATTATATAATGTTATTGTTAAAAGATTGTGGTTCGGTTTTGTTTCGACTCGATTCAAAAAATTACATACAACTCGTTTATATTTGACTTAATAGATATAAAGGAAAAGTATAAAATCTTATAAAATAGATTTCTGATTATTCAAATTAAATTTATAATTAAATAATAAGGTACCTTATAAATAGGTAATTTATAGTAGTAATGTAGTATGCTTATATTTTATAGATGTACTTCTTCACTTTTTCTATTTGTTCTGAGACGGTTACAAGATTTTTTTAAAGGTTTTTTATACTATTTTTTCTTCGCCGACGACGATTGTTGACCACTTTGCTGGTTATGCACATAAATAAGATTCATCTTTACTGAAAAATTTTAGTTTCACGGATTTCTTGTTTCTTTTTTTTGTTTTACTTTGTCAAGTTTATACAATATCTGCTTCTATGACAGTTTTTTTCGTCTGCTTGTATGACAGTTCCTTTGTCTGCTTTTATGACAGTTTCAGTCTATCTTTTGATAGTTTAGAATTCCTGTGACGAGTATCATCGAACTTCTTTGTCAACGAAGGAGGCCAAGCTGTACATGTTATGATTTATTTTTTTGTGGCTGTACCGATACGTTAAGAACATGTAGTGGAAGAATTTTTCTTTTTCCAAAGTGCATTTAAGACAAAGTAATAATTTTATAGATTTAATTTCAGGAGTTTTTTTTTAAGTTCTTTTGAAGTCTTTCACATCCTTAAATTTTACTGATTTTTTTTGTTTTGCACTAAATTTTTAATGTTTGAGAGATAATATTTTATAATCCTTTTACGGTTGAGTATAATCTAGTTTCAAAATTAAATTTTTGATAGATGTTAAGTAAAAGGAGAAAATCTTATTAAAATAAATTATAAAGCTTATAAATAGATAATCAAATATAATCTTCAGATAAAACCGAAAAAGCTTAAATTCACATTCCCCTTCCTACTTGTTTGTAATTGTCATCCTGCCGTATTTTGTAACGTATTTCTTAAAACCCCAGAGACCAAAACAGTACGTAGTTAGTTGCCGTTTTGTCACGTCCCAGCTCTTCCCTCTACATGTTCTCTATAATATCTTCTCTTTCTCTTTCGTCTCTTTGGTCTCATCGCAAACTTTGAGTTAAGATCAAACCAGTTCTTTCTCTTTGTTCTTAAACACCCAACTTTTGTTTTTCAAAGACAAATAAAGGGGATTTCTTATATTCTTTTTTGCCAGTGGCGTGATTTGAAAGTTTGTGAATTTGGAGTTGAAGAAAGGGGTATGAAAAAAGTATTTGAAAGTTATTGAATTTGGAGTTTGCTGATAGATTCAAGAAAAGGGTAGCAAAAAAGCCTGGGTTTTTATGGGTGGAAAGTGAAGAAACTGATTCAAAAGATCAAAGCTAACAAGTAGAAGCGGCAAGTAAGAATTGATTCCAAAACCCCATTTTTATATCTTTCGTTTTTTTTCCTTCTATTTTTCTGGTGACGATTCTCATCTGTGAAGAAATTTTGACAAAGAAAACAAATGGCGACGCTTGTGGAGCCACCAAATGGGGTGAAGCCAAGGGGGAAGCATTACTATTCAATGTGGCAAACCATTTTCGAGATTGACACAAAGTATGTTCCAATCAAGCCTATAGGAAGAGGAGCATACGGCATCGTTTGCTCCTCCATCAACAGGGAAACCAACGAGAAAGTGGCCATAAAGAAGATCAACAATGTGTTTGAGAACCGTGTGGATGCTTTGAGAACTCTGAGGGAGCTGAAACTTCTCAGACATATTCGACACGACAACGTGATTGCTTTGAAAGATGTAATGATGCCTACTCACAGGACCAGTTTCAATGATGTTTACTTGGTGTATGATCTCATGGACACCGATTTGCATCAGATTATCAAGTCTTCTCAGCCTCTTTCCAATGATCACTGCAAGTATTTCATTTTCCAGGTACTGCCAGATATATTATCTTTGTTGGTAACTTCTAGATGGTAATTTTGGATTTTGATGCATATTGGGTATCTGTGAGTTTCATTTTTTTACCATTTTTGTTGTTTGATAATTGATAACCCCTTTGTAGGGCCTTTAGACTGTAAAAAATGTTTAGTTAGTGTTAATATCTGTCCTTTGATACTTGATTTCTGTGCATCCTTTAGCTTTGGGGCATTGGTGACTTTCGTGCTCATCTGGTCCCGTTTTGCATTTAGTTCGGCTGAAAAAGAAAGGCTATGAGTTGTTACTTGTTAGGCTTATTAGTTATTACAACAACTTGTACTGGTGGGAACTTGTCATTAAAGTACGGGATGATAACAATGGAGCAACAGTTCCATTAATACAGAGCCATGTTCCTTACAGGAGGCCTGTTTACGGATTCTTCATTTCTCCTAAAGTATCCATGTCTGGTACATATTTAGATTTTAGAAAAGGGTGTGGAAGTATGATCCTCCAAGTATATAGAAAAGCTTTAGAAAGAATTTGAGCATATGCCCGTGTCAGATATATACCGAAGTAGCTAACACTCGACCCCGAGTATGATTCAGTGTTACATCCTCTCTTGCAGTTTTTTCCTGGTTGTCGACATAATTGCTTCATTAAACATAATTATCTTCTTGACTGAGTGTCTAGTGTAGACTGTTATTAATGATAGTAAATATCCACTGTTTTCTTCTGCTTTAGAAGGCTTGGATACGTATTATGTTAAAATACTTTATCTGTTTCTGACCTTTAAGTATATGTTTTAGTTACTACGAGGGTTAAAGTACCTGCACTCGGCGAACATCCTTCATCGAGACTTGAAGCCTGGGAATCTCCTTGTCAATGCTAACTGTGACCTGAAGATATGTGATTTTGGGCTGGCACGAACCAGTAGAGGCAATGAACAATTCATGACGGAGTATGTGGTCACCCGCTGGTACCGGGCACCAGAGCTCCTACTCTGTTGTGATAATTACGGGACCTCCATCGATGTATGGTCGGTCGGATGCATCTTTGCTGAGATTCTTGGTCGGAAACCCATCTTCCCCGGGACAGAATGCCTCAACCAGCTTAAGCTAATTATCAATGTCCTGGGAAGCCAGCAAGAGGCTGATCTTGCATTTATCGATAACCCCAAGGCCAGAAGGTATATCAAGTCACTTCCTTTCTCTAGGGGCACACATTTTTCTCACCTATACCCTCAAGCCGATCCATTAGCCATAGATTTGTTGCAAAGGATGCTTGTTTTCAATCCATCTAAGAGAATTACCATTACGGAAGCACTCCTACATCCCTATATGTCAGGATTATACGATCCAAGGTCCAATCCACCTGCACAAGTACCGATTGACCTCAACATAGACGAGAACATGGGAGAACATATGATTAGAGAGATGGTGTGGATTGAGATGCTTCACTACCACCCTGAGATTGCATCTGCAAATGCTTAGATGTTGATTGTCTAAACTATGCTCGGTTCTATTGCTGTGTTATAATATGCTTTCAGAACCAGCATTATCGTTTGACCTGGAAGAACAGTATTGAGAGTTATATGCCCTGTGACTTAGCAATTAGACCAAATTTTTTGGTTTACCTTTGACACTTGTTTTTTAGTTTGGGTTCCTTGTGGCAGACTCTGGCAGTGTAATTTGTAAACATTTATGATATTATCTTTAATCCAAGGGACTTAGCATAGAGAACAATAGAGAATACAGTAAAAATTAAATTGCCTGTTATGTACTAATATCTTCTATGCTATTAACATAACTACATTTCCTATAGTTACAATTTAATTTTTGTATCCCAATAAATTTTCAAAACAGAATCATCTCAATTGAGAAATTTGCTTATCAAGAAATAATGAAACAATACAAAAGAAATTCTTTGTAATGAGATAATATCGACTCGTGGTACTAAATCACCAGAAGTTACCACAGGAGCACTTCCCATCATGGAAATGGTGGAATCTCAAGTTATCCCTTACAATAATTACCCTCCCTGTGATTTGAGATACACCACACATAAATGAGTGGCAATCTTCACACATTCTTATATTCTTCATAATCCTAATGGGGCAATCAGCATTTATACTGAGTAGCCCAAATGCCAGAGCTAGCTTCTCGCTATGAGTGATTAGTATCCGTCTCTTTTCTTCATCATTCACATCATAAGCAACAGAATTCATGTTCGGTTCATACCCGATAGCTTTTAACCTATTTAGAAGATGCTCAAGCACATGCTTCATCTCACCAGACCTTGGATGGGCCATGTCCCCGGCAAAGAACTCCTCAATGACACCCTTCTTGACTTCCAACCAACTACATCCAGGAATTTTTCTCAGACCTTTCTCTCTCATCAGTTTCCTCACCATTGAAACATCATTCCACCGCCCTGCTGAAGCATATATGTTTGAGAGCAAGATGTAGTTTCCAATTGCATTAGGTTCCAGCTCAAATAAATGGTTTGCAGCAATTTGGGCGATATCCGGATTAGAATAAGTGCGACATGATCCAAGCAATGCCCCCCAAACACCCCCATTAGGCTCAATTGGCATTGTTTCTACAAGTTTAAGTGCGTCTTCCAGGAGTCCAGCTCGACCAAGAAGATCCACCATGCAAGCATAATGATCAACTCCTGGAGAAATCCCAAATTTCTCCTCCATGGATGCAAATATTTGACGACCTTGCTCTACCATTCTTGAATGGCTACATGCTGTAAGCACTGCAATAAATGTAACTCTATTAGGTTTGATCCCCATATTCACCATTTCACGAAACAATTTCAATGCCGAATAAGCACAACCATGCATAGCAAACCCTGCAATCATCGAACTATATGAAAACACATTCCTTTCTTCCATTGCCTCAAAAACCTTATATGCATCCTCGACATTCCCACACTTTGAATACATATCAATCAAAGCTGAACCCACAACACAACGAGTAGGATCAATCCCCAAATTTACAACAATATCCCTAATCCAGTTCGAGTACTTTGCAGCACCTAGTTGTGCACAAGCAGAAATAACTCCAACCAATGTAACCTCGTCTGTTTTCACCCCTTCATTTTGCATTCTCTCAAACAACTCCAATGCCTCTCTAGGCATAGCATTCTGAGCATATCCTGTAACCATCGCAGTCCATGCAACCATATCCTTCAGAGGCAACTGGCCAAACAATTCTCCCGCAGATTCCATATCCCCAATCTTCGCATATGCAACAATTAACTCTGTCCAAGAAATCAAATCTCTTTCAGGCAATTCAGCAAACACCTTCCTCCCACACTCCAAAAATCCTAATTTAACATACATTTCAATCAAGCTATTTTTAACATATAAATCATTATCAAAACCACCAATCAAGATCGTCTGAGCATGAATTTGCCTGCCCAAATTCACATCAAGAACCGTACTGCAAGCCTTAAAAAGAGCCGAAAATGTAAACGAAACGGGCAAAGTATTCTCCTTTCTCATACTAATATACACGAAAACCGATTCCCTAACAAGCCCTTGTAAACAATATCCACGAATAAGAGCAGTCCAAAGAAATGGGTTTGGATACTTAACCTGATTAAAAACAAGCTTAGCATAACTCTCCATGGGGATTTCTATTTTGGTGAGGCTTCGTACAAGCTTGGTGATAATATAGCAGCACTGTTCAAGGCCATTACGAAGAATACGGGCATGGGTTTGTTGGATTTGGATGAGTGAAGTGCAGCCATTGAGAGCAGAAATGAGCTCGGATTCTAAAAGGTTGCGTTGGTTTTGAAGCTCGGAAAAGGGAATGAAAGGTTGGGTTCTTTGGGATGGGACTTGCTGCTGCTGGTATTTTAAGAACTGTTTCGGGATAAAATTTATAGGTATTGTAGTGAATTTGCGAGGGAGATTTCCCATTACACAATTCAAAATACTGAAACCGAAGTTTCCAGCTCCAACTCAATGAATTGAACGGTATAACTTATAAGTATGAACCAAATGTAGGGGAAAACCAAAAAAAGTACGCATCAAAGAATAAAAGAAAGCGGTAGGCTAACCTGAGGTGACGAAATGCTGCGTTTTAGGTTTAAAACTTGTTTTCAAAAATAAAAATAGTGAAAGTGTGGTTAACATTTAATTTTTTTAAAATATAAATAAATAAATATTAAATAATTAAAATATAATTATTAAAAACATAATTATTAATATTATAATAAATAATATATGATTAAATAAACTAAAAATTTATTTTTATTTTTTTCACTTTTTAAAATATTTTTAATAAAAATAATTTTTTATGTTTCTAAAATTTTAATATTCTTATTTTTATTTCCTGAAAATTATTTTTTAATTCTACAATAAAGCATATTTTCTTCTACATTTTTTATTTTCTAAAAAATAAAAAAATCGACATATATTATCTAAAACCAAAGGCACAATAAATAACTCCTCAGTTAATATTTATTTCCTTTCCCTATAAAAAAATATTTATTTTTTAAAATTTATTTATTATCTAAATTTATTATGTATTACTAATAAAATTGGTTCTTTCTATGCTTCTATTTATTGCCGAAATTGCGTCTTTGTGTGTCTTTTAAGCTTCAGGGTTCATCAGCATCGACACTCCGGTCAAGTTCTTACGGTATTTTCTCTGCAATTTCATATTAATTAATTCTGTTTTTTTTTTTTCTCTTCTTTTCTTTTTAATAACGATCGCAGATTACAAAATCACGGATTAATCCAAAAATATTCGTAAAGTTTCCATTATTCTTTTTCATTTGAGATCTCAATCTCAGATATTCATTTGCTTCAAACAATCTTGCTCGAACTCCACCGTATTTGTGTTCTCTGCTACTATTTTTGAGAAAGTTGAAATTTCTGATGATAAAATTAAGCTGGAAGTCATTGAATCTCTCGCAGGACATGCTTGATTGAATACACGAAACAATGCGGAGTGTAAAACGCTGTTTAAATTCTAGTTTCATAATCATAGCAGTGGCAGGTGAATTGTTTGATTTCTTTTGTGAAGTAGTATTTTGTTAACTATTTTTGAACTTTTTGATGCAAGTGATTCTGTTTCCTTTGCAGCTGTTCTGTTACAAGCACTTACGGTTACAGCAGTTGTCGTCCCAAAATCCCATTGCTACGCCCTCGATAATTCTAGCAGGCTTCTTGATTTCGTATCCTGGTTACTTGTTCTTATCATAAATTTCTCACCCATCTGAATATCGGTTGATTCTAAATGAACATCTGTAGCTCAAAATTTTCCATTTCCATGGACTAGAGTTTTGGCATCTAGTAAAATGTTTTCTCTTAACTCATTGATTAGAGTGATTGGGTCGGTGTTCCTTTTGCGCACGAGGGGAAGGTAACATCCTTGGTTGATTCCAAATATAGAAACTCTTCCATTGCTCTTTTGATAATGCTTTGTTTACTGTTTATAAATATCTATGCCCTGGGCGTATTACAATTTTGTATTTCTGCCAACACAGGACTCTGACTTGGTGATCCGCTTTTGCAAAGATGTGGAGAGTAGATCACAAACGGTAGTTTTTAACTTCATGTTCTTATATTTTATTCTTTTACAAGGAAGTTATTTAATAAGGATATTGCTTTAAATTTGTTTTTAATTAGCTAAAAGTTTTGATTTGTGCTTTCTTGCTAGCATTCTGGATATAATTCACATCACTTGTAATGCCTAATTTTGCAGGGATATGTAGATTTTGGTCGATATGATAAGTATAACTACTTTGTTGCTGGATCGGGGCATGTTGATCTTGTTCAAGTAAGTCTGTTTGGTGTGAACTTTTGTTTGTAAAGTAACAACTATAAAAGTGAAGGGGTATGTTGAATCTCTCCTTGCTCAATGGGAATGAATGATTGATATAATATTGGTGTAAGAACTTTTGGGTTTTTACTGGTTATGCCCTTAAAATCAATTTATTACTGTCATTTAAAGTTTTCACTTTAAATAACAAATGTTGTAGCTGCCTCTTAGCTCGTTATATGAAACTGTTGTTTGCCTCCAACTTTAGCAATCTCCCGGGCTTCTTAAAATAATAGGTTGATGGGTGAAGCATCAAGAAGATTCAAATACACCTGTGATCCTTTTTATATTTGTAAAGCATTCTAAGATTGAAATATTTCAAACTTGTTTAGGTTTCAACTCCGTAAAGTTTATTATATATATATAGAACCTGTTAAATCTACTTTCTCTGCATTGATAGGAATTCTACAATGGTGACCTGCTGAATTGTGAGCACACCTTTGACAAAATGGGACGCACTGCCCAGGTTAGTCTATTGGCTGCTGTTTTTCTCTCAATTTTTTGGAAATTGGTTGACATTACTGTTCTTATAAGTTATAACTTTCTCGTGGAGTCATTAATTACGTGCATTTCAACATCAAACTTCCTCATGGCTTTTGTTTAAGCATTAATGAATCTCCTTGATTGTATTTCAGGTAAATATTATATGCGGAAATTGTTTAAATGGACAATGTACAGGTGTGTAAAATCTTCATATTCAGTCTTCAAGATCTTATTCCCTTATATGCCAGGAACTTATTTTCCATAAAATGGGTTAAAATGACCATCCACCCTGTTTACTCAATGTTGTTTTTCTCTGCCCAACTGGTTAAATTTTATGCAGCTATCACATAACCTTTATGAAGATCTTGTTGTGAATAATTGGCGTAAAATTAAAACATAAAGACTATGATAACTTAGTTTCTTTGCATTTCTCTTTTCCAAATTTCTTTCATTTCATTTTCTCTTTCAATATTTGTTCCATATCAATTGCCAATGATTTTTTTCTTTCAAATCTTAATTTCCCACCCCAAATTATTAGGGAAGGCTTTATAATTTGGGTGATTAGTTATAGGTCATTACCTGTTTTGCCTTGTAATGTTAACTGCCAGTGCTTTGTTTTATATCAACTTCTAACATTTTTTTCATTGTCTTTGGTGTTATCTCAGGCCATCGTAGTTGCATATGCAATGTCACTTATGAATCCACTTGCAGGTATTTCAAGCAGTGCCATAGCTTCTTTGTCCTTTTCTCCAAACATTTCTTTTCAAGTTTGGTGCAGTGTAGAGGGAAATCGTCATGTATAGAGAGACCATTATTCCTGGTGCTAGTCAAGGATAATTGGTTTATTTGCAGTTTGCATCCAATTTCTTCAAATTATTATTTGAGATTTGTTTTACAGTACATATCTAAACTTTGAAATTTTTATATTTCTCAGAATCATTGTTGAAATGGCCATTCCCTGAGAAATCAGGCCCACGAGTATTCGAGGGCTTTACCGTTGGATTTCATCCACGATCATGGGAAATTGTAAGCATTTTACATTTGATCTGGACTACTTTGATTTAAATGCCAAATCTATTTGATTAAAAGGTTACTTTTTATTGATTTGAAGGTTTATAATGGTCTGACACAGTTGGGTTTTGAAAAATCTCACCCTGATTTTAGGTATGATGTCACTATTATGAGTAGATTATTGAGTGTATCTGTTTGTGTGTCGACATTTTATGAATAATTTTAAATGTTTCCATGAACAGTTTCAGCACTGAACAGCCCCATGTAACACTTTATTTGACTGCTATTGCATCCCAATCCAATCTTGTAAAAAAACCTGTTGTCAAGGTACTCTTTCCTTTGGTTCAAGGGGGAGAAAACTGTGTATTATTGGATGAATATGCTTTTTACCTTATCATTTCCTTCCTCAGGTCTTTCCGGAAAGTGGGCTGGAGGTTAAGTTATCGGGGACGGGGGCAACTGGGAAACCACCTACAACTTTATCTCCGTCGACTTTGCTTTTAGATTGGAGATGTATTGCATCATTTTCTTAAGCAGGTTGATGTTATTTTCAATTATAATATGCTGAATTACCATTTGTAATCCTATTTCCCCCCCCCCCCCCCCCCCCCCCCCCCCCCCCACTTTTATCCCTTCAGGTATAAAGGCCCATAATTCCCCATATGAAGTTAAGATCTCTATTCCAGTGGAGGGCTATGAACCAATAGAGTTTGTTCTAACAAAGATGTGCAGTAAGCTCCCTAATTTTGTTTTCTTCAATGCTAGCTTTTATCAACTATCATTTTCTGGAATCCATTAAAGCATTTTTTCTGGTATTAGTGATGAATTTTAAATAGATCTTGTATCAGCTGCTTCTAAGGGTTTTCCCCCTTGATATTTTCAGAATACACACAAAGTCAGGAAAAGGATGCTACAAGAGGGTGGGCAATGTTCGGAATAATTTCTTGCATGTATGGCAGTCTCCTTTTATTTTTTTTCTCGTTTGTCTTACGTGTGTTAAGCTATGCTAAATCAAGTGATTAAAAGGTCATCTGCACCAGGGGCAGTGTTTTGCACACGATCCCATCGACAGATTAATTGTCTTTCATTTACTTTAAGCCATGCTTATGGCATGGAGTTTGAGACTTACGATTTGCATATTTCCTATATTTTCTAGGGCATCCATGTCTGTCACTGAAGATAGACGACAGTTGAATTGTTTTCGTTTGTTCTGGAATTTACCTTGTGTCTGCATTGCTCCAATATTTTCTATTAAAATGAGTTTGTATTGAGCAGATTAATGGTTTCATTGACACTATTCTGCTGTGGAGGGTTTATTTACAAAACACAAATGGAACGCCAGGTGAGCTGTTTAGACTATAGTTAGTTTTTTTTGACATAATTAGACTATAGTTAGTTTTCTGGCCAGAAGATTGTATAGTTTAATAATTGTGATAGTTTTAAAAACTTGTATATCTTACTTGGAGTCTTGGATGCAGCATGGGATTGATGCACTGCCGGGCATGACGATTCTTTCTGCCTGTTTAGAGACTGTAAGTTTATGTAATTTTTATGACAAATAACATTACCAGAACTTTCGAAGAGCATTTCATGCAAGTAATAGCTGCTTCAGAGAATTAGAACCAGTCCCAGTGGCAAATTTGCGTAATTTACTTCCAGAGTGACTAGTTGTCGTGGCTTCTTTCATTGATTTTCTCTTCTTTTCTTCTCTTTCTGTATTGCAACTTCCATTCCGACATAGAGAACGTGCAAAGTAGGAAGCTTAATATACACCATAACTTCAGTTGCCCATTAATGTGCAAAATCTGTATGACAGGTGAGCGGAGGAAGTCAAGGCTATTCACGAGTAGCGGACGTAAACACTGGGTCAACTACTGAAGTCTCATGGGAGCGCCCACCGGGGACTGCTCAAGGAACATGGACACCAAATGAAAGCAAATATGGTTCAGTGTGAAGTTTGCAGCCCTTCCCCTAAAATTGCTAACTTTCTTCTCACCACAGGTATAATCAATTTTGTTTAATCTATTATATACTCCCTTTGGTGTTAGCATATCTCAATTGCAGTTATTTCCAGATGTAGCATTTTGAAATTACTCATGAAGTATACCCTTTTCTCCCCTTAATCTTAGTGTAAGTTGGAATATTTACTTAAAGTTGTTAAGACCATACTTTTGTTAGCTTTCATTAATATTTGAAGAATGGTTGCTGAGAAAACAGGTTTATTTATTTATTTATTTATTTATCTATCTACTTTTAAGCTGTGAATGTTGGACCGGTGGTTGAACCGTTTAGACCACCGGTTCCCACTTCCCAGTTCAGCCATGGTTAAATAAAATATAAAATGGATTTTTAGCTGTTTTATTTCCTGTTTTTGGTTTTTATTGGTTCATAATAGCGATATTGATTTTATGCTACCAGTCAAACTGGTTGACAATTAAGTACTATATTTATTATTATAACTTTTACTCATCGTTATTCTTTAGTTGATTTATGATCGAACTGATATATGCAAAAATTAAGTATTATGTTTGTTATTATATTTAGGGTGTACAACTTGTCTCGTAAAAATCTAATTATTCAACTTGTAAAGATTGAATTATTTGACTCAATGCAAAAAATATGGTTTGTTTTGACTTGACTCGAATTTTTTTTTAAATAGAGTTTGAGTTGTAAAATGAAAACTTGAATAACTTGAATTTTTTGTAATTAGTGTATTGGTTTTTAAGTTCGAGTTTGAGTCTTATAATTCTGAATGATATTATATATATTACATATGAAAAAAATATGAAGATATATGTTATATGGTTATAGAAAGTCCTATAAATTGAAATCAATCAGTATTATAATATTATAAATGTTTACAATTAAATTTGAAAAGAAAGATTAACAACTTGACTTGACTCGAATTTCATAAAGTCGACTCAAAAATTTTCACATAAAATTTGAGTTATAAAATAAGACTATTACTTTAAATTTTTGACTCACTCTATCAAATGCTTACTTTTATTTTATCAATTTTATAAATTGACACGTCTTTATCAAAAACTAATGGTTCGTGATACAAAAAAGGAACTTTTATAATTTGGTGACAAAAAAAAGCCTTGCCCGTTGGATGGCCTGGTGTAGTGTACCCTAAACAAATTGACTTGGATCATAAACCAGAAAATAACGGCTGCGCGAGATGCGATCGGCCGTCGAAGATCAAGCTTCATTTTGCTGCTGCTAGTTACCAATCGACCTTTTCTTTTTACAATAGAAAAAATGTCAGAATCACGGTGGCAATGGGAAAACGCTACGGCTGGTGCAGTGGCGGGCGTCGCCACCGTCGCCACCATGTACCCACTGGACGTCGTCCGAACGAGATTTCAAGGTCTTCCCCTTCTTCCATTTTTTTCAATATACGCATAGCTAAATGAAACAAAAAAAGTTGTCTTTTTGGTTCTAATTGGATCAAGTTGTAAAATAGTTAACGATGGTCGAGTCACCAATTACCCCACGTACAAGAATACTGCCCATGCCATTTTTTCCATTACTCGCTCAGAGGTTTGCACTCTTTTTGTATCTCCTTTCCTCTTCTTGTTAGTTTAGCATTTTTCAAGTTACTGAACCCATGATTTACTAGGCTTAGGTACTTTCCTTTTGTGTTTTCTCTTCATGTAAAGCTGAGGTCTTTCTCACTTTATTTTAGATATGCTAACAGCTTAAGTTGTTTCTCAATAAGGGCTTGAAAGGGCTTTTTGCAGGCTTCCTTCCCTCTGTTTTAGCGTCCAGTGTTTCATGGGGTGTATATTTCTTCTTGTAAGTGTCACTAGATAATTTTACTACTTTTCTTTTTTGCATTATGTTTTTTACTAAGTAAATAGATTAACTAGAACAAACAGAGCTAATGTGTTTTTATTTGTTGAAAAATGTTCCGCGACAATGATTTATCTAGTTTTTGTTTTTTGTAGCTACGACAGAGCTAAACAAAGGTATTCTAGAAACAGAGAGGAGAAACTGAGCCCCGGTTTTCATCTTGCGGCTGCTGCAGAAGCTGGAGCTTTGGTGAGTATATAACCTTCTAGAAACAAAGTTTTGTCTTTCTAGATGTTGATGCAATTAGTTACTAATTGATTTTTCTTTGTTTAAATTAGTCATATACTCGTACTATACCCTGTGATGCTTGGTTGGTTTTGTCTCAAATCGATGTTAATTAATATAGCATGCAGTTTGTATTCTGTTAACATTTGCAATCTCGTGGCCTTTTCAGGTTTCCTTATGTACAAATCCTATTTGGCTTATAAAAACAAGATTGCAGCTTCAGAGTCCTTTTCATCAAAGTCGACCTTATTCTGGCATTTATGGTCTGCTCTGCATCTTAAGTTAATTTGCTAGTAGTATGCTATGAGATAACTATATCCCTAGTGAGTCAAATTAACTCTCGACACCCAATTATTATTAGCAAGCACCAAGCAGTTAGGTTCGAGAGACCAGTTGCCTGCTGAAAAGTTGATTCATGAGTTTTTAAGAGATACACCATTTTATATGTAGATTTATTGTGCTGGTTAATATTTTTATAGATGATTCAACTCTACCAAACCGAAATGGTTTTCCTTGTTGTTGAGTATTTAGCTCCTTTTAAAGATGAAAGATAATCAAGAGCTGTTTATATTTTTTTCAAGATGGAGAGCTTTTGTGCTTTTCATTCTTTTCACCTGGAATTTCAATAACGGAAAATGGTTTTCCAGTGCATTTAATGTCCTTTTTCCATTGCCAGCCCCTCATTTTTGTTTTGTCTTGATTATTTCAGATGCCTTAAGAACCATACTAAGAGAGGAAGGGTGGACAGCACTATATAAAGGACTTGGCCCTGGTCTGTTGACGGTAATTTGCTGACTGTTCTTTTCGTATTTCTGCTCCTGCTTTTTACATTACTGTGAAGAAAGAATCTTTATGTAAGAGAACAGGAAGATAATTTCTGTTATTTTTCATTAAGGAATTCTATGCTATTTATATACAAGAAACTATTTTATTCTAATGCTTAGAATCTGACAATTATTAGAAATTAGGTAGCAATAAATCAGGAAATGATACTAAGTAATAAAAGAAATAATATCCCTAAACTATCAACTAAAAATCTGGAAATTTCTTAAATTGTTCAACTGTCAACTGTATATGGGTTTTTCAACATTTGAATTTCTCACAGCAAAATAATACCAAGTTGTTTAAGTAATCGTTTTATATACTTTTGCAATTTATTTTGCTTTGTTTTTACTTACAGCAAGTTTCTCATGGAGCTATTCAGTTCACGGCATATGAAGAACTGCGTAGGATAATGGTTGATTATAAAGAGAGAAAACAGAAATCTGAAAGTGGTAGTAATTTGTTGGTATGTAAATGCAGTTTCTGTTTGTTTGAACTATGGGTTTACGGTTTACCTTACGGTAAATGTAGATTGGCACATTCCGGTTTACGTACAAGCTTGTGACGGGAGTATGCGTGCAAGTGTCTATGTGCGTTGTGTGCTTGTGCATGCATGCTTTACCAAAATAAATTTGTAGATATTTTTGTAGATTGTAATTGTACAGCTCAAGAAGGATTGGCTTTAGAGATTAACACGTGATTTAATTATTATCCTTTAGGAGTTTTAGTTTATCTCTAACTACTCTAATTTAAGATAGAGTTAACCTATGGAGGAATACTAAGTTAAGTATAACTCTTGTATTTAGCCTATAAGACCTGTTGTAACAGAAGTAAATAGACAGTTTTTCTTTTAAGAGAGTACTCACCTTGAGACTCCTTTCTCGAACACTCTTTAGTTTATTCTCAATCACATGGTATCAATTTAGGTTATCGATCTGAAAATAAATCAAATGGCTGACATTGCTGCCTCTTCAGTCGTAAATTCTAGAACAGATCCAAACCCTATCTTTGATGCTACGTTTGATGCATCCTCTACTCAAGTAACCTCTTGTTAAATAAGTAAAGAAGTTTTAAGGGAAGAGTCTCAATATGAGAATTCTGTAAAATTGAATTTATTTTTTCTCACACAGTAGAATTGCATTACAAGAGTATTTATAAAAGCTAAGCCTAAGTGTTAGACTAAACTTAGGATTTCTAGTAGTTTACTCTAGATTAAATTAGTGTAGTTAAGATAAACTAAACTATCTATTTACGTAATACATTAAATAAGAATTAGTATTTGAATTAAATACTAAAGTCACACGTTATTATCCACTCCCCCTCAAGCTGGGAGTAGATGTTATAGAGTCTCAGCTTGGATGTAATCTTGTGAGAAAGGGGCCATAGTTGCCGAAGATGCAATGAATAATGGTGGTTTGTTTCTGATAGGTGGTTAGAGATTTGTTGTTTGGAGAAGATGAATAGGATATTTTCCAGAGAGAACAATATGTTTCTCTGTATTTTCTTATTATTCTTAATTATCAAATGTATACAGAGTAAGCCTTTAAATAGGCTGATATAGAGTTTTAATATAACTAGAACTATTATCTTTAATTTAAATAATACCTATTCCTAATTTAAATAAGACTTCTAGTAAATCTAAACTATCGATTAGGAATAAACTCTAATTACACATTAAATAAAACTCTAACACTCCTCGTCAACTTACACTCCCACTCAAGCTCTAACACTTCTCAGATAACTTACACTCCCCCTCAAGTTGGTGAGCAAATGTAGTAGAGCACCAACTTGGATCTTGGATGTGATGCCCTACTCATATTTCTTCTGCTGAAAAAAATGCTCCCTATTCTTGGGAGTCTTTGATTTGAAGAGTGAGGACAGAACCATGATGTTCTTGCGCAGCAATTGTTGATGCCATTCAACTTATGGTACGCTTGAGATGGTTGATGCATCGGTTGGACCTCTTCTCACCTATCTTTTAAGATGGATGGCTAAGATAGAACCAAATAGTTTTTTTTAAGGCTAAACTATAACCTTTTCATCTATCTTTTTGATTGGTTAAGATAGAACCATAAAACAAAAAAATTAAATGAGTAGAAATTTCACCAGAGATGTAAGATTCTTAGGAGGGAGAAGCCAAGGAACGGGTGTGACCTAATGACAGCAGCGAAAGAGAAAAAAGATGTACATCTGAAAAATCAGATCGTCGATCTGTTTCAGATTAGAGATGGCAGCAATGGTGACGGCATCAAGACCGTCGTTGGCTCATGATACCATGTGAGAAAGGGGCCATAGTGGCCGAAGATGCAATGAATAATGGTGGTTTGTTTCTGATAGGTGGTTAGAGATTTGTTGTTTGGAGAAGATGAACAGGATATTTTCCAGAGAGAACAATATGTTTCTCTGTATTTTCTTATTATTCTTAATTATCAAATGTATACAGAGTAAGCCTTTAAATAGGCTGATATAGAGTTTTAATATAACTAGAACTATTATCTTTTTTCTTTAATTAATACCTATTTCTAATTTAAATAAGACTTCTAGTAAATCTAAACTATCGATTAGGAATAAACTCTAATTACACATTAAATAAAACTCTAACACTCCTCGTCAACTTACACTCCCACTCAAGCTCTAACACTTCACAAGTAACTTACAAATCTCATCGAAGGTAGCTCTTGGAAGTGCCTTGGTGACTACATCTGCCAGCTGTTCTTTAGTAGGGATATAATTCAGATTGACCATTCCATTGTTGACTTTTTCTGTGATAAATTGTCTGTCGATCTCAACATGTTTTGTTCTGTCATGATGGATTGGATTTTTTGCAATCCCTCTAGCTGATTGACTGTCGGTTTGTAAGTCAAACCGTGTAAATTTATTGAGTCCCAATTCTGCCAGGAGTCTTTGTAGCCATATTCCCTCACAAATTCCATGTGCTAGAGCCCTTTATTCTACCTTAGTACTGCTTCTAGAAACCACAGACTGTTTTTTACTTCTCCAGGTTACTAAATTGCCCCAAACAAAGGAGCAATAGCCGCTTGTTGACCTCCTATCAGTTAGCTCCCCAGCCCAGCTAGAATCAATAAAAATCTTCACTGTTCTATCTTCACTTTTTCTGAAAAATGAGCCATGTCCAGGGGTGAACTTTAAATACCTCAAAATCTGGTTCACAGCTTCAAGATGTTCCTCCCTTGGATCACATAGGTGCTGACTAACAATGCTGTCTGGAAAGGCTATATTCGGTCTTGTAAGAGATAAGTAGATAAGCTTTCCTTCCAATCTCTGGTATTGTTTTTTATTAACAGGACTGCTTACTCCATCCTTGTTCCATTTTAGATTAAACTCCATAGGGGTCTCTGCAGGTTTGCACCCTAGCATTCTGTTTCAGTCAATAATTCAAGGATGTATTTCCTTTGATTAATGACTAAACCTTCCTTTGTTCTGGCTACCTCCATTCCCAGAAAATACCTTAGGTTTCCAAGATCCTTTGTTTCGAATTCAAGGGCTAGTAGCTTCTTCAATCTCTCAATCTCATCTATGGCATCTCCTGTGACAATAATGTCATCTACATAAACAATCAAAATAGCTTTTTTTCCGGTAGGGGTTACCTTTATGAACAATGTATGGTCAGTTTGGCATTGTTTATAGCCACTGTTGATGATGACCCTTGTAAATCTGTTGAACCAAGCTCTAGGTAGCTGTTTTAAGCCGTACAAGGACTTTTCCAGTTTGCAAACTTTCTGATTAACATTGCTGTCCATCCCTGGAGGAATTTGCATATATACCTCCTCCTCGAGAGTTCCATTCAGGAAGGCATTCTTGATGTCTAGTTGGTGAAGAATCCAGTCTTTATTAACAGCTAAGGAAAGCAATACTCTTACTGTGTTTAGCTTCGCAACCGGGGCAAAAGTTTCATGATAGTCTATTCCATAGGATTGAGAGAACCCCTTGGCTACAAGTCTTGCTTTGAACCTTTCAACAGTACCATCTGAATTGTACTTTACGGAGAACACCCATTTATAGCCTACCAGTCTTTTTCCTTGTGGTAAATCAACAAGCTTCCAGGTCTCATTTCTTTCTAGTGCACTGATCTCATCTTCAACTGCCTTTTTCCATTTTGGATCTCTCAAGGCTTCCTCCACTGATTTTGGAATGACAGTGCTGTCAAGATTGGCAGTGAATGCTTTAAATGAGGGATTTAAATTTTCATATGCAACAAACCGTTGAATGGGATGATTTGTGCACTTCCTCACACCCTTTCTCTGAGCAATAGGCAAATCAGAGGTGTCAATAGTAGTAATTTCTTCTTGAAACAATTCCTTACCTTGCATTTTTTCTGAGGTAGCAGGACTGAAGTCCAGTACTTGGCAATCTCCAAGTTGTGTGGCAGCCTCTTTAGTGAACTTCTTCCTCATTTTTTAGACACTAAGCTGTCTGCTTTCAAGTTGAGTTGGTTGGTCTTTTTGGGGAGAAGTAGGAGTAGGAGATGAAACCTGGTTAGGGATTAAAGTCTGGTCTTCAAGGATAGGTTCAGTGGACAAATATTGGAGGTTTTCAAGAACAGGTTCTGTTGTGTGAGGTGCAAACGAGGATGGTGCACTTGCTGGAAATTTTTGAAAACTGTCAAAAACAGGGTCACTAAAAACATAGGGTAAATTTAAAGTTGGTAAAAATTGAGATTCTGCAATATTCTCCCCCTGAATTTCAGTTTTGGGGTAAAAGGGTTTATTTTCAAAAAAGGTCACATCCATGGAGGTATAGGTTCTTTATGTGGAGGGTGAGTAACATTTGTAGCCCTTCTTAGTAGGAGAATAACCTAAGAAAATACACCTAATGGCTCTAGGGTCTAATTTAGATTTAGTATGGGAATTATTATGGACAAATACAGTGCTGCCAAATATTTTTACAGGAATGCTAGATGAAAGAGGCTGAAAGTTTGGAAAAAACCTGAAGAAACAAATTCCTAGGGGATTTGAATTTTATTGATTTACTTGGTAGCCTGTTGATAAGAAATGTGGCGGTTAAAACAACCTCTCCCCAGTAGAAATTAGGAACATTGGTGGAAAATAATAAAGACCTAGCAACCTCTAAAAGATGCCTATTTTTGCGCTCAACAATCCCATTTTGTTGGGGAGAGTCAACACATGAAGTTATATGAATAATCCCTTTGTCTCGAAAAAATGACCCTAGAGTTTTGGTAAAGTATTCACTCCCATTATCACTATGTAGTACTTGAATTTTTCGCTGAACTGAGTTTCCACTAAAGTGTAAAAACATTTAAAAACTTCTTCTGCTTCAGACTTTTCTCTTATAAGGAATGTCCAAGTTATTCTAGTGTAATCATCTGTGAAGGTTATAAACCACCGTGAACCATCAATGTTCTTTACTTTGGAAGAGCCCCAAATGTCACTGTGTACGGTTGCAAAAGGTTTAGAGGTTATAGAATGTGAAGGAGGATAACTACTTTTAGTTTGTTTTGCAAGAGGACAAACATCACAACTGAAATGACCAGGATTTTTATTAGAAAATAAGCTAGGTAACACTTTAGCCAAATAGTGAAAGTTGGGATGACCCATTCTGTAATGCCATAATAAGATATTCTTTGAAGAATCTGAACTAACAGGAAAACAAGGAAAACAACTTAAAACTACTTGTCTATTCGGTGGAATCTTCCCTTGGAGGATATAGTGACCACCGCACAACCTAGCACTGCCAATCACCTTCCCCGAGTCCATAGCCTGAAACTCACAAACACGTGAGGGAATTTAGTATTGCATTTCAGTTTATTTGACAATTTGCTAACTGAAATTAGATTGCAAGCCAGTTTAGGAACATATAAAACATTTGGCAGTGTAATAGTTTCAGATATTCGGACAGAACCAGTTCCCAAGACAGTTGATATAGATCCATCAGCAGTTTTTATCGGAGAAGAAGCATGGAGGGACTGATATGTATGGAATAGGGATTGGTCCCCTGTCATGTGGTCTGAAGCCCCTGAATCAACAATCCATTTGGAACCATTAGTCTGATCAGATAAACTAACAAAAACTGAACTACCTTCATTGGTTTTGGATGCAAGGTTCGATTCACTAGGAGTTGTAATCTGGCTGAACTACCTTCATTTTTTCTGCTCAGCAATATCTGTAGATGACATATGAGCAGATCCATCAGGTTGCTGTTTCAGCCTTTGAGCTTTCCAATTTGCTGGTTTACCATGAAGTTTCCAGCAGTTTTCCTTCACATGTCCAACCTTTCGACAATGGTCATACCAGAGTTTTTCTTGCCTTGGTTTGTTAGTTGAGTGAGTGACGAGTGCAGCACCTTCAGGCTGGGTATTTTGGGGCAGCATCACAACCCTTCTGCTTTCTTCTCTTCTAACTTCAGAAAAAGCCTCTCGTAGGTAAGGGAGGGGCTTGGTAGCATTAATTCTTTCCTTTACTGCATCAAGGTCACTGTTGAGACCATAAAGAAACTGAAAGACTCTTCTTTGAGTTGTGATCTGCTTGTATAGTGCCGCATCAGTAGTGGATGGCCAGCTATGATTTTCAAACAGATCCAACTGTTGCTAGTACCTTGTAATTGTGTTGTAGTACTGTGTGACACTCATCTCTTCTTGGCAAAGGCTATTAATCTTGTTCCCTATCTCGAAAAGCTCAGCAACATTATCAGAACTAGAGTAGGTTTCTTTAGCAGCCTCCCAGATTTCTTTTGCTGTATCATAAAGAAGAAAGTCCACACCCACATCAGGGGTCATGGAATTTATGAGCCATGACATAATCATGCTGTTTTCTCGAAGCCATAGGTCATATGTTGGATTAGTAATGTCTGGAATTTTCTGTTTGCCTAAGATGTATTCTGCTTTACCCCTGCCGGTGATGTAAAGCTTGAAAGTTTGAGACCGCTGAAGATAATTGTGGCCATTGAATTTATGAGAAATGATTTGTGTGGCGGAGACATCAGAGGCAACATCGGATGTAGGGTTTTGATCTTTGCCAGAATCGGCTATGGTAGAGGAAGATGTCTCAACCATGGTAAAATTGAATTTATTTTTTCACACAGTAGAATTGCATTACAAGAGTATTTATAAAAGCTAAGTCTAAGTGTTAGACTAAACTTAGGATTTCTAGTAGTTTACTCTAGATTAAATTAGTCTATTTAAGAATTAGTATTTGAATTAAATACTAAAGTCACACGCTATTATCCACACCTCTCACAAATTCAATGGCCATAACTACCTCCAGTGGTCTCAAACGGTGAAGCTTTATCTGACTGGAAAAGGTAAAGTGGAATACATCTCTGGGGCAAAAGAAATTTTGCCAAACACTGATCCAACCTATCATTTATGGGTTCGAGAAAACAACGTGATTATGTCCTGGCTCATAAACTCCATGACACCGGATGTGGGGATTGATTTTCTTCTATATGAGACTGCAAGGGAGATATGGGATGCTGCTAAAGAAACCTATTCCAGTTAAGATAATGTGGCTGATTTATTTGAGATAGAGAACAAAATCAATAGCCTTCGCCAGGATGACATGAGTGTCACAGTATTATAACACCATTGTGAGGTATTGGCAACAATTGGATCTATTTGATAATCATAGCTGGTTGACTACTAATGATGCAACATTATACAAGCAAATCACAATCCAAAAGAGAGTCTTTCAGTTCCTTTATGGCCTCAACAACAGTCTTGATGCAGTTAAAGGCAGGATTATTGCTATGAAACCTCTCCCCTCTCTGCGAGAGGCCTTTGTTGAAGTTCGAAGAGAGGAAAGCAGAAGGGGTGTGATGCTGCCACAACATTTACAGTCTGAAGGTGCTGCTCTAGTTACTCATTCCACCAAACGACAGAAAAGAGACAAACCCTGGTGTGACCATTGTAGAAGGGTTGGTCATGTCAAAGAAAATTGCTGGAAACTTCATGGTAAACCAGCAAACTGGAAGTCACAAAAGATTAGACAAAATTCTGATGGCGTTGCTCACATGACAGAAGTTGTTAGCCGTGCTTTTTAATAAGCAACAAATTGAGGACTTGCAGAGATTCCTAAGCCAAATGACTCCTTTCAGTGATTCCAACCTTGCCTCTAGAATCCTTGAAGGTGGTTCAATTTTTGTTGCTTTAGCTGATCAAACTAATTGCTCGAATTGGATTGTTGACTCAGGGGCGTCAGATCACGTGACAGGAGATCACTCCCTACTTAGTACATTTCAAGCTCTAGTTGTTTCTTCTCAAATTAGAACTGCTGATGGGTCATCTTCCGTCTCTGGAAGTGGTCCTGTTAAAATATCTGAGACCCTTACACTGAATAATGTCCTCTTTGTTCCTAAACTAGCTTGTAATCTCATTTCAGTTAGCAAATTGTCCAATGATCTGAAATGTAATACTAAATTCTCTTCACATGTATGTGAATTTCAGGCTATGGACTCGGGGAAGGTGATTGGCAGTGCTAGGTTGTGTGGTGGGCTCTCCATTCTACAAGGACATAATTCTCCAAGTAGACAAGCAATTTCAAGTTGTTTTCCATACCTTCCCATTGTTTATGATTCTTCCAATAATGTTTTATTATGGCACTATAGATTAGGACACCCAAATTTTCATTATTTGGCAAGAATGTTACCTCGTTTATTTCCTAATAAAAAACCAAGTTCTTTTACTTGTGACATTTGTCCACTAGCTAAGCAAACAAAAAGCTCTTACCCTCCTTCAACCTCCCAACCCTTTGCAACTATACATAGTGACATTTGGGGCCCTTCTAAAGTAAAAAGCATAGATGGTTCTAGATGGTTTGTCACTTTTATAGATGATCATACTAGGATTACATGAACATTTCTCATGAAAGAAAAATCTTAAACAAAGAGGGTGTTTAAAAGATTTCATAGTCTAGTGGAAACTTAGTTTAAAAAACAGATTCAGATACTCCATAGTGACAATGGAAGTGAGTACTTTACAAAGAGTCTAGGGTCCTATCTTAGAGACAAAGGGATTGTTCACATCACCTCTTGTGTTGAGTATCCCCAACAAAATGGTATTGCAGAAAGGAAGAATAGACATCTTCTAAAAGTTGCTAGACCTTTATTATTTCCAGCCAACATTCCTAAATTCTATTGGGGGAAGCGGTTCTCACTGCCACCTTTCTCATAAATAGGTTGCTAGGTAAGCCACTAAAGTTTTAGTCACCTAGGAATTTATTCCTTCAATTTATTCCTGATTTCTAGCCTTTGTCGTCCAACATTCCAGTAAAAATATTTGGCAGCACTGTGTTTGTTCATCTATATTCTCAATCTCGATCCAAACTTGATCCTAGAGCTATAATGTGTGTTTTCTTAGGCTACTACTCTTACTAAGAATGACTACAAATGTTATTCACCTTCAACAAAAAGAACATACACCTCTATAGATTTGACATTTTTTGAAGACAAACCTTTTTTTCCCCAAAACTGCAATTCAGGGGGAGTGCTTAGATGAATTTCAGTTTTTCCCTGTTTTAAATTTACCTCCTAATGTTACTAATGATCTTTTTTTGGTAGCTTTCAAAATTTTCCAGCAGTAACATTACCAGCTGCACTGTCCACCATTGAACCAACTCTTGAAGACCTTCAGAACTTGCCTACCGAACCTGAAAATCTGAACCCTATTCCAAACAGATTCTGTAGGATATTGCCGATTGTAAATAATTTAGGATTAAATTCCTAAGAGTTAGTAGTTAACTAAACTTATTATATTATGTAAATAGATTAGGATTAAAACTCCTAAAGAGTCCTAAGTCTTGTTAGAGTTAGAAGTTTTGTAGTACTAGGAGTCCTTATCCTAGTTTAACTCCTAAAAAAGACTTTATAAAAAGGAGTCTTATGTTGTATATTTTTTAACGTGAAATAACAGAAAAAGCTTTCTGTTTTCTATTCTTTCTACATGGTATCAGCTTGGGTTTCGATTCCTCAACCCTAGTCGATTCCTAACTCCCAAACTCTTTTCTCTTGATGGCTGCTTCTTCTTCTTCAACCTCCGATATCACCTCTCCACCAGGATTTGTTTCTGGTTTTGACGATCTCAATGACTCTTCTAGTCTCACTATTACCTGTCATAGATTGACTGGTAATAATTATTTGGAATGGTTTCAATCTGTCAAAATTTTTATTTCGGGGCGAGGAAAATTGGGCTATCTCACTGGAGAAATTGAACAACCTGCTACTGGATATGCGACATGGATGCAGGAAAACAGCCGTGTGATGTCTTGGCTTCTCAATTCCATGGCCCCCAGTGTCGGCAGAAACTTCCTACTCTACACAACAGCTGCTGAAATCTAGGAGGCTGTCCAGGAGACATATTCCAGCACCGACAACATCTCAGAATTATATGGGATCGAAGGACAAGCTTCTGCTCTCAAACAAGAAGGCATGTCAGTAACTCTCTACTATAATACTCTAAATGCTCTTTGGCAACAAATTGATCTTTTTGAACAGAATAATTGGGAGACACCAACCGATGCTGCCTTATACAAAAAGATTACCATCCAGAGAAGAATTTTTCAATTTCTTCATGGGTTGAACAAAGAACTAGATGAAGTTCGTGGTCGTATCCTTGGCCAGTCCCCTCTTCCCTCTATCCGAGAAGTTTTTTCCACAGTAAAGAAGGAAGAAAGCAGGCGCACATTGATGCTTCATGATTCCTCTCCACCTGAAGGGTCTGCACTGATCACTCAAACAAGTTCTGGTCCAACTAAGAAGGGGAGGCCCTGGTGTGATCACTGTAAGAAACCAGGTCACTCTAAGGAAAAGTGCTGGAAACTTCATGGAAAACCTGCTGATTGGAAGCCAAAATCTTTTCGAGATGCTCAGTCCAACTTTGCTGCTACCTCCAGTGTAACTAGTTTTACTCCAGAACAGATTGCAGACCTTCAGAAACTGTTTGGAAAGATGGTGAGTCCTAGGGCAGCAACTCTGGCCGTAAAAGAACCTGAAGGTAATCCCTGTTCTACAACCCTCTTATCTACACAGCTTAATCAACCTTGGATAATCGACTTTGGGGCCTTTGATCACATGACTGGTAACAAAGATTTGTTCCTCAATTACTCCGCATCCTCTTCTGGTAGATCAATTCGAACTGCTGATGGTTCTCTTTCTAAAATTAAGGGCTTTGGTTCCATTCGTATCAATCGAGATCTCGTGCTAGAAGATGTTTTATTTGTTCCAAATCTAGCATGCAATCTTATTTCTGTTAGTAAACTTTCGACAGCCTTGAAGTGTTCTACAAGTTTTGATAACTCTGGTTGTGTTTTACAGGCAATGGACTCGAAGAAGACGATTGACAATGCTAGCTTGCACAATGGCCTCTATGTCCTCCTTGACTCTTCACCATCCTCTACAAATTCTTCTTCTTATACTTTTACTGCTTTAGGACAATTAGATGATGTTTTATTATGGCATTTTAGGTTAGGCCATCCTAGTTTTAAATATATGTCAAAACTCAATCCTTCTTTGTTTATCAATAAAACGCCCAATTTATTTAATTGCCATATTTGTCCGCTTGCTAAACAAACTAAAGCATCTTATCTTCCATTTACTTATAAACCATCTCACCCTTTTTCTTTTTCTTTGATCCACAATGATATTTGGGGTCCTTCTCAGGTGAAGAATGCTGATGGTAGTAAGTGGTTCATTACCTTTATTGATGATCATAGTAGGATTACTTGGACTTATTTAATGAAAGACAAATCTGAAACTGAGAGAATCTTTGAAAGGTTTTATAACATGGTTCTTACTCAATTCCACACTAAAATTCAACTGTTTAAGTCTGATAATGGGAGTGATTTTTTTGCTAAATCCTTGAGTGCTTTCTTTCAAAAGCAAGGAATAATCCAACTTAGTTCTTGTGTAGACACTCCACAACAGAATGGAATTGCAGAAAGAAAAAACAGACACCTACTTGAAGTTACTCGCTCTCTCTTGTTTACTAGTAATGTCCCTAAGTACTTGTGGGGTGAGGCCTTGTTAACTGCCACATATTTAATCAACCGCATGCCCAGTAAGGTCTTGAACTTTCAAACACCTCAATTTGTTTTCTTGGAGAGTTATCCACACTTTAAGCCTATTTCAACTGTTTTACCTCTTAAAATATTTGGTTGTACTGTCTTCATTCATAATTCAGTCCCTAATAAGTCCAAGTTAGATCCTAGGTCTTTGAAGTGTGTACTAGTTGGTTATTCTTCACTCAAGAAGGGCTATAAATGCTATCATCCTCCTTCTCACCGATTTTTTGTTACTATGGATCTTACATTCTTTGAGCAGGACCCTTACTTTCCTCAGGCTGCAATTCAGGGGGAGGCGTGGGATGATTTTCAACCTTCACCTTTTCAATCTACTTTTCAGTATCCTCCTCAACCCCAGGTAATCTCTCCAAATATTTCTATACTATCAGATCTTGAACCCACTAATTCACCATTATCTGAACCTACATCAACACCTACACCTATTCAAGACGCATCCACCCCTTCCAAAACTCCTCAAAACTCTTCAAAAACACCTACACCTCCTCCTAAACAAATTTTAACCTATGTAAGAAAAAAGAAAACTATGCCAGAGGCTATTTTGCAATCTAACACTCGCCGTGAGTTAGAATTGAGTCCATTTGTCCACATGGAGGAAGAAGGTAATACAATCAGAGAGTCCACTATTCCTAACCTTGATGATTTTCCTATTGCAATTAGAAAAGGGGTTAGAAAGTGTACTAAACATCCTATTCAGAAGTTTGCTGGTTACAGTTCTTTGAGGCCATCTTTCAAAGCCTTTACAACAAGTCTAAATGAAGAACAGATCCCTTCAACTGTTGATGAGGCACTAAAGCATCCTAAGTGGAGAAGAGCTGTTGAAGAAGAAATCAGTGCCCTTGAGAAAAATGAAACCTGGACAGTAACAGATCTTCCCCAAGGTAAAAAACCTGTTGGTTGTAATTGGGTTTTTGCTGTAAAATATAACTCTGATGGTAGTGTCCAGAGATATAAAGCGAGGTTTGTGGCTAAAGGCTATACACAAACTTATGGGATCGACTACACAGAAACTTTTGCTCCAATAGCAAAAGTCAACATTGTTCGGGTATTACTCAGTCTAGCTGTCAATTCTGATAGGAGGCTGCATCAACTTGATGTGAAGAATGCATTCCTTAATGGAAAGTTAGAAGAGGAGGTTTATATGAAGATTCCACCTGGTTTGAGACCAATCGAAGGAGATCAGAAAGTTTGCAAGCTCAACAGGTCACTGTATGGTTTGAAACAGTCCCCTCAAGCTTGGTTTGATAGATTCACCAAAGCTATTTTGAAAGATGGATACAAGCAATCTTTGGCGGATCATACTCTCTTCATTAAGGTAACCTCTAAAAACAAAAGAGTTATCTTAATTGTTTATGTAGACGATATAATTGTAACAAGAGATGATGAGGAGGAAATCGAATGTTTAAAAAATCTTCTACATAGAGAATTTGAAATAAAGGATTTGGGGCAGCTTCAATACTTTCTTGGTATGGAGGTTGCTAGGTCAAGTAAAGGACTGGTGATTAATCAAAGGAAATATGTCCTTAATTTGCTCTCTGAAGCGGGGATGCTTGGGTGTAAACCAGCGGATACACCAATGGAAGTTGGCCTGAAGTTCACTAAAGAAACAAGTACTCCAGTTGACAAAGAAAGGTTCCAAAGAATGATGGGAAAATTAATTTATCTATCCTTAACTAGGCTAGACATTGCTTTTCCAGTAAATGTGATTAGTCAGCATATGACAAACCCTAATGAAGAACACATGGCAACAGCTAACAGAATTCTCAGGTACTTGAAGAAAACCCCTGGACATGGCTTACTCTTCAAAAAGACAAAGGATAGAAGTGTGAAAATCTTTACAGACTCAAGTTGGGCAGGAGAACTAACGGAGAGGAGGTCGACAAGTGGGTACTGCACATTTGTTTGGGGCAATCTTGTGACTTGGAGAAGCAAGAAGCAATCCGTGGTATCCAGAAGCAGTGCTGAAGCAGAATTTCGAGCTTTAGCACTAGGAATGTGTGAAGGAATTTGGCTACTCAAGTTGCTTAAAGAATTACATACTGACCAAGAAGACAAGTTCGAGGTCATGTGCGATAATCAATCAGCAATTCAGATTGCAAAGAATCCAGTCCAACATGATAGAACAAAACATGTTGAGATGTAGAAAAATAAAGAGTATTTTGAGCAGTGATCAATTTGATTCACTATTTTACCTTGAGTTGATATGAAGAGTATATACAAGCCAACTATATATAGATTTAGTACAAGGAGTTCTAATAAAACTCAAACTAGTCTAGATAGAATTTAATCCTATAAAATATAAGAGATAAAGGTTATCTAAACTACTTAATAGATAAGAGTTATATGCTATCTAAACTACCTTAAGAGATTAGAGTTATAGTATATCTAAATTACTTAGATATTTACAAATGAATTAACTCTATTTACATGATAATTATCTACACTCCCCCTCAAGCTGGTGAATACATATTGTAGATACCCAGCTTGGATTTAAGATCGTCAAAAACTACTCTTGGAAGAGCCTTGGTGAGAATATCTGCTAACTGTTGCTTTGTAGGAACATAGCCAAGTTTGATAACTCCATTGCTAATTTTTTTAGAGATAAAGTGTCTATCTTTCTCTACATGTTTGGTACGGTCGTGTTGGACAGGATTTTTTGCAATACTAATAGCAGATTGACTATCAGTTTGCAACTCAAATTGCTTGAAGTGATCTAATCTCATTTCAGTCAGCATTCTTTGTAACCACATGCCTTCACAAATCCCAAGTGCTAGTGCTCGATACTCGGCTTCTGCACTACTCCTAGACACCACGGCTTGCTTTTTACTCCTCCAAGTGACCAAGTTTCCCCACACGAAAGCACAATATCCACTAGTTGATCTTCTATCAGTTAACTCACCAGCCCAACTTGAATCAGTAAAAATTCTTACCGACCTTTCTTCGCTTTTCTTAAATAACAAGCCATGTCCCGAAGTCATTTTAAGGTACCGTAAAACTATGTATACGGCATCAAGATGCTCTTCTCTTGGATCATTCATGTACTGGCTAACAATACTAACAGAAAAAGCAATGTCAGGCCTCGTAAGAGATAAATAAACTAGCTTACCAACCAATCGCTGGTACTGCTCTTTGCTTACTGGAACACCTCCATCATCTTTTCTGAACTTTAAGTTGGGCTCCATTGGGGTTTCGGCTGGTTTACAACCGAGCATGCCAGTTTCTGTCAAAAGATCAAGGATGTACTTCCTCTGACAGATAATTATACCGGTTTTTGATCTTGCCACTTCCATTCCAACAAAGTACCTAAGACTACCGAGGTCTTTGGTTTCAAACTCCTTGGCTAGTGAATCTTTTAGCCTCTTTAAGTCTTCAATATCATCCCCAGTGATTATTATATCATCCACATAAACAATTAAAATTGTTCTTTTACCATTTTGATTTACCTTAATAAACAAGGTATGATCAGTTTGACATTGTTTATAACCACTCCCAATAATTACCTTGGCAAATCTGTCGAACCAGGCCCTTGGGGACTGCTTTAGGCCATACAAGGATTTTCGCAATTTGCAAACTTTGTGAATTGTTGGATCTCTCTTGATGCCTTCCGGAATTTCTATGTACACTTCCTCTGTCAAATTGCCATTCAAGAAGGCATTTTTGATGTCTAATTGATGAAGTGGCCAATCTTGGTTCACCGCAAGAGACAATAAAACTCTTACCGTGTTTAATTTTGCAACTGGAGCAAAGGTTTCTTGGTAATCTATACCATAAGACTGTGTGAACCCCTTAGCCACTAACCTGACTTTGAATCTTTCAATGCTGCCATCTGAATTGTACTTCACTGTGAAAACCCATTTGCACCCCACTGGCTTCTTTCCTTGTGGTAGGTCTGTCAGAGTCCAAGTCTCATTTTTCTCGAGGGCATTTATTTCTTCCTCGACTGCCTTCTTCCACCTAGGATCATTCAAAGCCCCCTCTATTGTTCTCGGAATTTGAATGTCATCAATTTTCATCGTGAATGCCTTGAATGGTGACATTAAACGACTATAAGCAACATACTTTTCTTTTGGATGAGCAGTACACTTCCTCACACCTTTCCTTTGAGCAATCTGCAAATCATCAGTATTAACAAAAGGAATAGGATTTTCATTAAGAGGAGATTTTATACCTTCCAAGTTTTCCATGGTAATTGGACTCGGTTTCAATTCTTGACAGAGTCTAGGTTGCAAGGTGGACTTCTCTCTCCTTTTGTAGACGCTAAGTTCTCTCCCTTCTGGTTGGGTCTTTTGAGGGGTTTTGGAAGGTGATGGATGGGTTCTTTCTGGAGTTCTAACAAGGCTAGAATTTTGTCTAGTAGGAGAAGAATGTAAAGATGGTTGTAAAGGAGATGAAAGCACGGGCTGTGGGATAAAAGTGGATTGTGAATTAGAAGTAGGTTGTGATGAGAAACTTGACAAATTCTGAAGGCTATCAAAAAATTGAAATTGAAATTCATCTTGAATCTCCCCCTGAATTTCAGTTTTAGAGAAATAAGGTTTATTTTCAAGGAAGGTAACATCCATAGTAACATAGGTCTTTTTTGTAATTGGGGAATAACATTTGTAACCCTTCTTAGTGGATGAGTAACCTAAGAAAATACACTTAAGTGACCTTGGATCCAACTTAGACCTATGTTGTTGATAAACATGAACAAAAGTTGAACAACCGAAAATCTTTAGTGGAAGATCACATGACATAGGTTTGAACCAAAGGAATTTTTTAAGGACATTTTTAGGTGACTGAAACTTTAGAGTTCGACTAGGCATCCTATTAATAAGGTGAGTGGCAGTTAGGATAGCTTCCCCCCAAAAATATTTAGGAACATTGGAAGAGAATAAAAGAGACCTAGCTACTTCCAAAAGATGCCTATTTTTTCTCTCGGCAACCCCATTTTGTTGAGGACTATCAACACAAGAACTAATATGAACAATGCCCTTTTCTTCAAAATAGGATCCTAGACTCTTTGAGAAATATTCACTCCCATTATCAGTTTTAAAAATGTGAACTTTACTTCGAAACTGATTTTCAACCATATTGTGAAAGGTTTTAAAAATTTCACTAACTTCGGATTTCTCCCTCATAAGAAAGGTCCAAGTAGTCCTACTATGATCATCTATAAAGGTTACAAACCATCTAGCTCCACTAACATTTTTAACTCTGGAAGGACCCCAAATATCACTATGGACGATGGAAAAAGGGTGAGAAGGTTTATAGGTGGATGGAGGGTATGTGGTTCTTTGATGTTTGGCAAATTGACAGATGTCACAATGAAAGGATTTGATCTTTTTATTGGTGAACAAATTTGGGTACATCTTGGCCAAATAAAAGAAATTGGGGTGTCCTAGTCTAAAGTGTAGTAACATAATTTTACCAGAAATAGGGTCTGATGTGGAAATAGATTCGGAGATGCAACTGGAATAGGCTTGTTTTGGTGAAGGCAAAGAACCTTGAAGAATGTAGAGTCCACAGTGCAACCTAGCATTGCCAATTATCTTCCCTGAATCCAGTACCTGAAATTTACAACCATGTAAATCAAATTTAGTATAACAGCCCAAGTCACGAGACAATTTACTAACAGACAACAAGTTGCAAGCTAATTTTGGAACATAAAACACCGAGTTCAATTCAATATCCTGATTTACTCGAATTGTTCCACTTCCTTCAATAGCTGCTAAGGAACCATCTGTTGTCTTTACATTCGATTGGGCCTCAAGCTTGATGAATTCGGTAAATAAGCTCAGATCTCCTGTCATGTGGTCAAAAGCTCCACTATCGACAATCCAAGTAGTGAAATTTGTGTTGTCAACAGTATTTGCAAAAGAAAGATTACCTCCATGTTGCTTGCAAAATTGGTCACTAGCATTTTTTACTGAAGTGACCAAATGTGGTTGATTGTCCCTCCGTGGTTGTGGGGATGGACTAGCCTTTGCGCTAATCTCGAATATTTTTCCGCCAGCCATGAACTAAGGTTTTTTATTTTTGAGAAAGGATCTGAAAAACCTAGACTGATACCATGTAGAAAAATAAAGAAGAGTATTTTGAGCAGTGATCAATTTGATTCACTGTTTTACCTTGAATTGATATGAAGAGTATATACAAGCCAACTATATATAGATTTAGTACAAGGAGTTCTAATAAAACTCAAACTAGTCTAGATAGAATTTAATCCTATAAAATATAAGAGATAAAGGTTATCTAAACTACTTAATAGATAAGAGTTATATGCTATCTAAATTACCTTAAGAGATTAGAGTTATAGTATATCTAAATTACTTAGATATTTACAAAGGAATTAACTCTATTTACATGATAATTATCTACAATAGACAAGCATTTTATTTCAGAAAAAATTACCAATGGAGTAGCTATTTTGTCATATATTCCTACAGAAGGTCAACTAGCAGATGTTCTCACAAAAGCCTTATCCAAAACAGTTTTTGATGATTTTCTATTCAAGCTGGGACTATACAATGTATACTCACCAGCTTGAGGGGGAGTGTAGGATATTGTCGATTGTAAATAATTTAGGATTAAATTCCTAAGAGTTAGTAGTTAACTACACTTATTATATTATGTAAATAGATTAGGATTAAAACTCCTAAAGAGTCCTAAGTCTTGTTAGAGTTAGAAGTTTTGTAGTACTAGGAGTCCTTATCCTAGTTTAACTCCTAAAAAAGACTATAAAAAGGAGTCTTATGTTGTATATTTTTTAACGTGAAATAACAGAAAAAGCTTTCTGTTTTCTATTCTTTCTACAGATTCCTACTTTCGTTCCCACATCACCTTCTACTCCCCAGAACACTCAACCTATTCAACTTGAAAATAAATAGCTTAGTGTCTATAAAAGGAGAAAAAATCCCATTAAAGAGGCTGCTACACAACTTGGAGATTGCCAAAAGTTGGACTCTAATCCTGCTGCCTTAGAAAGCTTGCAAGGTAAGGAATTATTTCCAGATGAAATTTCTACTATTGTCACTTATGAATTGCCTGTTGCTCAGAGAAAGGGTGTCAGGAAATGCACAAGCCATCCAATTCAAAGGTTGTGGCATATGGAAATTTGAAGCCATCATTCAAAGCTTTCACTGTCAACCTTGACAACATTGTTATTCCCAAAACAATAGAGAAAGCTTTGAGGTATTCGAAGTGGAAAAAGGTTGTTGAGGAAGAAATCAGTGCACTGGAGAAAAATGGGACATGGACATTAGCTGACTTGCCACAAGGGAAGAAACCAGTAGGCTGTAAATGGGTCTTCTCAATAAAAATACAATTCTGATGGCACTATAGAAAGATTCAAGGCAAGACTTGTAGCTAAGGGATTTTCACAATCCTATGGTATAGACTATCAAGAGACATTTGCACCAGTTGCTAAGCTAAATACAGTGAGGGTACTGCTTTCTCTAGCTGTTAACAAGGACTGGATACTTCACCAATTGGACATCAAGAATGCCTTCTTGAATGGGACTCTTGAAGAGGAGGTATACATGCAAATACCTCCAGGAATAGAAGAAAGAGTCAATGATCAGAAAGTCTTCATGCTGAAAAAATCCCTATATGGCTTAAAACAGTCACCAAGGGCCTGGTTCAATCGATTTACAAGTGTCATCATCAAAGATGGGTATACACAATGTCAAACAGACCACACATTGTTTATAAAGGTAACCCCTACTGGAAAGAAAGCTATTTTGATTGTCTATATAGATGATATTATTGTTACAGGGGATGCCATTGATGAAATTGAAAAGCTGAAAAAGATGTTGGCTCTAGAATTTGAAACAAAGGACCTAGGCAGCCTAAGGTACTTCCTTGGAATGGTGGTGGCTAGAACAAAGGTTGGTCTTGTTATCAATCAAAGAAAATACATCCTTGACTTACTTTCAGAGAGTGGAATGCTTTGGTGTAAACCTGCAGAAACTCCAATTGATGTAAATTTGAAGTGGAACAAAGATGGAATGGGAAGTCCTGTTAATAAAGAGTAGTACCAGAGATTAGTTGGAAAACTAATTTATTTGTCCCTTACAAGACCTGTCATAGCCTTTCCTGTTGGCATTGTCAGCCAACATATGTGTGATCCGAGGGAAGAGCATCTTGAAGCAGTAAACAAAATTTTAAGGTACCTAAAATTCACTCCTGGAGACGGCTTATTTTTCAAAAAGAATTAAGACAGAACAGTGAAGGTTTTCTCTGATTCTAGTTGGGCTGGAGAGCTAACAGATAAAAGATCAACAAGTGGCTATTATTCCTTTGTTTGGGGCAACTTGGAGGAGTAAAAAACAATTAGTGGTTTCCAGAAGCAGTGCCAGGCAGAATACAGAGCTCTAGCACTTGGGATTTGTGAAGGCATCTGGTTACAGAGACTCTTAGCAGAATTGCAACGTAGTGAAACTACTCAGTTCCACTTAAAGATTGATAGTCAATCAGCTATTGGAATTGCTAAAAATCCAATACATCATGACAGGACGAAGCACGTTGAGATAGATACACATTTTATCTCAGAAAAGGTTAATAGTGGAAAAGTAACTTAAGCTATGTCCCTTCCGAAGATCAGCTGGCAGATGTACTCACCAAGGCTCTTCCAAGAGCTACCTTTGATGAAATTACATCCAAGCTGTGACTTTTAAACATATACTCCCAGCTTGAGGGGGAGTGTAGATTGTAATTGTACAGCTCAAGGATTGGCTTTAGAGATTAACACGTGATTTAATTATTATCCTTTAGGAGTTTTAGTTTATCTCTAACTACTCTAATTTAAGAGAGTTAACCTATGGAGGAATACTAAGTTAAGTATAACTCTTGTATTTAGCCTATAAGTCCTGTTGTAACAGAAGTAAATAGGCAGTTTTTCTTTTAAGAGAGTACTCACCTTGAGACTCCTTTCTCAAACACTCTTTAGTTTATTCTCAATCACAATTTTATTATCCACTTAAGGTTTTATTTGAGAATCTGCGGGAGCTTTGTTTGTTTGAGCATTCTAAGTAGAAAAGAAAAAGACTCTTTTAACCAGTGAATTTCTACAACTGAATCATCGATTGCAGTGTTATATACAATGTGTAGAAATAAATAAGGTAGATTTACAGAGAAGAGAAAGAGAGTTTTTCTCTGTAATATTATATTCTCATAATTAGAAGATTGATATAGTTACAGAGGTGAAGCCCTTTTATAGACTTAATACAAGAGTTTCACTAACACTAGACTTTCTATAGGATTAGTCTCTTATCCTTAGAATAGTTAGAGTTACAAAACAATTAGAACACTAATTAAGATCATATTAGAGGCTAGTATTTACACGCTACTAACTTACACTCCCCCGCAAGCTGGTGTGTATACATTGTATATACCCAGCTTGGATATAAACTTATCAAAAATCTGTTTAGAAAGTGCTTTAGTAAGCACATCAGCAAGCTGTTCTTCTGTGGGAACATACGTTAAGTTTGCTATTCCATCATTCACTTTCTCAGCAATAAAGTGCCTGTCGATTTCCACATGCTTAGTTCGATCATGATGAACTGGGTTTTTAGCAATCTGGATGGCAGATTGGTTGTCACTGAGAATCTGAAACTTCTCATCTTGCTTCATACCCAACTCTTTTAGCAGTCTAAGCAGTCACATTCCTTCACAGATCCCTAATGCTAAGGCTCTATATTCTGCCTCTGCACTACTCCTTGCAACAACTGGTTGTTTCTTGCTTCTCCATGTCACTAGGTTACCCCACACAAACGAACAATAACCGCTAGTTGACTTTCTCTCAGTAACTTCACTAGCCCAACTTGAGTCTGTATAGACTTTGACTGTTCTTTCTTCAGTTTTCTTGAAGATTAAACCATGGCCTGGTGTACCTTTCAAATATCTAAGAATTCTGTATGCAGCTTCTAAGTGCCCTTCTCTAGGATTAGTTATGTGTTGACTAATGACATTTACGGGAAAGGAGATATCCGGCCTGGTTAGGGACAAATAGATGAGCTTCCCTACCAGCCTTCGAAACTGATTTTTATCAACTTCAGTCCCTAATTCTTCTCCTCTTAACTTCAGGTCAGTTACCATTGGAGTTTCAATTGGTTTACACCCCAACATACCAGTTTCAGAGAGTAAATCTAATACATACTTTCGCTGGTTTATCACTAGGCCTTTAATGGATCTGGCAACTTCCATACCAAGAAAATACCTTAGTTGTCCTAAGTCCTTAGTCTCGAATTCCCTGCTCAATAAGCTCTTCAAGTTTTTGATTTCATCTTCATCATCCCCTGTTATTACAATGTCATCAACATAAACAATTAAGATGACTCTTTTATCATTAGAAGTTACCTTTACAAACAGTGTGTGATCTGCTTGACACTGTTTGTACTTGTTTTGCACGAGAACTTTACTGAACCTGTCAAACCAGGCTCTTGGTGACTGCTTAAGGCCATAGAGGGATTTTTCAAGCCTACAAACTTTTTGGCAATTCAGCTTAGGCTCCATCCCAGGTGGCATCTTCATGTAGACTTCTTCTTCCAACTTACCATTTAGAAAGGCATTTTTTATGTCTAACTGATGAAGACCCCAATCTTTGTTCACAGCAACACTTAGTAGCACTCTGACCGTGTTTAGTTTTGCTACAGGGGCAAAAGTTTCCTTGTAGTCTATGCCATAAGTTTGTGAAAAACCCTGGGCCACAAGTCTGGCCTTAAATCTCTCTATGCTCCCGTCTGACTTGTATTTAATGGCAAAAACCCACTTGCTGCCAACAGCTTTCTTGCCTTTTGGTAAGTCTGCAATAGTCCAAGTGCCATTCTTTTCAAGAGCATTGATTTCCTCTTCAACAGCCTGCTTCCATCTCGGATCCTTTAGTGCATCATCAATATTTGAAGGGATTTCTTCTTTATCAAGGCAAGCTGTAAAAGCCTTAAAAGATGGCATCAAGTTACCATACGCAACATATTTTTGAATGGGATACTTAGTGCACTGCCGTACTCCCTTTCTTTTAGCAATAGGCAAATCTTCCAAATTAATTGAAGATTTTTCATTACCTTCAACATCCTCAGCAGCAACTGGACTCATTTCCAACTGTCGGCAAGTTTCAGATTGAAAAACGGTCTCAGGAATGACTTTCTTCGTTCTAGTGTAAACACTGAGTTGTTTAGGGGTTTGAACAGTTTTAGAATGAGAGTTTTGGGAGGCTGCTGGTTGAAAAACAGATTCTGGAGTAGAGAGATCAGCGGGTAAAGTTTGTTTGGAAGATGTTATATCATTGGGAGGAGTAGAAATAAATTCTGAAGATATAGAATGAATTACGGGTGAGTATACCTGTGGAATAGTAAGAGGCTGCAATTCTTTCAAAGTCTCCCCCGGAATTGTAGGCTTCGAAAAATATGGGTCATGTTCAAAGAAGGTTACATCCAAAGAGACAAAAAATTGTTTTGTAGAAGGATAGTAACATTTGTAGCCTTTTTTAAGTGAAGAGTAACCCACGAAAATACACTTCAAGGACCGAGGATCTAATTTTGACCGAGAAGGATCAATAGAATGCACAAAGACAGTACAACCAAATATTCGAAGAGGAAGTATAGAAGACATGGGTTTAAAATTTGGATAGCTCTCCAACAAAAGTGACTGTGGTGTTTGAAATTTAAGTACTTTACTAGGCATCCGATTTATAAGATAAGTGGCAGTCAATAAAGCCTCACCCCACAAGTAATTTGGAACGTTATTAGACAATAATAATGATCGAGTGACCTCTAGTAAATGCCTATTTTTGCGCTCAGCAACCCCATTTTGTTGTGGTGAATCCACACAAGAGCTAATCTGGACTATTCCTTTCTCTGTAAAAAATTTCCCCAAAGAAGTGGTAAAATACTCTCTCCCATTATCAGACTGAAATATTTGAATTTTACTTTCAAATTGGGTTTCTATCATTGTATAAAACCTCCTAAAAATAGACTCAACCTCAGATTTTTCTCGCATTAAGTAAGTCCATGTTGTCCTGCTATGGTCATCTATGAAAGACACGAACCACCTATAACCATTAATACTCTTCACTCGAGAAGGACCCCAAATGTCACTGTGAATCAAAGAAAATGGTTTAGATGTTTTAGAAGAAGATGGTAAATAAGAAGCTTTAGATTGCTTAGCAAGAGGGCAAACATGGCATTTGAACAATTGCGGTTTTGTATGAGTAAACAAGTGAGGGAAAAGTTTGGCAAGATAAAAAAAATTTGGGTGGCCTAACCGAAAATGCCATAACATGATTTCATCATTCTGTTTTGAGGGTGATATGGAACCAGAAAAAGCTTGAGATTGGAGGGGTTGCTTGCCAAAAAAGGTATAAAGCCCATTGTTCAATCTGGCATTGCCAAGTATCTTCTTCGAGTCCACTGCCTGTAAGATACAATTATCATCAGTAAACTCCAGAGAACACTGTAAACCCTTAGATAGCTTACTGACAGACAGTAGGTTGCATTTCAAATCTGGTACAAACAACACACCACTAAGCATTATATTTTCAGTGAGAAGAACTGAACCAGTCCCTTGTATTGGACATAAGGACCCATCTGCAGTTTTAATAGACTGCCGAGAACAAAAGGGTTCAAATGTAGCAAACAAACCCCTATTACCAGTCATATGGTCGGAGGCTCCGGAGTCAATAATCCATGCAGGATTATTCTGTGTAGCTAAAAAACTAGGGAGAGCATTTGTCGAGGAAGTCTGACTTTCAAACCGATGGCAAGTGACAACTTCGCCAGAGAGTTCTGGAAAATCAGCAACAATTGGAAGGGAGTCTGTCGATGAATTAGCACCAGAGGATGCGGAAGGAAAAGCCATCGAGATAGATTTATGGATCAATACCTAGACTGATACCATGTAGAAATAAATAAGGTAGATTTACAGAGAAGAGAAAGAGAGTTTTTCTCTGTAATATTATATTCTCATAATTAGAAGATTGATATAGTTACAGAGGTGAAGCCCTTTTATAGACTTAATACAAGAGTTTCACTAACACTAGACTTTCTATAGGATTAGTCTCTTATCCTTAGAATAGTTAGAGTTACAAAACAATTAGAACACTAATTAAGATCATATTAGAGGCTAGTATTTACACGCTACTAACTTACACTGTGATTTTTTCTGTTAATTGGTCTTCTTTTAGTTTGACTGTGGAAGGAGGCTAAAATGGATAACGATTTCTAATAGTCCCTAGCATTATGCACAGAATTCGTTTGATTATGCTATGCTGGGAGGTGCTTCTAAAATTGCTGCCATTCTCGTTACATATCCATTTCAGGTATGTGTTCTTACAATTGGTCTGATGTACTTGTATATCTTTATCTTCTCTCTCAACTGGCTGGTCATGGTGCCTTATGAGGTGGGAAAACTGTTTTCTTTTTCAGGTTATTCGAACTCGATCGCAGGTAAAGGAAAATTTAAAACCTGTCATCTGCGAACACACTTAAATTGACAAAATTCTTTAAGTTGGAATAAATGAAGCATCAGGCTGCAGGGATATTCCTTCAACATTAATGAATTAATTGGACCGACAATGAAGTTGACTTGAGACAGTCTGCAATTTACTGCTAGTTTTATATCAATGTATTTAATTAGGAATGATCTCTTTATCTTTTGCAGCAACGACCTAGTAATGATGGAATACCAAGATATACGAATAGTTGGCATGTTGTAAAGGAAACTGCACGGTGAGATCATATTCAAACCCCAAATTACATTTATTTACTCAATTTTAAGGACTGAGAATGTTATTAATTGTTATTTCCTTCCTCTGCACGCTGATCTTATTTGCTTCTGAGAATGTGCAGGTATGAGGGTTTCCGCGGATTTTACAAGGGCATTAACCCGAACCTTCTGAGAAATGTGCCTGCTTCTTCAATAACATTTCTTGTTTACGAGAATGTACTCAAATTCTTAAGACCAACAGGAAGGAATGACTGAGAAAGAATTTTGTGCCGTCCTATGTTTTCTTTACATTCTTTAATTGTTCACCATTAACTATGGTATATATGATATCGAGAATTAGAGAGAAAGAATGTCATTCATGTAAACCTCATTGCACTATGTGAACATTGTCCACATTTCTGTTGTTTTGTATTGGAATGGTGAAATAGCTACACATGATCCGATAATCTTTGGGTCAGATAATGAAGCTGTTAGTAGGATGGGAGGGAAAAAAACATGGTGCTAATTCTGGAGGCAGCATTTTATGTAGAAATCAATGCTATTAGCATAATGGACCTGGCAGTCTAAGATCTTGGGTACTCTTCAAGCTAAAGCTGTCATATTATAGGGTTTTGCCCATTTCTGAACTGTGAACTGATGACAGTAGTATTAAAGCTGTAGTGGTAAAAGCTAATAGCACATACATTTTATGTGCTGAAATTCTCTATTTCTTATATTCACTGACAAGGAACATATATCCCCGATTCCTCATTCACAGCAAACTGTTCGAGAAAGTTAACATGTACTTGTCTTACAGGTAGAAATGTCTGAGCTATCACTGCAAAGGCAGAAGAGTAACTCAGATGAATGAAATAGAAACTGATAGAATGAACACAATCTGGGTCTTCACTCTTCATACTATTTGAAGAATATTCAGTCATCCAAATTGTGCCTCTGGCCAACCAACATTTTGGTGACTACCAAGACCTGCAAACCGAGATGCACGTTTAGAAAGTAAGGTTTAGTTCTTTCTCAATCTAGTTGCTGCTTTTTTTTCCAATAAGTTATCTATATTGATGCTTTTGGTAGAAAATAGGAAGTAAAGATCCTTGACAGACGAGCTTACCAATTGCCAACATGTCTGTGGTTGATTTGATTGATGGTGTGTGCTTGAACTCAAAGAAGTCTTTAGTTCTGAGTCTGTATTCAAACTCAACTGGCATTCCTACAATTTCTAGTTCTTTGAGTGTAGTTGCTAGCTTCAGTCCGTCTGGAATCCTTTTTAGTTTCTCACAACGGTTTATCACCAAATGCTTGAGCTTTGGCATTGCGCTTTCTTCAACAACCCAATCTTCTAATTCTTTCAGAAGATGAAGTCTTAGATTCTCCAGTTTAGGAAAACTTTCTGATGAAAAAACCATCTCTCTCCAATTATATGACCCATCACCCAAAACAAGCATTTCAAGGTTTGGTAGCCTTTCCAATTTGGTAATTGAATCTCTCGGCAGTTGGGAATTGTAAAGTGTTAGCTTAACCAGGTTGGGTGGGAACTCTTGTGGGTCAGGTAGCTTCTCCATTTTCCCATAGAAACACAGTTTCTGAAGATGCTCACAGCAAGAAAGTCCATTGAGTGTTGGAAACCTTTCTTGTTCTGTAAGCAACAGAGACAAAGATTGAATGACTTGCAGTCTTTCCATTGTAGAAATGACTGAAATAACCTGCTCTCTTGACAACCCATCGATGCCGAGTTGACGAAGACTAGTCATGTTAGCTAAGCCACCATTGTCTATCCAATTTCCAGCCTCAATGTATGGTAAGCTCTGAAGATTACATAAGGTGTCCATCCTCAAATGCCCACTGTCTGGGGAATCAAATGGAGTATATAGGAGCAAATGTCTTAGCTGTACCATTTTCCAGATAACATTTGGTATCCTCTTAAGAAAACAACTATACCTTAAGTCTAACGTTTGTAGATTCTGCAGGTTCCCGATAGATACAGGAAGCTCCTCTTCTAGATTAGTTTTCCGCAATCCGAGATATCGTAGTTGAATTAAGCTTCCAACTGTATCAGGTAGACTGACAACACGTACACCTTCCATATCCAGGACCCTTAGCAGTTTAAAGTTCTTGTAAATGACATTTAGCTTCTTCTCAATGAAACCAATCTTCATCCTCTTCCTCTCCACATCTATGTTATACTCTCGATTGAAAAACAGAAGGGATCGCAAATGTGGAGCAAAGTTTTTGAGGAAAGCATACTGATCATAGCGAGAATGGATTGCGTGCCTTCGAGACTTTTTTGAGATAGATTCTGATGGCTCTGCCTTGTTTCCGTGATGAATTTCAAGGAAAATTTCCTCCCTTCCCTGAGATATGGCAAGGTCTCTCAGAAGATCATGGATACGGACTGTTTTGACTTTGCCTAGTAAACTCAATCTTCCTACTTGAATCATGCACCGATCGATCAACTCATTTAAGCATTTCTCAGCAACCCCTTCAGCTGTTTCTTCACCTTCTTGTGGTAGAAATCCTTCTGCGACCCATAGATGGATCAATTTTTTTGTCTGGACTGACACATCCTCCGGGAATAGTCCCAGATAGAGGAAGCAAGATTTCAAGTGGGACGGGAGATCACTGTAGCTTAGTGATAAAATGGCAGCTATCTTGTCTTGCCCTTTGGTTAAGTGCCAGGTGATGTTACGAAGAACACGGTGCCATTCTTCGGTTGACTTGCTTTTCCGGGAGAGCAATCCTCCAAGCACTACCACAGCCAAAGGTAAACCACCACATCTCACTACCATATCCCTTCCAAGCTTCTTCAATTCAGGGGGAAGACTGTTCATCCCATGAAATGCTTTCGTGCAGAACAATTTTAAGCTTTCATCCTCTGTTAAAATCCTTGGTTCATGTGGAATGCCCCCGCCATTGGCATGCATGGCAACCTCCCTGTTTCGGGTTGTCAGCATCACTTTGCTTCCAGTTTTCCCACTTGGGAATGCATTTTCTAGACAATCCCAGACTTCCTTGCTCCATACATCATCAAGAACCACTAAATATCTCCTTTCTTCTAGGAATTCATGCAGTTTCTTCAGCAAGTCTTCCTCTTTCAGCTTCTCCAAAACTTCCATTTCATCTCTGTTGAGCGCATTCACATCTGTAATGATTCCTTGTAAGATATCTCTTCTTCTGAATTCTTTGGATACATAAATCCATGCTCTACTATCAAAATGGTTCTTAACGTCATTGTGGTTATACAACCTCTTTGCAAGTGTTGTTTTACCCAAACCTCCCATACCGATGATTGAGACCACCCTTCGTCTCGACTCCATGCTAGTCAGTTGTGTAAGCAAAGCTTTCGTGTCCTCCACTAGCTCAATAATACAATCTTCCTCAACATGGGGCAATGGCTGTCTCCACCATCTCAGCCTTTCATTTGCGGCACTTCCCTCAGCTCCGCTTCTACCGTAACATGCAACACCGTAAGTTTCACGTCTGTTGGATATTTCTCGAATCCTCATTCGAATACTTTCGATCTCCCTTCCCACCTTGTACAGGTAAATCGGCTTGGTGACGAAATCAAATGTGCTTTGAGCTGCTGCCCTTGAAACATAGGTTTCGATAACCTCCTCTGTTTCGTAGGCCACATCTCTTATATCAGACACCCATTGTTGCATCAAATCATTCTCCTCTTGCTTCATGTCTGCATCTTTAAGAAAACTTCGCATCCACCGCAGTTCGTTTCTTAGGTTCACGATCTTTTGGCTAGCTCCGTCCAAGTATGCCGCTTGTTGCGAGAGTAAGTTTGTAAGCTTTTCCACGACTAGGGAAACAGCAAACTCTGCCATCTCGATTTCTTGTTGATTATGTGTATGAAAAACTCTGCAGATGGCTACTTCCCTCTCTGGTAGATGTAATCCTAAAGTTGTAAGTTTAGACATTGGTATTATATGAAGTTTACCAGGTAGCTTCCGTCGACTTTCAATGAAATTAGTTAAAGCAATTATTCAACCATGAAAATTCCATCTTCTGGTCCTACATGTTATGATTTTTTTCAACAGAAATTTCCCAGAACGCGTGAAGACTTTAACCTCTCTGCATTTTTTAGATTTCCTTTCTCATTGACTTTCTGCATTATTCTAGAAATTGAGCCTGGTTTACGCCAATGATTTTGTTGGATTATTAATTGGGATCCTAAAGTTGTTAAATATTTTTTAAGAAAATTGAGCACGCCCGACCGAATCCAAGTATCATGTCATTTTTGTCACTATTTATCGTATGAATTTAATATATCATTTGACACATGACAAACACTGGTCATTTTAATCATATTTCTTTTAAAGTATTTTAACTTTTATTTTGGCTTAAAATAGTCTCTTTGCGGACAAAAAAACACGACTGTTAAAAAATTATTTTTTTAGGCCGACATGTCATTCTGTCAAGTCATCTTAAAGCATGAATAGTTAATTGAATAACATTTTCTATGTACAAAAGAGATTTTGATCTAAAATAAAATGTTGAAGGGTATAAGTGCTTGAAGACATAAGAATATAGTTAAAACGATTATTTTATCAAAGTCTAGCGATATTTATTGACATTATGCCTCCTACAAATGTGATACATGTATTATTTTATGGGTAATTGTTCTATACACAAGCGCTTGTGGAAACTTTTTTACACAAGCGTCTTAGTTTTAGGGATTAAGGACTCCGTTTAGGGTTTAAAGTTTAGGGCTATAAGTGTAGTAGTTTTGAATTTAGAGATTGTTGACAGAATTTTGCGTTTAGGGTTAAAATTTAGGGGTTATAGGTTAAAATCTAAATCCCTACCCATATTACCCTAAAACTAAACCCTAACCCTAAACCCTAAATTCTAACCCTAAATCCTAAATTCTAAACATGAACCCTAAATTCTAAACCTTTACACTAAAACCCCTAAACTCTAAATCCTAAACCCTAACCCTAAACCCTATAATTGAGGCGCTTGTGGAAATAAAAAATTTCCACCGCCAGTGTATAGGATATTAATCCTTGTTTTATAACCATATTAATACATGTATTTGTAAAAATAAGGCTGTCATCTACAATATTACAATTTCGTACTTCAAATAAATTCAAGTATCAAATGATATATTGAGTTTACCAAATAAGTCAACCGTAAATTTATAAAGACAAATTGTAGTATTGTGTCAGTTTTGCATAACTATTAAAAAATATTTTTGATCATAATATTATAAAATAAAATTTAAGTTAATAAATAATGATGTAATTTAGCTCGAAAGTAATTTAAGTTAAAAATTATAATTTTTTTAGTTGACTTAAAAATTCGATTTCATAAGATTTTTTACTTGAAAACTAGTTTGAATTGTAATTTTAAACATACTATTAGGAGTGTGAACAAAACTCGACTTAAAAAAATTAAATTTTTCAATCCAAATTCGACAGTGAAAAAATTTAATTTGCCTGATAATTTCACAAATCTTAGTACTTGAACTAAAAAAATAAATTATAATAAAATAAGACCTTAAATAACTCGAAATATTGAGTAATTAATAAAGATTGGTTTTTCGAGACTCTCTTGCGAAGCGTGCAATTGGGTGACATTCTCTCCCGTTTTGGTTCTCGTTTTTAGGCCTGTTCCTTTGGTCTTATGATTGCTTTGATACAACCTAATTAGGAGATGCTTTGCAACATGGTTTCGGGTTGCTACTTCTTTATGTTTTGTTTTTTTTTTTGTTTGGCTCTTTTCTCATTTCTCTCACACCCACATTGAATTTCGATTTAATGTTAGTGTTAGTTTAAAAAGGTGTTATTAACGAAGCCTCATTTATTCTGTGTGATATATGTATATTGTATATAGTTGTAAAAGACCTGTTAAATTGAAACTAATTAGAACAACATTATAAATATTTACAACTAAATTTGAATAAAAAACTCAAAAATTTTCGAACACAATTTTTTTAATAAAATTAAATTATAAAATATGACTCGTTTACTGTACTAACTCGAAATTTTTATTCGACTCAAACGAATATTCACTCCAACACACCATATGTACAATGTTTTATTCAGTAACATACATAATGTGAGGGACTGAGGATATGCCAAGCTGCTTTGATGATATAACATTTATAATGGCTCTAATATCTAATTTCGCCTTTGGATTAAACCATAATTCTGATCTGCTGCCAAATTTTAATCACAAATCTCTATTATTCAAGCAAATTAAAGGGAAAAAAAAAAACAAGTGTGTTTCAGAAAGATATAGTTTCTCATTCATGAGCTTACATCGCATCAAAGCCTCACTCGCATGGGTTAAAACACCATTGGCTGAGTGAGCTTGTTTCTTCAGAAGTTGCTAAAAATAAAGATTCCAATTTTTCTGATTCTCTTCCTTCACCAGATACCACCATTACCATTTGCAGCTTGTTCCTTTTGTTTCCATTTCCCTTCAAAGTCATTAAAACTAATTGATGCAGGGAGACCTTCCCGGGGAATTAAACTTTATCATCGTGAAACCACCACCGGGTCTGCTTCGGAGATCGGCCATTTCTGCAGTTCCTTACATAGCGGTCGTTGTCTTCAGGGCATTGCTGCAACATCGTTGTAAATAGTATCAGGAACAGTTTGCAGATTTAAAGAAAAAAACAAAAAACAAACACAAGATACAAATTTCCCCAATATTTGCAACATTATTTATGATGGTTGTTTCCGGTTCGGAGATATCACGGGCATGACATGATGACAGAGTAATACCGAAAAACCGAGAAAGTCGGATTCAATTTATGTGCAAAGTTCAAACCTTTGCAGTCGCGCTTGATAGCATGGAGAGAATGCTGATGCAGATAGAACTAACAGTCATGGCTGGGGACCATGAATCATACAATATATCTACAAAATACAACCAAACAATCATGTATTATACATTTGTCCCCTCGTATAACATAGGCAAAGGTCCATAAATGTGGAGAAGGAGCAACATAGCCATTAAAAGCACATAAATTAAGAATTTTACAAAAGACTAGTTAAATTAACAAAAATGAACATGCCTTTGAATTCTAGCAAACAATGGAGGAAAGAACATATATACCAATGGTAAACACCTCTAGATTTGATATAAAGCTAAGCAAAATGGACAAGGAGATAAATACAGTAATATCCAAGTATCAGATAAAAAGAACATCACTTTCAAAGAATAAAGATAAAAACAAAGAGGAAATTGAAAATTACAAAAAAAAAAAAACAGAGCATTATGGAAAATTAATATCAGCGGCTATTACCCAGGCAAATGTGGCCATTGCTATAAATATGTGGATGGATAGGTGCCGGATTAAGAAATATAACCTGCCACCGAAAAATACAAACAAAAATGTATTCGGATTTTGTTTCAAAGGAATGAATCTAAAATATAAAAAAGAAAAGGGGGTTTCAGAATAAAAATGAAACCTGGGGGGCTTCCATAGGGTAATGTTCAGGAAAATCCACTTGAAGCTGATAAATTTCATTGGCGTATAAAGTGCCCGGAGCTCCATTTACTTCAATTACCCACCTTTTTTTTCAAAAACGGAAAATCAACGGCGGGAAGCAGAAGATCCAAAGGGGAGGAAATGAATGAAAAATAAAAGAAATTACCTTTGGAGATTATCGGTGACTTTGTGTTTGAAACCGGAAGGAGGGTTGACCTGCCATTCAACCAGCTCTTTCTGCAGCCGATTGCTTGCTATCTTAATCAGCGCCTAAAACAAAAATCGAATTCCCAGAAAATTAATCTCAAGGGGGAAAAAGAAGAAGAAGAAACAGCAGAAGGAAGAAGGGGGAACCTTGCGAGAGGAGGCGGAGGAGCTGCTCATGCTTGATTGGTATTGAATTATGTGGGGTGTGATTAAAAAAGAAGGAAAATTTAAGCAAGAAAAGAGAGAAAAGGGGGAGCTTTTGATAAAAAAGAGAAAGGGGGTGACTATTTTCTTCCTATTTGACGAAAGGGAGAAACAAGAAAGAGCGACGATTTATGAGGCTTTGATCCGCATATCTCTCTCCCTCCCGTCCTTCAACAGCCACGAAACGACGTCGGCTCGTCGGGTGCGGACAGTTTCAGTTTTGAGTCGGATTATCTGGATTGGTGTGAATTTCATATTTTAGATAGGTTGGAATCCTTTTGAATTCCATTGGTTGTTTATTTTAAATAATACTTCTTGATACTGAGAAGATAATTGCATATTTTTAATATTAATTATTATTTTTATTCTTTTAACTCAATGAATTTTAATACTATATATTTTTTAAAAAATATTTATAGATATTAATATTTTGAAAGTGATTTAATTTTCGTATTTCTGAACCAAACGAGTAGTTTTCAGTGGAAAAAGGATGTTGTTCATTCTAAAAAATTTAGGTTCGAATAATTTTGTCGACAAAGCATATATGCCTCGTCACAGGTTTAGAAAAAGTATGAATATATACTATTAAAACTATTAAAAATTCAATTCTTCTAAAATAATATTTACCTAAACAAAATTAGTAAGGATTTGTCTTTAAGTTATAAAAAAGCTTAAAACGTTCTAAATATCAATATTGTTGATTTCTTTTATCAAATCGCATGATTTTATTGATGAAATTATAAGAAGTGTTTTTACGTGCTTTATTACAAATCTAAAACTTAAAACTTAAAACTAAACGAAACTTAAAACTTTTTTGCTCTGAAAACCTAAAACTTTTGCTCTAAAAATCTTTAGCGGCCGCTGTCTATTTTTGCTATTTTTCTCTTTTAATTGCCGGCGGCGGCACCAGTTTTAGTACTGGTTGTCGACCGCCGGATCTATTGTTTTATTTTTTTTGTTTTTAATAAATTATTCTGTTCTTGTGACACGATTTAGTCTACCTTTTGGTACGTATTTCTATGTCTTTTGGCACGCTTTTTTGTTTTTTGTTTTGATTTTTAATTAGGGTTGGATCTGACGACGCCACGACTGATCAAGATGGTGTTCCTTTCATTATGCTGTTGATCCCCCTTCTCGGACCCTTGAACCAGATTTGGATACGTGAATACATCTACCGTTTATTCGCGATTGAGTTGTGGTAACGACCTTTTTGTCAACGTACGATCATTGTAATATGCATTTGTAATGTTGTTTGTTGATGGTTTTACCCATCATCGTCGATTTGGGGTGTTTGTATCCGTCTTTTGTTTCGAGTCTTTGGATTAAGTTCTTGCCTATTCATTGTATGGTCCTATTGTGATCTAGAGCCGCTAATTGTTTCTTCTGGGTTTGTATCTAAATTTAGGTGTTTGTTTACTCAGCAGTAAACTTTCATTGTAATTTTAGATATTTTCTCATTTAATAAAATTAGTGGTATCAATTTTCAAAAACAAATCAACCTAAATTTAGTTGGAGAAAAAGAGTACACGATGAAAATAAACATAATATAGCAAAAACAGAATTCAAACATTAACCTGAAAAGATCATCCTACCATAAGCATAAACACCTATCTATTCTCAAATATTAGAGAAAATATGATAATTTAATTCCTCTCTAAATTATTTTTTATATATTTTATTTTTATTTAAAACTAGTATAACTAGTGGAAACCAAAAGAATAATAGTTTGGGAAATGCATAAAAATGATTAAAATAAAAACCCAAGAAAAAAACTATATATGGTTTAATTAAGATATCTTGTTATGTGGCGTCAATGTTGAAGGTTTAGTTTGAACGGTCTAAGAAACATGTAAAATTTAAAGAGTTTTACACTGTGTAAATGGATTTTATCTCTCTATATATTTGAAAGAATATATATAATACATACTTAGTTTGTGCGGTTAGATCACCAAAAGCTCTGCCCATAGTTTTGTAACGTATGAAGCCGTAAAAACCTCACGTTAAACATTTTAACACACCCTAGCTTGCGTTCCCCGGTACATCTCATCTGTGCCAGAATACGGAAGGTCTTCTCTAACCACATCTCAGACCTCTCGGGTGTCGACCCTCTGAACTCTTCACCTCCCAAACTGCGGAGTATCTCCAATGGCAAACCAGTACCCTCTCCTTGGGGTTGTGCCACTGCCTGACCCCCAGCCACTGCAGCCCGGCTATCGCCTGAACTAGGGGAGCTAAATCTATTCTGGCCGGTCCTTGGCCAACTTGAGGTCCTACGCCCTCGGCTCCTGCCTCACCTCCCTCTTGATGAGGAGGTGGAGGAGGAGGTTGAGGAGCCTGTGCCCCATCAATCTGCTCAACTCCCGGAGCTTGTGCCCGTGGTTCTGGCTGAACCATCCTAGGCCTCCCTCGTGGTCTCATGATACAGCTAGCAAGATAGTAACTACAACAAACAGCAGATAAGGATTAAGTTAGCAAAGGCAAGGGTCCAAATGTGCTCAAGTATTTTCCTTTACAAAACCTTTTTCAAATTAAGTAATAGTAACAATGGGTACTCGACACTACACCAAACGCAACAATCATGCTTCTAAAAACCATATGAGCGATCAAACAACAAGAATACATAGCATAGCATACACCGAAACATATCAATTGCTTAACACATCAAGCTTACCTCACTTACCTGCTCGAGGTCTCGGTAACCTCAGACTCTAATACCAACAAATGTTACCCCCTCGCCCCGGTCTGGTCGATTGACCGATTCGAGTAGGCTACACGGGGAAAACCGATGTGAAACCCGTTGAGGTTCCACTTCGGTTAGCAACCCTAAGAATTTCTTTTAATTATATCTTCTCTAAAGGCACGTTTAATTCCTATGTGATCACGACAACGGACAACGTCACGAGATAAAAGCAACCAAGCCCAAACAACATGTTAAACAACCCAATTTTAAGTTTATAAGCAGGCTGTTTCGAAACACCCAAGAAGTGTATCGAAACGCCTTGACTTGGTCAACGGCCCCAAGTCCACACGAGAAGGCCGTATCGAAACGGCGGTCAACCGTTCCGAAGCACTCCCAACGGTCAACTTCTCGTGGTCAACGACATATAGACCGTTTCGAAACACCTGAACCTGTTTCGATACCCCCAAAATATCGGCAATTTCTCAGATTTCAAGTAGCAAAACTGTACCGAAACGGACCCTAAGCGTATCGAAAGGCCTGGCCTGAAACAAGAGGCCGTTGTTGCGTGTAAAATAGTCTATCCCAATGGTAGTGCAAGTGTACACGATGCAAGTAGTAAAGTGATACGAAGTATCGGATATCGTCTCCACAGGGATTGGGCTAATAGCTTCACCTTAATTCACTGCACGAAAGTAAAGGAAATATTTGAGAATTGTCACGAAAATAATAAAGAAAACGTAAATAAAAGAGTAGAAGAATCAAGATAGAGAGAATGGACTGGTATTGAATTGCTCAGTAGTGCAGGTATTGCAATGCTTAGGAATTCCAGTTCTGTCGTCGCGCCCGTCGCGGACAGCACCTGTCGCGGCAGCAGTCTGTTGGTCGTCACGGCAGCAAACACACCAACTCAGTACTTTCAAGTTTGGCAAGAATCCCAGATCTGCCTTGGCCTATCCCTAGGTCCAAGTCTGTCGATGATCACGTCTTGATGATACCTCCCGGCGTGAATCGAAGGATGAACACCGATGTGTATGAATTCTTCTTTAGCCACTTAACCTCGCCCTATCCCTAGGCACGAGATAGTTCAACTATAAACTAGAGAACTTGCTCTTATTTCTTTCGTATACTTAACTCTCCCGATGCTAAGTAAATAGATAACCTCACAATGCTCTCCCGATGCTATTGCAAGATATTAATAACCAAAATAAGAGAACTTGAAGTTTATTTTATTGAACTGAAAAATCCTAAAACAAAACAACCCTTGCAACTACTTTACAAATCAACCCGTGGCCCTAGGGGGTTTTAGAACATATCGACGGCGGGTAAACGGCGGAGGGTTTTGGTAGTCGGTTATGGGGAAATCAGCTATGGGATATGGAGTATGATATGCCCTAGGTTAAAATACATGCCCTTATATAAGCTTTGGGATCAAGTATTCTAAGTTAACAAGGATTACAACTTTAATTAAAAGTATGATTCTAATAAAGACTTAATCTCCAAGGATCCTACTTTTCAGCCGTCCTCCTTGTTTCTTGGGATTTCCTCTCCTTGAGCTTTGGCTTGACATATCTTTTGATCCGGGGCTTGGAAAAATATGAGGTTTTTACACGACAGACGAGCAGAATTTTCTCTGTCTATCGAGGTCCACTTTGCTTTTTCTCTCCGCAAAACTGCTGTCATCATGCTGTCACGGCAGCACCATGGCAGCATTGTCCTCTTTGTCTGCTTGTCTAGTTCAGCTCTTCTGCTTCTCTGCCCTGCGCCCGCCTTCTCCGTCTACGATGGCGGCAACATGCAAAATCATCCATCTTTTAGTAGAATCTGTGCCTTTAATATATTTGTGATGTTTTGCTGTAAACTAACCTAAATGCAATGGAATGATGCTTGAATGCAGCAGAAATATGGGTTAAAAAGGGTGTAAATAATAGAACTTTTACACACTCAACACACCCCCAAACTCAAGTTTTTGCTTGCCCTCAAGCAACTAAGACCTAAAAGAAAAATGAAATATTTTTGTTTTGGCTTTCAAACAGTGAACTTTCCCTTACCCACCGTTCGTTCCCTATGGCGGCAGCAACCTGTCGGATAATTTAGGATCTGTCCGGAATCTCACTATAGTTCTCGTGCAGTGTGTGCATGCTTGTGAACAGTTATATGCCAAGACTCTCTTAGTTTCACTAGAATATTCAACTCTTAATCTTGAATTTTTATGCCAATGTTTATCTTTTAAAGGCATTTTTCTGCTCCTTTGAGTTTTTTTTGACTCGATTTCTCTATTTTTCAAGCTAAAGTTTGACTAGAGCCAGTTTTAGGCACCTCCAGTTAACTTCCTAGAGCCAGTTTCGGGCACCTCTAGGGCTGTTGAGTCTCTTTTGCTAAACTTCTTTCCTAGAGCCAGTGTTAGGCACCTCTAGGGGCTATTCAAGTGCTAAGCTTCCTATTCTAGTTTGGCTAAAAGAAGTCTAAGCAGTATAACACTCACAATGGTGTTTAGGTTTTCAGAACTATAGAAAGGCTCTAAACTTTTCCTTAAACTAACCTAAAGTTGTTGTCACAACAGAGCTGTCACGGCAGGCAAGTTCAATTCACAGTTTTCAGCCAAAATTTTCAATATTTTCATCTTCTTCTTTTTTTTAAGAGAAAAATAACTAAGTAAAAGACACAACAGTTAATTAAGATGTACTAAGACTCCATTAAAATGGAGGGTTGCCACCCCCAAACTCGAGGGTTGCATTGCCCTCAATGCAAATGACAAAATAAAAATGCAGGCAGTACATCACAAAATATAGATATGGCAGGCAGCAATAAGAAGAAAATAAGAAACTTAAATTTTAAGCATTGTCTTCACTGCTGCTGCTGAGGCGGATTTGGCGGTGGATTCTGCGCTTTGGGGCAGGCTGGGCTGGTTGCTCTACGACCTGGATATCCGAACTGTTGCCGCTATCCCAAGTGTTGCTGCTGCTGGTGGTGGTGCTGGCCTTTGGCATAAGTTTTCTGCCGGCCATCTTTTTCTGTCTCTTGACAGGCGTGAATTCCTTCTCCAAATTCCTCCGAATAGGGGGTTCTGACTCGCTTTCTGCCCAGACAGAGGAAGGGGAGAAACCAGCTACAAAGGCATCAATGTCATCCGAGGGCGGTCGCTTTGTTCCTCGGGCGGATGTGTCGGCCGGAGGACTGCCAGCTGCCGTCGGGGCAGGTGATAGGGTGGAAGCAGCAGAATGTGTGTGTGGGGAGGCAAGTGGTGTAGGTGTGTGGGCAGGGGTGGGGATGGTGAAATAGTGGGCAGGGAAGGTGGGAAAGACAACATCGGGATAATTTAAAGTATGGGTAATAAAATTTACCGTGGAGTTTGCGAAATCCCTGATGAATGTCATCAGACCCAGCTGTCTGTCCTCTATCCTTTGAATGGCGGCAAGGATCTGAGTGGTTTGGTCTGTCGGAGCAGCTGCTGCGGCAGGTTCAGTGTTGGGCTCCTCTGATGATTCTGCTGGGGTGGCATTAGGGTTGACCGAAGAGATGGGGGTTGCTACTATCAGCTCCATGAGGCTGATAATGTTCTTGTCTGTCCAGCCCCGTCCTTTTACTAGTTTATCGGTGGTGGCTTCTGGTACGGCAGAGCAGCGGCAGAGAGATGTGATCGTGAAGGGCAGGCAGAGGAGGGCGGTTGATCTGTGGGTGCAGTCCAAGATGCTCTCCCTCATGTAGCGTCCCACATTTATGGACCGTTTGTTCATGATGGAATGGATTAGGGCTAGCCTCTGCTGGTCCACTATCGTGTGGTGGGAGGACGGCAGAATTCGCTTCTTAATGAAAGCGTTCCATAATTTGGCTTCTGGAAGCAGTTGCCCCCTTCTTACGGTGTTGAGATTTTTCTTGCTCGTGTTCCACTCAGTTCCTTCTTCTGTTACCTCTGCCATGACAGCATCGAAGGCAGCGGTGTCGAGTGTGTCTAGGAACTGCTGGTGGGCGTCGTCGTTGGGACCAAAATTGAGGCCATATATATGGTTGATGTTGTCGGCTGTGAATGGTACCTCTGTCCCTCAGACAGTTACTGTTGTTGCCGTCCTGCTATCGATGGCGGCATAGAATTCCCTCACCAGCGTTTCATTCATTTTTTCTGGTTGCTCTGCAAATTGCTCCCACAAGAGAGCCTTAATTGCCCTTGCGATGAACGGTTTGAGCCCCATATTCACTGCCTTACGAGTGTAGATAAATCCTCGTTCTTCCCAAAGTTCCTTAGTTGCGAAGGACTGCGGGGTGGGTGCTGCCGGTGAAGAGGCTGAAGCAGCACTGCGGCGGGTTCTTCTGGAAGACATGTTAGTTGCAAGGGTTTTGTGAAAGTAAAGAAAACAAAGAAACACGAAAGGGGAGAGTAAGTAAGAATAAGCAGAAGTGAGGAAAATGAAAATGAAATGGGGTTTTATAGAGGTAGAGTTGCTGCCCGTTTAATGCTGTAACGGCAGGCGTGAATAACGGGGCGACTGTTGAGCTCTAGCGTGTCTGACGCGTCTGACACGCATTTATGTGTCTGTTACGCGTCTGTCACACGTTTCTGCGTCTGCCGTGACTGTCTGGTGACAGCCTGTCTCATCCGTGTCTGCGGCGGTAGCTGGAACGACAGGCTTCAATATAGGGCTTTGATGGGCTGATGGATGGATGGTGGGCTTGGGGCACTTTTCCTATTCTTCTTGACTTCTTTATTTCCTAAAAACAGAAAACATAAAAAGAACATTATTCGAATAAAATAAACCTTAATACCTAATAAATAATAAATAATAAAAATAAATAAAAATAAAATTTAGGTTAAATTAGGGATGCCTTATGGGGCATCTCCTAAGGTAACCACTTCCTGTATTCCTAGGGCTTCCGTCCCCTGATAATGCTTGAGGCGCTGTCCGTTGACTTTGAATTGGTGCCCGTCTTTTAATGATCGGATTGTAATGGCACCATGGGGAAAGACTTGTACAACTTGGAACGGGCCGGACCATCTAGATTTTAGCTTCCCTGGGAAGAGTTTCAGTCTAGAATTGAACAACAATACAAGCTGCCCTGGGCAGAACTGTCGTGGCAACAACTTCTTGTCATGCCACTTCTTAGTTTTCTCCTTGTAGATTCTTGCGTTGTCGTAGGCCATTGTCCGTATTTCTTCAATTTCGTTCAAATCTAACAGCCTTTTCTGGCCTGCCTTGTCCAAGTCCAAATTCACTGCCTTGATTGCCCAATATGCTCTATGCTCTATGCTCTATCTCGACAGGCAGATGACAGGTTTTTCCATAAATCAATCGGTATGGAGACATTCCCAATGGGGTCTTAAAAGCTGTCCTATATGCCCATAACGCATCATTGAGGAGTAAAGACCAATCTTTCCTGGTTGGCTTAACCATCTTCTCAAGAATGTTCTTAACTTCTCTATTAGATATTTCAGCTTGTCCATTGGTCTGCGGGTGGTACGCTGTCGCGATCCGATGCTTGACACCATATTTCTTCAAGGCGGCAGCAATAACCCTATTGTCAAAATGTCTCCCTTCATCACTGATAATCGCCTTAGGGATGCCAAATCTAGAAAAAATGTTTTTGTGTAAAAACTTTTGGACCGTTTTGGCATCATTCTTTTGAGTTGCGATTGCTTCTACCCACTTAGAGACATAATCCACTGCTAGGAGGATGTAAAGATTTCCACATGAAGATGGAAAAGGTCCCATAAAATCAATCCCCCAAACGTCGAAGATCTCGACTTCTAGAATGTTCTGCAGTGGCATCTCGTTTCTCCTCGAGATGTTACCTGTCCGCTGTCACCTGTCACAATTCTTGTAGAAGTCATGTGCATCTTTATACAGTGTCGGCCAGTAGAACCCTGACTGCAGCACTTTGGCAGCAGTTTTATTACCTCATAAGTGACCTCCATATTGTGAAGCATGACAGTGATGGAGTATGTCTTCTTGTTCTTCTTGTGGTACACACCTCCTTATGACCTGATCTGCACACATTTTGAAAAGAAGAGGTTCGTCCCAATAATAATGCTTAACATCATTTTGGAACCTCTTCCTGGCTTGATAATTAAGATCAGAAGGAAGTATTCTGCTAACTATAAAATTAACGAAATCAGCATACCAGGGGAGTTCAGAAGACTTACCTGCCGCCATGGCTGTCGTGGCAGCGATTGCGACAGCAAAGAGCTGCTCATCTGGGAAGGTCTCCAGTATGTTTGTCTCATCTATTGGCAGACTCTGTCCCTTCTCCAACCTTGACAAGTGGTCTGCCACCTGATTTTCTGTCCCTTTTTTGTCCTTGATTTCAAGGTCGAATTCTTGCAATAGCAGGATCCACCGTATCAATCGAGGCTTTGCATCCTTTTTCGCAAACAGATACTTCAGGGCAGAATGGTCTGTGTGCACTATTACCTTTGTCCCAAGTATGTAGGAACGAAACTTGTCGATGGAGAACACCACAGCTAATAGCTCCTTTTCTGTGGTGGTGTAATTCACTTGGGCGTCATTTAGTGTCTTGCTGGCATAATATATGACATGGAATAATTTGTCTCTTCGCTGCCCAAGTGCTGCCCCGACAGCATAGTCACTAGCATCACACATAATCTCAAATGGTTGTGTCCAGTCTGGTGGCTGTACTATGGGGGCTGTTACCAGTTTTTCCTTCAGAACCTTGAATGGTTCAGTACATTCATCATTAAAGTCAAAGGGTCGGTTCTGCTCCAAGAGATGACATAGGGGCTTGGTGATTTTTGAGAAATTTGCAATGAATCTACGATAAAAACCAGCATGTCCCAAAAAACTTCTAATACCCTTAATTATGGTTGGTGGCGGCAGCTTCTCGATCACTTCTATTTTAGCCCTGTCGACTTCTATGCCACGACAGCTAATCTTATGGCCAAGGACTATCCCTTCATCCACCATAAAGTGACATTTTTCCCAATTTAGAACTAGATTTGCTTTTTCACATCTTTCAAGTACCTTTTGTAGATTGCTAAGGCAACTCCCAAAATCGTCCCCAAAGACTGAAAAATCATCCATAAAAATTTTGAGGAAGTCCTCCACCATATCGGAGAATATGGCCATCATGCACCTTTGGAAGGTGGCGGGTGCATTGCATAATCAAAACGGCATTCTCCTAAAAGCATACGTTCCGTACGGGCATGTGAAAGTCGTCTTTTCTTGATCTTCCGGTGCGATAGCAATTTGATTGTAACCTGAATAACCATCAAGAAAACAATAATAAGGTTTACCCGCTAATCTATCAAGCATTTGATCAATAAAGGGTAAAGGAAAGTGGTCCTTTCGGGTAGCTTTGTTAAGCTTCCGATAGTCCATACAAACCCTCCAACCGGTCACAGTCCTGGTTGAGATTAACTCATTGTTTTCATTAGTTACCACGGTCATTCCTCCTTTCTTGGGAACGCATTGCACCGGGCTTACCCATTTGCTGTCGGAGATGGCGTAAATAATGCCAGCATCTAACCATTTAATTATCTCTTTACGAACCACCTCTTTCATCGCATGGTTAAGCCGCCTTTGGGCATCTATAGTCGGCTTATGATCTTCCTCTAGAAGGATTTTGTGCATGCATAACGCTGGACTAATGCCTTGAATGTCGGCGATCGTCCATCCAATTGCCTTTTTGTGTTGCCGTAACATGCCGATGAGCTGCCGTTCCTGTTCCTGCGGCAGCTTAGAAGAGATGATTACGGGCAGTGTGTCATTTGAACCAAGAAAAGCATATTTTAGCTGCCCTAGCAGGGGCTTCAGTTCTAAGGTAGGTGGTTCAACAGTAGATGGCTTTTGGATTAAATGTTATCCGAAGTATAATTCAAAGGTTCGAATAACTTACCTGGACGATTGTCTATCCAGTTTACCTCCTCTTGATCTTCAGTATTAGATGTATCGGATTCAAAGAAGTTGCTGTCGTCAGTGCTGTCGTCAATGCTGTTGTGACAGGCCTGTAGGTGGCTGCCGCGGCAGTGACCAAATTTAATATCGTGACAGCCCAACCTGATGCAGGGTTGATCAAGGGCAACGTTAGTGATGGCCTTGCATTCCTCGTCTACATCAGCATGTTTCATCGCTTGGAGAACATTCAACTTAATCTCTTGATCATTCACTCGCATGGTGAGTTCTCCTTTCTCCACATCAATCAGTGATCTTCCCGTGGCTAAGAAGGGTCGCCCAAGGATGATTGGTGCGTTTTCATCTGCTTCACAATCTAAAACAAGAAAGTCAGCAGGAAAAATAAATTTATCCACTCTTACCAGAATATCTTCAATTTTTCCTTCTGAATGAACGTAAGAGCGGTCTGCCAGCTGCAGAGTTACTGTCGTGGGCCGCGCCTTTCCAATACCTAATTTCTGAAAAACAGACTTTGGCATTAAATTAACACCAGCACCAAGATCACAAAGTGCCTTACCCACAAATTTATTTCCGATTACACAAGGTATGATGAAGCTCCCTGGATCCTTCTTTTTCTGGGGTGGCTGCCGGTGAAGAATACTCATGCAACCTTCTGTCATCTTTACCGTTTCAAATTCCCCAAGTTTAGATTTCTTCGACATAACATCTTTGAGAAATTTGGCATAACCGGGCATCTCCCTAACGATATCTAACAGTGGAATATTAATATGAACCTGCTTAAAAATATCATAAATCTTTTTAAGTTGAGATTCTTGCTTAGCTTGCTGTATCTGTTGGGGAAAGGGTGGTGGGGGATGGTAGTCAGCAATACGTCCTTCCCACTGCATACGAATCTGAGGACGAAAATTATCATTTTTCTCCTCTGTCGCTTCTGCTGTCGTGACAGGCTCATCGGCAGTAGTCTGTTTATCACCTATCGGGGCAGCTTCCTCGGCAGGTTTGTCTGAGATTGGATTCTTTTCTGTTTCAGCTTCTTTTTCCAGCCCTGATAATTTCTTCCCACTCCTAGTAGTAATAGCCTTACATTGCTCATGTGTGGGCTGCCTAGCATTTTCAGTATTACTAGGAAATCCTCCAGTCTGCCTCGGCTTAATATGTTGGGAAACCTGACCCATTTGTGTCTCCAAAGATTTCAGAGTAGCTTCATGATTCGTCATCCGCATCTCTGTTTTATCCATGAAATTCTTTGTCTTCTTGACAAACTGATTCATATTCTCAATATAAGTACATGTCTGAGACATAAAGGTGGCCAGAGTCTGTTCCAGTATACTACTCGTAGCAGCTGGTGGTTGTTGTTGCTGCTGCGGCGACAGGTGCGGCGGCAGTTGCGGCGGCAGTTGCTGTCGCGTCAGCAATCTAGGACCTCCCTGATTCTGATTTTGTGCTTGCGGATTCAGGGCATTATTAGGATTACTCCAGGAAAACTTGGGATCCTTCCTCCAATTGGAATTATAGTTGTTGGAATTGTAATTTGGCTTGTAATTTCCAACATATTTTCCCTCTTCTAACTGTATTGGGCACTCATCCGAACCATGATTTCCCTCACAGATTTCACATACCTCCTCAACAGCAAATCCATGTTGTCCATCATCATTCAATAACTTTTTCATTGCTTTAGTAAGGAATGCTACCTGTGATTTCATTGTGCTGTCGGCTTCATAATCCTTGACAGCAAGTACCCGTTTACCCCATCTTCTTGCTGTCGGAAACTACTCCTCATTCTTAGCCAGATTTTTCAAAACTTGCATTGCCTCGTCCGGATCTTTATCCAATAATAGTCCGTTTGCTGCTGAATCAATTCGAATACGAGTTTGTAAGTTGGCAGCATTATAAAACTTTGTAACCTGATTCTAGACGGGGAATCCATGCATTGGGCAGTTCCGTAGAAGAGTAGTAAATCTGTCCCAGGCCTCGTGCATTGGCTCGTCATCTTCCTGTTGAAAAGTAGCAATTTCGTTACGTAATCGCTCAGATAAATGCGAAGGATAAAAACGAGATAAAAATTCACGAGATAAATCTGCCCAAGTTCTAATTGAACCCGGCGTAAGTTTATTCCACCAAGTTTTTGCTCTGTCCCTTAATGAATGGGGAAATAACCGAAGCCTCAGTATCTCCGGATTAACTCCTAGCAGTCTAAACGAACCACAGATCTCCTGGAACGTCTTGAGATGCTCCCTAGCATCCTCTGTAACAGCACCACTGAACTGCCCGACATTGTTGATCATACTAAACATGACAGGTTTCAGCTCGAAGTTATCAACATCAATATCCGGCAGTGTGGTCTCCAGCTCTACATGATCGTTCAACATGTAGTCACGACAGGATCGTCGGCCGGCGGCAGGGTTGCCGACAGGCGGTATCACATCGCCAGCAGGCGGGTCGCCTCCATTGTGGGCCATCTTCTCTAGCTGTTCCTCAAGGTACTCGTTCCTGGCTAGAAGGTGTCGAAGTTGTTTCTTGAGATTGAAGGAACGTTCAACTTCCGGATCTAATGGATACTCAGGATCTTCACCTCTTTTAGATCTGCGCATAAACAAGAGAACCTTGTGAAAAGCAAGAGTTGAATGCACCAAAGAAAAAACAGAAAAATAAAAATAAAATAAAAATAAAAACGAAAAGTGCAATAGAAGAAAGGTAGAGTTATGTTGTCAATCCCCGGCAACGGCGCCAAAAACTTGTTGCGTGTAAAATAGTCTATCGCAATGGTAGTGCAAGTGTACACGACGCAAGTAGTAAAGTGATACGAAGTATCGAATATCGTCTCCACAGGGATTGGGCTAATAGCTTCACCTTAATTCACTGCACGAAAGTAAAGGAAATATTTGAGAATTGTCACGAAAATAATAAAGAAAACGTAAATAAAAGAGTAGAAGAATCAAGATAGAGAGAATGGGCTGGTATTGAATTGCTCAGTAGTGCAGGTATTGCAATGCTTAGGAATTCCAGTTCTGTCGTCGCGTCCGTCGCGGACAGCACCTGTCGCGGCAGCAGTCTGTTGGTCGTCACGGCAGCAAACACACCAACTCAGTACTTTCAAGTTTGGCAAGAATCCCAGATCTGCCTTGGCCTATCCCTAGGTCCAAGTCTGTCGATGATCACGTCTTGATGATACCTCCCGGCGTGAATCGAAGGATGAACACCGATGTGTATGAATTCTTCTTTAGCCACTTAACCTCGCCCTATCCCTAGGCACGAGATAGTTCAGCTATAAACTAGAGAACTTGCTCTTATTTCTTTCGTATACTTAACTCTCCCGATGCTAAGTAAATAGATAACCTCACAATGCTCTCCCGATGCTCTTGCAAGATATTAATAACCAAAATAAGAGAACTTGAAGTTTATTTTATTGAACTGAAAAATCCTAAAACAAAACAACCCTTGCAACTACTTTACAAATCAACCCGTGGCCCTAGGGGGGTTTTAGAACATATCGACGGCGGGTAAACGGCGGAGGGTTTTGGTAGTCGGTTATGGGGAAATCGGCTATGGGATATGGAGTATGATATGCCCTAGGTTAAAATACATGCCCTTATATAAGCTTTGGGCTCAAGTATTCTAAGTTAACAAGGATTACAACTTTAATTAAAAGTATGATTCTAATAAAGACTTAATCTCCAAGGATCCTACTTTTCAGCCGTCCTCCTTGTTTCTTGGGATTTCCTCTCCTTGAGCTTTGGCTCGACATATCTTTTGATCTGGGGCTTGGAAAAATATGAGGTTTTCACACGACAGACGAGCAGAATTTTCTCTGTCTATCGAGGTCCACTTTGCTTTTTCTCTCCGCAAAACTGCTGTCATCATGCTGTCACGGCAGCACCATGGCAGCATTGTCCTCTTTGTCTGCTTGTCTAGTTCAGCTCTTCTGCTTCTCTGCCCTGCGCCCGCCTTCTCCGTCTACGACGGCGGCAACCTGCAAAATCAGCCATCTTTTAGTAGAATCTGTGCCTTTAATATATTTGTGATGTTTTGCTGTAAACTAACCTAAATGCAATGGAGTGATGCTTGAATGCAGCAGAAATATGGGTTAAAAAGGGTGTAAATAATAGAACTTTTACACACTCAACAGCCGTATCGAAACGAGACCAACCGTTTCGGTACATGGGCTGTGAAAAGACAGATTTTTGCTGGTTTAAGATACAAGGCAGCCCCAAAACTCAACTAAAACCTCTAAGACTCAACATACAACCAATCTAGATGGAAAACACCCTAATTGCACATGCTTAGCACACAACAAACATGTAGAAGCCAAACATTAGATGAATCAATAAACACATCAAGGTTTCATGTAGAACATTCAAGATTTCAAGCCTTAGACAAGCATACGCATAACATCCACAAAAGGGATTGGCATTGCATTAAAAGACATACTCAAAAACTTAAAAGGCCAAAAGCACATGCCTTCACATAAAGGTTTACTTGCATCACTAACACATGTACTCATCCAAAAGCATAGCATCTCAAACAAGCATTCAACAAGGCTTAACATGGTTTACAAATCTAAGCAAGCATAAACATCATCAACATCTATGAGTCATACAACGCTCATACAAAATGCATAGAAGCCCAATTGCTAAACTACTACTTTATTTACTAAGTCATACTTGAGCAACTACAAAGCTTGGAATGCCCCTTCGCCTTGCTTCTTGCTAACACCACGCTACTGATCTGCATTGTCGAAAATGAGAGCGTAAGCTAGAAGCTTAGTGAGGATGCTCTAAAAACCAAAACAACGACAATGCATGGTTCAAGCATGCAATCCTTAACATCACACACAACATACATAGGCATCAACATAGCAAACTAGCTAGCAAGACAAGAGTCAATAATATGGCATTTTACATCATATAAAGCTCAACAATATAGATCAAATATCTCAACACCATAACCATATGAACAAGTACATTGGCCACCATGAGTTTACTCGGATGTGCGGATTTACTCTCAACAACAACATTACCTCGGTGGGATTACACTCATCACCGGACCTTGCATGGGTGGGATTCCACTCATCACCATATGCCCTACGGATGGGATTCCACTCATCATCACGTATAATATAAATAATTTTCGGTGGAATATTACATCACCGTACTCCTCCTTGATGACTTAACGCCACCAAGGCCACACGCGAATTTGACTCAAACGTGTGCACATTAATCCTAATGATCGATCATTTACACCCAGTAAGTTAACTAGTGCCAATTACTTTTAAACCACATCGCACCAACCATCATTTATATCATACAACCATCATCACACACATCCATGTATACACAATACAAATCAAATCATACCTCACAAGATTAATATAAGCATAGGCATCTAAAGCATCATTAACAACCAAGAAGTTAAACTACCAATTTAACTTCTATTTTGGAATGGCCTACCAAGCTCATTCTAATACCTCCACCACACACACTTGAACCAACTTTAAAACAATTTAAAGTTTTACTCACCACCCTTCCTTAGCAAACCAAGCAAAGTGAGTCAAGCCTCCTCAATTCCCGGATTCGATCCCGATCCTTCCCTGATGTTTCCTCTCGCTTCTAACCAATCAAAACAAAAATATTACTCACCAAATCAATGATAAACTCAGTCACAATCCAAACTCACAAACACAAGCCAAACCTTCACAATTTCAACCCTAAACTAACCACACAATTCACATTTTCGTGCTCCCCAAATACCCAGCTGAAAACCACAATTTTCAACACCCAAAAGACATCTAAAAGCTTCCAAAACACTTCCCTAATAACCCTATACCATCAGCCCTTCAACTCAACACAAAAACACACCAAAAACTCAACTTTTAACACTTTGAAAAATGCCCAAAAGACCCACTTCGGGATTTTTCCCAAATCCTTCCATTTTAAGATATTAGGTGTATCTAAGTGAGATTAATTCAAAACCCAACTCAACAAACCAAAAACAAATGAAAAACCCATTAAAAATCCAAACTTTCATCAAACTTGAAAAATGCAAATGGTGACGGTTTTGAAATCTAAGACCATGAAAAATGCTTGGGATGATGAGGAGAGTTGAGAAATGAATTTACCTTCGAAAAAGCTCTTGAATTGGTGAAGTAATTGGATGGAATAATGGATTAGGGGTTTAGAGAGGGTTTGGGTGTTCTTTCACGTGAAATGGAAAAAGAGGGAGAAGACAAGTTTTTTTTTGATTCAAAAAGGTTATCTTCTACATTTCAATTTAATTACAAAAATGCCACTTCTTTAATTTTTAATCTCCTTTAAATTAAAACCAAGGCCAAGTTAAATAAAATCGATTTTGACGACTCGAACCAAACACACGCGTCTAAGTTCCAACCCTAAAACACGGGTGTTACAACTTTCTCCCACTTAAGGAATTTCGTCCCCAAAATTACCTGACTGAAAGAGATAAGGAAACTGCCTTTCCATATCCTCCTTCCTCTCCCAAGTGGCCTCGTCCACCCCTCGAAGTTGCCACCGTACTTTTACTAACTCAATCGATCTACCCCGCAACACCTTACTATCGGAAGCTAAGATCTCAACTAGTTCTTCCTCATAAGTCAATTCCGGATTCAGTTCAATCTCTTCTACAGGCATAACATGTGATGGATCTGACCTATACTTACGGAGCATCGAAACATGAAACACATTGTGTATCTTCTCTAGCTCGGTTGGCAAACGCAACTGTTAAGCAACTGGGCCAACCCTCTTCACAATCTCATACAGTCCTATGTACCTCGAACTCAACTTCCCATTTCGGCCAAATCTCATTACTTTCTTCCACGGAGACACTTTTAAGAACACCTTCTCTCCCACTGAGAACTCAACTTCCTTCCTTTTCAAGTTGGCATAAGACTTCTGCCTATCCGAAGCTGCCTTTAAGCGATCGCAAATCAATTTCACCTTATCGGTTGTCCCCTTGAGCACATCCGACATAGGTAACAACTTTTGTCCCACTTCGGCCCAACAGACTGGAGTTCTACACTTTCTACCCTACAAGGCCTCATACGGAGCCATCTAAATGCTTGACTGAAAACTATTATTGTAAGCAAACTCAACTAGAGGCAAGTGCTTCTCCCATGTACCCTGAAAATCAATGATGCAACAATGAAACATATCCTCTAAAATCTGTATAACCCTCTTTGACTGACCATCGGTCTGAGGATGTTAAGACGTGCTGAAATTTAAACGGGTACTCAAAGCTGTATGCAGACACTCCCAAAATCGAGCTGTAAACCTCGGATCTCTATCGAACACAATAGACTTCGGCACACCATGCAGTCTAACAATCTCACTAATGTATAGATCGGCCAATCTATCTAAGGTATAAGTCGTATTGACTGCCAAGAAGTGAGCACACTTTGTGAAACGGTCCACTATGACCCAAACTGAGTTCTTCTTCGTGAGAGTCAAAGGCAAGCCCGAAACAAAATCCATGGTAATATTCTCCCATTTCCATTCCGGGATTCTCAACGGTTGCAACAAGCCTGAAGGAACCTGATGTTCTACCTTCACTCTCTGACACACCATACACTTACTCATGAAGTCGGCCACATCTCTTTTCAAACCAACCCAAAAGTACTCATTCTTCAAATCGCGGTACATCTTCGTACTTCCAGATTGCATAGCAAAAGGAATACTGTGCGCTTCAGTCAAGATCGTACGTCTCAAGTCACTGTCTTCTGGCACAACTATCCTATTTTTGAAACACAAGACTCCATCGGTACTGAAACTGTAGTTTGAAGATCTACCCTCGGCTATGTCATGCACATGAGGTGCCAAGGATCTATCTAAGAGCTGCTTCTCCCAAATCAACTGACCTAGAGTAGGTCTAACCTGAAGCTCGGCTACCAAGCCGCCATCTGCGGACAAGCTCAATCTAGCAAACATGGCTCTCAATTCTACAGCTACCTTTCTACTCAAAGCATCGGCCACTACATTGGCCTTACCCGGATGGTACTCGATCGTAAGATCATAGTCTTTTAGCAACTCTAACCACCTACGCTGTCTGAGATTCAAATCTCACTGAATCATGATGTACTTTAAACTCTTGTGATCTGTGTACACTGTGCATTTCTCATCGTACAAATAATGCCTCCAAATCTTCAGAGCAAACACAACTACAGCTAACTCTATGTCATAGGTCGGATAGTTTCGCTCATGAGTCTTCAACTGTCTTGAGGCATAAGCCACCACTCTCTTGTCTTGCATGAGAACACAACCTAGGCCTACATAGGAAGCATCACTGTAAACTACATAGTCTTTCCCAGACTCTGGCTGAATCAAGATCGGTGCTTGGGTCAAAGTTTCTTTCAACTTCTCAAAGGCTCTCTGTCTTGCATCTGACCACTCAAACTGAACACTCTTCTGAAGCAACTGTGTCAATTGAGCGGCTAACTTCGAGAAACCTTCTACAAATCTCATATAGTATCCAGCTAAGCCTAGAAAGCTACGAACCTCCGTTGCTGACTTCGGTTGCTTCCACTCAACAATGGCCTCTATCTTCTTTGGATTAACTCTAATCCCATCGGCTGACACTACATGCCCTAGGAAGACTACCTCTCGGATCCAGAACTCACACTTGCTCAACTTCGCATACAACTGATTATTTAACAAAGTCTTCAAAACTAGTCTCAAGTGTCGGTCGTGGTTTTCCTCGGTGTGCGAATACACTAATATGTCATCTATGAAAATGACTACAAACTGATCTAGGTACTGATGGAAGATCCTATTCATCATATCCATGAAAGCAGCCGATGCGTTAGTCAACCCAAAAGGCATGACTAAAAACTCATAGTGACCATATCTAGTCCTAAAGATCATCTTCGGTATATCGACCTCTCTTACCTTTAGCTGATAGTAACCCGATCTCAAGTCAATCTTCGAAAAGACTGATGTCCCTCTCAACTGATCAAACAAATCATCAATTCTCGGCAACGAATACTTGTTCTTCACTGTTAACTGATTCAACTGTATGTAATCTATACACATTCTCATGCTTCCATTTTTTTTCTTTACAAACAAAACTGGAGCACTCCAAGGCGAAGAACTAGGTCGAATGAAGCCTCTATCTGTCAACTCTTGCAACTGAGCCTTCAACTCTTTCAGTTCTTTCGGTGCCATACGATACGGAGCAATCGAAACATGAGCTGAATCTGAATAAGTCTCTATAGTAAACTCTACCTCTCTATCAGGTGGTAAACCCAACAATTTTTCCAGAAACACACTAGGAAAGTCACACACTGTCCGGATGTCTTGAGGTCTAACTTCACTCATATTCGGATTCATCACATAGGCCAAATATGCTTCACAACCCATCTCAACTAATCTCTTAGCCTCTAGAACTGAAACTACATTGGATAAGAACTTCACGTTCTCACATACCACCACTATCTCATAATCATCTGTGAGTCTCAAAGAAATCTTCTTAGTTTCAAAGTCTATCCTAGCTCTATGCTCAGTGAGTCAGTCCATACCCAGAATCACATCAAAGCCATAAAATGGTAGCTCCATCATATCCACTGGAAACACATGTCCCTGGACCATAAGCAGACATCTTCTGTACATCTTTCTAACTACTACCGTATCACCGAAGGAACTAGTAACACTAACTCCTACCTCTAATATTTCACAAGGCAATTTCAACAACTTTGCATGCTCACTCAAAATATAAGAATATGTAGACCCGGAGTCAATCAAAGAAAGCAAACCCAAAGACTGTATCGAGAAGTTACATGCGATCACATCTGTGTCATGTCGATCCCCACGCTGAGCGTAAACTATGGCCTGACCTCCGCCTTCTGGCTGGAATGCAACTACATGCGCCAAGTTCCTCCGGCCATCATTTCTCGGCTAGAAGTTACCTCTACCACGCCCGCGGCCTCTCTGAAAGTCATTGGCTCTAGCAGGAGCCTGAGCTGGTGCCTGCCCCACCTGATGTGGACAGTCACGCCTAATATGATCCCTAGCTCCACAGCCCTAACATGAGTGGAAATTTCCCCAACACTCACCGGTGTGATTCCTCCCGCAACTAGCACATGTGGGCAACCTCCCACTAGTCCTCTAGCCCTGTTGGCCCCTACCGTGGTTACCTCCACCACGTCTATGGTCATAGTGATGCCGGTTGTCCCGATGCCTCTTGGCATCACCTCTATCAAAGTCACTAGATCTCTTCCCAGAACTAGAACCACCAGATCGTTTGGTCAAGCCCAAACTGTGCTCCAAGTCCTTGGCCCTCGCGACCAAGACATCAAAATCTGTGTAGTCAGAAGCTAAAGTGTACCTCTTGATCTCTTCATTCAACCCATAGCGGAAACGGTTACAATGTTCCACTTCAGT